>CM069906.1:12288915-12888915 GCA_036172215.1 Camellia granthamiana
CGTCCGCTAATCCAGCGAACGTGGATTGAGCGGATTGGCTGATTGGCGAATGGATGTGAATCGGTTTGGCGGTTTAAAAATTTTATAAATTCTCAATATAATTCAACTTGTGCACTTCCTAAAAAAAAAAAAAAAAACTATTATAGTCAATAACTTAAAAAGTATTACAATCATTACATGCCTCATCTAAAGAAAGAAAATTTGAAATTTTAGAATATTATAATCACTGCATGCCTCATCCACATATTATAATCACGGCATACCTCATCAACATAAAGTATTATAATCTATGGTTCTTAAAATATAAAAACAATTCAAATCATCAAAACCATGAACATAACAATAATAGAGATTGTATGCCTTTGTATTGTTACATATATATCTATTTTTGAAAACAAAAACTAACCAGTATATATCATCTTTCTTATTTATTATTTTTAGAATTAGATTTAAAATTAAAAAAATATAGATAAATAATATATTTATTTTTTTCAATTCAAAAAATATATTCAAGTTGAAAATTCTTTTTCAACAGAATATTTAAACTTTTTCAATTGAAAACACAAATAAAATATCTAAACAAATTTAAAACATAAAGTTTTACAAATAACTAAGGGTGCTCGCGGTTTGGCGCTTTGGTTGCGGTCAAAATAATCTGAAATCCGTCATTTGTCCAAAACTAGGCGGATTGGAAAAAATCAATCCGCAACCGTCCGCTCATTATCACGCATCCATTCAAAATGCGGCGGATCGGTTCGGTTTGGTCCGTTTGGGTGGATCGGTATATCGCTGTTCACCCCTATCCTAAACCACTTAGCTCTCGTTTGGAATTGACTTTTTTGACCTGATTCTTTGGTTATTTTAGCATGATTAAAAAAGTTGTGTTGAAATAATAATTGACTTTTTTTCGTTGATTTGATAATTGTAAGAGAGAAAATAAAAAAAAATAAAAAAAAGAGCTTAGTATGAATATGATATGTTATCTTATTAATTATTTTAACATTTTTTTTATCTTTATTGATTATTTTAACCAATATATTTTATTCCATACAAGGCCGTGATAATTTTCTAATTTATGTTAAAACGATTACTTACAAAATGTCTTTTGTAAATTAAAAACTAGTATTGGCGAAGGTAATAGTTACGTGGCAATAGTGCCGATACTCTCATATCATTGAATATAAATTTAGGAATCATATATTTTTTTAAATATAAAATATAAAACAAATGCAATTATCATAATATATTTATTTATTTATTTAAATATAGGCAAATATTTCGTTTGGTAAGTAATTAAATTTTATTGGAGACCTTATCATTTTGCTATACGGGTCATGTAACCGGTGTGTGGTGAGATTTGAGATCTGAACAAATGGAGCAGTAACGAACTCTTTTTTTTTTTTTTTGGGTTGTAACTTAACTTTCATATTAAAATTTAGGATAAATTATAAATACACATTTTGAGATTAATTTAAAATACGAATTGTCCCATGTGGTTTGGAAAATTACAAATACCTCCCTATCAGAATTTTTTATTTAATAGAATTAATTGAAAAAGTGAAAATTTTAATTGTTCACTTATGCAATAATAAAATTATTTGAATTATTAATTGAAATAAAATTTTAACATTATTAAAAACTATTAATTAACTTGATGATTTATTAATAAAAGGACCTATTTGTTATGAAATTAAAAACTTTAAGGGATATAATGTAATTTTTAAAACCACAAGAATAATTTATAATTTAAGTAAATTTCAGTGTTTGTAATTTATCCTAAAATCTAATATTCTAACACCCCCCCCAAAAAAAAAAAAAAAATCAAATTTTATTACAAAACAAATTGATTTGTAGGGAAGGCGGACACAAAATCAAGCCCAAACACGACGCCCAGTCTTCCCTAAGAAGAAACACAAACTAGTCTACAAAACTTAAACCAGGGGAGCTAGCCCAAAAGCAGCCCAATAGACTATGAGCCACAATGGAAAATTTGCTTCCCACTAATATATATTTTGAAAATTTGGTTAAACGTCACTTTTTTGCTTTTAACTTATTTTAAATTATAATTTTCTTCAATTTTTTTTTGACTTTTTTTCAAAAAAAATTAAAAAAACTAGCTTTTAACCTACTTCCTAAAACAAATCATAATATATACTAGCAGTTGGCATACGTGATGTGTATACAAGTTAAATAATAAAAATAAAATAAATAAAATATTTAATATATATTGGTTACAACTTCAAGTGGTAAGAGCCTTCCGTAACTTAACTTTCATATTAAGAAGAAACACAAACTAGTCTACCAAATATTTCGTTTGGTAAGTAATTAAATTTTATTGGAGACCTTATCATTTGCTATACGGGTCATGTAACCGGTGTGTGGTGAGATTTGAGATTTGAACAAATGGAGCAGTAACGAACTTTTTTTTTTTTTGGGTTGTAACTTAACTTTCATATTAAAATTTAGGATAAATTATAAATACACCATTTGAGATTTATTTAAAATACGAATTTTTTTATGTAGTTTGGAAAATTATAAATACCTCCCTATCAGAATTTTTTATTTAACAGAATTAATTGAAAAAGTGAAAATTTTAATTGTTCACTTATGCAATAATAAAATTATCTGAATTATTAATTGAAATAAAATTTTAACATTATTAAAAACTATTAATTAACTTGATGATTTATTAATAAAAGGACCTATTTGTTATGAAATTAAAAACTTCAAAGGATATAATGTAATTTTTAATAGGGGTGTACACGGTCCGGATTGGTTCGGTTCTGAGGAAATCCAAGAACCGAACCGATCCTAACGGTTGTGTGATTTTGAGAACCAGACCAGACCGTTACACTTGTAGAACCGGACCAGAACCAAACCGAAAAAACGGTTCGGTTTCGGTTTGGTTTACGGTTCCAAAAATTTCTATTTACAAAAATAAATTATTAATATTAGCAAAATAATTACTCAAACTAATTACATTTAACTCATGATAAAAACTAATAATATTAAGGCATTACTTAATATTACATATCTATACCATCCTAATATTATTAAAATTATAAAAAAAACCAATTAATAAAAATAAAACTTGATATTATATATATATCTTTTAAAATTCGGTTCGGTTCGGTTCGAACCGCGGTTTTTTTATAAAATCCATTAACCGAACCGTTTTTACGGTTCTCATATTTCTTAATCCGAAACCGAACCAATTCTTAATAGAACCGAACCAAACCGTATGATTCGGTCTGGTTCGGTCCGGATTACCGGTTTGAACGGATTTTTTGAACAGCCCTAATTTTTAAAACCATAAGAACAATTTATAATTTAAGTAAATATCAGTATTTGTAATTTATCCTAAAATCTAATATTCTAACCACCACCACCACCACCCCCCCCCCCCCCCCCCCCCCCAAAAAAAAAAAATCAAATTTTATTACAAAACAAATTGATTTGTAGGGAAGGCGGACACAAAATCAAGCCCAAATACGAAGCCCAGTCTTCCCTAAGAAGAAACACAAACTAGTCTACAGAACTTAAACCAGGGGAGCTAGCCCAAAAGCAGCCAAATAGACTATGAGCCACGATGGAAAATTTGCTTCCCACTAATATATATTTTGAAAATTTGGTTAAACGTCACTTTTTTCTCTTTTAACTTGTTTTAAATTATAATCTTTTTTAATTTTTTTGACTTTTTTCAAAAAAAATTAAAAAAACTAGCTTTTAATCTACTTTCTAAAACAAACCATAATATATACTAGCAGTTGGCACACGTGATGTGTATACAAGTTAAATAATAAAAATAAAATAAATAAAATATTTAATATATATTGGTTGCAACTTCAAATGGTAAGAGTCTTCTGTAAAATTTGTAGTCTTAAGCGTTCAAGTCTTGCCCCATCCTCTTTTCTATTTTATTTTTTTAATAAATAATTGGACACTTAGCATAAAGAGAGATAAAGTTTCAGGATACCAATGTAAGTGCTCACATATATAATAATATAGATATATATATATATGGGATAAATTACACTGACATTTCTTGAGGTTTAAAGAAAATACAATAAATCTCACAATTTTAACATAATTATATTGACCTTCATTTTAGTAAAATTAAAGAGAATAACTAATACAGATGATATGAATACATAGAGACATAAGATAAAATATATTTCAATATAAAAGATATTACAATATAATTTCTTCATTTATATGACTAACAAATTTCTGATGAAAATAAAGTCAAGTGTTATATGAATTAAAATCTTAAAAAAATCCAGTGTGATTATGCCAAATTTGTAAAATTTATTATACTTTATCCAAATTTCTAGAGAAATCAGTATAATTTACCCTTTTTTATTTTTGTGAATATTTCCCTTCAAATTTCATTCAATTCTCATTCTGCCATGGAAGTCTTATCAATGTTCCCACTAACTTTGAAAATTGTCAGATATTCTCGTGGTATTATAATACACTCTAAGATTGTATTTGAATCATGAATTTGAATAAGAATCTGGAAAGAGAAAGACAAATAGGAAGTAAAATGTGAATGAATTATAATTACATTTGACACACATTTTTCCTTTTTCTTTCTAAATCGTTATTCAAATCTGTAATCCAAACACAACATAATTGATTTATCATTTGTCTTTTAACTATTTATATAATTAATTTGAAATACAACATAAATAATGACATATAGGTTATTTTGGAAAGTGCTAAAAAAGGTGATTTTTTTACTTGCTGTAACAAAACGTGCAAAAAATAGAGGTGATATAATTCAAATAAGTTAATAAGTCAATAAATTGACTTTTTTGACACTTCTCAAAAGAGATAATACTCTGAGAATCAAAACAATGCAACATGGGAAGATTGTATCATAAGCACATTTGTTTCAACAAAAAGCTCATTTGTTTGATTGTATAATGGCTTTTCTATTTGTTCGAAAGTACTTATATTACTTTTTCTCTATGGATTTGCATATAGAAATAAAGTCTGTGGATTAAACTAAGCTCAGCAGACACATTAAACCGTAGATCTATTTTTTATTTTTTGGATAGAATAATTTCTCCAAAGACTAAACAGAAGGAATCTCTAATGAGTTGCACGTGCGAGATATCTTCAAAGCTGTGTGCCACGTATTGTTGCTTTGTGGGAGAATCACAACTGAGATGATCATGTGCATATCATGTGTCCCATGATTATATTTTCACGTGCTCTTATGTGATCATATTCTCAAATCCACATACATATAAATGCCCTAGTAGTGATCGATAGAAGATCAGACCACGTGATTTGATATGATACCTAGCCAGCTAATATGCTTCCTCTTATCTGGTAGCTAAATAACTAAAAGTGGTCCTATCCCTAGCTCCATACGTATACTTGAGATTTATACACATTGGTGTGTATTCTAGTTGTTTGTTTTTAATTTATAACAACAACATAAATCTATGCTGATCATTTGTCTCGCACAACTAACTGTTTGTCATGTCATTGCTGCGCTGCACTGACACATCAATGCCATATGAATTTAGGACAAGTGTTGGAAATACTATCTTTCAGATCTTCAATGCATTCATTGGCCTCCCCCAACCTCACACAAGCTGGGTTAGCCTAGTGGCTGGTTGATTTATTTCTATTAGTCACTTGCACAATCTATATGTGCATGGAACTATCTAACTTTTTTGTTTTTCTGTAATAGAGTTAAAGAAACAAATATTCAGTACAATGGTAGCTCTATGTAGGACTCACTAATCAATAAAATATTACAAATGAAATTAGGTAGACATTCTCAACTTTACACTCCCTCTTTTATTGTAATGATTATTTTTTTTGAATTTGAAATAATGATTAGTTTACAAAATTATTTTACAACTATTAGATGATGATGCAGTATGAGATTTTTATTGTTTGATAATACTAGCAAACCATCGTATCTAATAATCTATGTTGAGGTTATTTGGTACAGTTTTTACAAGGTGATTATATCTTATTTTAATTTAGGAGTTTGTGTCAGATTGTTTGGTGTGACCTTTGCTTATAGCTTATTATTAGACAAAAATAGTTTAAATAAACTGAAAAAAATTAATTATTTGAAAGTTGGAGAAGAGGTGTTTTTAGCTTCTACTTTCTAATTATCAGCTTTTAATTTAAGAAAAACTCCACCAAACAAGGGTTGTTGAACGGGATAGAGAAATGCATAAATTAATTTGAGTTTTACTACAAACACGAAGATTAAACACAAAATGAAACTTAAAATATACATAAATAAACAATACTTTATATTTTTTTAAGAAAAAAATTATCTAAAAATAAAATCTTATTCATTTATATATATTGTATATCGGATTTCAATATTTATAGAGTTATTCACTAACAAGTTCAAAAATGCTAGAGATCTTAAAATTTTTACCAAATATCTCATATGGATATGGGACCTACATGGGACTCACATTGTGTGAGACCCACACCCATATGAGACATTTGGTAAAATTCTTGATGGAATTTTTGGTATCTTTAGTATTTTACTCACTACCATAGAAAATATAAAACACTATAAATACATTTTGTTTGTAGACTAAACTATTCTTTTTTTTTTTTTCTAATTTCTTATATTTTAACATTTTATACTTTTCAAAATAAAGTTTTTTTTTAAAAACACTTTTTTATCATAAAAGTAAATGTAGGGATGTATTTTCTGAGTACCAACACGTGGCCGAGGTGACACCGAAGTGTCAGCCGAGGTGTCACGTGTCCTGGTCAAGATACCAGAATGATCTCGGCTAGGCCGAGGTTATCTGCGAGAATACAGGAATCCGGGATAAGCGGATAAGGGACAAGAGTCCTAGAATGAAGAAAGACTGCAAGATAGATATAGGTAATACTCTTAGGGAGTCTATCCTTATCTCTTAAAGAGTCCAAGGAAAATCCAGAATAAGAGTCCATAGAAGTCAGACTTCTAGTGGGACTGGGATGGAGTTAAACTATAAAAGAAGGGCACCCCCGGCGGGTCTAAGGTACGCAATTTTAAGCCTTGAGCAGTACTTTACGCATTGTATTATCTTTGAGAGATACTGACTTGATCGTCGGAGTGTCCCCAGGTGGAAGAACCACCGCCGGAGCCTTTTCTTTCTGTGCAGGACAACAGGGTGCCATCTGTTCTGCCTGTGCTCTTCAGCTGAATTACTAAGGAGGGCAGTGTGATCGGAAATTCACTCACACAATTTGACACTATCTGTGGGAAGCGAAAGAAGAATAGATGGCCAGTAACATGCAGAAGGAAAAGATTGGGGACGACACTTCTGCTGGGAGTGGAAGACCTGTCGACCCTAACGTTGAAAGAGAAAACCACAACGAAGAAACTCGTGATCAGAATCACGCAGAGAAAAACGTCGGCGAGGAGGGCGACACTTCAAAGAAGACAGACCAGGGCAGATACTATAACGAAGATAACCTCCAGGTATGGAAGGATAGGTGCCTACGGAGGGATGAGGAAGTAAAGGAGATGGCAAACAAATTGGCAGACCTTCAATCGGTTGTTAATTTCATGATGCAAAATAATGTCATGCAGCCGCCATACCCGCTGCAGGACACACCAATGCCAACAGCAAACACCCAGAAGAAGGGGCAGAAAGTAATCCCCGAAGCCCCTCAGCACACGAGGAGTGGAAGACACTCTCACCGACCTTCCAGGGAAGTCGGCCGAGAAGAACCGAGAAGAGAAAAGAAGAGTCCCGAAGGACATATCATGAGAAGGAGGCAGACCTCAAAGAACATCGGCATGTTCAGGGGCGGGTATTGTGTTTCGATGCATCCTGCGGGGAATGATCGAAAAGAGGCCACCATGAGGCCGAGAGTAGTGCGCCGAAAAGGCTGAAGTCCAAAGACAGCCGGGCTGCAGGGAGAAGTAAAGAAGACTTGAGAGATTACCTCAAGAGGAAGCAAGAGAATGCCGGAATCGAAGTAACCTCCCAGGTTAAGCCGAGGACACCATTTTCGGTGGAATTGGACAAATTCGTCGCGCCTAAAAGATTTAGTATGCCGAGGCTCCAAATATATGATGGTAAGTCAAACCCTAACTTCCATGTTGGAATATTTTTGAATTCAATGGCATTATATAGTGGGAACGAGCCATTGCTCTGCAAAGTGTTCCCTTCATCCTTCGGGGAGATTGCATCAGATTGGTTCCACAAATTACCAAAGGGGAGCGTGAAGACTTGGGAAGGCCTGGCCGAGATGTTTGTGGCCAGGTTTATAACAAACAAACTGCAGCCATTGAGGGTGGATGCATTGATGGCTCTGAAGATCGGCAAAGATGAAAGCCTTAGAGCCTATGCAAAGAGGTACTATGAGGTATTCAATCGAATACCTGAATGCAACCAGGAGGTGGCGGTCGTGTCTTTCAAGAACGGCCTGAAGGATGACTGTCCACTGCGAAAGTCTTTGGCAAAGACATTGCCAAAGAGCATGGAAGAGCTCATGGCAAGAATCGAGAAGTATGCCAGAGTCGAGGAAGATACATCGGGAAATAAGGAGACAAAGCCAGAAAAAGGCAACGGCTCGCCGAAGCGAGTCCGAGGTAACAATGGACCCAACAAACAGGAGACAGAGTTGAAGGCTAAGCAGGTAGTGACAACGGTGTTCCGAATTCCACTCCACAAAGTCCTTGATCAAATTCGAAATCAGCCCTACTTCAGAGCGCCGGCAAGGGCACCAGGAGAATTTATGGAAAGAAACCTCGGTAGGCGTTGTGCTTACCACAACGAGGAGGGGCACCCAACTCAGGGTTGCAGAGCTCTTAAAGCACACTTAGAAGATTTGGTGAGGCAAGGCCATCTGAGAGACCTTGTAGATGAGGCCAAAACAAGGGAAGAACAGACACGATTGCCTCAAGCACCAGCAGCCCCGCCTCCCCTAGCGCAGTAACCACAGGCAGGCAGACCCCGGGTGGTTAATGTGATCCACTCAAAAGTGAATGAAAATGACATACGGGGGGAGACACAGAGGGTAAAACACCTGCAGCACGTCAACCAGGTCGGACTGAAAAGACCTCGGCCTGAAGAGTGCCAAGGACCGATGGTATCCTTCACAGAAGCCGACCTAGATATGGTCCAACACCCGCACAATGATGCCTTGGTAGTATCCCTCCAGGTTGGGGAGTGCCAGGTGAAACGCATCCTGATTGATCAAGGCAGCTCCTGCGACATCATGTATGTCAGATGTTACAAGGAGTTAGGCCTTCACCCTGATGACATGGAGCAGTCAAATGGCCCGATGGTCGGCTTCAATGGAACGCCGACATGGCCATTAGGCGCAGCAAGCTTAGAGGTACAGGCTGGCACGAAGAAGATCAAGACAGAATTCCTTGTGATTGACACGCCCTCGCCTTACAACATTATCTTGGGGAGGCCGTGGTTGCATGCAATGGGGGCAGTTCCCTCAACATTGCATCAACTGCTACGGTTCCCAACAGAACATGGGATTGAGGAAGTCAGAGGAGATCAGTTGCAGGCAAAAAATTGCTCCATGGTAGCAATGAAATTAACCTGCAGCATTCGGGAACCAGAGAAGGCAGAAGTTGAAAAAGAGGACATGAAGGTCCTAGATGATGTCGGCAAGGAGCCTACCGAGAAAAGTGAAAAAGCACTAAAGAAAATCCTCGTCCAGGAGGGCGATGAGGAACGATTCTTTCTTCTCGGCACAGGATTAGCCGAAGAAGAAGAAAGGGAGCTGGAAGCCTTTCTAAGGAAAAATATTGAGGTGTTCACCTAGACACCTTATGAAATGCCTGGCATTGACCCCGAGGTCACATGTCACAGACTCAACGTTGACAGGTCGGCCAAACCAGTAATACAACGGGCCAGAAGACCGACGTTGATGCACGTCGAAGCAGTGGAGGAGGAAGTAGACAGACTTCTGGAGGCCAGGGCCATCAGAGAAGCCAATTATCCGACATGGTTGTCAAATACAGTGGTAGTAAAGAAGAAGAATGGCAAGTGGAGGGTCTGCGTAGACTTTACAAACTTGAACAAAGCTTGTCCCAAAGACAGCTTCCCTCTACCAAAGATCGACCAGTTGGTGGACGCCACATCTGGACATGGAAGGATGAGTTTCTTGGATGCTTATAGGGGGTATCACCAGATAGCCATGTACCCCCCAGACGAGGAGAAGACAGCATTTATCACCCCAAAAGGTCTGTATTGTTACAGAGTTATGCCTTTTGGGTTGAAAAACGCAGGAGCAACTTACCAAAGGCTGGTAACCAAGATGTTCAAACACTTGATTGGCCGAACAGTAGAAGTCTACATTGATGACATGGTCGTGAAGACCAAGGAACCAAAAGATCATCTTGCCGACCTAAAAGAGGTCTTTGACATACTCAAAACATATCAGCTCCGACTCAACGCATCGAAGTGCGCATTTGGAGTCGGATCCGGTAAGTTCTTGGGATACCTAGTGACTAGAAGGGGCATTGAAGCCAGCCCAGATCAGATCAAGGCCATCATGGAATTACAGAGTCCGACATCGGCTAAACAGGTTCAAATGCTTACTGGAAGGGTCGCAGCCCTAAACAGGTTCATAAGCCGAAGTTCGGACAAATGTAAACCTTTTTTCAACCTGGTGAAAAAGGCCACGGATTTTCTATGGACAGAGGAATGTGAGGCCGCTTTGGCCGACCTGAAGAAATATCTTACCACAGCTCCAGTCCTCTCAACACCTCAACCTAGGGAGGAACTGTTTTTATACTTAGCAGTTTCAAAGCACGCAGTAAGTGCTGTGATAATCCGAGAAGAGAAGGGAGAGCAGAAGGCTGTTTACTATGTAAGTAAGACCTTGGCCGATGCAGAAACAAGGTATTTACCACTGGAGAAATTAATGCTGGCCTTGGTAATGGCTTCAAAAAAGCTAAACCATTACTTTCAGGCTCACAAGATAGTGGTATTAACAGAACACCCACTGAAATCCCTATTGCAACAAGGAGACTTAACTGGAAGAATAGCAAGATGGGCCGTAGTTTTGGGCCAATACGACCTGGAGTTCAGGCCAAGAACAGCAATTAAGGGCCAAGTCTTGGCCGACTTCGTGGCCGAGTTCTCGCCAGTATGCATCGAACATCGGGCTCTGTTGAGCCGAGATGAACGATGTCCAAATAAGGAAGGAGAAGCCCAGTCACAGGCTAAAAAACCAAGGAAGGAAAAACTCAGACCCTGCAGCATTTACGTCGGCGACTCCTTTCAACTTTTTGTTGATACGAGCTCAAACCGGCAGGGGGCAGGGGCAGGAGTAGTGTTAATATCCCCCGATGGAGAGATATTGGAGCAGTCCATTCGACTGGGGTTCAAAGCCTCGAACAATGAGGCGGAATATGAGGCATTGATTGCTAGACTGAAGCTGGCAGTAGCAGCAGAGGCAGATGAGGTAATAGTTTTTTGTGACTCACAACTTATAGTGAATCAAACTACAGGAGAGTTTGCTGCTCGAGATGAAAGGATGTCGGCATACGCAAAAGAAGTCATCAGGCTGGCGGCCATGTTTCAAAACTGCCGACTTCTTCAGGTTAGCCGAGACGATAACAACCACGCCGACGCGTTGGCCAATTTAGCAAGTTCAATGTAAACCGGAAAGACAAGGACAATAATGATCGATTACCTATCAGGCCCGAGCATAGAGCCACCAAACATAATGCAAGAAGCATTATGTGTGGACATGGGACCAAGCTGGATGGATGCAATTATCGCATTCCTGAAAGAAGGAAAGTGCCAGAAGAACGAAAAGAAGCACACAAGGTCAGACTGAAGTCGGTAAGATTCATTCTGACAGCAGAAGGACATCTCTACAGAAGATCCTTCACCGGACCTCTTTTAAGGTGTGTACACCCTCTTCAGGTCGAAGACTTTTTATATGAAATTCATGAAGGAGTTTGTGGAAGCCACGCAGGGGGCAGATCATTAGCTCACAGGGCCATTACCCAGGGGTATTGGTGGCCTTATATGCAAAAAGATGCAGAGGCCTATGTGAAGAAGTGTGAACAATGCCAGAGGTTTGCACCTTTGATACATCAGCCAGCTGCCGACCTGAACCCGGTCTCCAGCCCTTGGCCATTTGCCCAATGGGGCATGGATCTCGTTGGACAATTGCCCCAAGCAACTGGGCAGCGGAAGTACCTACTGGTAGCAACAGACTACTTCACAAAGTGGATAGAAGCAGAGCCTCTTGCCAAAATCCGAGATGTGGATGTGAAGAACTTCATCTGGCGAAACATCATCACCAGATTTGGGATTCCAAGAGCAATAGTTGCCGACAATGGAACACAGTTTGATAGCAAACTCATCAAGAATTTTTGTGCAAAATTCAAGATAAAGAATTACTTTTCAAACACCAAGTTTTCCCCAAAGTAATGGGCAAGCAGAAGCATCCAACAAAGTAATTCTGGACGGGATAAAGAAGAGGCTGCAGGCAGCAAAAGGAAAGTGGGTAGACGAATTGCCCAATGTGCTCTGGGCATATCGCACTACGCCGAGAAGATCAACAGAGGAATCCCCCTTCGCCATAGCTTATGGCACAGAAGCAGTCATTCCATTGGAGATCGGCATCCCAGGGATCAGAACCCAGGGAGTTGAGAACGGGACTAACGATGTGCTCTTAGCCCGAGATCTGGATCTACTAGAAGAAAGAAGAGAGAAAGCTGCAATCCAGCTTGCAGCATACCAGTAACAGCTTGCCAAATCTTACAACAAGAAGGTCAATCCAAGGGATTTTCAGGTCAACGACCTAGTCTTGAGGAAAGTCGTCGGCAATAAGAAGGATCCCAGAGAGGGCAAGCTTGGCCCAAATTGGGAAGGGCCCTACAGAATTACCTCAGTGTTAGGAAATGGGGCATATCGGCTCGAAGATAGTGAAGGCAAAGCATTGCCTAGACCATGAAATACTTGTAATTTAAAGTTTTTTTATCATTAGATGTTGTTTGATTTTTTGCCGATATGATCAATGAAATCTTAGCAGAATTTCCCAGAACTTATGAAACTATGCATAATGTTGTTCTTTGAATAATGAGAACCCAAGTAGAACTTAGGTTCACATTGGGGGCAGATAGAAGACAGTAATGCCTAGCCGAAGTTAAGCCGAGACGTTTAACCGTGGTTAATTTAAGATAAAGTTTAACCGGAGTTAAACAGAAATTTTGCTTAACCAAAGTTAAGCTGAGATAAATTCCTTATCTTTACTTGTTGAAATTTGTAGCAATTTACAAGTTAAAGTTAAGCCGAGATAATTTCCTTATCTTTACTTGTTGAAATTTATAGCAATTTACAAGTTAAAGTTAAGTTGAGATAATTTCCTTATCTTTACTTGTTGAAATTTGTAGCAATTTACAAGTTAAAGTTAAGCTGAGATAAATTCCTTATCTTTACTTGTTGAAATTTGTAACAATTTACAAGTTAAAGTTAAGCCGAGATAATTTCCTTATCTTTACTTGTTGAAATTTGTAGCAATTTACAAGTTAAAGTTAAGCTGAGATAAATTCCTTATCTTTACTTGTTGAAATTTGTAGCAATTTACAAGTTAAAGTTAAGCTGAGATAAATTCCTTATCTTTACTTGTTGAAATTTGTAGCAATTTACAAGTTAAAGTTAAGCCGAGATAATTGTTTATCTTCACTTGTTGAAATTTGTAGCAATTTACAAGATGAAGTTAAATTAAGTTTATTGATTCTGACTCTTGTTAAAACTTGAGAAAAGTTTACCAGTTAAAATTGTATATACTTTATACTTGTTGAAATTTGTGGAAAATTTACAGGTTCTTGCCGAAATAAGTCTTCGGTTAAACATTCCCGAGATATTTTTCCCCGAGGAGATTATGCAAAGGAAGAAGTATGTAAATCATGCAAATTATTCCAAGTATAGAACCATGCAGAAGCAACTAAGAGAAATTGAAAACTAAAGCATTCAGAGAAAAGCAGTAGCAGTGGTATACGAAGAAGGCATTACGGCCGACCAGAATGAAATTGTTCAGAAGTAACAAAGAATGGGGCATCGGCCACAGAGAGGAAGCTTACATTGTTCAGAAAACAAAAGAAAGTACAAAGAAGAAAAAAGTACAAAAGGCATTCAAAATTCTTCAAACATCAGTAGACGATTGGACTATGACCTCGGAGGGTTCTGGAGGAACCACCTCGGCATCTTTTTCTGCAGGTTGATGGGCTGGTGCCTCGGAGGATTCTGGAGGAGTCACCTCGGCATCTTTTTCTGCCGCAATCTCGGCGTCAATTTCTGCCACTGTTTGATCAAGACTTTTTTCAACCAAGGGGACATCAGATGATACTTGTTCAGGAGTGGCCTCTTTAATAACCTCCTCATCTTCCTCATTAGTCAAATCCAGGATTTGATCATCCTGAGGAAGAGACTTGGTCTCATTGATATCTTTGGGCTTCCTCACTATAGCATTATCATCATCTTCGGCTTCAGATTCGGATTCCTCTTCGTCTTCAGTTTGACTTGGAGGTGGAGGAGGTGGAAATGGCAGAGGAATAGCGTCAGCCTTGCGCAGGGGGGAGTCGTCTGGGACATTAAGCTTTTTGGCAAGGGACATCCAACCTAAGGAGAAGCCCCTGTTGCATGCCTGCCTAACTTGAAGCTTGTAGTCGTCAGTGACATCGGCCACACCCTGGGCATAAGATTTCTCATCAGTTTCTTTGATTTCAGCCTCTTTTGTTGCTAAGGCTTCCTGAAGTTCCTTCTCGGCCTGGGCCGCTTTTTCCTCGGTCTCTTTCTTCTGCGCCTCAGCAACGTTTTTTATGGCTTCAGCAGCTTCAGCTTTTTCTTCAGCCAAGGTTTGGGCTTGGTGGCAGCCTCGGCCTGATCTTCCAACTTTTTCATTTTAGCTTGAAGGCCTTTATTGATCTTCTGAAGGGCAGAAAACTCCTTCTTCAAGTCATTCAACTTCTCCCTAGTCTCAAAGGACTGCATGGAGAAGGAATGTGCATGCTGGACAGCCTGAAAGATCACAAGGCAAAAAGTTATTTCAGAATTTTACGAGTATAGAGCAATAAGGATAAAACAAGTTATCAAGTGAAGGCACTTACTTGAACGCATCGCTGAAGCATGAAAGCGTAATTTTCGTATTCACTCATCTCGGCGTTCTTCTCAAGATCGTCTGAGAGAAGGAGGGCTGTGCTTAGTGCAACACCGATGTTTATATCATCGGCACTGTCACTAGCCAAGACTGGCTTGTTCTCCAGGGTAATTGCCGGTGTCCAAGGGACGTTGGGCACTTTGGACTTTGAAGACGTCCCAGAAGAAGACCTCGGCCTCTTTGATTTCTGGGACTCTGTTGGTTGAGTTTCAGCAGACCTTTTTGCCGAGGTGGAAGCAGTCTTCATATTCTCGGCCAGTTATGAGATAGGCACAGCATCCTCAGCCTCAACCTCAGTAACTTTGGTCTTTGGCTGAGCCTTCTTTATTCTTTTTTGTTTTGGTGGGGGCATCGTTTGGGCTGGAATGGCATCAACATCAGCTGGTAGGTCGGCCAGGAGATCTTGGGCAACAAGCTTTGGGCGGACCATTTCGGCTGTTTTAACAAGCCTACGTCGGCGTTTTCGTTCAGGAATAGGGATCAAGTATGGTGCTGAAGTGGATGGCAAATCCGCTGGGTCAGACGTAGATCCTTGGTCTATTCGTGATGAGGACGCAGTCTGGGTTGTGACAGAGGGTGGAGAGTGGCTTTTCTTCTTTTGTTTGGGGACGTCGGGCAAAACGGACTTGTACGTTGGGATAAAATTTAACAACAGAGGAGCTTTCTTTTTGGCCACAGGGAGATCCAGAAGTCTTTTTAGGTCTTCACTGGGGGCGTAGAATTGGCGAAAATTTTTCGGTGGCTGATGAAGATCTGCAATAGAAAACTAGTGTTAGAAACAGACAAAGTTTTGGAGACTTAAAAAGGAACAAGTGATTGATAGTGGGCTCTTACCCTTGCCCTCCTTAACAGTTCGAGGAAGAGGGTATAAATGGACATCTTCGTCTGGGGCAAACTCCCAGTTTCCAGAGGCAATCAGGTAGTCGTCTCCAGCCCCCTTGTTGGAGTCTGGGAGGTCGGCTATAATTTTGAATTCAGTGGACCTCGGCTTGAGGTAGTAGACAAAGCCTTTGTCTTTTAAGTCCAGGGCGCACATGGTATAACAAAACTGGATATCGGCCAGGGTAATCCTAACATTCTCACGCCTAGCCAGGGCTATGATACCATTAATCACTTTGTAAGAGTTAATGGTAAGCTGCATAGGGTTCAACTTATAGAAGTGGAGAACCTCACGAAAAAGGGTAGCGAGTGGCAGCCGAAGCCCACACTCAGCAAAAGCTACTATGGGAAAGGGCATTGAGTTGTCAGTGGGCATAATGGAGTCATCATCCCCGGCAAGTCTCAGATGGACATCGTCGGGAATAGAGAACTCCTGCCTAAAAAATTCTAGTTTGGTTGGGGTGTTCACCCTGTGCCTCCACATACCCATGATATTGGCGTAAGGGTATTTAATTTCAAGAAAAAAAGAGAGGTTTTTTAAGGGTTATGGAAACCTCGGCTTTAGTTTTCAGTTTTCCTATGAATTAATAGGTCCTACAGACAAATCCCAAACCTAAATCTACGAAGAACAAGTATGGAGGGCAGAAATCTGGAAAACAGAAAAGCAAGAACGAAGTTTTAGAATCAAGAACAGAGGTAGGGCTGTCAGAAGCATAAGAAATACGTGGAGTATACGGTCAAGAACAGTGACAAGAGTGCAAGAAAGTGGTGAACAGTGTATGGACAAAAGTCAAATTCACTTGAATACTCTCGGATATATGAGACACAAGATTTGAAACAAAAATGGGAGCAAAAAATATCAACAGAAATGGAAGCGAAGGGAACAGTAGCTTACCAGAGAAACAGAGCCGGAATGAGTTTCGCCGAGGTCCGACGGCAGCTACAGATGTGACGAGATAACGAAAGTTTAGAGAGAAGAGAAGGGAAGACAGTCGCAGAGCTTGGAGCCTGAAGCAATGGCGGTTTCGGAGAGGAAAGTTTAGAGAGAGAGAAAGCGAGAAAGTCAAATACAAAGGTGAAGAGCCCAAAAGAGAGGCAAAAAGTTTTGTCAAAATTTGAAACGGCAGCAAAACAGAAGCATTTAATGCGCCTGGAGTAACGCGGACGTCATACGGCGTAAACAGATAAAAGGCGGCTTGCGAGCGCGTCACAGGCACGAGCCAATGGAGACAGAACGCGTAAATGAATTGACTAGAAAGTGATGCATGACAGCTCATGCGCGTGAAAGAGTTCACTAGAGTTCTTGTTCTCCGAAGAGAGCATGTCGGGCTAAAAGTAAATGATCTCGGCTGGGAAGTTCTCGAGCCGATGTTCAGCCAGAGTGCCAATGTAGGTTCCATCATCTCAGATGGCCGAGGTAATAGAACCTAGGGGCAGTTGTGGGGATGTATTTTCTGAGTACCAACACATGGCCGAGGTGACACCGAAGTGTCAGCCGAGGTGTCACGTGTCCTGGTCAAGATACCAGAATGATCTCGGCTAGGCCGAGGTTATCTGCGAGAATACAGGAATCCGGGATAAACGGATAAAGGACAGGAGTCCTAGAATGAAGAAAGACTGCAAGATAGATATAGGTAATACTCTTAGGGAGTCTATCCTTATCTCTTAAAGAGTCCAAGGAAAATCTGGAATAAGAGTCCATAGAAGTCAGACTTCTAGTGGGACTGGGATGGAGTTAAACTATAAAAGAAGGGCACCCCCGGCGGGTCTAAGGTACGCAATTTTAAGCCTTGAGCAGTACTTTACGCATTGTATTATCTTTGAGAGATACTGACTTGATCGTCGGAGTGTCCCCAGGTGGAAGAACCACCGCCGGAGCCTTTTCTTTCTGTGCAGGACAACAGGGTGCCATCTGTTCTGCCTGTGCTCTTCAACTGAATTACTAAGGAGGGCAGTGTGATCGGAAATTCACTCACACAGTAAATATCCTTTATTTGTTAATAACATTTCATAGCTTTTTTTTTTATAAAAAAATAAATATTATTTATTTTCAATCATAATTAAAGTATATGGTAAAAAATGAATTTAAAAATTATAACAAATATAAAAAGAAATTTACAAGATCAATCAACAAAGGAATATAAATTTATTTAAAAACAAATGCTACACCATTGTCATTCATTAAGGTTCGAATGATTCAAAATAAAGAATATTAAAAATAAAAAACTACAAAATATTATTTAAAAATACAAGAAATTTAGCTTTATGATAAAAAAAAAAATATTAAAAAAAAAACTCTATTTTGAAAAGCGTAGAATGTTAAAATATATGAAATTGAAAAGGAAAAAAAAGAAAAAAAGAAAAAGATAGTTTAGTCTACAAGTAAAATATAGTGTTTTATATTTTCTATGATAGTAGAGATTGTTGAGTGAATTTAATGTATCATTAACAAGTATCCTAAGAGTTCTCAAAAAAAAACAAGTATTCTAAGAGAATTAGACCTCGTTTGGGAATAAATTTTTTAAATAATTTTTTAGTTAAAATATGATGTAAAAAAATTGATATATTTAGGATGATTTTTTAATTTTTTAAGAAAATATGTGCAAAAAGTAAATAAATTTTTTTTTTGACCTTTTAGTATAAATTGTTGACTTTTAAATTTTTTTTAATAACTTTTTAAGTTTTAAATTAAAAAATAATATTATTAAATGAAACCTTATATCAATTAATACATATAACTTTATTAGGTTAATAAAACCTTTCATTAATTATAGGGCTGCGTAGTTGGGAAGTGCACGCAGAGTGAAGGCATGGGCAAGCATTTAAGGAGGAATTTGGCAACCACTACTTTCCGTCTCCTTTTTTTTTGAGGAACTTTCCGTCTCCTTGGGCTTTGGCTTCAAGAAGAAAAAGCTCAGACCATTAAAGAATGACCTCAAAAATTCAGGATCCAATCAGCTCTTATAGGGTTGGTTTGGAAATAATTTTCTGATTTTTTAGTTTTTTTTTATACTAATTTAACCAATTTAGATTAGCTTCGTTTAGAGAGAATTTTTTTGAACTTTTACATTTTTTTTAATAATAAAAAAGTTAAAATAACTATCATTTAAATATAATTTAATATTTTATCTTATTAATTCATTTAATCTATTTTATTTTTTTTATATTTTTTATATTTTTTTAATCCAACTCATTTCCAAACATGTTGCCAAACGGCAGCCTAGTAACTCCATAGCATTTGCCTTTGCCTTTGCCTTTGCCTTTGCGTTGGGACCATGTCTGACAACCCTGCAATATTCTTAAAAAATCATCTACCAACCGAAAAATTAATTAAATTAACATTTAATAAATTTATGAACACATATTGATCACAAATAATCTAATAAAATATAAGGTACCGTTTGGTAACACTTACGTTTTCAGTTTTCTATTTATATTTATAAAAATTTTAAAAACTCAAATAAAAACATATTTGGTAAATTTTTGATTTATAAATCAGTGGTCTTAGTTTATAAATTTGGCCAAAAAATGTAAACTCAAATAATGTGTTTCCGTTTTGAGTTTTGAGTTTTTTTTTTTTTAACCACCCAACACTAGCCACCACCCGCCACCATTTTCCACCACCGTCTTCCGCCACCACCACCCACCACCCACCACCCACCCCCCCACCACCACTCACCACCTACCTGCCACCACCACCCGCCACCCGCCACCACCACCCACCTGCCATCCACCAACCACCACCCACTCGCCACCACCACCCACCCCTCACCACCACCACCACCACCCACCACCCACCTGTCATCCACCCGTCACCACCCACCACCCCCCACTACCATCCACCACCATCCACCCACCACTACCACCTACCATCCACCTGCCACCCACCCGCCACCACCACCCACCACCAACCACCACCACCACCACCACCATCACCCACCACCCACCTGCCACCACCACCACTACCACCCACTCGCTACCACTCACCACCCGCCCACCCGCCACCACCACCACCCACTCGTTACCACCCACCACACGCTACTGTCACCTACCCACCCACCATCACCACCCGCCATTTACCCACCACCACCTACCACCACCTGCCATCCGCCACCCACCTGCCACCACCACCCGCCACCACCACCACTACCCACTCGCTACCACCCACCACCGTCACCCACCCATCCACCACCACCACCCGCCATCCGCCACCCACTTGCGACCACCACCCACCACCCGCCGCCGCCACCGCCACCACCACCACCCGCCACCATCAGCCACCCACCCACCTACCACCACCCACCCGCTACCACCTACCACCACCCACTACCCACCAACCACCGTCACCACTTTCCACCACCATCTTCCGCCGCCACTTGCCACCACTTACCATTTCTCACTCTTTCTTATATTTTTAAATTTTTTTAAACATTTTGTCAATTACCAAACGCGTTTGTAGTTTATATTTTTCTAAAAATAAACAAAAAATAAACAAAAATCAGTTTATAAAATTTTTGTAAATATAAACTGAAAACGTAAACGTTACCAAACAGACCCTAAGTAATCGAGTGAATTTGTATTTTTTTTTATAGGGTAATACTTGGAATACTAAATTTTTTTATCAAATAAATTATCAAATATTTCATATAGGTGTGAAGCCTGTAATTTTATAAACCCCATACTCATATAAAATATTTAGTCATTTATTTGATAAAAATTTAAAACATATAACATTTTTTTTTATAAGCTCCACCATGTAATATGAATGGACATGATTACTAGCATTTAAAACCACAACAAATATACGAAAATCACAAAACCAACCACATTCCTCCCCCCCCCCCCCCAACACATATGTTTCATATGATTAGTCGTTGTAAAAATATAACTTCATTCAGATTACTTTCCCGAAGAATTTTATAAAATAGAACAATGAAGTGTAACAAAAAGTGAATCTCATATGTGAGTTCCATACACGTGAACCTTATATTTTTTTGACAATTATGTCTTGTGTAATATCTTCACACTATACATTCATTTCCAAGCCCAACCAAAACAACAAATTAAATTAAACTTCTTTCACTTCAATTTCATTTCCTATTTTTTTCTTAATAAATTTTTCCCACAAATTCAAAATTTGGACATGAACCAATTTTTAATTATTTTGAGTCCAAAAAAAAAAAAAAAAAAGAAGAAACAATTTAACAGGAAAAGGCGGCAAATAGTGCACTAAAATTCCCTTCTCACAACTGTTGTTATGTAGTAGAAATTCAAAAATATATAAAATATTTAAAATGTATTGTGACTAATATCATAATAAATTTAAATTTAAGGCCTCGTTTGGGGACTGACTATTTTAGTCAAAAAGTCAAAAAGTCAACTAAAACTAGTCACATCATCTCTCTACTTTTTTGCACATCTTTTCATAAAAAGTTAAAAAATTACTAAAATAGCATGTTCCCAAACGAGGCCTCAAGTATGAGTTTACTATCAGGGATGAGGAAGGCCTATTTATGACCTCCGTTTTAGTTATGGCCTATGGGGCCAAAAATTGTAGCAGTACCCAGCCAATAACGACTGCCTGAAATCCACATATTAAATATTTGAATTGAAAGTTGAGAAAAATGGGAGGCTAATTTGTAGTCAACACCGCCAAACAAAGAAAACCAAATGAAGATGCTATAAGATTTGGATATTCATGAAATGCTGTACAAAAGCTTTCAGAACCAACCAGACATGAGAAATATCTTCTTTTTTTTTCTTGACAAATGCCCATTTTTGTACTACATCATGTACCAAAAAAACAAAAAACAAGAAACAAAAACAAAAACAAAAATAAAAAGTCTGAATGGTTCACAATTGAAGTAGTTGGGAGTTTTGGGTAGTTACCAATATATATTGCAATGGGTAGAAGGAAACAAGATAAGATAAGCACCAGTGGCATTGTATAGAAATGAGACTTTAAATTTAGGTCTACAAAAGAAGATAGTAATGCCTTGTTTGGTGAGTGATGATTTTAGTCAAAAAGTTAAAAAGTCAAAAATTTATATCAAAAAGTCAAATATTCTATTTTCTCTCTACTTTTTGCACATAGTTTCGTAAAAAATCAAAAAGTCATTCCAAATACTAGTTTTTTTTTACATCATATTTTAGTCAAAAAGTCAAAAAGTTACTAAAAAGTCTGCTCCCAAATAAGGCCTTATATATAATTTTGAGCAGGTCTAAAGTTATATTAGAAAAAAAAAAATGCTCAATTTAGAGGGGCGAGACCAAAACGATAATTTTAAATAGAAAAATGTAATTAAAATTAAGAGCAGAACCCTTATCATAATCTCACTATGTAGTTTTAATTTGTACTATTTACGAACTCCTATTCGTTGGTGATATCTCCAATATTATCATTATATTATTTACTTTAATGGTGAATGGTATCCATCCGCTCCTATGTACTAATGTTAGATGTATCAACGCGCATTTATAATTGGTCGTTGGCTTTGGAGCACCATATGATACTTTTGACAAACTAGCCTATTACCTGTGCTATGGATAATTATAAATATTTATATTTATTTTAGATTTTTTTAATATATAAATTATGTTTTTTAAAATTTTTTATAAAAATAATTTAATAATCTTATCACTAACCATAGTGTATGGGAGAAGTTGAAAAGGGTACTGCAGTAACTATGCACGGGTTGTATCTATAATTATCTGTATGAGGGGATTTTAAATGCTGATTAGAGAATTTTGACCAAATCAATAAATGCAAGTATGTGGAAAGACACGTGGATTGAAAAAATGTAATAAATGCTGATTAGGGAATATATATGTGAATTGTGATTTTTAAATGTCTTTTTTTTTTTTTTTCTTTTTTATATTATATTGAAGTTTAATATTTTGATAATAATCATGTGTTGGATTTTTCAATGAATTAAATGTCTTGTTTTTTATATTATACATTAAAGTTTAATATTTTAATAATAATCATACGTGTTGTACTTTTCAAGAAATTTTTTTTATGCTTATTCTTAATGCATTCATTAAAGTGTTATTATGAGAGATAATAACCATATGTGTTGAGACTTTTCAAGGAATTCATATATATTGGACTTTTCAAGGAATTTTTTTTATACTTATTCTTAATGCATTAAAGTGTTACTAGCCTATCACCCGTGCTATGCACGGGATAATTATAGATATTTATATTTGTTTTAGATTTTTTTTAATATATAAATTATGTTTTTTAAGATTTTTTTCTCATCACAAACCATAGTGTATGTGGGAAGTTGAAAAGGGTACTGCAGTAACTATACACAAATTGTATCTATAATTATTTGTATAAAGGGATTTTAAATGCTGATCAGGGGATTTTGACCAAATCAATAGTTGCAGGCATGTGTAAAGATATGTGGATTGAAAAAAGTTAATAAATGCTAATCAGGGGATTTTGATCAAATCAATAAATGCTGAGTTTTTTTTTTTAAAATAAAAAATTTAAAAAATTCAGATTGGGATATTGAAGCTTCAATAGGCCTTAGGGGTTAAAACCCCATTTTGCTTAATATGTAGTATAGATAGATATAGATAGATAGATAGATATATCTTTTTATTTTTATTTTTATTTTTGTGTGGTTTCTATTCGGATATTTTTTTTTTTCAATTTGTTTAAGATGGAGTTGTGGGTATCTTTTTTTTTTTTTTTTTTTTAAAATTTAATTTATCTGTGATTTCCATTTGTTTTTAATTATTATTATTTAGGTAAGTTATGATGTGAGTTAGATATATGATAGACATGTGAGTTTTATTGATTTAAAGTTTATTTAGATAAACTTTAAAGATTTTTTTCTAATTTTTTAGTTTTTTTTGTTATGTTATAATATAATATATAAAATATAGGTAGATATCTACAATTTTAATAGAAAATATTATCTGATTTTTTGGAGAAGAGAAAATGAATGCAAGTTTTAATATTTTTTTTTGAAAATTTGTGAGAGAGATTAGGAGGGAGAGATTATGAAATATTTTTGTTATTAAATAAATAAATCAGTCAATAGTTTTTTTTAATTTATTTTGTAAATTAAAAATCAATAATTTTGAAAAATTGATTAATTTGTCCCATTAAGTAATTTAAAATTTTGATAGATATACATAAAAAAATACATAATTATATTATTAAATCACAATTCAAATTTAGATGTTATATCTTTTTGAGATCTATAGCTAAATTCTTATCTTCTTTTTTTTTAAATTTTTGTGTGTAACCATAGTGTATGTGAGAAATTGAAAAGGGTGTTGCAATAATTATGAGAGAAGTCAAAAGGGATTGTGGGTTGAGAAAAGTCAATAAATGCTGAGATTTTTTTTTTAAATAAAAAAATTAGAAAATTAAGATTAGAAGATTGGAGCTCCTATCTGATTTTTTTGGAAAGAGAAAATGAATGCAAGTTTTAGTATTTTTTTTTTTGAAAATTTGTGAGAGAGATTAGAAGAGAGAGATTATGAAATATTTTTGTTATTAAATAAATAAATCAGTCAATAGTTTTTTTTAATCTATTTTGTAAATTAAAAATCAATAATTTTGAAAATTTGATTAATTTGTCCCATTAAGTGATTTAAAATTTTGATAGATATACATAAAAAAAAATACATAATTATATTATTAAATTATAATTCAAATTTAGATGTTATATCTTTTTGAGATCTATAGTTAAATTCTTATATTTTTTATTTTTTATTTTTGTGTGTAACCATAGTTTATGGGAGAAATTGAAAAGGATGTTGCAACAATTATGAGAGAAGTCAAAATGGATTGTGGGTTGAGAAAAGTCAATAAATGCTGAGGTTGAGTTGGGAGAAGTCAATAAATGCTGAGGTTTTTTTTTTTTAAATCAAAAAAATTAGAAAATTAGGATTAGGAGATTGGAACTCCTACAGGCCTTGGGATTAAAAATCCCCTTTTGCTTAATATTTGACAAATTTCTCAACTTGAATAAAGAAGGTAGTGACAAGTTTTATTTCTTCCGTTTTATTCTAACATGCTCATGTTTTGATTATATTTATTAAATCTCGTTATAGATGTATATTGTATGATTAAAATATCAAAATATTGCCTTTGACATTAAGGCCTTGTTTGGAAAGGTAAGTTTTTAGTTAAAAAATAAAAAAGTCACTACAAATTGTTAAATCTTTCTCTACTTTTCTACATGTTTTTTCCGTAAAAAAATCACTAGAAAAAAATCAATTCTAAAATATTACTTATTTATTTGTTATTTTAGATCCTTTAATCCTAATTATTTTTCAATCATTGTTCTAATAAAAAAAAATCAATTCTCAAATACCCATAATTTTTACTTATTTATTTGTTATTTTAGATCCTTTAATCCTCATTATTTCTCAATCATTATTCATTAGTATATCATATTACTTATTTATTTATTATTAATATCATCATTCTTAAAATTATAAAATTAATCTATTCTTAATATTTTTCTGATTTTGAGTTACTCCAATAAACTACTGAAGAAGGGTCACTCAGTAGTTAATTGAAATGCAAATTATTTTGAACACTAAATTATTAAAAAATATATATTTATGTGTCCCAGATTGCGGTCTTACCATGTTACCATGTAGTGGTCAAGTGAAGATTATTAACAAACGTGAGCGATTCTCCTAATCACAAATCTCAATTACCGTTAAATTCTAAATAAATTAATTTTTTACTGGAAAAAAGATTAATATATATCCAACAAAAAACGCCAAAGTCTAAGATCATTTGGGCAATTACAGCAAAAAGGCACCGAAGAAGCCCAGCTGACTCTCTTTACTTCGTCGATATTTGGTCTCTTCTAGGACTGACTAAAGAATTCGTGAAATTCGTAATTCGATTCAGTTCAGTCCAAATTGATAGGTTTAGATTAGTTTTTTGAATTCGTGATTCAGTTCCGGATTGAAGAATTAAAAATCCGTAGTCCACGGATTAGTTCTGGATTGAACCCCACGGTTCCGGATTGGAACCGATCCGGACCGTATACAAATAGTCTATATTTTTATTATACATCCTCTCCCATAGTATATTTTCTTATTCCATATAAAACTAAACTCAAATCTAAACCTGTGTCATATCTTTTTTTATTACTTTTGTTTGTTAGTTTTTAATTTTAATTTGTAATGGTCTAAATACTTATGGTGAAACTAATTTTCTTATGGTTGTTTAAATTCTAGAACAGTATGTCGCTATTATAGAAAGACATGTTGCTGTTCTAGAACTAATATAGCGTTATGTTTATATTTTTATGAAATTAAAGTGTTATATATATATATTTTTTTTGTTATTTAATTATGTGAACCGTGGTCCTAAACCGATTCAATCCGTATTTAAATGGATTGGTTCGGATTGGTTCCATGATTTAAACGGATTGGATTGGTTCCAATCTTTCAGGAACCGTAAATAACGGATTGGTCCTGGTTTTACCCAAATCCAGTCAAATCCGGACCATGCTCACCCTAGTCTCTTCTATGATTTGTAATTGAGCTTTACTAATATTGCGTTTAGTTAGAGAATTTATGGAGAGATTTAGAAAGAAAAATAAAAAAAAATAAGTAAAATATAAATAAAATATATTTGGATAAATTACACTGATATTTTCTGAGGTTTATGTTTATTACAGTTCCTCCTCATATTTGGGAAATTACACTGACCCCCTTTGTCAGTGTAATTATTTGATGTTGTTAACTTTTAATTTAAAATGACATATTTATTCTTAACCTTTATATATACTTTAAAGGGTAAATTACATTAGCACCCCCTGAAATTTCAATTTAATACGGATTTCCTCCTGACATATAAAAAAAAAAAAAACTAATTTAATAAAAATAAATATGAAGAAATATATTTAATTTGTAAAAAATTATTTCTAACCACTCGAAAGACAAAAATTATATAAAAATGATAATTATTTTTTATTTTTTATTTCTTAACCAAAATTAATTTTTAATTTTTTAAAAAAAATTCTAAAAATCAAACCATACATAGCCTAAGAATCATTTGATAAGTCATTTCTTACGTTGGTAGCTTATTTAATTATTTGTTACTTTTACGATATTTTTACCATATGAGACTTGTTTGATAACCATTTCGTTTTTAGTTTTCAATTTATATTTACAAAAATTTTAAAAATTGTCATAAAAACTTGTTTGAAAATTTTTTGGGTTTATAAATGGTTGTCTCAGTTTATAAATTTGAGAAAAAAACGTAAATTCAAAAAATGAGTTTACGTTGGTTTTTAAACAAAAATTTTAAAATTTGACTAACAAAAATTTTTTTCAATTAATTTTTTTTTTCAAATATTTTTTTTTCCAATTAAATTTTTTTTTCAATGAATTTTTTTTTCAATTAATACTAACCGAGGAGGTAATTGGTAATGCTACTTTAAACCTTGGAGAGGGGATTGTAATTTTTAAAATGTGAAGGGTATCAATGTAATTTACCCAGTAAGGGCAAAATTGATATTTAAAAAAAATTAAATTGCTAAAATCAACAAAATCTGTTAGTTGACTTAACAGTCAACTAACTGAGGGAGCAATCTATAATGAAACTTTAAACCTCAGGGAGGGGGACGTAATTTCCAAAAGGTGTGGAGAGAATTATAATAAACATAAACCTTAGGAAGTCTCAATGTAATTTACCCAATATATTTATATTTCATCTAATTTCACAATTTTTTTCATTTTCTTTTCTAATTTCATATCCAAATTTACCAACTAAACACATCCTGTCTGTTTGGTAACGTTTACGTTTTCAGTTTATATTTACAAAAATTTTATAAACTGGTTTTCGTTTATTTTTTGTTTATTTTTAGAAAAACATGAACTACAAACGCGTTTGGTAATTGACAAAATGTTTAAAAAATATAAAAAATATAAAAAAGAGTGAGAAATGGCAAGTGGTGGCAAGTGGCGGCGGAAGACGGTAGTGGAAAGTGGTGACGGTGGGTGGTGGATAGCGGGTGGTGGCGGATAGGTGGGTGGGTGGGTGACGGTGGCGGGTAGTGGGTGGTGGCGGTGGCGGATGGCGGGTGGTGGTGGGTGGTGGCAGGTGGGTGGTAGTGGCGGGTAGGTTGTGGGTGGTGGTGGTGAGTGGTGGTGGGTGGGTGGGTGGGTGGGTAACAGTGGCGGGTGGTGGGTGGTAGCGATTGGTGGTGGTGGTGGTGGTGGGGGGGCAGGTGGGTGGTGGTGAGTGGTGGCGGGTGGGTGGTGGTGGCGAGTAGGTGGCAGGTGGTGATGGTGGGTGGGTGGGTGACGGTGGCGGGTGGTGGGTGGTAGCGAGTGTGTGGTGGTGGTGGTGGCAGTGGCAGGTGGGTGGTGGCGGTGGGTGGTGGTGGCGGGTGGTGGCGGGTGGTGGATTGCGGTGGCAGGTGGTGGCGGGTGGTGGTGGTGGGCGGTGGATGGTAGTGGCGGGTGGATGGCAGGGAGGTGGTGGGTGGTGGTGGTGGTGGCGAGAGGTGGGTGGTGGTGGCGAGTGGGTGGTAGGTGGGTGGTGGCTGGTGCATGGCGGGTGGGTGGTGGTGGCGAGTGGTGGTGGCAGGTGGGTAGTGGTGGAGGATGGGTGGTGGAGGGTGGGTGGGTGGTGGTGGCGAAAGACGGTGGTGGAAAATGGTGGCGGGTGGTAGCTATTGTTGGGTGGTTAAAAAAAAAAAAACTCAAAACTCAAAACGGAAACACATTTTTTGAGTTTATATTTTTTGGCCAAATTTATAAATTAAGACCACTGATTTATAAATCAAAAATTTACCAAACAAGTTTTTATTTGAGTTTTTAAAATTTTTGTAAATATAAACAAAAAACTAAAAACGTAAGTGTTATCAAACGGCACCATCGTGAATGTCTCGATAATGACCCCTTCATTTTAATTAAAGTAAATCTAACCATCACTTGATTATTCCAAAACTAGGCCTCCTTTCGTAACATGTTATTTTAATAATTTTTTGATTTTTTTGTTAAAATATAAAGTAAAAAAATTAATATGTTTAGAATGATTTTTAATTTTTTTGAAAAAATATATAAAAAATAAAGAAAAAAATGAATTTTAATTTTTTTTTTTGTATAAATTATGAATTATTTAATTTTTTTAATAATTTTTAATTTTTAAACTAAAATAAATAACTCCCAAACGAGGCCAAAACAGCAGATGTTGTGCATTTTTTTTTTTTTTTTTCCTGATTAAAATAATATAAAAGAGGCCCATCTATTTTACGCCTAGTCACAACACAACTCTCCTTCATAGGAACCGTCCCTCTCAGTGATCAGCAGAGCAGCCCTCTTCCAATTGCCATTTCTTCACCAACGAAAACCCTCTCTCTCCTCTCACTTCACCTGAAACCTCCCTCTCTCTCTCTCTCTCTCTCTCTGTGCATGCAACGATTGCAATGGGACTGTGTTTCTCTCGCAAGGCGGTGAAGAACAAGCCCTCCAAGCGTATATCAAACGCAGTTAATGGTGGCAATTCGAGCAATCGGTGGACTCGAGTCCGATCGACGAAGAAGGACAAGTTGGAGGACTCGATCATTCATGAGCGAGCTCTCGCGGCCGCGATTCTGCTTCAGCAGCAGTTGCAGGACGGTGCAGCTGGTGGTTCTGTGCCGTTTGATCGATCCACTTCGCTGCGATATCCGAACGCCAACTCTAAGAAACAGCAGGCTCTGAATCGGAGCTCCAGTTCTAGGGCTCGGTCTCTGGCTGATCCTCTGATTCAGCCTCACCAGCTTGTTAATCAGGTTCGTTTTTTTTTTTTTTTTTTTTTTTTTTTTGTCTTCGAATTGATCACTGTTGAACTGAATTGCTGATTTTTTTTTTTGGCTGATTTGTATGGTGTTTTGTGTTTGCATTTTGAACTAATGCCGTCGTTAATGTGTTGTTTATTGTTATTTACATTTTAGGAGTTTTGCTTAACTTGTAAGTATGTTTGCTCGAATATTCGTGTAATTTGGTGAAAATTATACTCAAATTTCAAATTGTACGTTTGACTAGAAATTGGGAATAATTCAAACGCAAAAAAAGAAAAAAAAAAAAAAGAAAAAGAAAAAAAAACCACAATTGAAAAGAAATAATTCAGTCACAATCATCAATTGAATGATTTTAATGACCAAGTCTCAAATTAAGCGTAATGTCTTCTTCTTCTCCAAAGGGATGTTCATTTGGCTGGATATTCTAACCTTAAGTTTAAATATTCAAACTTGGTTTGAACTTTTGAATTGAGTGTAAGTTGGTGGTTTTAAAGCCGTGCTTAACAGAAGTTTAGGGACAGACCTAGTTTGTGCAAAGTACTTGAATTTAAATTAAATAATTCTGCTAAGCACTTTAAATCTACCCCATACCCTTCAATTTGGAGGCAGACCTAGTTTGTGCGAAGTAAGGCTTTAAAACCACCAACTTGCACTTCAATTGGGTGTAACTTTAAATCTACCCACACACTTCACTTTCTTGACAACATGATTTTCTCTTTGAGCTGTTAAAGCAAAGTACTTGCAAGTAGCAATAGGTTTTAAATTGGTAGGTGGTTAGGGCAACAACCGAGTTGTAGAATGAAAATAAGTTGCTATAAGTATAGTTTCATCAAGCAAAATAATTTCTCAAATTACAAAATAAATAAATAAATGCGCCCTTTGAGTTCCATCTATTGATTTTGAATTTTGCATAACCCATAAAAGCTACCTAAGTAGCTTTCAAGCAAAGCTTACTACTTGTCCAGTCCTTTGCCCAAGTGCCCTATGAATACTGTTCGAGCAGAGCTCTTGGTTCTACAATTCAACCCTATTGTTCAAATTTTAAATACCAAAAGCTCAAAGGACTATTTCAGAGCCTGATCCCAGCCTTGCTGTGGGCATAGTGGCAAGGGGTTGATGGCCTAGGATTAATGGGCATGAGTCTCGCATCCCCAATAGTCACCAGTGAGACTCAAACCTAAGACCTCGTGTCCACTAAACCACCTGGGATTAAGCCCCTGACCACCACCCTCAGTTGGTTATTAATTTTCCTTTTTATTTCATTAAATACGTGTAATTTTTTCTTAGTTTATCTGTTGTTAACCTACAAATTACGAGATTGCTTGTTACATAGGTAAATTTTCTTACTCCAGATTATGTTCTAGCTACTAATTGGAATAACACAATGAGTCTTGAGCTTATCTACATTTTTTCTGAAGTGAATGGAGCAGTCTACATGTAGCATGTATTCCACAACACCCAATTTTTACCCAATTATTTCAATTTGTAATTGTTGAATTCCGAAGTTGTGAATTAACAATTTAAAGAGACTGTTGATGCAGATGGGGGTCCTCAAATAGGAGGTGTTTGGTGGTAGGTCCTCCTATACAAAGAGATACGAAGACAATTTTGAATGTGGATGATCTTTTGGCTGTACTTATAGAGATCTAGTAAATACTTAGTTTTAGCTGCCCCAAAAGTCATAATGTTTCCTAGCCCTCAAAATCCCTTTCATTGTCATCTAATAGTATGTCCAAGATTCCAATTTATAAATACAATAATTTATGGATCCAATCTTTTGTGTCAAAATGGAATGGATGAGATCTATGGTGCCTTGACTTTATTTCCAAGTATGTGAGCTCTTCATCCCTTTTAGTCATTCTTATATTTTCTAACTAATTTTCTCTTTGACAGAATGTAAAGCCTGATGATCTAGAGACCAACCATTTTGTTCTTGTCCATGGAGGAGGTTTTGGTGCCTGGTGTTGGTATAAAACTATAGCACTTTTAGAAGAATGTGGATACAGAGTTACTGCCATAGATTTAACTGGTTCTGGAATTCATTCATTTGATACAAACAGCATCACAAGTCTTTCACAATATGTGAAGCCACTCACTGTTTTTCTTGAAAAACTTGCTGACACGGAGAAGGTACTTTTCTATTTCTACCAGTTTCTTTTCTGTGTTTTCATTTATCACGCTGCACCAGTTTGCATCTATGTCAAAAAGAAAATAAGAGAGGTCTCAAAGTGGAAATCTCCATGAGTTTCTATTAAGGGTTTGTAATTTTAGTGAATTCAGATGTTCTACAACTGGATCATAGAAGTCTTTTTTTTGTTATACATATAGGTTCTTGTATGGCTAACATCTAGGGTATTATCTAAGGTATTCTTAATAAATTCTTGTTGCATGTTGTCATGATATTCTGCTGTAATGTTGGTCCTTATGTTACTTCTGCAAGCAAGGTCTGTTACACTGTCAACGCTCGAGCCTTTTTTGGGCTGGAGACTTCATCCAAGTTCTTTACTTCAGTAGTGATGTTCAGAATTAATCTTAGTTTCCATTGCCCATTGTTTGTCCCCGTTAGTCATGTGCAGAGCTAATGTTTGGCATTATTTGCACAAAGCAGCTGCTCTATTAATCAAATTCGAGTTCTCACCCTTTGCAACCTGAGCTTTTACTGTTGCATTAAGGAAACTTGTTGGAAATGTATTACCTAATTTTTTTTTCCCTTTGTCTCGAAAGGAACTTGTTCTTGCATTCCCATTGTTAAGTTAGAAAGTTCTGGAAACTTCTGTTTGTTATTGCTGGAAGATTTTCTTTGCTTTGGTTTAGCTACTTTGTATTTGTTTCCAAAATGGTGCCTGAGCTGGTGTAATTATTAGTTAAAGGTGCTAAATGGATGCTTGGAAAAGTCACTTGAAATTCCTAAATTATATTTTGGTTGAAGTCGTTGTGGGAGCTTGAATAGCAGTTCGAAACTTTTACTTACGTTAATTTTTATTATTTTTTCAGGTGATTTTGGTAGGACATGATTTTGGTGGTACCTGTGTATCATATGCAATGGAGCTGTTTCCCAATAAAGTTTCCAAAGCTGTTTTCATTGCTGGAGCAATGTTGACTAGTGAACAAAGTACCCTTGATATGTTCTCCCAAAAGGTTTGCAAGTCATTCTAAGTCATTTAACTTAACGGATACTTTATTTGCGTGCAAGTGGACTGATTCTGGAGTTTGAAAATTGGTTCTGATTTATGTGTGAGTATTGTGTTTCAAAATTTCCAGAATGCCATTTGGCTTATGAAGGTTCTTAAATTGTGTCCAAAAATTTCTGACTTCCAACTATTTTGGATGCAATTCACTCTCGCATCTTGCTTATGTCTGGCCTTAGATAATGCTCAGATTCTTCAGAAAATGCTTCTACCTTTACTGGCTAGTAGTTGTGTGCAAATGTATCTTCTGCCAAAGATGTCAAACTAAGTTGATTTTGATCTTTGAGGCTATACCTTGTGGCATATTTCCTTAGCCTCAATGTGTAAGCCTCAAAAGCTTTGAAAGAGAATCTAAAATTCAGTTCTGAGGTTCTTGGTAGCCATAAGGCACGTGTCATAACTTATGCCTCATGTGAGTTAAACAGAAAGTGTGAACCTCAATGAAACATGAGACCTTTGAGGCTTTAATCATGAGACATGTTCCTGGAGCTTGAAGGTGTAAGCTTCTTAAGGTGGCGAATTTGATTTACTTTATTGTCAGTAGGCAATAAAAATAAGTTTTTAAATTTATTCAGGTTGATAGATACCTGGAATGTTACGCTAAATAAGTTGGGCATTTTTATTTTATTTTATTTTATTCGTGATGAGTTACATTTTGTAATCATTGCAGACAGATTCAAATGATTTGATGCGACAGGCTCAGATATTTATCTATGCAAATGGGAACACTAACCCTCCAACTGCAATTAATCTTGACAAGTCATTGTTAAGGGACTTGTTATTCAACCAGAGTCCTGCCAAGGTATATACTAACTTTGCTCATAATATTTTGTTTTTGGAGATATATGATCAGTACATTTTCATTTTAAATTTAGGAATGACATGATTGTGAAATTATAGCATTATGCGTCTGACTTTAACTGCTTAGAAGAATGTGTGTTTCAACACATGGGTAGGGACATACACATTATGAATGCATGCAGGTACACATGCATGTATTATTTTGTGTTGCCAATAGTTGAAATGATTACGATGTAGAGTCACAACCATCAACTTGGTTACCTCTTGGTGATCTCCTCTCGACCAAGAACACTTACTTTTGTGAACTTCAAGTCTAAGCAGCATTTGGCCAACCCCTCCATCCAAAAAAAACAACCAAATAAATAAACAGGCCTACACACCTGATTTTACTTGCTGACACACAATTATTTTGTTCCTTTTGCTTCAAATTTCAATGTCATTCTTAAAGTTTTAATTGTCAATTTGAGCTCCCAAAACTTTATTGAAAAGTCAATTAATCAAACTTGTTAAAAGAAATCAAAATTTAAACGAAGTGTGAAATTCCAAATCTTTTAGATCATCCACACCTTTGCACAAAGTGTTTATCAGTTTTTTGGTGAACCAACAGACATTGGAAGTCATCATCTCAAAGCATCATAAAGACAATCTCAGTTGTTTACACTCTTGTTTTGTGTTCAATATGACCCATATGCATGTCCGTCAATTTGTGCATTTATGCATATATAATTCTGCTAAATTCCATTTTGCTTATTGTTGTCCAGGATGTTGCACTAGCATCTGTTTCAATGAGGCCAATCCCTTTTGCACCAGTTTTGGAGAAGCTTTCTCTTTCTGACAAGAACTATGGCTCTGTTAAGCGGTTTTACATAGAAACTGCAGAAGATAACGCCATACCTATCGCACTTCAGCAAAGCATGATAAACAAAAGCCCCCCGGAACGGGTTTTTCATCTTAAAGGTGCTGATCACTCCCCCTTTTTCTCAAAACCTCAAGCCCTACACAAGCTATTGGTAGAGATCTCAAAGATCCCGTCAACTTAGCATCTGTTTACTGGTTGGCTTCCCTAAGTTACTCCCTCTGGAGGTTTCCTTGACATACAGTAACATGGTAGTAAGCATTATGAATTTTGAGCGACCGATGCATCTTCAATTCAATTATTGTTTTGTACCCACATTAGTGATGTATATGCTGGTGAGAATTCAATTTTGCTGGGTGGTGCAGAACTAGCATGTATGAGATAATTAATCTTAATAAGCAATGTTAGTGTTGGTTTCTTTCTTGTTTTATATTCTATTGTTTATGTTTGTGGAAAAGGATGTCTCTTAATTAACCCTGTCAGCATGTTGATTGGAATCTCTGGTTATTAATAAACTCCCTTTTAGACTGTATCACAAATTTGGGCACCTTTTAAAATCATTACCTAAATTCGTGATCCAAACATAGTTTTAGAGAATTGTTTAATATTGAGACTACTTCACATGAAGTGATTGCCCTTATGCTGTGTTTGGTTGGGGGATTTAGAGAGGGATTTGGAACGAGAAAGGAAAAAGGTGTGTGAAATTAGGTGAAATATATGTATGTTTTATTCATATTTTACCTTCCTTTTCCATTTCTCTTTTCAAATCCTTCCTCAAATCCCCTAACCAAACACAACATTAGTGATTCAACTCATTTTTCAGCAACAAATGACAATATAACAACTTTTGTTTTTTAAAAAACAAAATACGATTATTGGGCATGCTGAAAGAGGCTAGGGAAGTTTATGTCAATCTGTGATTAAGCACTTGGGATTTACTGGAAAAATCTAATACTTGAATTGTCAAATAAAAAACAATCACATTGCTTGCTTTCGATTTCAATTTTTTTTTTTTTGTTTTTTTCTCCCATAAAAGCTAAAAGCTAGTTTGATGGGGAAAAAATTGAAAAAAAGAAAAATGTTGATTATTTTCATATGATTTTATTTTTTCCTAGGTGAAAATAGTTTGTGAAATTTTAAAAATATATTTTTGGTATTTATTTTTTGTCAAACTAATTTTTTTGTATAAATAAAAATTAAAAAAATAAAATCAAACAAGATGAATAAGATTCAACCTATCATAACGTATAAATTGTTTTTTTATTCAACATGCCTTAATTATAGAAAAATGTTTAAGACTCGCAAAAAAAAAAAATTTATCCTCTCTATATCCCTCTTCTTGTTTTTTTGCTCCCTTTCCACTATTTGTCTTCCTCCTCCCTGCTTTTCCCTCTACAATGCTCTCTTCAACTTCTCCCTCACCTTTACCGACTCTCATTTAACTCCATCTGCTCATGTCTAGAGGGAGATCACTACGAGAGCGAGAGCGAGAGTGTGCGTGATTGGTATCGCGAGAGAGAGAATTTAAACATAGTGAACAATAATAGTACCATACAAAAGGAGTTTATTTCTTTATTATTATTATTATTATTATTTTAAATCGTAGGGCTTCTAAATCCATCCTTGCTTACTGCCAAAGTTAAGGAGAGTGCTTAAAGAGAATTTAAAGATGATGGCTTTATTTTGTCATTCTTCAACCTTTGATTCAGTTCTAATCAGATTTTGGATGACAAATTGCAACATTGCTGAGGCAAGGATATAGTCAGTTTTGCTAGGAATTTTTGAATTAAAATTTTCCATTATTTAAACCATTGTTATAAGAGTTTCTCATGTGGTTCTTCCTAAAAATAACTGAAGGCATAGTTTTTTTTATAACGAAAACGAGTTTGACATTGAGGTTAGAAGAAATGGGGGTAACAAAATGATTGGCGACTTTGGGATCACTTGGTGAGTGTCATCTCAAGAAGGAAGGAAAAAAGTGCCATCTCAAGATATCATTTTTGTATACAGTAATGCTGTATTTGGTTAAGAGATTTGAAGAGAGATTTGAAAAGGGAAATGGAAAAAGTAGGCGAAATGTAAAAAAAAAATACCTATGTTTCATCTAGTTTCACACATCTTTTTTCTTTCCTTTTCCAAATCCCTTCTCAAATCCCCAACCAAACACATCGTAAAGTTTGTCATATTACTGTTCCCATGAGTTTCAATGTAATTATATAATGAAATAGTGTGGCACATTGATGAAAAAACAAGCATCTGAATATATAAATAGCATCCTAAATAACATCCCATGAACACCATCTTACATTTTGTAACTGCCGTCAAAACAACATGGAATTCATGTAGTGGTTCCAATCACTATAGGTTGCAACCAAGTGGCACTGAACGGCTCTTTTGCATCACAAAGATCCTCTGTAGAATAATCACTGCCAAGAACTTCAAATCTAGAGTTGTCTAACGAGTAAGCAATGTAGCTGTTGTTGCTACAAGTGAACATAGGAAAATTTATTTTGTTCTTCAGTGCACCTCCCATCCAAGTCACAACTAGCTCCGATATTTGACTGAAAAAGAATGAGTTGCATCCCAAATTTGTCAGTTTAACCCACTCTGTAGAAGAAGAGTTTAGCTGTAAAACATGAACAGATTTTCCCATGGAACCCACAAAGACAGAACAAATTTTTCTTCATAGAAACCATAAATCCTCGAGACATGGTTAGAAGAAACTGTGATGGTTGAGGATGAGCATAAGAACCACCTGCCTTTGTTAATTTAAAGGTACCCAAACTTCCTTCCTCACCCAAACAATAGAAACATTGATCCTAGAAAACTGGATTGCAACCTGATGAGACAAATGGTCTTCCATTATCGTACCTACTGTTAGTCCAATTCTCATCACCTGCCTTCATATATGAAATATTTACTACCATGGAAGTTGAATGAGAAATGGCAAAAACAACCCAACCTGAAGAAATTGGCGAGGCTGAGAATGAAATGCCATCAAAACAATTGTCTTCCACCAAGTCAGGAAGCTTAATCTTTGTTTTACTGAAGAATTCAAAGAAAAAAAAACCTCAGACCTTCAGTAACAAGAAGCCAACCATCGTTTGAGAATCGAATCTTACATCCAAATAATTCATTGCTATTCATGTAATATGTCAAATTGTTGATTGGATCATAGAAAGATCATAACATTTTTTCCTTGTGAAAGAACATGAGCCAACAGTCGATGGATGTTGAACCAGTCAGATCACTTCTCCAGCGAATTGGAGGAGCAAGTGACATCCACCTTCTACATATATCACGTAAGCTCAAGTAGTCTTTGACATTAGCATTAGCAATAAACTTTGCAAAAAGTTTTTGAAGGTCCATTGGGAGAATTTCTATTTCAAGGTAACTATTGCATGAACAATGGATCTGTTGGGATGGTTCATGTGCTTGTATTTTCTTCTCCACCTTTTCTCCTTTTGAGATGATATGTGCATCTTTTTGGTGAGTATCGATCAACCTAAAAGCCAAGAAACATTTTATCATATCAAATTTCATTGACAATGATGGGGGAAAATTGAAAGAACTTTTAGCCGGTGGCAATTGTTGTAGATATCGTTCCTTAAATCTACTTCTAACTTAGTTTCATGTATTTTGATTTTTGACTTGGATGAATACACTACATTTTATTTGTCAGAAATTGTGATATAGTTTTGAAATTTTAAAAATTTCAATTATGACTATTTTTTATGTTTTTATACTGCCGAAACTCCACTTTCCTCAAATTTTAGTTTATTATATTTATCTATTTTTTGCTCTTGTGGAAATATATTGAAAAAAAAAATGGAATCATTTGGATTGCTTAAATTTACCGTTTTGGGCACGAAGTATATCACATGTTGGAAAAATTGAAAGAATTTTTAGAGGGGTTTAAAATTTCAAAATTATATCACAATTTCTGATAAAAGAAAATGTTACCTATTCATTTAGGTCAAAAATCAAAATACATGAAATTAAGTTAGAAGTTGGTTTAAGGAATGATATCAACAACAATTGCCACCGGTAATTAAGAATCAAAATCACCCGTTGTTAAAAAACAAACAAACAAAGGGTAAATTACAAATACACTCTTAAGGTTTGATTAAAATACGAATTGTGCCCTGTGATCTTGAAAATTACATTCTACTCCTTGAGATTTTTAATTTCATAACAAATCGCCCTTTTTATTAATAAATTATCAAGTTAATTAATAATTTTTAATAATTTTAAAAATATGTTTCAATTAATAATTTAGGTAATTTTATTATTGTATAAGACAGCAATTATGAATTTTCTTTTTTTAGTTAAATTTGTTAAATAAATTTTTTTAATAAGGGGATATTTGTAATTTTTCAAACCACAGAAGGCAAAATGTATTTTAAGCAAATCTCGAGGGGTGTATTTGTAATTTATCCATAAATAAAATATAGATAACAAAAAGGAAGTAAATGAGAGCAAAATGACGATAAATTATTAAATATTCTTGAAGTATCACATGTCTGTACTCCTTAATCAATGATCATTCAATATGTCCCCTTATGTTTCCCAATCACTCAATATAATATCCCACCTATCACCTTCTCCACCAATCATAATACTATAAAATATTACGCGTCGATACTTCGAAATTACTGAATAATTACCTAAAATGGCATGAAGAACAAAACCCCAGATCCCAGATTGATTAAATAATGGCAACAAAAGCTATTTTATTTTATTTTATTTTATTAGCATAGCCAAAACAAAAATATTCTTACCTTAAGAGATGCATTAAATCGGCGCTGGACTGTCTTCAGTCCAGAGCTGGGACAGTTCAGTCTAGTTCGACCTATTGAGTTCATTTTTGAATTCTTTTTTGATAATTTGAATCGTTCATATTTTAAGATTTGTTGAGTACATTATTTTTTGTAAAAAATCACATCGATCGGATAACATATACTATATATTCGGATCACTTTTATTTGGAAAAAATTGACGGTAAAAAAAATTAACGGTTCATAAAAAAATGATCTGAATACATAGTATTTGTTATATGATCGACGTAATTTTTTATAAGGATAATGTACTCAATAAATTCTAAAATGTGAACTGTTCAGATTATTAAAAAAGGCTCAAAAGTTAGCCCAATGGGCCGGAGTGAACCCTGTAGTTCAGGCAAGCCATTGCCCATTAAATCAGGGGCTGCCTTCCCTCTAGTCTGTGATCAGACTAAAGGGTACTATTTGGCCCATAGGGACTTACCACGGGTCCCATTTTGATAATTCAAACTGTTCAATGTGTAGAAATTATCGAGTAATATATGCTTGTAAAAAATCACGTTGATTTGATATTGATAGGTATGTGATCAAATCAGTTTTGTATAAAAAAAATGGACGGTGAAAAAATAAACGGTTAACAGAAATCTAATTCGATGAGATAGTTGTCGATATCTGATCAATATGATTTTTTACAAGCATATAGTACTCAACGAGTTCTACATATTGAACAGTTCGAATTATCGAAACGAAACCTATGGTGAACTCCCACAGGCTCAATAGTATCCTTCAGTTAGGAATGGCAATGGGCCGGGGCGGGGCCGGGGATGCCACTCCCCGTCCCCAATCCCCGAAAGTAAAAACATCCCTGTCCCCGCCTCCGATTCCCGGCGGGGAAACCATTACCTCCCCCACTCCCGTTCCCTAACGGGGATCGGGTTTCCCCGATCTTGAAAAATCCCCGACTTATCTGTTCACAACACATATACACACTAACTATTCAGATCAACAACAACAGATAACAGATCGGTGGCAACAACTTAGAGATATATATCTATATATAACAACTTAAAAAAAAATTAAAACATCAACAACAGATATATATATATAGAGAGAGAGAAAGAAAGAGAGGGGGGGCTTCACGGTCACGGTCCTGGTCCTGTTCAGATCGGTGGCAACGGAGGCTTCACGGATGGGCCACGGTTCAAGATCTGTTCAGATCGGTGGTGGTGGATCTGGATGATTGCTGAGTAAGTAAGTGAGTGAGTGAGTGAGGGAGAGAGATGAGAGAAACGGTGAGACTCAGATAGAGAGATCTGAGTCAGTGAGTGAGGGATCAAGAGAGATGAGAGAAGTTAGTGAGGGAGAGAGAGAGATGAGAAACCGAGGAGATAGAGATCGATCTGAGTCTGAATGAGGGATAGAGAGATGAGAGAAGTCAGTGCTATGTCCAGAGCACTCCTAAACATATATCCAGTGCACTCCACTGCACTCCTAAACATTAGATATAATATAATATATTATTAGATATTATTAGATATAATATAAAATAGTAGATATGTCAGTGCACTCCAGTGCACTCCTAAACATATATATATATATACGGGGACTATTCGGGGATTTTGGGCGGGGCGGGGCCGGGGCCAAGCAACCTATCACCGTCCCCGGCCCGAAAATTAACGGGGATTTAATTTTCAATACCATTCCCGGCTCTATGGGGATTATTTTCAGGGAAAACTCGTTCTAATCGGGATCGGGGGGTTGGGTTCCCGTCAGATCGGGTTCAAATTGCCATCCCTACCTCCAGTCCAATCACCGACTGAAGGGAAGCCCAACCATAAATCAATATATAATAAGTAATTATTATTATTGTCACCCTCTTCATCATCATGATGATCATCATCGTTATCAATGAGATAGACATGATTTCCTTGGATACGCCATTCCAATCTAGAAAAAACCCTAGAATACTTGCGAGACAAGAAAATTGCAAGGTCCCTCAAATCCTAATCCCTCTTCCATATTATCATCTCCTTCTCATCCTCCCTGGGAAATCTTATCTTCCAAACCTCCAAATCCAACAGCGATCACTGCTGAACAACAAAAACATCGTCATCATAAACCATAAGTTGTTGCTTTTTTTAAAGAATAGATTTTCTAAGAATTCCAAGTTCCAAAACTTGAAAAGGCCTTAATGGCTAGTTTAAACCGATTTCGAAGACAACTCCATTAGAACCAGTAGCATATACATATCCAGATGTTGGTGCAACAATATCATCGTAAACAGATGTTATGTAATTGAAGTAGTTGTGGATCAGCCATTGACCGCAACAAACAACATGAGAACATATAAAAGAAGGATGTTTGTCCAGGAAGAAGAACACCGTAAGCAAGAGATACTATCTTGGAGTTGGAGAGATTGTGATAATGCACTTGAAGAAAAATGAGGCTGGATTGTCATGGTCGTGGTAGTGATGATGACAGTCGAGAGTGGGTTTCGCTATTCCAGACAACATCTCCAATGAGAGGGATGGCGGCCGCCTTGGCAACGAGGTTCCAACATCACCCACCAGCTAAGAAGGATGGGTGTGAGTGCGGATACGATACGAGTACGTCAATACTATAAATTTAAAAAAAAAAAAAATACGAGTAAGGCTGGAGTACATCAATTTTTAATTTTTAATTTTTTTAAATTTATAGCTAAACATCCAACATACAAATTAAAATTCAATAACATAATTAAAAGGATAAATTACCAATACTAAAGTAAATTCACGAGCTATTTTAATGTCATTAAAAAAAAAAAATTAGAAAAGAGAATTTCATGCTAAAAACAAACTAACAATTTTCTGATTGTGTGTACTACAGTCTACAACAATAAGAAGAGAGCAAAGTTAAATAACAGAGTGGGTCATTCTAGACTTGCAAGTTGCTGATATTCCAGTGTCTGTGGGAAAAAAAAATGTACAAAAAAAAATATATATATATGTACATACATTAGGGGGGGAAATGAAAGAGAGTTCAAGAAAGAGAAAGAAGAATCGAATCAAAGAAAGAGAAAATCAAACGGGAGAATCGAATCAAAAAAACGAAGGGGAGGGAAAAAAGGAGGATAGATTTGTTTGCGAAGTAAGAAAAAAAAATCTGAAAAAAATGAAAGAAAGAGGGAAAAGAATCGAAGAAAAATGAACAAAAAAAATAGAGGATCGACTGTTCGTTTGCTACGAAGAAAGACAAAAAAGATCTGGAAAAAAAAAATGAAAGAAAGAGAAAGAAAATAAGGAAGAATCGAAAAGAAACTCATTGGACTGTGTTATTTGAAGAAGAGAATCAGCACCTTTGAAAGAGTTTCAGAGTCGCTAATCGTTTTCTCTCCTCTTAGAGCCGACTGTATTTCTTTGAAGGAGGAGTTAATCGAATAGAACAAGTAACCTTAATTTCATTTGTTTCATGTTTTAGTTATTACAAAAGAACCCAAATTTTTTTTATTATTTTAAATGGACCAAAAAAATTGCTCCTGTATCCTTAAAACTGCAGAAAATTCTGTTTTTTACCTCAGCGTACCTAAAAACGTACCCATCGCGTACCGGGATTATATCGACCGTATAAAATGTACCCGGTGCATTTTTTCCATACCTGGTACACGTGCCGCCATACCGGTACGTGTATCCACATTCGGTAAGTACTCAGCACTTGTACGACAACTGTTGGAATACCCGTGCTTCATAGCCCACCAGTCTCTACTTTTGGCAGTGCAAAACGCTCCACCAGCAGAATCTTCGTAATAAATCCTACTCTCCGAATCAATTCCATTCCTCCTCCTCTTAACCCGACCCATTGTAATTCTAGTAGAAGCTTTCTGGAATTTTTTTTCCCCCCTTCAAAACACAAGCACTCCAGTACTATTACTGGTTTTTCTCAACACACAAAACAAAACAAAACAAAAGCACTGCCATATTGATATTGATACTGATTTTGATTTTGATTTTTCTTTGGAATAAGATAGATGATCACCCATCCATCTAGTTCTATTTATTTATATTTGAGAGGAAAAACCAAACTGGTTTAGGATTTGGACTCAAAACCCCAATCCTTCTTACCAATGGGAAAAGAACCGTCGTAGTAATATGGCATGATAAATCTCTTCTTTTTACCATATTTTTGGAATACACTATTTTAATAAAAAAAAATTATTTTTTTACCAAAATATAAAGTAAAAAAAATTAAGGTAATGTTTAGTTTAATTTTTAAAACATGATTTAGATAAAAAAATCAATAAATAAATAAATAAATAAAGTTTGTTTGGTTAACAAATTTTTAAAATACAAATTAAAATTCGATTTTTTCTCTCATCTTTTTTATTATTATTATTATTAATAAATCAATCAATCACTTTTTTTCTCTCATCTCTCTTCTCTTTTCTCTCATATCAATCAATCAATCATATTTTTGGGAAATCTAGGAAGCCCATGACCACGAGTCATGGATTTCCTAGATTTCTCAAAAATATTTAGGTGGCGACTCTGTATCTGGCAAAGCAGTCTATTTTTAGCAATTTGATTCAAAATCAATTTTCTAAAAAATTTGCTAGATTGGGACTCTTTGGTATTTATCTATTTCATATTGTATTTGTGGAATCAGATTCAGAACCGCGGAAGTCTGATACTGTAAGGCTTATTTGTCTTTCGAAAGAGAGTGCGAAAAAGTCAAGCTACAGTTTTTGACGACTCCATTGGGGAATTTAGAGAACTTGACTTGAAATTCATGATGTGCAATTTTATCTACACTTATATGTTTCTTTGCATTGCATTTGCATTGGTGCGCTTAAGTCACTATGTTTGCCATCTGCTATTCTTGGACGGTTTGCCGGAGGCTTAACCAAAAGGCTGACTGGTCATGGGCTCTGCCATATTGGGAACACAACCCTTGGATCTGGACTACCGTTATACCGTTTGATTCTTCTTTCACTTCTCGGTGTTAGGTGTGAGAGGCATAATAGGTAGTTTCACTGAGGTACTCCTTTTGACCAATCGACCTAGCTACATATAGTAAAGCCATAGTGACTGTTCCAACTTAGGACATGATACTCTCCCATATGCAGGATGATATGATACCGCTTGTTTGAGTAGTAAACCTATAGATCACTCCAGAGTTAGGACAGGGAAACCCTAAACCTCTCATAGGGGTGTTTTGAATGCTTTTGTGTAAATTGTGAACTCTTTGGGAATGTATGATGCAATCCTTGGAGAGTCTTAATATTGAGGTGATTCCTTTCAAACTTGAGGATCATATCAGAATCAGATTTGGGTTGAAATCCTGGGATTTGTGTTTGATATGGGTGAATTTTCAGCAAAATCAGAACTAGGGCCAAAAATTGTATCTTATATTGTTTTGATCAGCATATTCGATATCCTGATATGGGTGAACTCTTTGTATTTGATATGGAGCATGTCACGCCCCAAAATCGCCCCGAAAAGTTTGGCAACGAGACCGGCCAGTAATCCTAGATTACCACAGGCCTTACCGGACAAAACATAAATAAAACGGGGCTCGTGGAAGCACATACAAAATATAAAGAGTCCAAGAGCTGTGCATTTATATGAACAAGTTTTATATACATGCCAAAAATGATAATTACACACTATTTCACATAACATGATCAGGAACATCACATAAATAACTACTACAAATAACAAAAAGACAAAACTCTCTCACGGCCTTCCAGGCCTGGCCCCAGCTCGGAGGCACTCAAAACTCCTGGTTAGGCTTCAAAACGGCGGCTCGGCTCGAGACTCCGCCTAGGCTTGGCTTCCTGAATGCTCACCTATAAATACATAACTACAAACAATGAGCTAAAGCTCAGCGAGTAACATTAAAGTAAAGGGTTAGTGAACGAATTCCACCATTTCATATATACAGTTATAAATAGTCAACAGTCATTAATGGCATAACCCACTGAACCTTTCATTCCAGTCTATCAATTTAACAGTCTAACGGTCTCACGAGATCTCGTAACTGGCCATGGGCCTTCATCTTCATGCCTTAACCCATGACTGATCACATCATGGGCCTGCATGTTCATATCGCACCCATGACCTAACTATCTATGGATGCCATACTAGATTTGCAAATTAGGACATTCGTTCACGGTTTAAAATCACCTTTCAAAACATATCATATCATAACATATCACTTTTAAACATAGTTCATAATAACATAACTTTACAGAAATGTTACTCACAGTGGGTTTCCAAAACCGGTTGCACGGTCTTCGAGGTGTGTCCTGCAATTAGCATTATAAAACATTTCTTAACATTCATTACCATCATACATTAAATCATTCTTGCCTCTCTTTCCTTCCTTCACTTTAATTCATGCCATAACATTCATTCTTTACTTCATTTCATGCTCATAAGATGCTAAATGATGCAATTAACATGATAAAATCAAGTATACAACTTCCCCAAAAAGTTCCTGAAATAAGCCTTCCCGCTCGAGCGCCACTTTGTCTGCTCGAGCGGACTGTAAAATGTCCAAAACTGCTGGAAGGTCGATATCTACGCTCGAGCGGGATTCCCTCCGCTCGAGCGGACCATGCAAAAATCCGAAACTCTGGTTCTTCTTCAAGCTTCCATTCTCTACTTTACAAAATCAATTTCCATTACATGAATTCCATAACCCAAAATACTTGAATTCATCTCAAAACATCAAAAACTTCAATTCAAAACCCACATGCATCTTTTACAAGATCAAACCCATGAACATGTATATAAAAGCTTCATTTTCAACTTCCATGGAGGTTTTGAGGAAGAACCTCCTTTAAGCCAAATAAACATGAACCAAACCATCCTAAACCATGATCTTAAGTTCAACATGCAAGAATCAATAATCTACTTCAAGAATTTAGCGAGAATCCTTACCTTAATCACTTAAGAAGCTTGATTTTCCCCCTTTTCCTTTCTCTTGTTCTCCCTTTTTCTTCTCTTTCCTCGAACTCTCTCTCTCTCTCAGATTTTTCTCTTTTTAGTTTGAGTCAAATGAGTCAAAAAGCAAAGCATCCTTATCTATTAATATATATATATACATCAAATAACCCATATTGCCCACAACACTTGAGCCAAACAAGACCCTTGTTCTTATAAATAGAATTGTGCCATAACACTTGAGCCAAACGGGGCCTAGCGAATCAGACGAAATTCAGTCGTCAATTTATTTTCTCAAAAGCCTCTAAAAAATTTCCGGTATCACAAGGCGTGTTCAATTTCATTTTCTGAACCCATTACAGTTATCCATTTCAGTCCCGAAGTTGTAGCATCAACATATATTCTTCAATAAATTATATTAACACATAATTAATTACCGAAACTCAAATCATACAGTTCCGGGTCATTACAGAGCATTTGTTTTTAATGCTAGGTTTGTTTGAGCTAGAGAAGGAGCAGTAGCTGCACCCATTATAGTCTATCCAATCCTAGAAAAAAATCCACTCAGCAAAGGTCTATTTCATTTGATCCCCAAAGGCCAACTTAGAAAAGATCCATCCATTGCTGAAAGACCCATTCTAAAAAGCCCAATCTAGTCAAACCTATCTAGACTAATCCAGTTCAGATACATCAAGTATAACTTGGTCGAAATCCTTGTTAGTCAGCTCTCAGCTTACACCCATCCATTTCACCGATTTCCAACTCAGCAGACCCATGATGGCTTAGAGTCCAGAAGAAGTTATGGCCATGATAGCGGTGTTAAACCAGGGAATTGCCATACAGGATGAGACCAATGTTGAAATGCAACGCCCTCAATAGAAGAAATGAGGAAATTTTGTGAAATTTTAATCGCGGGCTCATTATATTTTTTTTTTGCATTTTTATCAAAATTTCATTTTGATTCTTTTATTTTTAGTGCTTGTTTGGAATGTCTTACTGGGGCTAAAATAGCCATATAAAACAAAATAAGTTATTTTAGTCAAATATAACAAAATGTTACATCTAATCCATAATTATTTTATTTTTTCTCTCACAAAAGTCAAAAAAATCAAAAAGCCTATCCTAAACGAGACTTTTTAATCCCAGGCTAAAATAGCCAAAAAGTCAAAAAATAAAAAAGCCAACCCACATCCCAAATGAACCCTTAATTGTAATAGTTAATTACACTTTAAATCAAATTTCATCTCACCTTTCCGTCTATCTACTTTTACGCTATGTTTGGTTAGGGAATTTAGGGAGAAATTTAAAAATGAAAAATGTGTGTAAAACTATATGAAATATAGGTATACTAGTGTATGCCCATACCCGAAGTTACAGTGTGAATAAAAATAAGTGAACAAAAAAGAGAAAATAAAAAATAAATAAATAGAAAGAAAAATAAAAATAGGAGAATAAAAAAGAAGAAGAAAAGAGGGAGGAGGAAAGTGGGACCATGGAAAGATGGGTAAAAAAGGAAAAAGTAACAGAGAGAAGTGGGAAAGTAGAAAATGTACATGTAGGACATTTTTTGAAAAATATATCTCAACTATTGTTTTATAATTTGAACAGCTCTGAGCCATCCAAATGTCCTAGTAGGACAAAAATATGTTGAAAATTCAAAGACCGTCTTGCTTTATTGTATAGATTTTATTCATATTTCGCTTATTTTCTCTATAAGCAATGCTACGTACCTCGAATTTAAGCTTGCCTCGAATGGCTCGAATTTTACTTTGTCAGTCGTCCAATCGATCATTTGGCAAAAAGGCTGATAGCCGCGATCGACAAGATGACAACCACGGTAGACAAGTATTTCACTTGGTCAATCGGGTAGTTGTCCAGCCAGTCATCCGGTGAACAGAAAATCGAGCCATTCGAGGCAGCTCTATAACGGTTCCAATTCTTAACCCATCTCTTGTTGTATCTCGGACTTGGGTTGTATGGGTCTGAAAGGTTATTCATATCTTGTTTCCCTTCTATTTTTGGTTATCGGGTTGTAATTGTGCGTTTAGAACAAGTTGGTTGCTTCTTTTTCAAAACCTGTATTGTCCAGATTTTGGCCTCTCCGCTCGAGCGGGCATTTTCATGCTTGAGCGGGCTTCACTAATTTTGCTCCTCCGCTCAAGTGGAAATTCTCACGCTCGAGCGAGAATCTACAACTTTCAGCATTTTTTTGCAGGTCTGCAAATGCTCGGAGAATGCATTGGACGCTCGAGCGTCCAGTTTTACGCTCGAGCAAGAGTCTGTGTCTGATGCTCGAGCGGGGCTTTCCACGCTCGAGCGGACTGCATGAATAACAGTTCGAGAAGATTAAGTTTTGAGTCACTTTTTCTTATCTCTCTCTCTCTCTAAAACTCTCCAAAAAGCTTATTCTTGAGCTCTTCTTTCTACAATTCACCTTCTCTCTTAGATTTCATCTAGATCCATCCTCCTTTTCACCCTAATGCCTTTGGAAAGAAGGTAGAGCTCATCAAGATCTACATTTTGATCCGAATAGAAGTGAGTTTCGGTATTCTTGGAGTTTCTCTTTTGTTGGATTCATCTTCTTCTTTTGAGGTAGGGATTCTTTCTACACTTTCATATAATATTTAGCTTAGATATTGTCCCTTGTGTAACAATGAATGATTTGGGGATGTTTTCAACAAACCTAGGGTTTGGGCTTAAAATACAAAGATGGGTTTTGGGTGTAGGTGAAATTAATGTTTGTGGGACTTGAAAATGATGTTGTACCATATCTAATTTGATGATTTTGGCACTTGGCCTATATTTGGAAAAAAAAAAGAAAGAGGAATTGCCCTAATTGGGTCAAATCATTATTTTTGTACAAAAATTGGAATTGGCATTAGAACTGCGAAATTGAGAGAGAATTGACATAAATGGTGAAATTGGCTATGTATGAATTTACTCTCGTGGAAGCTTTGAATAAACTATTTGTTGAGATTGAATAGCTGTTTAGGGATAATTGTATTGGGCTATTGGTGGAGGATAGCTTTGGATTGTTGTAGAAATTGCATATGGATTAGATAAATTGAAATAAATCAGTTTGATGGTTGTCATTGAATATGATCGTGATTATATGTATTGTATGTATATGTTTGCTTGGAAGTGGAAAGGGATGTTTCATGTTTGATTATCCTTTTAAATACATTGCAAATGTATGTGTGCTTGTTTGTGAGGAGAAAGGGGTTGGACTCCACGATAATTAAGTTGGCCGGAGTGTCCTAGGTGAAAATCTTGAAATTATACATGGGTGCCTAGCCTACGGACAAAATTTCCATAAAATGGCGATTATAGTGCTTGCATAGCCTACGTTTACATGGATCCCGTCTAATAGCTACCCGTGGACGAAATATCTGTGAAATGGAAATTCGAAGTGTCTTATGCATATGTGTGGTATGATTTGAAATTCATTGAGTTGCAGTCTCAGTTTGATGGTTGAGGAATAATGACATTGAACCATGACCAGAATAAAAGTTGAAAGTGAACGGATTAAGGTTTTAAATTGATATTTGATGAATATTTGGGTAATCATGAAAGGTTTGACCCAAACATTGTTTATGCACTTGTACTTATATCTTTGCTAAGTTTCATACATCGTGTTAGATAGTTTCTACTAGGCTGTGGTTCACCCTATTTAGGAATAACATTTTCAGGTAATGAAGGCATGCCTCTTCTAAGACAATAACATTGGATGGACCTTTGAGAAGCAAAAGCTTCATGTGTTTGTTTATTTTGTATAGCCTCGGGCTAAATTTGTATTCAGCGAAGCTCATTTTGTTGTAACCAAGTTAAGGCTCGGAAAGGTGTAAGCCAATAGGGCATTTAATTTTGTCAAACTCTCTTGTATCTTTAACTTCAAAAAATGAAAGGAATATTCACTCTGATTTATGTTATCTTTTAATATATGTTTATGGATGTATTTATGCTTGTATTTTGGGGGCGTGGCAAGCTCAATTCGAGGCACTAAGGATTTCCCTTTCTTTATTTTCCTTTCTAAATCTATTCTTAAATCTCCCAACCAAATACAACGTTAATAAAGTTAATAGAAATTGCAAGGGGAATGACTAAAATAAAGTTTTGGTAAAAGTGAAATTTTGGTAAAAAAATGTAAGGATATTAATTTGACAATAAAAATGTCATATATATTTTAAATGATAAATTTTATCAACTTTGTTAATGATAGATAGATAAATAGAAAGGTGAGATTGTAATTTAACTTGGTGTAATGATTAACTATTATAATTGAAAATAAAGAAATTAAAGTAATATTTTAATAAAAATTCAAAAGTAATAAATATAATTTATCTGTTTTTCACATACAGTCTACCCTCAAAATGTGAGTGTAATTTATCTACAATTTAAAAAAAAAAAATCTAATTTATTTTATAGAACAAGTCTAAAAATAAATTAAAAAAAATTATTTTAGTCAATAAAAAACTTTCCTTCTTTTAACTCTGACATAAAAATTCACTTATTTGTTTATTTACTTTCATCATTTTAAAATTTAAAAAATAAATAAATTATTTTTAAAAAAAATATTTAGAGGTGATTTGAAATGATCTAAATAAGTATATTCTTTAACTTTTTATGAAATATAAATTAAATATATATTGAATTTGAAATGATATAATAGTGAGATATGTGATTTAAATAAAATAATATGACTATAGGATAGTAATTTTTGACTTTTTTTTAATTATAACAAACAAAATATTAAAGGTAGGTGGAGGTATCACATTTTTTTTATGCAGTTTCACCCCCCAATACCTTATTATTTTCATATCTCACTCTTATCTTATCTAAAGAACTCTGCAGCGCGATTAGGGTTTCGAATTCGCCGGCGCGGAGAGCTTCTTCAATCAAAAAAATGACGACAGTGGTGCCAACTTCAGAGGAAGATCCGGCTCTCTTCGTCGTCCGCTTCACATCGGAGGTTTCCTGGGCCGATGCTGGTCCCGAGGTATCCCACTCTCTCTCTCTCTCTCTCTCTCTCTCTCTCTCTCTCTCTCTCATCCTTCAGAAGTTGGAGATTTTATATGAACTAGTCCAATTCTTTTGTCAAAATTTTATCAAAATCTTTTTTAAAATTCTTCTCCAATGCTTTATCTTCTTACATTTTAATCAAATTCAAATTTGATGAGTTCTCAATTTGATGAAAAAAATGACTTTCCCTTGATTTGATGAACATTTGATGAAAGGATTGGAGATGATTTTTGAGTATGCTATTGAAATTGTTGTACATTGAGTATGAAAGCCAGTGAAATAAATAAGGAAGCTCTCTTAACATGTGCCCTCAGGCCACACATTACAAGACCTTTTAATAAATTAACAAACTACACTTCTAAACAACTGCTAATTTCAACTTCTAAACTACACTGCATTTACTTACATGTATTCAGAATTTTGTTGCTTTCCAACACTGTTTACTTAAATCTGTTTAATTCTCCTAAAAATCAGTTTTTGGTTTTCAATTGATAGTTTGGATCAAGTGGGAGGTTTTGATGATTGTCCATACCTAACTTTTATTTTGCATTTCGGAATTCAATTGCTCTTCTAGCTAAATGTGTACACAGGAGGGGAAGTAAAGGGAAATGTGTAGATTAGGATGGGAAGGAAAGGAAAGGAGGGGGGGTTTCATCCTCGTGCTTGGTTAGATAATAACTATAAATAGAAGAGAGGTGTATAAATCAAATAAGTGACTAGCATACAAATTGAGGGGTGTATTGGCATTAAAAATATATTAAATAACCAACAACTCACTTGCTCTGTGCTTTCTCCCAACTTTGGAGCAAACAACGAGTGCTCAAATTGTATGCCATCTCTCTTATCACAACCCCTCCATATATTTCCCTTCTTAAAAACAACCAAAACAAGGTGAATATTAAACCCTTCCATATGTATCCTTCACTTACCCCTCAAACTCCCCAACCATAGTGTAAGGATTTCCTTTTTTCATTTTTAGGTTTAGTCTTGTGAAAAATGTACTTGTATAAGAGCTTTTGTTTTGTTTATTCATTTGTTCTTTTCTTTTCTTTTCTTTTTTTTTTTGAAATGTCAATTCGGGATATGTTGAGGTTGTTGGAATTTATTTATGTATTTCTTTATTTTTGTACTTCATTATCAGGTTGTGGAATCACAAGTGAAAAGACTATGCATTGAGGCACAAGAATGCATAGTGATGGGTAGATGGTTGGATTTGGCATCACTTATGCTCACTTCCGCTGACTTGATATTTTCTAAAGTTTCTGATAAAGGTACAACTTGCACGAATAGATCATTTTATCACTCCCATGGTGATCCATGCAAACAAGAAGGGTTTGAACACCACACATCAAGCAATTAAATGTGTTTCTCTGATGAATCTTCAAATTCTACTTGCTTTTATTGAGATGCTGTTATATGGTCATGAAATGATGTACCCTGCTTGCATTTATTATATAATGACATAGATGGAACAATTTGTTTACTATTATCCATTTTTTAAAAGATAATTTGCTATAATATACTGAGCAAAGATGAATTATTTTGTTGTTGTAGTTTGCTACACGTACTAATATGTCTGGCTGCAAAGCTGCAACTTTTGAAATTTCGCTCTTGAATCCACCCTCCTGCTCTCGTATGCATGTCCTTTTTAACTATTGATGCAGGGAGGTTGTTGATTTGCTCCCATCTGATGTAATTGTCAAACCATCAATGGTGGAATCCTACTCTCGTATGAATGTCCTTTTTAACCATTGATGCAAAAGTCTGGTGATTTGCCCCTGTATGATGAAATTGTCAATCCATCAATGATGGAATGGTGCTACGTTTGTGGGTGCATGTATTTGGCTTTCTTATGTGATACACCATGTTTCACTATGCCATCCAATGGGCTTGGATCCACATGTTCTAGGAAGAACAAACATGGCCATGGACACAAACACGAACACGGAACACGGCGGTTTCAAAAAAATTAGGTCATAGACGACAATTTTTTTTATTGTTACATGTACAATAATATAAATATTACATTCATAAACAATCAAAATTAATTAAAAATAAAATTAATTTAACATAACAAACAAACTAAATTTAAATACGTCAGGGACTAGATTTGTGTTGCATTAGGCTCCAAGGATCTTTAGAAGCCGATCTCTCATTCTTTGTATAAGACCGCCTTAACTCACCCCTTCTGCTTCTGGTGTGGTGGTCTCGTGCCAGCTTAGTGCCTACCATAGCTTCCTAGAAGGGCTTAGTCTAACCATGTACAATTTTATTTGATCTGGGTGAATATTGGTCTATCGACTACATGGTTGACATAGAAATATTGGCATTGGGATAATGTACGTGTGAGTGATAATTGTTTCTTATAATTTCTGGGAGAGCTCAGTCAATAATATCATTGTGGTGTATTTGTCTGTAAAATGATATTGTTGCTGATGTCCCATTTTTGTTAAAGTCATTTACATTTGCTTATCTGCTCTTGTGATCTCCTACTGCAGATCTTGAGTGCATCTTCACTGTTATTTGCAATCTTGTCACAAAGCCTGAAAGTTTGGATGAATCATTAGAGATGGCAAAGCTTATATCCACAAAAATCACCCAACAACCAAATGAAAAGCCTGCCCTGCGCTTGAAGATGTAATATTAATTGATGATCATGATTTCAGCTATTATGGTCCTTTGAATGTTACATTTTATGTTTACTTTTACTCTTTTTGTTTTTCGTCAGCATGTTCAATCTGTACAACCTACTGGAGAATCCATACAGCCGATTCTTTGTTTACATGAAGGCCCTTGATTTGGCAGTCAATGGAAAGGTCTCTGAACATATTATATCTTCTTTTAAAAAGATGGATGATTTCTTGAGAGAATGGAATATTGGGATCCAGGATCAGAGGAAACTCTTTCTCACTATCTCTAATATTTTGAAAGATAGTAAAAGGTATAATTGAAGGTGTTCCTTTTAAGTTGAAGGCATAATTATTCTTTTTGTTTATGTTCGTTTATTGTTATCAAAAAGTTTTGTTTGTTTTTATTTGTATTTTCTCAAGGTGAAAAGTTCAAATAGTTTTCTCTGTTCATGTTTGTTGTATTTTTTCTAATTTATTTAGTTAATCTTGTTATTAATTCCAGCTCGGCAAAGGATTCTTTCAAGTTCCTGACTAAATATCTGGCAACTTTTTCTGGTGAAGATGCACACACTATGGGTGAAGCTAAGGAGGAAGCTGTCCACACTATTATAGAATTTGTGAAGGCATCTGACATGTTTCAGGTATTGCAGTCTAACTGAACATTGAATACGGAGTTTATAGGTAAAAAGGAGGTATTAGATAAGCTTTGATTGATAGGTAGTCATTAAAAAGAGGTGGTGGTTGTTTATTAAAAATCAGTTAATGAGGCTGTCGGTTATTAGCAAGGGACTTTAGGTGTTGCATATGTTAGGGTTTCCACTCTTTCTACCTTCTCCTTTTATTTTTGGGGGAAATTTTGTGCATAGTTTGCACCAAATTAAGGAAATACCGACTTGTTTTGCATTTTTTATTACAATTTGGTCCAGTGTTATCAGAGGCGAGCCTAAGCGCTCGCCTAAGCGCTAAGCGAGGCGAGGCGAACCTTCAGCGCTTCATGCGTGCTGAGGCGAGGCGAAATGGTGAGGCGACTCAGAAGCGCCTGAAGCGAGGCTTAGGCGATGAAGCGTGAGGCGGAAATAAGCAACGCTTCATCGTATTTTTGCCTGATTTAAGTTTGAAACATTTGGGCCCTTGATCGACTTCGTTCGAATCATCTGGGCCCTTGATCGACAAAGTTAATTACGAAATAAGAAGCCAAACCCTAGATCGACTTGGTGGAGTGCATCGTCTGCCAAAGTCGAATCGAAGCATCTGGTCTTCTTCTGGTTTTCTTCTGCCGAAGTCGAATCGCCTGGGTCTGCTTCTTCCTTCTTCGGATGTGGTGAGTTGCTTCTTCTACCTTCTTCCTTTCTTCTTCTTCTTCTTCCTTTCTCCTTTGTTCACTGTCGGACCTGTTCGACTTCACCTGTTCTTTGTTCGACTTCGACTTGAAGAAGAAGAGCACTGTCGAACACTGTTCGACTTCGAATTAATTCATTTTTTTTTTAAATTAATTTTTAATTTGAAAAAATTAATTTTTAAAATTAATTCAATTATTTTAAAATTAATTTTTTTTCAATTAATTCAATTATTTTTTTTCTTCTGTGTTAAAATTTCAATTAATTCAATTAATTTCCTGATTATTTTAATTTCTTGTTATTCAATTAATTATTTTAATTCAATTAATTCAATTAATTCAATTAATTTGTTTATTTTAATCAATTAATTTAATTCAATTAATTTCCTGATTATTCAATTAATTATTTTAATTCAATTAATTTGTTTAATTCAATTAATTTGTTTATTTTAATTCAATTAATTTAATTCAATTAATTTCCTAGTTATTTTAATTTCCTGGTTATTCAATTAATTATTTTAATTCAATTAATTTGTTTAATTCAATTAATTCAATTAATTTGTTTATTTTAATTCAGTTAATTTGTTGGTTATTTTAATTTCCTGGTTATTCAATTAATTATTTTAATTCAATTAATTATTTTGATTCAATTAATTTCAACTATTTTAATTTCGTTACGTTCTTTAATGTTGTTAAAATATGTTTTTTAATTTCTTTATGCTGAAACATTGAAAATAACTGCATGATGGTTCTTGAAAATATTTATATTTTTGTCTATACCATTTATTTTAAAAAAATATCATTTCTGGTCGCCTCGCTTCGATGAAGCCCTCACCTCGCCTCGTCTCGTCGCCTCGCGCTTAGGCGTTAGGTGACCTTGTCGCCTCGGTTCGCTTTTCGCCTTAAAAAACACTGATTTGGTCTGTACCTAACCTTCATCCCTCCAAAAAATGAAGATTTTGTTTTGCGCTTTTTATTTGTGTCCTGTTGGGGCTGCAACTCGTGGGGAGGTAGGGGCGGTGGTAACAATGAGTCCTGAAGTATGTTTCATGTCTATACAACTATAATCAAGTTGGAAGAGATGTGGAACCTTGAAAGTAGGGGTGGTCGCGGGTTGGTTGCGGTTGCAAAACCTCCAATCCGCCATCCGTCCGCCGGATTGGAGAAAATCAATCCGCATTCATCCGCCAATCCGACGGATGCGGATTGAGCTGATTGGCGGATTGATGCAAATCGGTTTGGCAGTTTAAAATTTTACAAATTTTCAACATGTGCACTTCGTCACAAAAAAAAAAGAAAAAAAAAACGTGTACACTTCTTTTCTCAACCACCACCTGTGTGCAATGCATATATAACCACTGTGCAGTGGTCACATTTTCAACATACAAGTTCTGTTTGGCCATGCAACTCACTTTTTTCACCCTGTATTGAATCATAAAATCTAATACAATTATCTCATATAAACATATGAGAGCATTATGATATCCATAAATTTTGTATGATACAACCATTCAAAATAAAGTATTATAGTCATCTAAAGAAAGTTTTCAAGCAATAGTCATATTTTGAAAATAACTTTAAAAAATAACTTAAAAAGAAGCAATAAAATCATTCATTTCCTTGAACCAAACCATAAGATATCTAAACCTGCATAATAAAAAAATGAAATTATTTAATAAGGAAAACACTAAAAAGTCTTAAACTTAATACAAGTAAACATCAACAACATTTAACAAAGGGGAAGTGTTTTACCAATGATATTAAACTTTAATAAAACTACTCTCCGGACTTGAGCTTGAATCTGAACTTGATTCCGAATATAAAACATAACACAAGAAAAACATGTGAAGTGAAGATAATGAATTTTGAATAATACAAAATAAATGAAATTTAAAACAAAATAAATCATTGTATATATTACCCGAATCTTATTTTTGTTCAAATTCTTCAACATCCTCCATTGCTTGTTGAAGGCATATTGGAATTTTACTTGAAAGCCAATTTTGTGTACAAACAAGAACCTTCACCATCTTGGGAGCAAGTGAACTACAAAATGGATCAAGTATACGACCTCCTGTACTAAAAGTCAACTCAGAAGTAATAGTGGAAACAGGCATTGCCAACACATCTCGTGCTACAAGGGATAATACTCTATACTTTGTTGCATTAACCTTCCACCACTCCAAGATATCAAATTGAGTATTCTTCCCATCTTTCTCAATATCACCCAAATACTTGTCCAATTCCAACGTACTCCCAGTACTACAAAATTGCCCCTCCAAAAAATGAGTTAAATTGAGAGTTTGCAATAGAGTGTGGATCATTTTCATCTATCACCATATCTATTGTTTCATTTACATTGGAGGCATGCACATTTGTTGAATCAAGCGTGGCGTAATGATCATACAATTGACTCAAACTACTTTTCACCTTGTCTAACATTTCTTTCACTTTCACATCCCTACCAAAAATTGTTGAAAAACAAAATTACAAGTATGTCATTTTTCTTTGAGGATCAAGTACAATCGCAACATACAAAAGGAAATTGATTTTATTCCCATTTTCCCAATACTTGTCAAACTTCTCTTTCATTCTCTTTGCCATTGAAGACAAAATAGGATCATTGTCTTTGATTAATTGTCCAATCATGTTTTCAATGACAAATTTTCGTGTAAAATGTATTTGAAGTTACAAATAAAGACCCAGAAAATCTCTTTGTTACATTGTAGAACATTTTAAGAAATTTCAAAAACACCCTGCAATTATCCCAATCCTCGGCTATAAGCGTCTCTCTCCTCTCACCCCCTTCATTATCCAAAAAGTAGTGTTTATAATTGTAGTCATCTTCACCTATTCTGTGAAAAGCAATCTCAAATTTTTCCGCTGCCTCCAAGATCAGATATGTGGAATTCCACCATGTTGGCACATTTAGGCACAAGAGACTCTTACTCTCAATTTTCAAACTTTCCACGTACTTTTTCAAGTGTCAAGGCGGTTTGGAGAAGACCTCACATATCTCTCGCTATACAAGACGCAAGATCCTTCAATCTTTCACTAACAATGAGATTCAGAATATACGCACAACGACGTATATGTAAAAAGTCATGGCCCAAGACAATTTCCTTCCACAGTTTTGTGGTTCGTTTCAAGAATCTAATGGTTAGATAATTAGAACTCACATTATCAACAGTTAAGGTAAAAAGGCCATCAATGTCCTACTCTTTTAAGAGTGCCTTAGTTTTTTTACCAAGAGTTTCTCCTTTGTGGTCTTAAACTTGACAAAAATCAATGATCCTCTTTTGTAACTTCCAATCATCATTAATGAAATGTGCTGTTAGACACATATAATACAAATTTTGTATGGAAGTCCATGTGTTTGTGGTAAAGCAAATTCTACGCCCCTTCACAATTTTCTTCAACCTCTCCCTTTCATTAGTGTATATGTCTATAATGTCACTATGAAAATTGCTCCATTAGTTTCATCCATATAGTATCAAGAAGACTAGTTGAATACAAATGGTGTTCATCCCTAATCCATGAATTAAAAGATTCTGCAACACTTGTGCACATTTCACTATACCTCTTGCCTTGAAAATAAGCGTTACACCAACACTCATTAGGCAAATCCTCAAGAAACTTCTCAGCACTACGACCACAACGACCCTTAAATTTTTCAAATAGCTCATTAAACAACTCAATAGTAAGAGCATATGCACATCTACTAAAAAGAGTAAGCAAATACTCTTTAGATTCACGACTCTTCACTGACAAATAAGTCTTCAAGTTTGTCTTCAAATGCATTAGACAAAAAGAATGAGAAAACGGAAAGACCTCAGCTAAAGCTTTCAGCAAACCTCCATGCTGATCAGTAACAAACGCAATATCCTTCTCCGGAGTCAAAATAACAAATAATTTTGACGAGAATCAATGCCAATTGTCATAACTTTCACTATCAACAATGGCAAAACATAACGGATATAAACCTATAAACAAAATATATATACATTATCAATAACAAATAAAAAAAATTACAAAAAGAAAATCAAAACGCAAAGTATATAACATATAGCACCAGTCTAAGTTACACGGACGCGGGTGCGGGTGTCGGGTGCGGGTGCGTATCTAGGGGTCGGACACTTCAAAATTAAAAATTAAGGATACGTGGATATGTATCCAAATTTGGATACGGGTACGGGGATACGTTAAATAATTTTTTTTAAGAAATATATTTATTATAACGGGGACACAGGACGCGACAATTTTTGAAAAATAGGGATACAGACACGACATGAGACACGGAAAACTTTTTAATTTTTTAATAAATATTTTTATTTTAATATATATTAATTATTTTATTCATTTATTCTATTTTTTAAATAATGTGCTTCAATTAATTTTATTTTATTTTATTTTTATTTTTTTATTAATATATATAAGTATATATTATCTTATAAATATATTATATGTTATATAATAATTATTATGTAATATATAATAATAGTTATTATTATAGTTATCATAATAATTATTATTATTATTTATTATTCATTTCCTTAACTATTATTATTATTATTATATATAAACTACTATTATTGTTATATATAGATAGATTATTATTATATATAAACTATTATTATTATTATATTAGATATAGATTATTATTATATATAAACTATTATTATTATTATATACAGATAGAATAGACAGAGACGAACGACAGAGACGAACGAAGCCATCGATCGCGATCGCGATCGCGCGAGAGAGAGAGAGAGAGAGAGAGAGAGAGAGAGAGAATGGTTCGACTGATGGAGGTGCGATCTTCGAAAATTTCTCTCTCGACTGGATCGAAAGGATGGAGGTGTGATCGAGGTCTTCGACTGGAGCTCGAGGTTTCGACTGGATCGACTGGTTCGACCAGGTACTTTCTTGCTCTCACCTCTTTCATTTCTTTTGCACTGTAAAGAGCCGTGTCCGAGTGAGAATAGGAGAATCCGACACAGATCCCACACCCGCACCCGTGTCGTGTCGTGTCGACACGGGTACTCTGCCCCAAAGTGGCGAGTCCATGTAACACAGGCACCAGTCATAGATAAATTTATCACTGTATAACTATAAAAATTCAATAGCAGCATACAACATATAGAATCAATGAATAATAAATCTATCACTATATAAATATAAAAATTTAACAAAAGTATATAGCATAAATTTGTCACTAATAGATTGACTATACTCAATAATCAACACTCTCCAGTAACAAAAATGATAGGATTATCACTGTTTTAATAATAATAACAAATGGATATAGAATATACCTTGGTTACCGTCTTTTGCCGTAGCAGCCAATAAACAACCTTTGTGTCTTCCTTTCAAAAAAGTTCCATCAAGCATCAACAAATGCCAACAATACTTGAAACCATGAATACATGCCTCAAAAGCGAAAAACAAGCATTTGAAATGTTTTCCTTTACTATCAAAGGCTTGGGATCAATTTGAAAAGATTAAGGCCTCGTTTGGGAAGCGACCGGTTTAGCCAAAAAGCCAAAAAGTTACTAAAAAAACCAAAAAAGCCAACAACCCATACCAAAAAGTCAAAGATTCCCTTTTCTCTCTATTTTTTGCACATCTTTTCGTAAAAAGTCAAAAAGTTATCCCAAACATACTAGTTTTTTTTACATCACATTTTAGCCAAAAAGCCAAAAAGTTACTAAAAAAACATGTTCCCAAACGAGGCCTAAAGGTATTAGTGGGAAAGATAGAACTATGTGCAAGTATTGTAAGAAAGAATATATGGCAAGCTCTGAGGGTCATGGAACAAGTAATTTATTAACTAATTTGAAAAATTGTACAAAGTATCCATATAGGGATACTTAGGGGCAACAAACTTTGGGATTTAAACCTAGAGAAGTTGGTGGGGTTGTGTTCTCCCACTACTACTACTTTTGGCCAAGGGTGGTCTAGGAGGGAGCAGTAGGTTGGGTAGAGGGGTCAATAGAAGATGGTTTAAGCTCAACATTAAGATTCACAAAAAATGTTTCTTTGCTTGGAGGATCTATAACCAAAAGATTATCAAATTAACTGCCAAAAACCAATAAAAAATGATTCAAAATATGCTTTTGAAATCCATGCTCTCTTTTTTCCTATAATTTCAAACAAGATGACATTTATGAGTGGCACATGCGCGCATGAATAACATAGAAAAATGGAAGAACAAGAGAATCATGGTAGATAGTCAATATACAGTGTAATAACAAAAATGACAAAAAGGACAATAAGGCAGACTAAGTTTAACCAATATACAATGTGCACTCAACTGTTCCTCAATGTCAACCAACCAATGTAACAATGCAAGCTATTACAGAATTTTACGAAAATCATAAAAGAATCTGTTTTTGTATGTCAGTGGTCCTATTGTGCATGGAGTGATCCCATCAATACCAACTCTGGTTGTACTCTTGCATTTTATTGTTTTGCTTATTTAAATTAGCTTATAAATCAAAATTTTAGTTCCCAATTCTTCTCTCCAAATATCAATGCAATATCTCATTAATTTTCAAATTGGGTGTTCTTAATGAATTCCATAAAACAACAGATTAAAAAAAAAAATATTGTTTGATGGCAATAAGAATGTAATAGATAAAGATTAACAATTGCTTGTATTTGAATACAGAGAAACTTACAGCTATGGAGTCTTTAATGTCATAAGCATTTTAAAGAAGTCAATTACATTATTACAATACAATTTGCTTCATTATCTCCATTTCTATTATTTCTATATGATGAAGCAACAAATGGGTATACCTAGCAAAAATAATCTTAACCAGCAATAAGCCCCAAAACCAAAAGTGTTTTCTCAGTTTTCACACCTTTTTTTCTTCTTCTTATACTAGACACCATACTAGGATGCCACTCATCACATCACTTGTTTTCTCACTAAGTTTTATCATATTTTTTTTGGAAAAAGAAACTAAACCTCTCTGGTTTTCGAACTGTAAGCTTCCTCTCTGTAAGCTTCTTCTCTCTGTAAGCTTGTGTAGAACCTCTCTGGTTTCAGGACTGCAACAAAACAAAACAAAAAAACATATTAGAGATTGAGGAGAAGAAGAGGAAACAAGAAGAGAAAAGAGGTTTACCGAATATCAACAGAACAAAAAATAAAAAATAACAGATTAAAGAACAGAACCCTCACACTCTAAATCTCACCACCTCTCTGGTTTCAGAACTAGAGCAAAAAAAAAAAAAAAAGAAGAAGAACAGATTAGAGATTGAGCAGAAGAAGAGGAAAGAAGAAATGAGAGGAAAGGTTTTCAAACTGGAACAAAAAAAGAAAAAAAGAAAAGAAGAAGAACAGATTAGAGATTGAGGAGAAGAAGACAAAACAAAGATTTTCGAACTGGAACAAAAAAAATAAAAAATTACAGAACAGATTAGAGATTGAGGAGAACAAGAGAAGAAGGGGAAAGAAGAAGAGAAGACAATATCTCACCACCACCACGATCGCCGATCCTCTTTCAGTCGAAGAATGGGTTAGGGTTTTAATCTGAGATTCTCAGAAAAGGGCTGAGGGCATTAAAAAAAATAAATCGCCGATCATCGATTGCTTTTCAGTGTAGAGAGAGAGAGAGAGAGAGAGAGAGAGTCCATCGAAGAAGAATGGGGTTGGGTTAGGTTAGGTTATTGAGTCTGAGATCAGGAAAAGGGGGCCGTAAAAAAAATGGAGACAAAAGCGGACGGGTCAGGTTCAATGGGTATAATGGCGGATCAACCGCAACCCAACCCAAACCAGCGAAAACACAGAATCCGGGCCCGCATCCGCCCGCCTCGTGTCACATATCCACCCAAATGTGGTTGGGTTGAGTTGGGCGGGTTTGGCCAGTCAGCGGATCCGCTGATCAGCCTTACTTGAAAGAGTTAATGTTCAGCACAAATGTATGTGAATGCTTTTTGAGTTGCAGCCCTTAAAACTAGAATTAGCTGCAATGTTCTTCAGCCTAGATAAGCTAAAGAAGCGAGCCATCATTTTAAATATCAAATCTTGTAGACCTGATTAGCTTTTAACCTTTACATAATCATGGCTGCATGTTTCAATGATATCAGCTCTTAAAATAGCTGAGTAAATGATTTTGTGATGTTTGAGCCTTGTTGGTGCTATGCTAGGAGATAGAAATAACAGAGCTGTGAGAATAATTGAAAAAAATCGCATGTGAACAAGTAGAGTTGGGGATGAATTTTTGGGGGTAGTCTTTGGATAAAGGTGCAAGGTTTCTTTTACATTTTTTTAGTCAGTCCTGAACATGTTTTATATGCTAAGTGATTGTCTGTAGGCATCATGTTTATTATTATTATTATTATTATTTTTAAATTTGTGGTTCTAGGCTTGTAGCGTCAACGTATTCTTGTAGCTTGGTTGTTCTTTTGTTCAGGTGTTACCATACTTTTTAGTCTTCTTTAGCCTAGATTATACTCTAGTTGTTTTTGCAATCTAATTATCAATTCTTTGTGGTGTTTCAATGCAGTGCGATTTGCTCGATATGCCTGCTGTAGCACAATTGGAGAAAGATGCTAAATATGCATTGATATATCAGCTTCTGTTGATCTTTTTGACACAGAGGCTGGATGCATACTTAGATTTTCAAGCAGCAAATTCCACTTTGCTGAAAAGCTATGGTAACTAATCATTTTGGCTGCATTTAATTTTGTTGAGATTTGCCTTGCCCTAGTACACCAACCAGGCAATACCTTGACCACAGACCTCACCGACCAGGGAGGTCGGATATTAGGTAGCTGAGCTAATCTAAACATTCTGGAGTATTTTCTTATTGTTTATTTAATTTGTTCCTTTAATGGTGTAGGTCTTGTCCATGAAGACTGTATAACAAAGATGAGGTTGATGTCATTGGTGGATCTTGCCTCTGCAGAATCTGGCCAAATTTCTTATGAATTAATCAAGGACACTCTTCGAGTAAAATTTCTTTCCCATCCCTGCATCTTCTGCTCTGTTACCTTGTGCACTTTGTCAATACAATGATGCATGGTTACTTTGCAGATCAATGATGATGAGGTGGAAATGTGGGCAGTTAAGGCAATCACTGCAAAGTTAATTGATTGTAAGATGGATCAGATGAATCAAATTGTAATTGTAAGGTGCGTTGTATGGTTACCCCTCTGTGTGTGTGTGTGTGTTTCTGTTTGATCTGATTTATGAAGTTCAGCATTGACTGATGAATAATAACACTATTTGGTGTGTAGCCGCTGCACTGAGCGCATGTTTGGGGAGCATCAATGGCAAACCCTTCGAACAAAGCTAGCAACATGGAGGGTAACTAGTTTTTCCTTTCTATTTATTTGTTTCTTTCTTCTCTTTTCCCTTTTTTTTTTTATACTAAATATATATATGTATATTTGTTGTTGTACTATGTTGCATCATCTGGATCTAAGTTTTGATAGTCAAAAAATGGGCATTTGGTTTGTTGTTACCCAGTAATGGTCAGTTAAGCATTGATTTTTTAAGGATTTGTTTATTTGCCCAGATTAGGCTGGTGGATAGGAAATAGAAATAAACCTAATGTGCTTTTTTTGTAAAATTCACATAGAAGTATGCCAGTGGCCTGAGTAAAGCCAAGGAGACAATAACATTATATCCTTTGTGGTGTGGCTAACTCCCTATGAGGTATTTATATGAATTTCCAATGTCGAAGGCTTTTGATCAATTAGAAGTAAAAATGAATAGAAACATAGTACCAAAAAAGGGTATCCAGTCAGAGACAAAAGGGGAGGACCATATTCTTCCTTAATTTGAATGTTACACCTATGCATTAATTCCTTGGCTTTGGGTTTGAATATTGGCTGGATACAAGCTATTCGACAAAGTGTTAAATGCTCCTTGAACCTGATAGCGATAGATTACACGAAGCTACTCTCTCTCTCTCTCTCTCTCCCCCTCCCCCTCCCCGTAACATCTTACTGTAGTAACTGTACAGATGGTTCTTCTCTTCTTTTTGTTCAGATCTAATTAGATTAGAGTTTCAGATTGGAAAATTAACTTTTATTTTCAAATTTTCTGAAAACTCAATGCTATATGATTCTCAGATTCCAATTGCATGACTTTGTGCCTGTTTGGTGCAGCTTAAAAGCTGTTTATTTCGGGGGTGTTTGGCAGGGCTTTTCTGAGCCAGCTTATGGCTTCTGGCTTTTAAAAAGTTATTTTGGACTGTTTGGTTAAACTTATTTCAAACAGCTTCTGATTCTAACAGCTTATTTTAAGTCAAAAAAGCTGATTCTGAGAAGCTGCTCACCCCTTGCTTCTGATTATCAGCTTCTGCTGTGGACATATTAATTCACGGTTATATTCTTAGATTTTTTTATTTTTTATTTTTTTAAAAATAGAAAAAGACCCAAATGGACTATAAAATATTATTATTATTTTTTATAAAAAATGTAGATAAATAGTGAATAATAAAAAATAAAAATTAATTGAAAAAGCTACTTCACAGCTTATTTAACAAACACTAATCAGCAACTTAAATCTATAATCCAACAGCTATACCAAACAGGTTAGCAGCTTCTGATTAAAGTCATAATCTATAATCTGTTAAGCTATAAGCTATAATCTGTTTTAACAGCTACACCAAACAGCACCTTCAGCTTTCAGCTTAATTTAAGTTATTTGGATATGTTTGGTTTAGCTTATAACTTATAGCTTATAACTTTTTGGAAGTCAGAAATCAGCTTATTCTTTGAGTGGGGCAAGAGATACTTAATTTATAAGTCAGAAATCAACTTATGTTCATAGTTATAAGCTATAAGCTGTTTAGGCATAAGCTATAAGTACTTTCCCACAGCTCTACCAAACAGGGCCTTTGTTGTTATTTTTATTTGTGTTAACTATTTCATGCATGTTAGTTTGGTCTATGAAAAATTGAAAGTCAGAAACAATAATGAGTTTTGTTCTAAAAAATGCATAATTGAAATTCATTGTTGGCTAATTTGCCTGTTTTAGCTTTACTGGCATTTAAATTGAGCAGTGTTGTCATGTACTGAAAGTGTTTCTTTTTTTTTTTTTTTTTTTTTTTTTGGGCCGGGGGGTGGGGTTGCAACCCTAGTCCCATCATGAGCATGTTCTAGCCTGGCTTGCATGTCTGTTATTCATTTCATATGAACTTCAATTTCTTATTGAATGGTTCTTGAAATTTTAACCTTTGATGCCACTTTTTCTAGGGTAATATTGTGAATGTCATCAGCACGATCCAGGCTAACAAGATAACAGAGGATGGCACACAAGCAATGCAAGGCTTGACGATACGTTAAGATTTCTCAGCAGCAATGTATCCTTGGTGTTCAGTGATTGGTCAACCTTGGGGACAAGCCCAAACTACACTAGTTTCATTTGTTCTTGTGTTTAGTTGGAACTGAGTTCAAACGAATCTTGGAAATTTTGGCCTGAAATAATTGAGTTCCAGGTGTTTTGTTAATGGTTTAATGTGCTACATTTTTGAATTGGCTACCTTTGAGGGTGATATAAAAGTGGTAAATCTTGATTTAGCTATTTATTTACTGGCATAAAATTTGTTATATTATATAGAAATAGATCTATAAACATCACTAAGGCGACTTATGCTCTCTCTCTCTCTGTTGGGTGATGTTCATGCAAATTTCTAGTCTGAGAAAAACCCAAGTGCCCCTAGACCAAAAGTGCCCCTAGATAGATGCCACTTTAATGTCCATGCATTTAAGAGCTATTCACCTTGTTTGTGTGATAATCCTGTTCCGTATTATGCTAATTGATCTTGATTATGATTATATGTTTGGTATGGTCTTGTGTGATAATTATATGATTATATGTGTTTTTGTATTTCTATCTGTTCACCGTAAGAAAATCTGTTTGATTTTCTGCTTTAAGATTTAAATTGAAGACCTTAGAGACGTCAGAAACTGAAATTAATTATGTCATTGTGATTAGCGTAATTTTTAGTGTCTATGGTGAAATTTAATTGAAAACTGATTCGGAATGAATTAATTAGTTTAAACTGATTAAATTAAGCACCATAACTTAATCCTAATCAAGTTTGATTAAGAAAGCTTATATAAGGAGTCTTATTACACTTAACCTCATTCTTTTGAGCTCAAATATGAAAATCACACTCTAGAGAGAGAGAGAGTCGGTTCTAAAGAGAGAAAGAGGAAGAATTGGGTATTTTGGCCTAAAGTTTATGAATTTGGAAGTTACACTCAAGATTTAACTATATTTGTGAAGATTGGAGTCCCTAGGTGAGTAAATTCATGAGTTTGAGTTTGTGATTTTGTGGATTCAAAGTTAGATGGTGATCAATAACATAAAATGAGTTGAATTTGATGATTATGAAATCATTATAAGCATGTATGCAAGAAATTGTCATGAATTTGTATATTTAAGCATGAAGTATATGATCTATGTTGAAATTTGATTGAAGTTCATGCTTTTGATCATCTCTTCGTCATTTAAGTTGAGAATGGAGATTATATTTCACATGCAAGTACAATTCATAGAGGTATGAGTTTTGAATGCATGAATTTAATGTGTTGGAAGTAAGTTTCGTATAATTTGGATATGCATGTAATTGATTCATAGGATTTAAGCTTCATAATGTAGTGAATTGGTGTTTGTATCATGTTAGTAGATGATATGAGAGTTATGGGTCATAAAATGCAAGCTATGTCAATTTGAATGCAAGTTTGAAGTTCAAACTGGTTGCTGGAAATTCCAGAATTCGGCATGTCCGCTTGAGTGTCGAAAGCGCCGCTCAAGCGTGAAATGTTAGCTTCCAAAACTTTTGCAGACATTGATGTCCGCTCGAGCGGGAATAGTTACGCTCGAGCGTCCGAACACATGTTTTGACTTTCAGCTCGAGCATCCGAAGTCATGCTCGAGCGAGAAAATTAGACAACCAGTACTTTTGCAGACAAAGGGGGTCCGCTCGAGCGGGAAGCCCTGTTTCTGAAATTTTTGAATGGATGTTTGGTGTTTTATTTTCCGTTCTTTTTCATTTATAAGCACTCTTAGGCATGCATTGAGCATTGTGAATGGATTAAGAAGATAAGAAAGCGGCCTAAGAGGAGTGAATAAATTGAGAACAGATTAAATTGTTTGTGACCCAATTAGGGATGGCAATCGGAACCCGGCCCGACGGGGACCCGATCCCCCGACCCCGAATTGAGCGGTTATTCTCCGAAAAATACCCCCGATGGACCTAGGATGGTATTAAAAATTAAATCTCCGATGATATTCGGGCCGGGGACGGGGATACATGTTTCAGCCCCGGACCCGATCCCCGGCCCGGTTGCCCCCGACGTGAATTTACTATTTTGCCCCTGCTTATATATAACATATGTGTGTGTGTGTGAGAGGTTTTGGCTGACCACTCACACACAACACACATAGAGCCGCTCTCTCTGCTCTTGCTCTCTCTCTTTATCTTTAGGTTTTCACCTTCTTCTCTCTCTCTTTCACACAATGACGACGCCGATCCTCCCTCCTTCGCCGCTGCTGGTTAGAACTTAGAGTTTCCCCTCCATCTCTCTGCTGTGTAGGATTTTGGCTGACTATGACGGCTGCTCGCCCCTCACCGCTACTCCTTACCGTCGATTTCAAAGGGTATCTCTCTCTCTCTCTCTCTCTCTCTCTCTCTCTCTCTCTCGGGATTTCGATATAAGGGTGTTTAATACATACATACATATATATATATCTGTGTGTATATATCTCTGTTCGACCTCTTTTTTCTTTTCTTTTTTTCTCTCTCTAAATTTATTTATTTTAAATATATATATATATGATCTCGATCTAATCACTTGAGTTCTTGATCTGTAATGGATTGTTAAAATATGTAATCCCAGTTTATGTAATGGATTTCAAAGTTATGGGACTTGATAATAAAGAAACACAACTAGGATTTGTTATGTAATGTAATCTCAGTTCTTAATATCAGTTCAAATTGAAAAAATGTTGCTGTAGACACCCCATTTTTGACCGACCTTAAGACTCAGACGTTACCGATTGAGCGCTTGGTGATGTTGCATGACGTGCCCGTTCAGAGGTTTCAGAGTCTCGGCTGCGAGCCTTGCCTCCGGACTTCCGGACTCTTTCGTGCCTTGGCTCGGTTTGCGAACCAGGCTCTGTTTTCTCTGTTTTCTCTTCTCGAAGGGAGGGAGAGGTCTCGTAGATCATCTCTCAGTGGCTATAGGCTACGTTTCGTGGTCGTAGGCCATTTTTCCCATTTCGGAGCCCGGTTCCCAGTTTTCGGAGCCGTCGGCCGTGTGCCTCGGTTCGGGACCGCTCAACCACCTCCGTTTGCTCCGATTTTTGGCATACATCTCATTTACCCCCTTTTGAGGGACACTGTGGCTCGAGAGACCAACTTCATGGTCGAACGCCACCTCCGGTACTTAACAGTCAGTATTCGGGGCCCCAGGCTACGCGTTTTGGCCCCCGAACCTTCATTTTGCATCGGTTTTGGTTCATTTTTGGCAGGGACCTCTGTTTCATTATTAGGAAGGTCGTAGAAAGGTGGGAGGCCAGCAATTGTTCTGAGGACAAGTTTTATTCCTTCATCGCCCTCCGTCGCCCGTTTTCTTCACTTGAAAGCCAATGTTGACCACCCCGGGACCACTTTCTTGAACCCTAAACCCCATATTTGTGTTATACACACCTGGAAGGCCACCAATATGTCATGGCCGGCCAGCAATTCATCTTGACCCTTTTGAACCCCTCTAAAAAATGGATTTTTCTCTCTCCTGGTTCACCTTCTCCAGTTTTTTGACCACATGGTTGTGTTGTGCACACATGAGAGGCCAGCTTTTTGGCATGGCCGGCCACTAATCAGTCTTGACCCTTTTGACCCTTGGCCGACCGGCCATGGGGAGGGCCGGCCGGCCACCTAAACCCTAAATAACCAGCCGGCCTTGCTCCTCTCTCCTGGTATATCACAAATATGCATTTTGTTTCCCCCCAGATTCTGTATCCGATGGGGGAAATTTTTGGGGGGGAAACTTAAATTTGAATCTCCCCCCCTTTTCCCACTCTTGTGCCTATATTACCAGGCCCTCCAGCTCCCTTTTAGAGGGTTAGAAAAGTTTGGTTTAAGTCCCCTACATTGTATCTCTCTCTCTCTACACTCCAACCCTCAAAACCTCTCAAATCCTACACCCATTCTACTCCATCTCCAAGCCAACCAATCCACACTCCATTCCAGCAGCTTGGAGGCTCTTTCCAGAGGCTAGGAGCACTACTTCTCAGGCCAAGAGTTGTTGGTTCATTGGTCTACAAGGGTGAGTCCCTATTCTCCCTCTTTTGTGCTTTATTTTGTTCTATATCTAAGCCATACTTGCTTACATTTTCGGGCTCCGACCCTAACTGAAAATAGTCATGTTTTGAGGTCTTTTTCATGTTTGATTAAGGGTTCTTCCCTGTTTGAGGCTTCATACTACCACTTGCCTCTTTAGCTCTCATTTATGTCTCTTTCTTGCATAGTATTTTAGGCCTATTTTTAAACTGTTTTGAGCTTGGTCGTAAACTGTAAAGTGCTTCATTTTGAGCCCCTCTTCAACTTTGTTGAAGGGCTCTTTGCCATTTAGGGCCAGCAGCTGTTACCTGCTTCTTTACCTCTCTTTCGAGGCCATTTTTGCATGTTAGCTTAGCCCTACTTGTGTTCACCTTTTGGCCTTGCTTAAAACTGGAAATATGCTTGGTTTGGGATTGCCTTGCTTCTGTCTTCATGCTTCATGATCAAATAATGCATGCTTTGTATAGCTATAAGTCATTCCATGTGCATAGTTTTGTGTTTCGGGACCATCTCATGCATCGGGTGCCATGTTTCCATAATTCGGGATCATTTTGCATCACATTTCAGTGTTAGAACTTGCATGTTCATATACCATGTTCCATGCCTTGCCATGCCTTGTTAGAGTGGCATTCGTGCCTTAAGTTCAGTCCTCGGTTTGCGTGCATGCGTGCACGCATCTTGAGTGTCTCATTTTCATCTTATGGCCTCCTATGTGAGTGTGGCTGAGGTCCACTTGTGTTGGTGTAAGTCCATTATGCATTGTGTATGCCATTTCATTTCATAGCATTGTGTATGCTAGGTTGTATGTTAGCGCATTGTGAATGCCATGTTATCTCGTGCATCGTGTATGCCATTTCATAGCATTGTGCATGTTAGGTTGTATCTTAGTTGCATTCATGCATGTCATGCACATTGCATTGTGTTTGGGATAGGAGTTAGCCCGAGCACGGGAAACGAGGTACGTTTCGTACTCCGAGTGACGGAACGTGTCTCAATTCCCCAGTCACCAACACTCCGGATTATCCATGATGGAGTCTTGGTCTTGTTGTGTTTTCATGTGCATTCATTCCACATTGAGTTGTGCAATTCGACTCCTCGGCCATCATGCATCGATATGCGTGATTGGTGGCACGAGGATCGAGGCATGCATACATATGCGAAAATACATTGCTATGCCCCTTTCCTACCCTCTGTTGCAGCAAATCAAAAATCAGCAGCCTTTCGGAGCTTGGCACGCTTTCCAAGAACAATTGCAAATAGAGGCTAATCGGGGCGTCGCAATGGATTTCCGCGCCAAGCAACTCAAACATACATCATCCATTATCCGGAGCAGAGTCGAGATAGTCCCTAGCTTGCATGCTAGTTTACAGCTTTCCTAGGTTAATTTGTTAATTAATTAGGGTTTTGTATTTATTCGGACTGTATTTATTCGGAACTGTATTATTTATTCGGACCCTCTGCGCGAGGGCAATGTTGTAATAAGTGTGCGTGTGTGTGATGTATGTCTTCCAACCCCACGTCTTTCTCCCTTTTATTTACCAGCTTATGATGGTTAGATTATGGCATGTTTCAATTAACATACAGTATGATAGCATGTTTGCATTCATTCATCTGTCTTGCATGCACTGGGCTCGGCGCACCATACTAATTGCATCTGTATTTCAATTTCAAATTGAATACTTGTTAACTGTTGCATCTCATATGCCATCTTTAGAATAGCCGAGCCTGCTATTGTAGTTGCATTCCTGCATGTGTTGCATTAGGCACTTCTGTATATTTAGGATCATGCATGGATTTCTAATTAGCTTCTGTTTTGGCTTGGAGTACTCGGTAAGTTTTATACTTTAGCATCCTTGCATATGTGTGAGTGACTGCCATGATAGCATGCTTACCATGAGGCTATTTGCTTATGTGATATAACTGCTTGAATGCCTGTAGGTGAAGGTTGGGTTATTTGGATTGGAACAAATCATCGATTGCGAGTTTTAAGCCCACTGGATAGTGGCAAAACCATCTTTTCTAAGCTCACCTGAGGGTGGCAAAATCTGTATTTTAAGCCTACTTGCGAGTAGCAAACCATCTTTCAAAAATAAACATGAAATGTTTTGTTCCAATTCAGGCGACTCGGTCTATACTTGTATGCTGTGCGTATCACATAGTAAATCTAGGCTAATAACCGGAATAAGAACACATAATATTTTCAAAACTAGATATCATGGTTAGTAGAGACCGATCTTTGATCGGGCGAGCGGGGGTGCTCACGAAGTGACCTTCCCCAATCGTACCCAAGTTCCCGAGCCGAGGCAACTTTGGTGATGACGGACATGTGGCCTTAGGCAACGAGTCAGGGTTTCCTAAATTTCCCAAAATAAAATATTTAAGTGGCGACTCTGTATCTGGCAAAGCAGTCCATGTTTGGCACTTCTTTCAAAAATCTGTTTTCTCAAAACGATTTGCCGGATTTGGACTCTTTGGTTCAGATTGAGAACCGTGACACAAATCGAGTCCGAACTGTAGCGAGGTCCCCCGCGGGCTTGTTACAGTTGCAGATTGAATAGGATGTTTCAACTCAGATTTTTTTAATTTGAAAAAATGTTGACAAATTGAATAGGATGTTTCAGATAAAAAAGAACAAAAAAAAAAAAAAAAAAAAACTGAAATGTTACAATAATCTGGGAATTTTTTAGGGGCAGGGGCAGGCAATGGGTCCTCGTCGGGGATCAGGGGAGGGGGCGAGGACGGGGACATTGTCACTTTCGAGGATCGGGGACGGGAAGTGTAGTCTCCTATCCCCCCCCGGCCCGTTGCCATCTCTAGACCCAATGTGTGTTATGATTTATGTAGGGTTGAGCACAAGGACGAATCCACCGGCAGAACACTGTGAGTAATATCTTAGTAAAGATATTTTGAAGTATGCTATTTGTCCAATTGCTTATCCCTATTTGAGTTCATAAGTTTGTTAATTTGAATTGTGGACAAACATTCATGGTATTATTGATTGGGCCAAAGGCCGTTGGATACTATTGAATGAGCCAAAGGCTGTCGGACATAATTGATTGGGCCAAAGGCCTTCGGATACTATTGAATGGGCCAAAGGCTGTCGAACATAATTGATTGGGCCAAAGGCCGTCGGATACAAATGATTGAGCCAAAAGCCGTCAGACATAATTGATTAGGCAAAATGTTGTCGAATACAAACGATTGGGCCAAAGGCCGTCGGACATAATTGATTTGGCCAAAGGTCGTCGGACATAATTGATTGGACCAAAGGCCGTTAGACATGAATGATTGGGCCAAAGGCCGTCAGACATGAATGAATGGGCCAGAGGCCGTATGACATGCTTGGGCTTAAAGCCGTCTAATGTACTAGATAAAACCATAAATGGGCCCAAGGCCGTCTGATATATGTAATACTGTTCCGAACTTCATTTATGTATCTTCTTTACGTGATATTATTCACTGGGTTTTCGCTCATTCTCATTCATGTATATGTAGATGAGCCAAGAGATGTTCAAACCCAACCTCAGTGAAGTATGTGGGAAAAAGTCAAAGTTTTGAGAAGTTAGTCTTAACGTCTCGCGCACGAAACTTATTTTTGCCATTTTGTTCTTTGGTTATATTTTTGCTCTGTTGGCGAAAACGTTGAATCACCTTTATTAATAAGTTCTGTTTGGCTGACTGCATAATTGAAAGTTCCTGGATATAGATTAACTCTATGAATATGTGTGAGTTATTATGAAATACTTTTGGAATAATTTTGCTATACCAGTTAAGCACAGCTTTATTTACAATTTGTAAATTTGCTTCCGTTTTGGCCCATCAACTCTGATAAGATATGTTTTATTTGGTTTGAGGCCGCAGGTAATCCCTTGATTACTGGCCGGTTATGACCTTAATCTATAGGGGTAGGTTTGGGTCATGACAGTTTGTTTCCAGTTTTTTAAAAATACTTTTCAGAAAATTTTACTTTCTTATTTTTTTTGTATTCTTTTTTTTTTTAACTAAATTTTTTAAATAATTTTTTTAATTTTTAGACACACCTAACATAAAATACACCTAAAAAATATTATTTTCGTGAAAAAAAATCATTAAAAAATTCACTAAATACCAAAAATATATAATAATAATAATAAAAAAAATTATTTATAAGTCCTATTAGGGAGACTTGTGCTACATATGATCCTACTAAAAAATTTATGTTCCCATAAGTTCTGTGGGTAGTTTGTTGACACATTTACCTTCAATATTAGTTGTTAATATCATAAATAATAGCAAAATCATATATAGGGAATTGAATATTACTATAGATCACATTTATATGAATGTAAATTTGAATTTCAAAATACACATTTACTCTCGATATTAGTTGTTAATATCATAAATAATGGCAAAACTATATATAGAAAATTGAATGTTACCATAGATCATATCTATATGAATATGAATTTGAATTTTAAAATACACGAACAAGCAACATTTTTACATTCAATTTAAAAAATCAAAAACCTAGTAAGTTTGCGAAACGTAACGTGACACGTACGTAAACATTGAATACAACAACGTCACAACACAAATTCAAAGAAAAAATATAACCGAACGTAGCACGCACAAAACATGACAACATTATAGATGTGGGTTAACATTATGACCTAAATGTAACGTTATTAGAGGCTAATGAAAGTGTGTCAATGTATAGATGTACCATTTTTCATAAACCAGCAACACTTTTACATTAAATTAAAAAAATTAAAAACCCATTAAGTTTGCGAAACGTAACATGACATGTACATAAACACTTAATACAACAACGTCATAACACAAATTCAAAGACAAATACAATCGAGCGTAATACGCACAAAACATGACAACATTGCAGATATGGGTTAACATTACAACATAAATGTAACATCATTGGAGGCTAATGAAAGTGTGCCAATGTATGGATGTACCATTTTTCATAAACCAGTAATATTTCCACATCCAATTAAAAAAATTAAAAACCTATTAAGTTTACGAAACGTAACGTGACACCTATATAAACATAATGTAACGTGACCATATCAGATGCGACATTCAGATGCAAAAAAACACATTCGTATTGTAAAATGGTACATCTATACATTAGCACACTTTCATTAGCCTCCAATGATGTTACATTTAGGTTGTAATTTTAACCCACATCTGTAATGTTGTCATGTTTTGTGCGTATTACGTTCGGTTATATTTTTTTTTTGAATTTGTGTTGTGACGTCGTTGTATTCAGTGTTTACGTACGTGTCATGTTACGTTTCGCAAACTTATTAGGTTTTTTATTTTTTAAATTGAATGTGAAAATGTTGTTTGTTTGTGTATTTTGAAATTTAAATTCACATTCCTATAGATATAATCTATGGTAACATTCAATTTTCTATATATAGTTTTGTCATTATAAGGTATAATAGTATATTAATACTATTTATTCACAACTCATAGGACCTTGTGGAATACATTTCTATCTAAATAGGACTTCACATTAAATAAGTTCTCCTAATAGGACTTATAAATAATTTTTTCAAAAAAAAAAATACTAAAATTCAATATATTTTTGTGTATTTATTAATTTTTTAAAATATTTTTTTACAAATATTTTACTATTTAGATATATTTAAGTAAGGTACATCTAAAAAAAAAAAAAAACTTAAAAATTTAAAAATATTCACTAAAAATACAAAAATACAAAAAACAAAAAATTCTATTTTCAGACAATTAAAACTAAGGCCAAGTTTGGCATATGAGAAATAATCCATCTTTTTATCTTTTTATCTTTTTTTCATCACATCATCTCTTTACTTTTCTGCACATCTTTTTATAAAAAGACAAAAAATATACTTATTTAGGTCATCCCAAACAACCCCTAAATGCACTGAATGGTACTACAAAAGTAGAACGTAGTGTTTGTTTGTACAGCAAGTAATGCTAAGTTTGGGAACCTCTTGCATTAGTCAAAAAGTAAGGCCAAGTTTGGGAAGAATAAATTAGTATACTTTTTGACTTTTTATGAAATATGGGTTAGATTTGGATTGGGTTTGAAGTGATGTGTTAGAGAGGTGATGTGACTTAAATAAGATGATGTGACTTAAATAGGATAGTGACTTTTTGACTTTTTGAATTTTTTAAAAGATGCCAAACTTGACCTAAAAAAAAAAAAGTCAAAAAGTTAAAAAAAAAATTTCCCTCCTTCCAACATGTTTTTTCGTTTAAATCATTCCAATCATTCCAAACATATTTAATGTGTTTGATTTTAATTTTTTGAATTTAATTTTTTAAAAATTAAATTTTTTATTTTTTTTATTTTTTTATTTTTAGTAAATATTTTTTAAATCTTAAATAATAATTTTTTATTTTTTTAAATTCACCTTACTTATATATACCTAAATACTAAAATATTTATGAAAAAAATATTTTAAAAAATTAACAAATACACAAAAATACGTAAAATGAACTAAATTTTCCTCTTTTTTTTTTTTTTTTTGTATTTTTTGGTATCTAATATATTTTTTACAGATTTTTTTCATAAATATTATACTTTTTAAGTGTATTTATGTTAAGTGTGTCTAACAATTAAAAAAAATTGTTTAAAATATTTAAAAAATTCATTGAAAACATTAAAATACGAAAAATAAAAAAATAGAATTTTCTGAAAATTGTTTTCAGAAAACCAAAACCAAACAAAATGATTAATTTTTTTTGCTTCATATTTTAGCTAAAAAATTACTAAAATAATCTATTTCCAAAACAATTTATTGGAAATTTTCCTAATGGGGCACAAATAATAGTAAATTAAAAAGGTCTTCTCCCTTGATTTCAAAGACCAAAATGTTTGTTCAAGGATATCCTCAGATCACTCGAGTCATGCAAGAAATGTCAAATTACAAAACGACCAATATCATTATTCTGTTTCTTTCTCAGCGAATTGCACTTCAACATAGGGCTTAGCCGTGTTACATTTCGGATTTGGGTCCTGCTTGTAACTGCCTCCTTACCAATGCAGTGTAAATACCATCCTTCATGAGAAGTTCATCATGGGATCCACTTTCAGCGATCATACCATCTGATATGACCGCGACCAAGTCCGCACTTTTGACAGTTGACAGCCTGTGAGCTATAACAAGGACTGTCCTGCCCCTCATCAGAGAATCCATGGCATCCTATACAGCATATTTGAAATTCGTCAGTTGAAATGTAAAAGGAAACGAGCCATATCTTGGATAGGTGGCTAAAATATAGTAACTTTGTCACTTCACGCTAGAAAAATAAAATAAAATAAAAAGGAGATGCTTGCCAAGACAAATGAGTATCGGCTTTGAGGGAAAGAATATCTGGGCAATGCAAAAATTGGAAGGACAAGATTACAAAGAAGCATCCAAGTATCGGCTTCTAGACTCTTTTTTAATTTTTATTTTCACCACTACTAAATAATTGTTATAGAATGCGGCAACCCTATAAGTCATCAGCTTGAATGCATTTCTTTGATTACATGCACTATTCAAAACACTAGCAGCCGTGTGTACAAATTGAAAAATATCTCCTCACCACTGCCATCCTTTTTCACTCTCCTCCATCTCCTCTTTCCCATGGTTTCTCTCTCCTCTCTTCTTGTTTGAACTGAGATTTGAGAGTCAAATAATAAAATTGTGTGGTTCTCAGATTTGTGAGAGAGGAGTTAAAACCGTCTGCAATTGTGCTAGGGTAGGGAGTTAAACTGATGAATTTGGACAGTTGATGAAAGGCTAGTTGTTGTTTTTTGCCCTAGTAAACATGACACAATTTCAGATTAACGTTCACACCAAATAGAGTGCTCACATTATAATATAGCATAGATAGTATAGATGTGAATTATTCAAAACATGTGAATCTCACCTGGACTAGGAATTCACTCTCAGCATCAAGAGCGCTTGTGGCTTCGTCCAATAGCAGAACTCTAGGGTTCATCAAGAGTGCTCTTGCAATTGCTATTCTTTGTTTCTGACCTCCGGACAGCCTCAACCCACGTTCTCCGACAACAGTTTCATATTTTTCAGGAAATGCTGCTACAAAATCATGTGCATTTGCCATTTTCTGCATCATTACCAGTCCATCAGCATGCACAATCGGAGTTTGCAATTTTTTGAGGGCGAGCTTACTTTAGAAAAGAACAAATAAACAAAAGAAAAGAGGAAAGATCATGGAAACTTACAGCTACATTTTCTATCTCTGCACTGCTGGGTTTTCCATCAAATCCGTAGGCGATGTTATCCTCAATAGAGCAATTGAAAAGAACAGGCTCCTGACTCACTATACTGATCTACAATTTTAGAAAGCACGGAAGATTAGGGTGTTTTAAAAAACTCTACACGGTAAACTTAATCTATGATTTGGTAGAAATAATGAATGGCACATACATAACTGACATATTAACAGCTTGCATAGAATTAATAACGTTTCTTCCATGCAACAAATGGATTACAGAAACTGGAACATACTAACTTCCACAATATTTGTAACCATTACAAATTTGGCTTAAATATGGCTATAAACATTTGTGAGGAAACTCATCTAAGTTGTTGCTCAGTTAAATCAAAAACACATCAAAATGGGTAGGGACCTTATGATATAACTGTTTTTGGGTCAGGATGTCCAAATTTATTTAACAGTAAAGTTGATTTAAAATAGGTCAATGTATTTAAACCGCGTATGTATGCAAACCAAAACTCAGGCACAAGATTACCTTTTTGTGTAAATATTCATGTGATATTTCCGCAAGGGAAACCCCATTTAGCAAAATCTTTCCTTTGATTGGATCGTAAAACCTTTCGATCAAGTTTGCTATTGTGGTCTGCAACAAAAATGTACATGTAATTAGCAATGGAAAAAGTTTCCGTTCATCTAAAAGCTGACAAGAACAAAATACAAGCTTTAGATTCTCCATAAAGGAAAAAACACAGGATAATAATGATAGTTGTAATACTTTTCCACCACCACTTGGACCAACGAGCGCAACTTTGGACCCAGGTCTCAGTTTTAAAGTTATCCCCTGCAATTCAAACAATGTTGTTAGATGGAACCAAGAAAAATAGTGAGAAATCAAACGTTTTACATCATAGAAAACATTCACATATTACGAGAATTTCTAAATATCCTCATACTATGCTTGAGTTCATCTTGTAAGTGGAAAATGATAATTAATAAAACTAAACTCATGATCTGATATCAGTAAACATTAATACTTAAACAAGACCACAACTGAATCAGGAGAAAGAAAAACACTTTTGCTTTATATGTTTGTTGCAATAAAGTCACACCTCATGTGAAACTGACTAAAGTTGATACCTTGAGCACCATGTGACTTGGGCGAGAAGGATAAGCAAACCAGACATCATCTAGTTCAACATCTCCATCTGGATTGCTGCACATATAATGGCAAAACATAAATGGAAAAACTATGGTTTCAATCTCAGCAAGAGAATCAAAACACTGTGCATTTAGAGAGAGAGAGAGAGAGTCACCCTATAGGGCATTTATCTCCTGATTTTGGCATGCTAGACACACGATCTAGAAGCTGAAAAACTCTCCTACTAGCTCCAGCAGCTTTCATTGCAGTCGTATATAATCCAGATAGTGAGGATACAGAAGACCCAACTGCAGGTGGAGAGTTTAGCACATTGAAGGTCAAAGCTCCCATATTACTGCCAAATTAAAAGCAATTAAATATTTGAATTTTACTACCTAAACACTAATTAATAAGAAAAAAAAGGATCAAGGGGAAGTTAATTCTCAAATTACGCCTTAATTAATTATGACTTAGGATATACTACTGTTGTGTTTGGTTGGAGGATTTGAAGAGGGATTTGGAAAGAGAAATGAAAAAAGTAGGTGAAACGTGAATAAAATATATCTATATTTCACCTAGTTTCATAATCCTTTTCTCCTTCCCTTTCCAAATCTCTCCTCAAATCCCTCAACCAAGCACAGAGTACATGAATATTTTTTCATCATCCAGTTCTACTTAGGACGACGACTTCAATAAAAATAGTTCAACGTGCCTTTCCCCGTGACTTGAACTCGCAATTTTGTTAGTTTTGCTCTTTACCTTGCATCACCATCAACTTGGATAAAATGATTCATCCATATTGCAGCATCTTGCATTCACCACACATGGCCAAAACCTCAGCGATACATTCTAACATCTTGTTCTCAATAAAGCCTCCTCTAACTTCTCATAAATAGATTTGGATTTGGTTCATTTTATATGTATGTTTCCATCATCTGTCTCCACATCCATATTTGGCTACACTCAATTCACCGCAATCGAAAATAACAAAATCACTCAACTGTTGACATGCTTGGAACAGAAAATGGCCTCTTGCTGAGATTATGAATTTCATGAAGTTTTCTTTTTTACATATTCAATAAACTTCATTTGGCCAAATTTCATGGAGTAAGTTTCAAATTTTAATTTTATTTTATTTACAACTAAACAGATGCCAAACCACTGGTAAATTTTACAAGCAATAAACACTGAGGGAAGTACCTGTGAGGCTATAAAGAATGAAAGATGTAAGAGATCCTGCTGTCATGGAACCCATTATTGTCAAGTACGCTCCATAAATGACCACTATGATAACAGATAAAGTAGAGGCTGCATTTAGCCCTCCAAAAAAAAAACCAACTATTTTCTGCAGTCACGAACAGTGAAAACTCAAAGCTTAGGAACTTTCTCATTAGAAACATCCGAAGAATAGAATTAGAAGGGAAAGGGGAGCATAAATCGCATCGTGGAACTCACGGCTTGTTGAAGTCCAAGCTGCAGCGTCACATCAACTTTCTCTGAGTAACTTGAAATTGTATAAGCTTCTTTGGCAAAAGATCTTACAGTTCGAACAGCCCCAAAAGATTCCTAAAATAACCAAGAATGTCATTAAATGAACCAACAGTTTGACAAACAAATCTTCATAATAATGAGTCATTAGAATGTCCAAAGAATCAATAAATGCCTTCGTATATATATATATCAATGTACAGAAAAAAGAAAAGAAAAAGGAAGCTAAAAATGCAAAACAGTTAAGAATTACATTAGATTATGACAAAGAACATCTAATCAGACCTTGAAATCTTTTAAGGAAATTCTTACACCCATTTCAGAAACGACTTTTTTTTAGATTGTTAGCGGATGATGCATTTCTCTGTGTATTCAATCCTGCTATTATAATTCATCTAGCAAAGAGAAAAAGGAATCCATATTCAAGATTAAAGTTGGATTGTTTTACCGATAATTTGGGACTACTGGTTATCCAAATCCTGATGATCTCATCTAAAGCAACACTTTTTGTTAAACGTATGCTTATTAAAGGAGTCTGATCTTTCAACTTCTACAAACACATAAACTACAAGAAGGAAAGATTAGGAGTAGAAAATAAGTTAAGTTTTTAACATTGCATTAGTTTTGAACGCTAAATGGTTCATGAATCATTTGAATCGTTGTTAACAAAAAGCGCTATTACCCATACAATTTATGTTTTGGAACGCTTGTTCTGATATATGGTACACTTTCATTCCAAATCAGTAAATTTACTGATCCAAAGCATTCTAAAATCTTTTTCCTATCTATTTCCTAATAAGTTAAGTTTTTAACATTGCATTAGTTTTGAACGCTAAATGGTTCATGAATCATTTGAATCGTTGCTAACAAAAAAGCGCTAATACCCATACAATTTATGTTTTGGAACGCTCGTTCTGATATATGGTACACTTTCGTTCCAAATTAGTAAATTTACTGATCCAAAGCATTCTAAAATGTTTTTCCTAATATTTTTCATAGGAGAAAAAAAATCAAATATAATGAAATAAAATCTGGAAAGAGTGGAGTTTTGGAAAGACAAATATGAATATGTGGGGGGGGGGGGGGGGGGGGGGTGTCAATAATGCTCCAAAAAATGTGCTTTTTACATGATCAATTTGATATCACTGTTTCATTGGATGTCTAATTTTTGACAAAATATTTCTCTCATCTTAAATAAATTCTAATAGTGTATTTTATACAAGCATGTCCCTACTATACCACATCTAAAGTATGTGGCATACCATGTTTCCGTTGCCATTTCTTGTATAGGACTGATCCGTTTTGCTGATAACATTGATTTGAATGATCAATAGAATCATCAATGGAGCTTCTGATATGGTCCTTTGATGGGCTCCAAATAAGCTAGTGTATGCATCTAAACCCTAATACTATTATTTAAAGTTAAACTACTTTACTCATTAAAAAGTTCCGTTTTGTCCATACTGGTATAATTGGTGAAAATTATGTGATTTCTTGAATTGCTCCAAAAGAAAGAAAAAGTCAGACACAAACCTCGGCAATTGAGGCAGCTACTGCAGCAGCAGCTTGAGTTTTGTGTGAAAGTTCACGAAGAAAGCGCCCAAATTTACGCACAGCAACTGAAATTACAGGCACAATAACCAAGGCCAGCACTAAACAGGAATGAAACATACAATTAGTGTCCTTTAGTTGAATGAACATAGAAGCAAGCAAACTCTTCTATTCAAAACCAATCACTCACATGTTAACTTCCATGATGAAGAGAGCATGAAGACAACACCAATAAGTGCAGTAGTTAGATTTCGGAGTGCCTCAGAAAGGTTGGTTGTTGCAGCATTTTTTATAATTTGGGTGTCTTCTGATAGCCTGCTCAGGAGCTCTCCTGTCCGGGTAACATCATAGAAGGCTATTTCCTGTGGAACATGTTAGTGACAACTTTTTAATCAAAGTTTCAAATATAAATTTAGACATAGGAAAATAATTTCAGTAAATTCTTTAAATTCTTTCCACGATTTCCAAACAGCAAACTTGCTTCCAAGTACCTCAATAATGGTAAAGAAGTTATTCAGATTGACAGTGCATATGGCAGATCCAAAGTATTAAATCCAGCAGACCAGTTTACACAGTGGTCAAGCATGTAATATCATAAATGTCTCATATGAATTTTATAAAAATAAGCATTGATGGACCCCTCACTTGCTGGATAAGGTGACTAAACAAGTCCCTCCTCAAACGAGCAACAACCCTTTCACTTGCGGAAGAAAACAACCATGCCCGAATTGCTGTGCATATAGAACTGCAAAAATGAAGAAAGGAAAAAACCAAAGTTATTTTGTGTAGTTGAAAGTAATTCTGATCAAACAATAAACAAACCAAGGGGTGTGAAAAAAAAGAATACAATCATGAATAGTGGCTTATAGTAGAAAAGCTAAGGTGTAGTAAAAAAATGCGGGCTACATGATTTTTATAGCTTTGGACAAAGAGCTCAGCTCTAAATAAGTATATAGAATAGGATGATGAAAATCAGGTGAGCTTAGGGATGGCCATTTTAGTCCGGTCAGCGGAGACCCGCCCATACCAGCCCGAATGAGGTGAATTTTACCCGACCCGACACTTACGTGGAAGCAGAGGTGGATTATATTTTAGTCACCCGCAACGAGAGTGGGGCTGGGGCGGGGGCGGATATCGCCTCCCTCGATCCAAATCTGACCCGACATAATTAATAATATATATGTATATATAACATAATTAGATATAAAAAAGGAATACTAAAAGTCTATGGTTCTGTTTAAATATAAATAAATAATAATCCTAAAAGTCCCACTGTTTATATATATGGAAACAAGAAAAATTATTTAGTGCGTTAAGAATTTAAATGATTCCCAATTTTTTTGGCTATTTGAAATGTGGTCAGGTATCCGCAGTGGCAGGGATGGGATTGAAAATTTTCATCCGTAACGGAGTTGGGACGGGGGCGGGGGATGACAAACCCGCCCCGTGGCCATCCCTAGGCGAGATGAAAAACACATCCATTAAGTATTGTATATTGTCACTGTAAGGCTATGTTTGGATCATGGATTTAGGTAGAGATTTGAAATGGAAAAGGAAAAAGGTGTAGAAAATGTAAATGAAATATAAGCTAAATTTTTTCTCCATTTCCAAATCCATGATCCAAACACAACGTAAGTAAACATTATTACAATAAGAAACATGTTTATTAAAATCATAAAATGCCTTTTTTACGAGTTATCATTTTGCATGAAGTGTTAAAAACAACTATTTATGGTGGAAAAACACAAAATGCTCTTTTCAAATCCTATCTGATATAAAACCAACCCATTCAATTTCTTTAGGACAAATGCTACTGAATCATCTCACACAGTAAAATAGTAAAAAGCAGATAGAGTTGACTAATATTTTCACAAGGCAAGCATGCAGATCAAACAAGAGAAGAAGAAAAAAAAGGGAAGAATGGTTATACCCAACAACAACAATTAGCAGAATAACTATTACGGTGCCCTTGACAGCATCCAAAGCTTCAGCTTGATCTTCAGGGGTCTTTATATCTCTTGATACAATGTCTATTATCATTCCACCATATTTTGGCTGAAAACAAAAAATTTGACATGGTACAGGGAAAACTTCATGATATATACCAAAACAGAATTAATTAAATACTAAATTTACTGTTCAAATTATGGTTAATTTCATAATCTCATATATACTCTATTAAAATGTTGTGAACTTCACATGTCTATGCAACTAGCCATGTATGAGGTGAGTGCTCTCTGGGAAATTCTCATAATTCAATCATTCACTCACTTGAGTTATGTTAGGGGTCATTGGAAGTGTTAGAATCTAACACTCCTCTGCACGAGCAGCCTGCCACAAGATAGAGAGATGAACAAGACAAAATATAGTCTTGGGGGCAGAGACTTGGCCTGAGAGACCATCCAAGACCTAGCTTTGATACCATGTTAGAATTTTGGAAGCATCCAACCAAAACAATTGGTAATAGGTGGAGCAGTTTCTCGACTATATGAACCAAAATTGGATAGATTAAAGAGGCAATATGAGGCAAGTCTCTAACGAAAAAAATTCTCTGTGAAGTGTGGGAAAAAAGTTTGATTCAAAGGACAGTCATTTTAAGCAAATAGAAGCAGAAGTCAGGTCACTATGCGGTCCATTCCTGTCAACACCCTTCATTAAAGGGACTAAAACTAGGTAATGGCCTTCTCAATAGCCAAAATTCCGTAAACTTATTTAAGTATAAACTTCCGTGTTACAAGCTAATTAATCTAAGGACCTACAGTAACAAATCATGCACCTTCATTTTCTTTTCCATTATCTGAGGAACTTCAAAAGCTTTGAAACTCAAATGCAAGGTCTCCCCACATTAACCTAAAGTCAATGCTTAAAATAAAGCATTGGAATGGCATGATTTGCACTCACCATGATAACATAGTCTGGAAAAATAATTGGCTGCCTTGGATCTCAGGGTTCACCTTTAATAGAGAAGGTAGAACATTAAGTGGATGAAAGAGCTAAATAATGAACCTCTACTCTTAAAGCTTGTATTTTGAATGTAGAGGGAACTATAAAGAGCAAAGTGAGACTTATACAGTTCCTAAAGCTCATATAAGTGACTTTGGGCTTGTAATTTTCTTTAGAAGCCATCTTATGAATACGAATTTGAAAGGACTTCGACATACAAAGCCAATCCATGGGGAAAGTAAATACCTACTTGCAGTCTTTGGTACCTATCTGAAAGAGAACAATTTACACTGGTATATACATTTACCGTAAAACTGATATTGGTGTTCACTATCCTTTTCACTCAAAAGCTGTAGATAATAATTTTAATAATTGAGAGAGAGAGAGAGAGGAGGTATGACACCTAACACAAAAAATGACTTACAATGAGAATACTTGTTGTGGATGCAATCAGAAGTGCAATAGTGGCGATAATCAGATTTCCTGCATCAGGCTTCGCCTGTATATTGGGGGATGTCAATAACTTAATATACTTCAATAACACGGCTCCACTTTCAAGGGCAGTCAGAATTGATTTTTCACTTACCAGTTGAAATATTCTACAAAATCCAACATTTGCTGCCTGAATTTATCCAACAAGGTTAACTTATTAGCAAAACAGTGAGGACAGAGCAAAATGAAAATGCAGAAAGTAAAAACACAAAAAGCCATCACCTGTATTGCATCTCCATGCTCAAGGTCCGATGGAGGACCATCAGCTGAGCCATCGTCATTTGCCTTCCTCCGTGCCTACAAAAGAATTCAGGCACATTTTCCATCTCATAACCCAATTGAAAATCAACTCAATACTCTTCTCCAATTAAAAAATAATCATATTCCGATTAATCTATAGGAATAAAAAAAAAGTGAAAAGAAACATACATTTCAAGAGTTGGAAACCAAACAAAAAAGCTGTGTTTGAATCGTAGATTTGAGGAGAGAAAAAAGGGGAAGGGAAATGTGAATGAAATATAAAATAAATTTTTTTCACATTTCCCTCCTCTTTTCTTTTCACTCCACAAATCCCTTCTCAAACATAAGATCCAAACACAACCAAAACTTAAAATTAAACTAGGAATTAAACTACTACACTCAGTATTATAGCCATGGAGGATTCAAGAATTGGTAAAAGGGGAATTCCTGCTTTTCATGATCTCAGGATCAGAACAGAACAATTCCAACTATTTTTGTAAAAGGAGGAAGGAAAGTTAGGAAATTCATGTTGTTCACCAGACACTGTAAAATTCCGAGATCTTGACTAGGGGTTTTATCAGAAAATGGGAAATTCAAACAGAGCAAATTGAAACAACTCATATACATAACTAGGAATGCAATCATATTTCAAACAGTCCAATTTACAAACACCATATATGCATGAATTTCCACATACCCATAAAACCCAATAGGTCAAGAATAAACTCATAGCAAAATAAACCCATATTACAAAGATGAATTTCTAACAAAACAAAGGAAGAAAACAAAGTTTTTATATGAGATTTACCTCTTTACTCAACAGAGAAACTCTCTCACTGCCAGAGGACATAATGGATTTCGAAGTCCAATCCAAGTGCTGCTTTTTACCCATCACGAATTGTAAAACAGAGACGAAAAATTGATGTTGGGAAGTCTACGGATATATAATCGATACAATAATATATCTTCAGTTCTGACTGCTGAGAGAGAGAGACTTGTGAATATTTTTTTGCGGGAATGCGATGAGAAAGTCTTTGTCAATGATGGTGGTGCTGATGATCGACGAAAAATAAACAAAGATTGGAAGCAAAGCTAACTGTACGAGAAAAACTCAAGCGAAAGACAACTTTTTCAAGGAGAGAAGTGGCAATCATCTTTTTGAGGAGTCCTTTCCTTTGCACAAATAGGGTCTCCCACTCTCTCTCTCTCTCTGTCTCTCTCTCTCTAGCTCTCAGTTAAGATATTGCTTATTTCTTTGTTTCAAAATAATAGTCTTTTTAGAAAATTTAATTTTTTAAAATTATTTTTTGATATTATATTTTTAAAAAAATATTAGTTATCATAATTATATTTTTTATATTGTTAATAAATTTAAATGAAAGGTAAAATAAAAAATTTCTAATATTTGAGTTCTTAATTTTTGAAAATGTACTAATATTTTGGGATGAAATAATTTTTTTTAACTGATTAATTAGTTTAATCATTGGGTTTTGAGGGAATTCTATTAGGAAAATGATTTTTCCCCCAAAATCCCCCCCCAACAGCCTGAAAGAGAGAAAGAGAAGAGAAAGAGAAGAGGGAATGGAGGGAGAGAGAGAGAGAGAGAGGGCCCCTCCTTCGTCTCCGCCGCCGCCGATCGATGGCAGATCGACCAGCCGATCGTCGCAGCAGCTTCGATCGTCGCAACAGCAGCTCGTCGCAGCCCCGCCTCCAACCGCCGTCGCCTCCGGCCCCGCCTCCGCCTCCATCCCGATTTTGTTGGCCCCCTCCCCTCCAGTTCTTCTTCTTCTCCTCCGTCTTCCTCATTCTTCCTCTGATTTTCTTCTTCTGAAAAAAAAAAAAAACCAAAAAAAACCAAAAACGACGTCGTTTTTTGAATTCGGGGGATTTGGGGGGCTCAAATTCGAGCTACCAATCACTACTCATTTTATTATTTGGTTTGATTGCTGTGTTGGGGGAGTTGTTATTTGGTTATACATTATTTTAAGTTCATTAATAGAAATTTTTTATATTATAGTCTTACCTTTTGAGTATAATTACCATTAATGATAAAATTCCAAGATTATAAAACAATAAAAAGTAAATTACATTCATTTAACCTGAGTTTTAAAAAAAATTCAGTTAATTTCATATTTTTTTTTACATAATTACACTAACTTCCCTATAAATTTTAATTTACACAAGAAAAATGCCTCAGACCCCCAGTGGGGGTCACTGGGGGTCATGGTTGCTGCCTTCTCATTGGCCAAAAAAAATAAACTGTTTTTTTTTTTTTTTTTTTTTTGAATTTCGGCCAACCCCAGTGCGCCACGTCACTGGGGGTTGACCCCCACTGGGGGTCTGTAGCAAAACCGTTTACACAATACTTAAATCTTTTCTTATTAGTAATGTGTGGATCGTATGGATAAAAAAAATGATATTGTTATATCTTTTTATATTGAAATGTATATTTATTTTTATTTATTTCAATATCTTTATCATCTGTATAAATTTTAGTCGTTTTAAACTTAATTAAAAAAAAAGTCGGTATAATTATAACAAACTTGCAAGATTGATTATATTTTTCACAAACTTGTGGGAAGAAGGCATTGAAGGGGTGGGGAGTGGTGGTCCAAGATAAGGGGCACTTTGGGAAGAAATTAAAAAAGTCAATTTTTTGACTTTTTAATTTTTTTAGCCAAAAAATTAGCTTTTTTAATCAAAGAAGCCGACTTTTTTGTTGCCAAAAAAGTTAAAAAGTCAAAAAGTTAATTTTTTATCAACTTCTCAAAATACCACATAGAGAAGCGGATGCTAGTTGTAGATGATAGAAGTACGTGAGTTAAACTTTTAGACGAGTTAAAGTTTTAGATAAATTTTCTATTTTTTATTTTTTTTTAAATGTCATTTTGCGATCGTGGTAGGTGCACTAAAAAAATAAAGGGAAATGCCAGAAAATTTTTAAAAAATAAACAATTTTGAATTTTAAAGAGTGAACTTAAAATTGTGTATGCAAATTTTTGATTTTTTAATTATCATTGAAATATCTTTGTATCCTTTCAACTTCAAGATCGTACTTTTAAACTTTCAATGATAAAAAAATGATATACATGCCCCTTTTGGAGAATCGAAAATGATGCGATTTAATAATTGAAAATGTTCAATTTGATAATTGAGAAGTTCAGTAATATTTAATGACAATTAGAGAAGCATATGTGTAATTAACCTTTCATTTTCCTTTGTCTTTTTCATTGGAATACACACTCTTTTGCCTTTCAATGAAACAAAAAGTAAAGAAAAGCATTATTATAAGTAATTGATTAAGAATATTTGTTTGTCGACGATGCCAGGGTTCCGAATTGTCAAGGCCCAAATGCCTCTATAATTTCTCTCTTTCTTTTTATTACAAAAAGTAAAGAAAAGCATTATTATAAGTAAAAATGATTAAGAATATTTGTTTGTCGACGATGCTAGGGTCTCGAATTGTCAAGGCCCAATTGCCTCTATAATTTCTCTCTCTTTCTTTTTATTTATTTGTTGGTGTTGGTTTAGTTGTTGTGTTTTTTTTTTTTTTTTTTTTTGGTGGTTATGTGTAGAGGTATGTTAAAAAAATGCTTGGATTGAACTGGTTTTGTGATAAAATTAACTGATCAGTTGGGTTGTTAGTTAAAATTTGTTAATTTCACAAAATTTTGTACGAGTTCCTACTAATTAAAATAGAAATATAGCTGGGATTCGTACAAAATTATATAAATTTAACAAATTTTAATCAACAGCTTAACTGATCAGTCAATTTTATCATCCAATCAGTCTAACCTAATCACTCACCTTATCAAATCACATAGGCTGAGTTGATACGAAATGTCTAATTTTTTAACACATTCCTACACATAACTATCCTTCCAAAAAAAGAAGAAGAAGAAAGTCAAGGCATTCGAGCCTCATAATTCGAGGCCCCAAACACTTCCCTTTGTCTTAATAGCCCTCAACACGTTCAATCGTTTATATTTTCTTAATCTAAGGGTTCGTTTGGGAAGTGGGTTGACTTTTTAATTTTTTGATTTTTTTTTGCTATTTTAACATGGAGCTAAAAAGCCTAATTTAGGAAAAGCTTTAGGCTTTTTTGCTTTTTTGTGAGAGAAATAATGTAATGATTATGAGTTGAATGTGATGTTTTGTCTTATTGAGCTAAAAAGTCTTTTTTTTTTTTTTTATGGCTAAAATAGCCAAAAAAAATCCCAACTTTTACTTCTCAAACGAAGCCTAAACAATCTCAACAAATCAGTGGTCAAAGTACTCATAATATAAAGGCAACTCATTCATTTCTTCATTATATTAATGTTAAATGTATCTATTTATATATTATATAAGAAAAAATGGATTGAAGCCATCCGTAAAGGTTCTTCGAGAAGCAAGTGATTCGAATGCATTTTGGATCAACAATTACTGGTCTCTGTCTCTCAGATAAAGAATAAGAACAAGAACACTTACCGTACGAAATTGAATCTGAGGATGGCCGTGAAGAAATCGAGCAGGTTTTGGCTGCTCCTGAAACAGATCCTGACAACGACTTGAATTGATCCAAGCTCCTCATGCCTGATAACCCTACCAGCTTATGCATTTCGAAATCGAACAGAAACGTAAGGAAAAAAACCCTAGAATTTCGTTCTTGAAGTTTTGCTCTTAGAGTGTCTTCGACTCTCAAAGTGTAGAGCTTATTCGTTGAACTGAATAGAAGAAAAACTCTTGAAATTAGAAATTTGAGTCTGCTCACAAACCAAACACCACAAATCTCAATCCTTTCATGCGCGCGCGCGCGCACACACATACACATATATATGCACATATAGAGCGGGAAATCGATATTACCTTGACCTCAAGTAGAGGAGAGTTAATAGATTGGGATTGGTAAGACTGATTTTGGAGAAGTAAAAATCGGAGATTTGGAGTTTGTCGAAGGTGAAGACGAGTTTGATGAAATCGGATTTGAGAAGGTATTTGAGATCGCCCTCGGCGATCTGTTCGAGGACGTGAATCCAAGAATTGCGAGATGAGAGGAAGAAAAAGATTTGAGAGAGATCGAGCTTGGGAACCAGTCTTGACGACGAGGGAGTGTTAGGTTGGGGATTGGGGATTTCAGATCGTGAGAAACAAAAGGGGGGAATAAAGGGGGAATTCAGATAGAAATTGCGGGAAAACGAAAAGAATTTCATTTTTTTTTTGTTAAAATATATATTTTTTTGGTAGTTAATGAATTTATTTTTATTTTTTTTCATTTTTTTAGTTAACGATTTTTTTTTTTCATTTTTCATTTTTCATTAAAAATTTATTTGTTTCATTTTTATTTTAATGAAAAAAAATTATATTATTTTTTATTTGGTAGAAGTAAGGGTAATATTTTAATGAAAAATATTTTCTATTAAAATAAAGTTAATTTTGGTGGTCAATAAAAAATATTTTTTTGCGGCCTATTTTTTTTTGGTTACTATAAATTAGGAACTAATTTTTTGTGGTAGAGGAGGGAGAACAGCAGTAGTAGTAAAGGTAGTGGATAAGAAGTAATGGTGGTGGCGGTGGTGGTGGTGGCGGCGGCGAAGGAGATTAGTGGTGAAGTTATGGTAGTGGTAGAAGAGATGGAATGGCGGTGATGGAGGAGAGGTAATGGTAGTAGTAGTGGCAGTAGTGGTGGTGGTGGTGGTAGTGGAGTGGTGGCGATAGTAGTAGTAATGGTAGTTATAGAGGTGGAGTGGCAACAGTGGTAGCAGTGGTGGTAATGGAATGACATTTGCAGTCGTGGTGAAGGTGGTAAAGAAGATGGGTAGTGGGAGAAAGAAATGAGTGAAAGACGGATAGAAAAGAGAGAGAGAGACAAAGACAGAGTGATAAGCGAGATAGAGACAAAGTGGTTGCTAAAAGTGCATTTTCTTGTAGTAGATCGATAAATCGAGAGGGAGCTTGGTAAATAGAGAAGAGTGGAAGGAGAAAGTGAGCAAGGCGAACACAGTGGGGGGAGAGAGACAAACAGACAGACAAACAGACAGGTAGACAGAGAGAGAAAGAGAAATATAAAAGTGATGAATGAGAGAGAGAGAGACAAAAAAAAGAGAGAAATAAAAGATGAGCAAGAGATAAACAGAAAGAGAGAGAGAGAGAAAGAGCGAAAAGAGATAAACGAGAGAGAGACAGAGAGAGATGAGCGAGAAAGAAAGAGATGAACGAGACAGACAGAGAGAGAAGAGAGATAGAAAGAGAAGAGAGATGAAAGAGATAGAGAGAAGAGAGATGAGCAAAAGACACAGAGAGAGAGATAGATAGATAGACATACAAAGAAGTGTGATGAGTGAGAGAGAGAAAGAGAAGAGAGACAGAGACACAGAGAGAAAGAGAGAGACAGACAGACAGAGAAGAGTAATGAGTGAGAAAGAGAAAGAGAAGAGAGCCAGAGAGAGAAAAGAGATGAGAGAGATAGAGGGAAGAGAGATGAGCGAGAGACATAGAGAGAAAGAGAGAGACAGACATATAGACAAACAGAAAAGAGTGATGAGTAAGAAAGAGAAAGAAAAGAGAGACAAAGACAGAGATAGACAGAGAGAGAGAGAAGAGTGATGAGTGAGAGAGAGAAAGAGAAGAGAGACAGAGACAGAGACAGAGAGAGACAGGAAGATGAAAAAATTGGAGAAAAGAGAAATATTATATCAAAAGAGTAAGACGACGTCATTTTTTTATTTATTTTTTTTGTGACAGAAAAATACCGTTGCATTTATTTAAACCATTTTGTGACTATATATATACGAAGCCGTCTTAAAGCCACAATATATATATTTACTTTTTTTTTTGCAACGGTACCTATTACAGTCGCAAAAAACTCTTCTTCTTTTTTTTGCGACTGCAGCTGATGCTATCGCAAAAACTCTATTTTTTTGCTACAAAAATCTCTGCCGTCACAAATACTCTTTTTTTTTTTTTTTTTTGTAACAGCAATTTCTACCGTCGCAAATACTCTCTTTTTTCGCGACAGCATTTTCTGCCATTGCAAATACTCTCCTTTTTCGCGACGGCGAGTTATGCCGTTTAAAAAAGGAACATTTTTTGCGACGACAAGTTGCGCCGTCTAAAAAAGTCACTTTTTGCGACGGCAAATATGCCGTCGCAAAAAATTCCGTCTTTTAAGCCCACTTTTCTTATAGTGTCTCTAAGTCTTCAATTTAAATTTTTTAATTTTTAAAAATTTTAAAAACCTTCTATTAGTCAGCTCTTATTCAAATAAAAATAAAAATTAATATTTCTTAATTTATGACTCTCAAATGAAAAGTATATCAAATCTAAAAAAGATGAAAAGTATACTAATCCATTTTAAAATTTAAATTTGAGAGTCACTGAATATTGAAAGCAATTTATTAATTTAAATTTAAAATTTGCACAATATAAATTTAAAATTATAATGATCTATTCAGTGATTTATAAGTTTTAAATACAAATTTAAAATTATCATAATTAGTTCATAATTTTTGTATTAAAGAGCAATAAGAATGACGTTGAGATTATTTATATATTTATATATTTTATAAAAGAATGCTTTTAAGAAAAGATATTATAAGAATTTCAAAACCTCATGCAAAATCTATATACTATTATAATTGCAAAATGTTGTCATCTTATTAAAGTTAAAAGTTGCAATTCTTTTTTATTTTATTTTTTTGATTTTGTTTAATTTTTGTTAATATGAATATGATTGGCCTATAAATTAATTTGGTATTTATAAATAAAATTTTAAATTTAGATTTTTCCTTAAATTATATTATTAGAATAAGATCAATATTCATTCATTAATTTATATATTTTTTTATTAAATTATAAAATAAAATTTTAAATTTAAATTATGTTACCATAATTAGAATAGAATGAGATCAATATTCACATATGTCATAATGACGTGTCATAATATTATTGGTCTAAACATAATATGTTATTAAATACACATATTTAAATTATTAATTGCTATTAAAAGTTTATATTTTTATTTTTTGTCATTTTTGGTTTTAAATTTTATAAAAAAAAAATTATATCTTTCTAAACTATAAGGTCTTAAACAATAAATTTTTTTAATACAAATATTTTTTTTAACAAAATATAAAAACATTAAAAAAATAAATGACTTTTTTAACAATTGCCAAACATAATGGATTCTATTAATTTTTTTGTTTATCTCAATTGTCAATTAAATAAATTAAATAAAAAAATTGGCTTAAATAGTTAAGAAGTGACTTTTGTTAAAATCAAATATAAATAAACATTTTTTTCTATTAAAAGTGATAGTTGGTGAAATTTATTTTTTTATATAATAAAAAAATGAGAGTTACACGTGATAATTTATAATTCCAGTAATGCTATAAACCCACACGAAACAATAATGTGACAAGGGAGTTAAGTCCCATGTCATTGAGTGCAAATCAATGTTTGACACATATAATATCACATCATTGTGAGTACAATTGTAGAGTTTTTTTATGTGTCTTAAACATTTTCCTTATTATTCATCTGGACTTTTTTAGCACTTGCGAACCATGGTGAATTTATTTTTTTTTAAAATTTTTTTGTTAATCTCAATTGTCATTAACAAACTAAAATAAATAAATAAAAATTGTCTCAAATTGCTAAAAAGTGACTTTTGCTAAAACAAATAGAGATAAATGTCAGGGGTTGTTTGGAGTGTCCTAAATAAGTGTACTTTTTGTCTTTTTGGACTAAAAAGTTGAGGAAAAAATATAGATATTTGGGTTAACTTTTTGACTTTTTATGAAAAAATGTGTATTAAAAAATTGTATAAATAAGTATGTAGGAGAAGATAGGGTAAGAGGCCGTACGGATTTGTAGGAGTCGGCTGGTTGAGTAGATGAGAAAATATTGTCTCATTCTCGGGCTTTGATTGGATGGTGTTGTTTGGCCTGTGGGGACCTACCACGGGTTCCGTTTTTCTAATCGGAACCGTTGAATGTATAGAACTCGTCGAGTACTATATACTTGTAAAAATTCATGTTGATTGGATATCGATAGCTATCTAATTGTGTTAGTTTTTTTTGTTAACTGTTAACTATAACACCATCCATTTTTATACAAAACTAATTTGATCATATAGTTAGTGATATCCGATAGACGTAATTTAGTACTAGACGAGTTCTACATATTGAACAGTTTAGATTATCAAAATGGGACCCATGGTGGGCCCCAACGGGCCCAACTTTACCATCTAATTTAGTGAATATACACATGCAATTTTTTTTTCCTTTCACTGACTAGTTCATCACGTCAGTACATAGATTGGGCCAAAAAGTTGATTTGTATTAATATTTGTATATTAATTTTTTAATATTTTTTTTTGTGAATAGTGATAACTTTTTAACTTTTTTGATAATTTTTTGGCTTTTTGGCTTTTTCTAAGGTTGCCAAACCATAAAAGTGATGGTTCGTGAAATATCTTTTTTTATTTAAAAAAATGAGGGTTATAGATGATAATTTATTGGCCATCTAAAATTATTTTCAGATCAAATGAGAATACCATTCTAAGTTATCTTCTTACCTTTTTTATTTTTTATTTTTTATTTTTTATCTAGATACTTTTATTTTGTAAGAGATTTAATTTTATTATATTTAAATATTTTATTGTAATTTTTAAGTTAAAAATAAATTTTGAAAAATCATATTTAAATTATTTTATGCCATTATAAAATATAATTTGTTTTAATATCAACCTATTCCATGATCCCTTTCTAAAAGGTGTATTTGCTTTTGTTCATTAATATTAAATTTTTAATTAATCTGATTCATTATTAAAAATTAAATTAGCAAATAATTTTATATACTTATATATACAATTTTATTTCGATTGCTCAAATTATTTGGTGTCTCTACCCAAGTCTATTCAAATTTATTCGAATTTGTAAATTTTATATAGGTTCTCACCGAATTAAAAATTATGCTACCCAATTTTCAAGATTTTACAGGTTTGATTCGAGTTGCTTAGGTTTAACTCGCCCAAATTATAATTCTAGCAAAGGAGTTGAAGTTACATATGAAATTGTGACAAATGAAAAATTAATACATAAATTGTGAGAAAATTGTGAAACGTTAATTGTATTTTCTTCATTTATATACAAAAATTTAATTATTTATATTATTTTATATAAATATTTTATTATTATTTTTATATCCCATGTACGAATTTTCACTAGTTTCACAAAATAAGAAAGCAACCTAACCTGTACCTGCCTTTTATGGATCTTCATTTGCATTTGGGGAGGGGGGGAGGGGGGGTTGGTGGTGTTTTGTGGTGAATTGTAAGGTTCCGGAATAGAGATTCTTAGGTTAGAAAAGTAAAAACCTAAACTCTTATATAGCATCGAGACTTTTTTTAAGGTAATAAAATCTCTAACAGAACTCCTTAGTTAAACGTGCTTAGGCTAAAGTAGTTCTAAGATGGGTGATCCACTAGGAAGAACAAATCCATGCAGGTGTGGCCCAAAGCGAATAATATTGATGACATGTGAAAGGTTGAGGCGTTACAAATGGTATCAAAGCCGACTCTCTAGAGTACTAAGTGTGGGCCCCTGGCGTCTCTCGGTGCATGTGGGCGGGCTTGTGAGCTGGCAGGCTACTGCACGGGGACGTGCAACCCTAAGGAGGGTGGATTGTAAGGTTTCGGTGTCCCACATCGAGAATGGAGGGGGAGTTCTTGGGCTATAAAAGTAAAAATCTAGACCTTTATATAGCATCGAGGCCTTTTCCAAGGTGGTGAAATCCCTACAGAACTACTCCACCCCAGTTAAGCATGCTTAGGCTGGAGTAGTTCTGGGATGGGTGACCCACTGGAAAAAATAAATCCGTGCAGGCGTGGCCCAAAGCGAACAATATTGATGACATGTCAAAGGTCCTTGAAAAAGACCTCGATATTATATAAGGGTCCAGGTTTTTACTTTTATAACCCAAGAACTCCTTCTCTATTTTCGATGTGGGACACCGGGACTTTACAATCTCCCCCCTTTAGGGTTGCACGTCCCTATGCAGTAGCCTGCTAGTTCACAAGCCCACCCGCATGCCCAAAGCGAACAATATCAATGACATGTTAAGGGTCCTTGAAAAAGACCTCGATATTATATAAGGGTCCAGATTTTTACTTTTATAACCTAGGAACTCCCCTTCCATTTTCGATGTGGGACACCGGGACTTTACAATCTACCCCCCTTAGGGTTACACGTCCCTGTGCAGTAGCCTGACAGTTCACAAGCCCGCCCACATGCACCGAGAGACGCCAGGGGCCCACACTCAATACTCTGGAGAGTCGACTTTGCTACTATTTGTAACACTTCAACCCTTCACATGTCATCGATATTGTCCTCTTTGGGGCACGCTCGCATGGATTTGTTCTTCCCAGTGGGTCATCCATCCTAGAACTACTCCAACTTAAGCACGCTTAACTAGGGAGTTCTGCTAGGGATTTCACCACCCGAAAAAAGGCCTCGATGTTATATAAGGGTCTAGGTTTTTACTTTTTATAGTCTAGGAACTCTCCTTTCATTCCCGATAAGGTCCTGGTATCCCACATCGAGAATGAATGAGGAGTTCCTAGGCTATAAAAAGTAAAAACCTAGACCCTTATATAACATTGAGACATTTTCCTGAATGGTGAAATCCCTAGCAGAACTCCCTAGCTAGTTAAGCGTGCTTAGGCTGGAGTAGTTCTGGGATGGGTGACCCATTGGGAAGAACAAATCCGTACGGGCGTGACCCAAAGCGAACAATATTGATGACATGTAAAGGGTCGGGGTGTTACATGAATATTTTCTTCATACCCATTTTAAAACTAATATCATTAAAAAAATGAAAAATTACAAAAGAATATTAGAGTTTGACTCTTATAATAAAATAAATATTAAAATTTAAATTTTGTCAATTTAAATCTTATTTTTTTATTTGTTTTCAATCTAAGTATCAACACATTTTGGATAAATAAAATCAACGGAAAAAATATTTTAGACATTAAACTCAATATAAGTGTATAGCAAATGTCAAAAATATATTTTTTTTATGAATTTAATTACTAAAATATATTTTTTCCAGCCAATTTTATTTAACAGAAAGAAACAAATGATTTAAATTAAAAATAAATAAAAAATTTAGTATTCAAATTGACAAAATAAAACATTCAGAATATATTTTATTAGAAAGGTCAAATTTTTTATTTTTGTGTAATTTTTCCTTAATAATTTATGGGTTTGTAGTCTAAAAATCCCCCCCAAAAAATACAAATAAAAAAAGATTATTTAAAAAAGCATAAAAACTCACTTTTATGGTGTGGGGTCCTATCTTTCATAATATTAAAAAAGAATAAGATGCGGTAGCATGGCAGAGCCCGGCAGGGTGTGATTAGTGGTATCATGGTCCAAGAAATTCTTTCAAACCGAATAATAATAATTAAAAAAAAGAAATAAATTCCAGCTTGTGTTGAACCAATAATTACAAGTTTGGGTGGTCCAGCTTTATTTTCATACTTATATTCTAAGATTCTTCAACAATGAAGAAGACAAATACAAAGACAACACAGGTAGGTCTTTCCTGTCCTCTATCATGACTTTTATCTATTTGTTATTTCTTCATTTAAAGTGTTATCAATTTTGGTCATTTTACTTTTAGGATATATAAAAAAAAAATTGCTTAACATTTTCAAAATTATTTTGAAAAAATTATAAATACATTTCTTATGATATGTTTAAAATTATTGCACTCTATGGTTTTGAAAATTACATCCGCTTCAAATTTCTAATCGCATGACCCATTTTATTAATAAATGATTAAATCAATTAATAGTTTTAATTATGTCAGAAATATATTTCAATTAACAATTTTGATAATTTTACTATTGTATAAAAAAGTAATTAGAAATTTTATTTTTTATATTAATTTTGTTAAATAAATTTTTTAACAATGTGATATTTGTATTTTCAGAGTCACATAGAAATATTTTATTTCTAAATAAATCTCAGAAGATGTATTTATGATTTACCTATTTATGTTTAATGAGATAAATTATTACATGTCAGCTGTTGATTTATTTAAAAATTAATAAATTAAAATTTTATTATTTACCGCACCTGTACAAATATATATACGGATATTTTGATAGTCAATGCAAATATATTTAAGAATAAGAGTTTGTAACATTCTAATATGAAGGCATGGGCTCTGTTTGTTTGATCTGAAATATTTTATTATAATAATTAAGGAAGAGTGAAGACCGTACTATAGCCCACGCTAGATTGGTTTTGTGTTGGAAGATCTATTTATCTATTTATTTTTATTCCAACCATATTCCTCTTGAGATCTACCTTTTTAGACATGTACAATGTTGGGTGCAATTTACAATAATGTTATAGAGGTGATGTTACGTATACTAATTAATATATAAATTAATATATTAATTAGTGTTGTATTATTATTATTAATCCTACTTATTATATAAATTATAAATACTCAAAATTTTTAAAATTATATCACATTATCTATTAGTATATTAATTTGTATATTAATTGATACATATAGTATTATTCAAAAAGAAGAAACGTTAAATGCATTTTTTTTTTAAAAACACAAAAAACGTAGAAAAATGGACAATAAAAATCGTCGTGCATGTTATTCACATTCATTTTGGATGGGATGGAAATCACATTTAAAATGAACACTGATTTTTTATACAATTTATGAAAATTCCTTCATTGTAAGTATTTTATGGTGAGAAAAAAACTCTAATTTTTAGTAATTAATTTATCACTATAAATTTATTTTTTAAAAAATACAAGTCACCTATTTATACTTTTCAGATGAAATTTCAATACAAATTAACATAAATAAACTAAAAATAAATCAAAATTCATAAATAAAAATCAAAATATCTTAATTATTTATCATTACAAGCCATACACGCACTCTCAAGAACCATGTATACAAAAATATAAAAAGGAAAGACCTTTTGATGTTGTAAAATATGAAAAGAACAGCTTCCTAATGTGAGAGTTATTATCCCCAGGGACCTTACCATAAAAATGACACACACAACGATAGTGATTTGAAAATCAAAGATGTCTTGGCCATATTTTTTGGGTCCCTTATCCAAATTGGTTGTTTCATTTGATAACAACTTTGCTAATTCTGATATTACTTTGGCTTGTACTCAAGTGCAAACAGAGACATCTCATTACGTCTATTATAATCTCTTTTCAATAATTCAAAATATTTATTTTATAGAATTTTTCATACAATCATATATGGAAAAAAATTAAGTTGATCCAATTATCAGATATGATTGAATAAGATATGATTATTGGATTAATTTAATTTTTTGGATAAATAATATACACGAAATATTCGACAAAATAAACGGTTTGAATCGAACCAAAAACCGCGGTGAGTTTCACGAGCTCAGACAGCGTGCTTTAGTCCAAATTATAAATCGGAGAGAATCCATCTCTTATGTTTATTAACCCAGATGGGTTATTCATTAATAAATATTTAAAAAACAGTGATTCTATAAACCCAGAAAATATTTTCCAGAATTTGTAATATTTAATTTAGATTAATTCTACACATCCACAACACACTCATTCAATCAACACCGCACATGCATTCTGGACCAGAAGCTGGACCAAATTATGTGTTTCCAGATTAACTCTTTTAAAAAAAAAAAAAAAAAAAAAAAGACACGCGCACACACGCACAAAAGAGTAACACATGGCCCACAGATATGAATTGATCGATCAGATTGGCAAAGTTGATTAAATGGTTACGCAAACTCTGACCATATCATCTATCTGGATAATTTAAATAAGTGCATTTTTTATCTTTTAATGAAAAAATGTACAGAAAAGTAGAGATGTGATATGATAAAAAAAAGATAAAAAGATAAATTATTTTGTGTATGCCAAACTTGGCCTAAACCAATGTTACGGTTGACCTCAACAGTAGGAAATTATCTGGGAAAATTTACAAAGGGGTCACCCACATCTTAGTGTTTTTATCTCAAGGACTGAATCAATCAAGGTTGGCATGAGAACTAAAACTGTGAGCAGACTTTTTCTCTTCCTCAGCCTTATGATTCCCCAAAATCTCTTTTGATCCAATCCAAAACACCATAAACATGTTTCAGTATAGGCTCTTATTGATTATATATCCTTCTCTTATTCTTACTCCACCACCCGGTAAATCCTCTGCTCTTTGTTATCCGGTGGATAACTGTTAAATATATAGTAACTATATATATTCTGTTTATCATAACCGCCATATTATATTTATTACCATATTTACAATTACTATACTTAGTTTTCTCTCCTCCTATATATAAAGGAGTCTTATATACATTATTACATAAATTATTCAATACAATATTCAATGAAATTGCTATTTAACTGTGGCTCATCCGGTGACGCAACTGCACAAGATGTGGATTGGAGATACTGGTTCTAAATACATCATTTCACAAGGATCCAACGATAAAAAGACTTGCTAAAGAATTTGCCATTAACTATTAACGTTTTCTCCATCGCATTTGCTACTTCGGATAGGTATATGCTTTTGTCAATGGGATTGAAATTGTCTCAATGCCGAACAGACTATCATACTCGCGAGGGTGATCTGGGTGCACTTGTTGAAGCAAGAAATATCGATTCTCCATTGTACAAGCATTGAATTCGAGAGGAAAAAATATAGAAATGAAAAAAATCTACGACTTGAATCATAGATAGATACATTTAATCAGTAGTCAATACCTTGAGGTTCCAATCATAACTTCACATATCAGAATCATAGATCCTAAGCAATCGAAAAAAAAAATCTACTTATGCTGTGTTTGGTTGGGGGATTTGGGGAGGGATTTGGAAAAGGAAAGAGAAAAGGTGTGTGAAACTATGTGAAATATAGGCATAATTTATTCACATTTCACCTACCTTTTCCATTTCCCTTTCCAAATCCCTCTCCAAATCCCCCAACCAAACACACCATTAGATTCTTTGTTACTAGTATATTTAGAAAACAAAGAATTAACACAGGCCCTACATCATATTGTTTCATTACTAAGATCATATAAGTGAATTGATTAATCAGATTGGCGAAACTTGATCAAAAGACACAGAAATTCTGAAAATTTAGTTATCATCTACTTGACATTGACAATAAGGCCAATGATATAGTTGAAACAAAAAGTAGGAAATCATATGAAAATTTACGAGGGTTTACCAACCCTTATTTTCCTCAAAGACAGAGTCTATCAAAGGCAGGAAAATTATCTGAAAATTTACCAGGATCAACCACATTCTCTGTTTGGTTGAGTTTTTAAAACTTATTTCTGAATTATTTTTTAATTATTATTATTTTTTTTGAAAAAATAAGAAACTAGTTTGTTTTCTGTTTTTTTTAAAAAAATATTTTGAGTAGGATACATTGTCAAGTTTCTTACCTGACGGTATCTATCAAGGCTAGCATGGGAATTAATAATGTGAATATGCACACAAATCACCGATACAGGGAACACTAATTGGGAGGCCTTTTTTACCTCACATTTTGATTGAGGCCTCGTTTGAGAACAGACTATTTTAGTAACTCTTTGACTTTTTGGCTAAAATATGAGATAAAAAAAAAATAGTATGTTTGGGGTGACTTTTTAGTTTTTTACGAAAAGATGTGCAAAAAGTAGAGAGAAAGGAAAATTTTTGACTTTTTGGTATAGGTTATAGGCTTTTTGGCTTTTTTAGGCCTGAATCACTAGCTCTGCTCACTCTCTAGAATCTTCTCTCTAGAATATTCTAGAAGTTTTTACATGAATTTAGAAGACTTCGAGAAGATTTAGAAGACTCGGGAAAGACTTAGAGAAATCCAGAAGATTCTAAAATATCCTAGAAGGTTCCGGAACATTAGAAAAGTTTGAAGAAATTTAAAAAGTTTAGCAAGGTTGTAGAATATTTTAGAAAAATATAAAAAAATTCTACTCTATACTAGAAAGTTCCTCATTAGTATCAATATGAGATGAGTGCATGTATTGGACAATTGAGCAATTGAGTGAAAGAAGAGTGATTTAGTGGTCAATCATTACAAGAGTGATCTAGAGGTATCTCAAGGTCTTGTGTAAGGAAGACACAAAATCTAAGCGTAAGTTTGAATATATTAGTGTGTGATTGTGTAAAAGTATTTTGTGTACTTGAGTGTGATCAATGAAGTTTATATTTTTGGGTCCAAACTCAACATTATTATCAGTCAAGCACCAAATTCAATTCCACATATAGTAGCACCAATCAAAAAACCATTTAATTTACTTTACATATAAGTAGGATCACGAAGGACTGTTAGTAAACAGATCTGCCAATACCCATTTTGCAAGTTTGTCTACCTAGCTAGCTATGTAGGTAGAAGAATCCATAATGATGCTGAGAGTCATGAATTAAGCTATGGTTTGTGTTAGAATATTTGACGAGAGTTGTCTGGTGAGTTCATCTACCGTGACTTAGCCTTGATTTGATATCAGTGTTAGGTAATTAGTTATTAAGCTTGTACTCAATAATATTAAAATGGTGAATAAAAATTGGCGACATATAACTATAGACAGTAGGGACTTTGATTCTAAAACAATTTTCCGATTATAGTCGACTGGGCAAATTGTTTCAGCAAACCAAAGGAGAAATTAGACAATTGTTTGAGGTTCAATTGACATTTTCAAATAAAGAAACAAGGACAAGAAACCAAGCTTGAGGACTGACAGATGACTGCAAAAACAGCCAGGAAAATACTTCAATTAATTCTATTACTACTTATACTTAATTTGCCGAAAAAACCAAAATTAAAAAAATTGTCCCGTCAGCAATCAAGTTGCGGAGTCACACTAACATATCTCCTAAAATCAAAGCTCTAATATCATGTCACACGATGGTCTACATAGAATTCAACCTAAAAAACTAGAACTGAAGGTGTCGTCATGCTTACAAACCACGCATCCGCATTGTATGCTGATGATATGGCACTTCGTTTCACAACATCATCTTATTTCATTTCTAAGATCCCATAAACGAATTGATTGATCGGATTGGCGAAACTTGATCAAAGTGTACACAAATTCAAATCCTGATCTTAGACTCTTTTTCTATCATCTATCTATAATTACAGTAATGTTACAAATTGAACCTAGAGTAGGGAATTATCTGGAAATTTACAAGGACAGGAAATCATAAGAACTCAGTACACATAGAGCCACCTATACAAAAACAGAGCATCCAAAAGAGGTTGATTACATAATAAAATTGAGATGAATGTCTATGTGCCTTTATTTTTTATATTTTGCAACCGAAAAGCATAAAATTGAAGACAGATTTGTTTTTCTTGTGAGACTTATATTTTTTATATTTTGAGCAAAATGGATGGGAAATAGTTCCCACATGAAGACAGATTTCTCCTTAAAGCATATTGTCTTCTCTTTCATTTTTAAATCTTATTATGTGAATGGTGAACCTTATAAATTTGAAACTAAGGTTTCTTCTCCTCTGAAATTAAGGCATCAAGAAGTCAAGTATTTGTAACATCCGAATCGAGGTTTATAGGAAGAAAAAAATTTCAGCATTTCAAGTATTTTGTTCTCAACAAAAACCACAACAACACACACACAGGAGTTACAACGTGAGCTGATCAACAAATCAGGAAAAATACACTGGTTCATAAAATAAATAAAAAAATAAAAAAAGCTGAAATTAAGGCATCAAGAGGTTAAGTATTTGTAACATCCGAATAGAGGTTTATAGGAAGAAATTTTTTTCAACATTTCAAGTATTTTGTTCTCAACAAAAATCACAACAACCCACACACGAGTTACAGCGTGAGCTGATCAACAAATCAGGAAAAAGCCACAAAATCGAAGAGGAAAATGTAGACTCACTCAGGTTCTTATCGAATCCAAAGTCTGCTAAAAATCAGGTTCAGCTCAATCCATAGTCATTGTTTGGTTCTGTTTTTTTTGTTCCCCCCCCCCCCCCCCCAAGAGGGCTGTGACCCAAGAACAGTAACTAAGGTATGTGCCCAAAGAAGAAGAAGAAGTATAAGTAGAAGAAGAAGAGAGAGAAAGAGGTGCTTCATCCTCACAAGGGTTTAGGCTAATCACACAAACACAATCTCAAATTCTCGTAATATCAACTATTTATTGAGTCATTGAGATTACACATATTTGAAGGCTAAAGACTCTCCTATTTCTATAATGACTGTGAGTCAAGTTTAGAAACTAAGAATATTTAGTAACTACAAATATTCTAGACTAATAATGATTATGACTTCCAATTTTATTTCAACTATGATAGAAAACTTTGATGACTTCTAATTCTACTCCAACCATGACACAAATTCAAAATAGAAAACTTTGACATTTTTTTACTACCAAGACTATTTTAGACATAATAAAACCTATATATAACAACTCGTTTAATAACTTACCCCAAAATAAAAACCTATAGGCGAACCCTACAACTCATGTCCAACAAATATTGAAATTACCATAATATTATTAATACCCTTACTACTAAAACCTACTATAATTAGAACGAATTCAAATAAAGACTCAAAATTATTCCAAACTTCAATCCATAATCTCTTAAACATGCTTCATGTGAAATTTCAAATTTACCCTTTTTCTTCTTTCCATACTCGCCATCACATATTGCCACATATTTAGGAGGACAGATTAATCTAATGAGCACACAACTAAGTTGGAATGGCTGAAAATGAAGTTCAGTCATTTAACACATACTACAAAATTACATGTTTTAGGTATGGCTACATTATCTCCACATCTTTACCAGCTATGATAACTCATCTCCACATAGAACAAAGAATGTTATCAACATTTTAATAAACCAATAAAATAAAATAAAATAAAACATGTTATCAACATTACCAGAGCAATTCTTCTCTATCCTCCCAAGAATCCTTTACATCATTTTCATCCACATCTTCGTTATCCCATCTATTCTTCGGTTGCCCCTTTTTGAGAGGAGGTAGAATTGGCTCGTCCTCTATAACAATCACAAATAATTTCCAAAATCATTAGTTTTCTCATTCTTCCATAAGAACAATTAAGGAAGATAAAAAAAATAATAATAATAAAGGTCACAACATTTTTTTAGCACAATTAAAATCTTGAAGGCAAGATGGCAAAAATCATGTTCCTGCATCAAGGTTCTACAAAAAATCGTCAACATCAACTAAAATTTTAAACCTTGCTTCTTTGTGAATGTTTAGGCTCTAAGTTCCCTATATGTGTAGGTTTATATCTAGTATCAACTAACATCCAATGCAAAGCACATCAGCCATTTACATCACTGGCTTATTTTAAAACTGGGATAGACATATTTCAGAGGGTTCAAAACCATTTTTTTGCAAACCCAAAGGCCAGTTCATGCTTTCTACAAAAATAATTAAAACAAAGACTGCAACAGATTTAAATTCATTTTACAAATTACAAAATCACTACCACCTATTCATTTCCCTCCATCTAAATCCTAAGGATGAAGTCTCTTCATTCACCCAGGAATCCACAAATGGAATTGTCAGTTCTTCTATTGTTTAGTAAGGTAAGTTCATAAACTAGCTAAGGTTTTACTTTATTTAACATTTTTAATTTTCTGTGGATATGAGGTGTTGTGCCATTATATGCAAAATGTACAAAGAGCAATAATAGGTAGTGTAATAACTGATAATGATTTCTTTTATAATCACATTCCTAAACTGCGGTCTGTTTTTCAGATTTTATGAATTTTGTAAGACTCTATTCTTTGAAAATTAAATTACAATAATATTATCCACAACAATATATTTCAATTGTCCTAAATAAAATTTTTCAACAACAGATCACCTAGCCTTAAGACAGTTGAATTTGTGAATCTACACCAGTAAAATATAGTGAAAGAAATTCAAAGAACAATAATCTATCCACATTGAAATGATATGCACTCAGAAAACAATAACCAATTTCACTTGCAACTCACGTATAGGTAAATCTTATAGAACATTAGATGCATCTGATTTGCATAAGCTAGTTTCATGGCACAAGCAAGCATATATTGAATTAAAATAGTCAACAAAAGAAAAGCCTCAAAAGAATGAAAAAGGCGTGACCCTTAGAGGTCTACTACACTTATAGTTCTTCAATCATCCACCCGATCAGTTGCATATCTTCCTTGAAATCACAAGTAAATGGGAATTTTTCATATCTCAAGCCATGTGTTTTGGACTTAATGCTCTACAATTATGAGATTATTAGGCAGTTGTGAATAGGAATTTTCCATACCTAAAGCCCTCGACCCATGTGCTTTGGACCTAATGCTCTATAATTATGAGATTATTGGGCAGTTGTGAACAGGAATTTTTCATACCTCCAGCCCTTCACCCATGTGCTTTACACCTAACGCTCTACAATTATGAGTTTAGTGGGCATTTGTGAACAGGACCTCAAGCCCTCAACCCATGTGCTTTCAACTTAATGCTTTACAATTATAAGATTATTGGGCAAATTAACTCACACATCAACTTAAAATAGTTTCGCTTAGAAAGTATCATATATCATAACCAAATTAATAAAAGAAATAATTCTCAAACAATATAGTTTGATTACAAAATAGCACATATTATGATTAAAACTAAAAACAAAAAATATAAACTAACATGGAAGGATGTTATGATATTTGTAAACGAGGCCATAATCAATGAATAACATGGTTAAGCCAAGCATCTGGAGTCCTAACCTTTTTGAACATCTATTCAATTTCCTAGTTTTGCACACGATCCTCCCAAATTTATATAAACGCAAATCAATTCAACCATAATTAAATTGGACGACAGAGACAGAGACCGAGACCGAGATCGATAGAGAGAGACCAATATTGACAGAGAGGGAAAGAGAGAAAGAGAGAGAGAGACCTGTGACTTGCGGCAGTGGCGGTGGTGATTTGCAACGGTAGCAGCGGCAGTGGTGAGCAACGGTGTAGACCAAATTATATTTAAATTGACCAGAACAACCAAGACCTTCATGCTCACACCCGCCACCATATTTCTTCATTTTACCTAGAAACATCATAAGTTATTAGCTAGAAAAAAGCTAGTGTATCAAGAAAGATCACAATTTAAAAGGAGATGTTTCTTGTGACCTATTTAAGCTTAGAGTGCTAATTGATGCCTTAGTTTGTTTCATTTGACTATAAGTATTTGAAAATTATACTTTATAGTAAAGAAGCATTGAACATGATTTCTTGATTAACAACATTTAGTTGCAAATATTGCATAGACTTTATAGAATTTGGCATCATTTCTTTAATTTATTTAAGTTAACCCAATATAAGGCAATATTATTTGTAGAATATCAATATGTAGTCAAAAGGAACATTAATTATTTCCCTCAGTGGGATTTGTTACACTTTTTTAGGAATATTGGCACCCTGTTGGTCTCACGTCATCCTAACAACCCCCAATCATGGATACACGATAAGGAAACAAATAAAACTACACCCAAGAAGTGATCAATAAACATGTTCAGACCACACCCACCAAACACAAGGGCAAAGCATATTAACACATGGTTTACTGATTCAAACTCTAATAGAGAGACCAAAAGAGCATAAGCATATAACAATCACAACCATATAGTGGCACTTTTAAGTTCAATAACAAATAGAGAGACCAAAGTTGTTTTCCACATTGAAAGAAAAAGGGGGAAAGGATTCATCAATCCTAAATTTCAAAGAATAGTTGCTAATTGCTCATCAATTCATCCTGATGTTCAATTTTAAAACAGCTATACTCATGCATCTTGATCTCAATTCAAAATTGGACTAGCATAATTGTACCTTTAAAACAGAATCACTTCCAAGCTGCACCTTTATGTAACATAAAGCTCAGTTCAGGTAGACAGATTGAAGATTTATCAAGTTCTTAATGCCCAACTGCACCAATGGATAAGTAATTGAATTCTTAAATAATCGAAAGGCTACAAATCCAAAAACTCACTAAGACCAAATGGTTTGATGTACTAATTTTTTTATTTATTTATAAATTCAATGACTTGTGGACTTTTGATTTATGGTTACATATTGTGTGAGTCGATTTCTGACCACATCGTCAAACTGATACTTAGCTGGAGAACACTGGCAGAATAGATAAAGCTTGAACAACCTATCACAGAAAGAAGAGATTCCGGCGGTGGTTCTTCCACCCGGGGGCACTCCGACGATCAAGTCAGTTATCTCTCAAAGATAGCAAAAGTGCTTAACTCACTATTCAGAACATAAAAAGCATACCTTAGACCCATGGGGTGCCTCTCTTTTATAGCCAACACTTACCTAATCCCCATAGAAGCCTAGCTTCAATGGACTTAGGATTACTGCTAATCTTGGACTCCTAGTAGGATTGGGATAAACTCTCTAAGAGTCTTATCTTTATCCAAATTGAAGTCCTCTCCCATTCTAGGACTCTTATCCCTTATCCGCTTATCCCGGATTCCGGTATCTCCGTAGATAACCTCGGCCTACCCGAGATCATCTCGGTGTCATGATCAGGACACGTGGCACCTCGGCTGGCACTCTGGTGACACCTCGGCCACGTGCTGTCTTTCAAAAATTATGTCCCCATAACTGCCCCCTAGGTTCTATTACCTCAGCATTCTGAAGTGATGGAACCTATATCATTTCCTCCACTTAGCACGTCGGCTAAGCTCGCTTTACCCTTCATTACCGAGGTCATCATTCGTCGGCTCAATATGACCAAAAACCTATAGTCTGCTTTCACCAATGCCTCAGAACCATTAACCAAGTTTGTTCAAGTTTCTCAACTGAGATAATCCTCCTAGCCGAGGTACTGCTCCATTAAATCAAGAACTCCAAGAGCCCCTTCTCTCGTATGAGCTGTCACGCACAATAACTCAACTGTTCTTGCCACGCATCTTTCCTCTTCTGGGCCGTACCTGACATGCGCCACAAAGTCGCATCATTTTTGCATGCGCCATCTGACACGCACGTCGTCTCAGGTACATTAATTGCCTTTATGCCGCCGTTTCGTGTTTTGACAAAACTTTTCCCTCTCTCTTCGTCGCTTCACTTTTGCATCTCCATTCTCGTGCAAACTCTCTCTCTTTTCTCTCCCAAATCTGCCATTGCTCCAAGCTCTTCAAGCTCTGCAACCACCGTCGTTCACCTCCTTCGGCGAGACTCTTGCTGATCTTCTCCGTTTGCTACCATCATCTGACTCCGGCGTACTCAACACCGACTTCATTTTTCCTCGGTGAGTCACTGTTCTTCTCCGACTTAACTTCTTATTTTAGTTTCTTGTTTCTCTTCAATGAACTCCACTACTTCACTTACTGTCTCTACAATCCTACTCATGTATTTGTATCTTGAATTCTACCATGTATTGAACATGTTTGTTCCATGATTCTGTTTTTGCCCAATCCATTCTTGAATATACACACACTGCTCACAAATTTGTTGATTTTCTGCCACTGTTCTTGGCCTTACACATCTGTACAGACTTTGTCATTGTGCTCTTGGTGGTTGATCACGATTCTTGATTCTGAATCACTGTTCTTGTTTTGTGTTTTCTCCAGATTCTTGCCTTCAGTCTTCGTTTCTATAGATCTAGGTTTGGGATTTGTTTGTAAAACCTACGACTTTTAGGAAAACTGAAACATACTTCACTTAGATCCTTAGAATTTCTTGCCCCAGCATTCTTCTAGGTTTCGCCGAGCTCCCTCAAACCCTCACGAAGCACACCCCTCTGAAATCCAACACCTTCCCCTCAAGCTGACACCATGGGTATGTGGAAACATAGGGTAGACACCCCAACTAAGTTAGAATACTTTAGGCAGGAGTTTTCCATCTCAGCCGACGTTCACCTTAGGTTGGCTGGGGAGGACGACTCCATTATGCCCACAGTCGACTCCATGCCCTTCCCAGTCGTCGCCTTCATTGAGTGTGGACTTAGGCTTCCACTAGACATCCTTTTTCGAGAAGTCCTCCATTATTACAAATTAAACCCGATGCAGCTTGCCATTAACTCTTACCGAGTTATCAATGGTATAATCGCCTTAGCACGCCGAGAAAAGCTAGGGTAACCTTAGCCGACATTCAATACTGCTATACCATGTGCGGCCTCAAGTTAGAAAAAGGCTATGTCTACTACCTCAAACTGAGGTCCACTGAATACAAACTTGTTACCGACCTCCCAGACTCCAATAAGGAAGCCAGGGACGATTACTTCATTGTCTCGAGCAACAGGGAGTTTGCTCCAGATGAGGACCTTCACCTCTACTCTCTTAGCCAATCAGTATTCACAGATGGTAATGGTAAGAGCCAAGTGTTATATTTTTTTCAAGTCTTTAATACTTTGTTCTTTCCATATGTTTTAACGTCTGTTTTTCTTGCAGCTCTTCCACAGCCACCAAAAGACTTCCGTAAGTCCTTCTTCCCCAGCAAGGATCTTAAGAAGTTGTTGGATCTGCCAGTCCATAGGCAGAGAGCTCCTCTACTGCTCAACTTCATCCCGACTTATAAGTCGGTACTTCCCGACGTCCCAAAGAAGCAAAAAAACAAGTCTCCTCCTTCCGCCACAACTCCACCAACAACTTCATCATCTCGGCCAGATCAGGGGTCAACCTCAGATCCAGCAAAACAGCTATCTACCTCGGCTCCACAGCTAATCCCACCATTCTAACACTAACGCCGACGCCGAATCGCAACTATCACCGAGATGGGTCGCAAGAAAGCGGTTACAGACGATCTTCTGGCTGACATCCCTGACACAGTCAACGCTCAACCCTCTCATTTGCAATCTCAGCCGAAGCCAAAGCCCAAAAGACTGAAGAAGGCACAGCCTAAGGCAACGGTGACTCAGATTGACACTGAGGACACCTTGCCAATTTCAAAATTGGCCGAGAGTGAGAAGGCATCCTCCGCTGCCGAGAAGAGGCCCGCCGAGGTCGAACCATCCCAATTAGCTCGGTTGAAGAGGCCGAGGTCCCCATCGGCAACAACCTCGGGTTCTCTGAAATCTAATGCCCCCTGGGCTCCTGCTATTACCATCGAGGACAAGTCGGTTAGAGCTAGCGACAACGCCGATGATATTGAAGTCGGTGTTGCCCTCTCTACCGCCTTGCTCCTTCCCAACGATCTCAATCGTAATGCTGAGATGAGCGAGTATGAGAACTTTGCTCTGATGTTGCAGCGCTTCGTCCAAGTAGGCCCCTAGCACTTGGTACTTTTTTTATTTTCTGCTATTTCATACTTAGAGAGTTTTACTAACTTGTTTTTATTTTCATTTTTTCTAGGCGATCCAGTATGGCCACTCCTTTGTAATGCAGGCCTTTGCTATCAGGAAAGAGTTGGCAAATAAAACCAAGGAGGCTGCCAATTTGTCCAAGTCCCTTAGCAAGGCTGAGGGCAAAATGAAGACTTTGACAAATCAGGTCGAGGCAGCCATTAAAGGGAAAAATGAGGCCGAGGAAAAAGCAGATGCTGTAGAGGCCATTAAGAAGGTTCTTGAGGCCGAAAAGAAAGAGGCCGAAGAAAAGATGGCCGAGGCCCAAAAAGAACTCCAGGATGCCTTGGCCACAAAAGAGGCCGAGATCAAGGCCATTGACGAAAGGGCGTACGCCGAGGGGGCGGCCGATGTCAAAGAGGACTACAAAAAATAAGTGAGGCAGGCACACAACAAGGGTTTCACCCTTGGTTGGATGGCTGCCCTCAAAAAGCTGGATGTCCCCGAGGACTCCCTCCTCAAGAATACTTGCGACCTCTCCCTGCCATTCCCTCTTACTCCAAGCCAATCCAAAGATGATTCTGAGTCTGAAGAGGAGGCTTTGGTCAGGAAGAAGAAGGAAGCTGCTGGGGTCAAGTCCCCTTCTCTGAATGAGCAAGTCGTAGACTTGTCTCAGGGTGAGAAATGTGAGGTCTCCAAAGATGCCACTTCTGAGAGGACAACACTAGACGTGCCTATCGCCGACAAGAGCCTCGATCAGACTCTCAAATAGATCGACACCGAGCTCGCGGCTGAGAAGTCCGCTGAGAAGAGTTCTCAAATGTCTTCCGAGCCCCAAACCAATGCTGATGCCGAATAGTCTAGTCTTTGACGTTTTTTTTTTCTGTACTTGGCACTTTTTTATTTTTTGAAACAATGTAAACTCTTTGTCTGGCCGATGTGCCTTCTTTTGAATGTAAATACAACTTCCTCTTTTGAATGCTTGCATGTTTGTCTTCTTTATATGACTCTATACTTAGAATAATTTGCATGTCTTCTACATACACCTTAACTGTGCAATCTTCTCGGGGTCATATACCTCGGTTATACAAACCAACGTTTTTATCTCAACAAGTACGTAAGTACTTCTCTCATTACAACCTTGGCTTAACTTGTAAATTTTCTAAAAAAATTTCAACAAGTGTTTAAATCAATCTTTCTTTAAGATAACATCGGTTTAACTTCAACTTGTAAATTTAAAATTTCAACAAGTGTTAAACTAATCTTAGCTTGTAAACTCCAGCCCCCAGGCATCATTCTCCAACTCTCTGCCCCCTAATGTAAACCTAAGTTCCATTTGGGTTCTCATTAAGCACGTGGCTTTTGAACTTTCTGCCGAGGTCAGATTCAAACAAAGACTGGCCGAGGTTACCAACCTTGGTCTCTTTGTTAATTTGACTGCCATGTACTGAGTTCCAGTTTGTGTTTGACTCTGCCGAAATGTCAAATCCATATTAGTCCAACTTAGTTCAACTCTATTATATGCAAGTAGGAGCTCTGCCCTATAATAGGTCTAAGTTATTCGTCATGTTTCAATCGGAAACATCGTCAAGTTATTAACTAGTCATACTACACAAGTGTAAAAAATAAAGCTAAAACTTCATTATTACTTCGGCTAATAACAAGGAATACGAAAATTTAATGATAGAAAAACTTCAGATTGCAAGTATTCCAGGGCCTTGGCAACTCCTTACCTTCACTATCTTTAAGCCGATACGCCCCATTGCCCAATACCGAGATGATTCTATAGGGTCCCTCTCAATTTGGGCCAAGCTTGCCCTCCTTGGGATCCTTCTTATTGCCGACATCCTTTCTCAGGATGAGGTCCCCAACTTGGAACTCTCTTGGGTTGACATTCTTATTGTAAGTGTGATAACCCTATTCCATATTATGTTAATTAATCTTAATTGTGATTGTGATTATGTGTTTGATATGATTTTGGGTGCCATTTATATGAATATATGTGGTTTTGAATTTCTATCTGTTCACCGTAGAAAAATCTGTTTGACTTTCTGCTTTGGAAATTAAATTGAAGGCCTTATCGGCCACAAAACCTGAAATTGATTATGCCATTGTGATTAGCATAATTTTTAGAGCCTACTGTGAAATTTAATTGAAAATTGATTCGGATCGAATTAAATAGATTAAATTAATGAAATGGTGCTCAATTATGTAATATTAAAGAAATGTGTTTGGGTAGGAGCTTATAAAGGGCCATTATACACTCAATTACTCTCTTTTTATTTATTTGGTTGAGATTACCTTAAGGAAAGAGAGAGAGGGTCGGCTAGAGAGGGAGAAAAAAAGGAAAATTGTGTGTTTGGCTCAAGTTTGTGAAATTGGAATGTTGAACTCAAGAATTAAGCATAAGTTTGGAAGATTAAAGCTCCTAGGTGAGTAATCAATCCTTAATTCATGAGTTTGAGTTGTGATTTTGTGAATTGAAGATTAAGTGGTGAGTTAGATCATGAATTGTGTTATATTTGTTGAGTTTGAAGTCTTGGAATGCATGCATGTGTATAATTACCATGAATTTGTATAGTGAGCATGAAATGTATGATCCATGTAGAATTTTGGTTAAAACTCATGCTTGTGATCACCATTTGCACCATTTGAGCTGAAAATGGAAGTTATATCCCACATACATGTACAAATCATAAGGGTATGAGTTTTGAATGCATGAATTTGTTTTGTGGAAATAAATTTGGTGTAATTTGGAACATGCATGTGATTAATTCATGAAATTGAGCTTCACAATGTAATGAATTTGGTGTTGGATCATGATATATAATGTATTTGCATGTTTTGAAACCAAAATTATGAGTTTTGGACCTTTGGAGGTCGAGTTTGAACTTGAAGAACAATTATGGAAAACCCAGAATTTATGATGTCCGCTCCAGCGGGGGAACCACCGCTCGAGCGGCAAATACGAGCTCCCAGAACTTTTTACAGACATGATGTCCGCTCGAGCAGGGAAGTTCACGCTCGAGGGGGGAGCTCTGTAGAATGACCTTCAACTCGAGCGTCTGAATTCACGCTCGAGCGTAAAAATGATGTAACCAGTACTTTTGCAGACCTCATGGGTCCGCTCGAGCGGGGACCCCTGTTTCAGAAATTTTGTAAGGACGTTCTGTGTTTCGTTTTCCGTTCTCTTTCACTTCTAAGCACTCTTAGGCATGCATTGAGCATTGTAAATAAGTTAAAAGCATAAGAATGAAGCCTAAAGAGGAATATGTGAATTAAGAACGGATTGAATTGTTTGTGACCCATTGTGTTCATGGAATGTGTAGGGTCGAGCTCCAGGGCAAATCATCCAGCCGATCACTGTGAGTAATATCTTAATAAAGATATCTGAAATATGTTGTTTGTCCAATTGCTTACTTCTATGTAAGTCTTATAAGTTCGTTAATTTGAATGGTGGACAACGTTTGCCACGCCAAATGAATGGGCCAAAGGCCAGTCTGACATCAATGAATGATTGGGCCAAAGGCCAGTCTGACATGAATAAATGATTGGGCCAAAGGTTAGTATGACATGAATGAAAGGTTGGGCCACAGGCCAGTCTGACATGAATAAATGATTGGGCCAAAGGCCAGTCTGACATGAATGAAAGGTTGGGCCACATGCCAGTCTGACATGAATGAAAGGTTGGGCCACAGGCTAGTTTGACATGAATAAATGATTGGGCCAAAGGCCATTCTGACATGAATGAAAGGTTGGGCCACAGGCTAGTCTGACATGAATGAATGATTGGGCCAAAGGCCAGTCTGACATGAATGAATGGTTGGGCCAAAGGTCAGTCCGACACAAATGAAAGAATGGATGGGCCGAAGGCCATTTGATATGAATGGTTTGGGCCCAAGGCCGTCTGATGTGTTTGAAACAACAGTTACTTGATATATACATTAGATAGAATATGAATTGGGCCCAAGGCCGTTTGTCGCATATTGTTTTAGTGTATCTTCTTATTCGATATTATTCACTTGGCTTTCGCTCACATTCATTCATGTGTCTGTAGGTGAGCCAAGGGAGGTCCAAACCCAGCCTCAGTGAAGTTTGTGTGGAACAACCAAGGTTTTGAAGAGTCAGCCCATACGTCTCATGCACGAGACTTGTTTTCGCCCTTTTGTTATTTTGCCATGTTTTGTCATGTTGGCGAGAACTTTGGATTACAGTTGTATATAGTTTTGATTGGCTGACTTAGACTTGAATGATCCTGTATGTACAGAACCTTGTGTTACTACATATTTTGATGTGAGTTATTAACATGTATATGTATGGATTGTTATGATGTGCCATGTAAGCACAACTCTATGGACAAAGTTTTAAATTTTGCTTCCGTTTGGCCCCTTTACTCTAATGAGTTATGTCTGGTTTGGTTTGAGGACGTAGGTAATCCCTTGATTACTGGCCGGTTATGTCCTTAACCCATAGGGGCGGGTTCGGGTCATGACAGTAAGCCCTAGCAAGCTACTGTTGATATGCCCCCTGCTGAATTGCTGCTTTCTCTCTTCTTTCTTCCAGCAGATCCAGATCTCGGGCCAAGACTACTTCATTGGTCCCGTTCTCTACTCCTTGGGTTCTGATCCCTAGGATACCGACTTCTAGTGGAATGACTACTTCTGTGCCATAAGCCATGGCAGATGGTGACTCCCCAGTTGATCTTCTTAGCGTAGTCCGATATGCCCAGAGTACACTAGGCAACTCATCCACCAACTTTCCCTTTGCTGCTTGTAGCCTCTTCTTGATCCCATCCAATATAACTTTATTGGAAGTTTCTGCTTGACCATTACTCTGGGGAAAGCTTGTGGTAGAGTAATAGTTCTTGATTTTGTACTTTGCACAAAAGCTCTTGATAACTTACTGTCAAACTGTGTACCATTGTCAACTATTATTGCTCTTGGGATCCCAAACCTGGTGATGATGTTCTTCTATATGAAGTTCTTTACATCAATGTCTCGAATCTTTGCAAGGGGTTCAGCTTCAACCCACTTGGTGAAGTAATCTGTTACCACTAGCAAGTACTTCCTTTGTCCAGTTGCTTGAGGCAATTGTTCAACAAGATCCATGCCCCATTGGGCAAATGGCCAAGGGCTGGACACTGGGTTTAAGTCTGCTACTGGTTGATGTATCAATGGTGCAAACCTTTGACACTTCTCACATTTTCTGACATAGGCTTCAGCGTCTTTCTGCATGTAGGGCCACCAGTACCCCTGAGTAATGGCCCTATGAGCAAGTGACCTGCCCCCAGTGTGGCTTCCACATACTCCTTCATGTATCTCATACAAGAAGTCTTCAATTTGTGAAGGATGTACACACCTCAAAAGGGGTCCAGTGAAAGATCTTTTGTAGAGATGTCCCTCTGCTGTCAGACTGAATCTTGCCGACTTCAGTCTAATCTTGTGTGCTTCTTTATGATCGTCTGGCAGTTTTCCCTCTTTAAGGAATATTATTATTGCATCCATCTAGCTTGGTCCCATATCCACATACATTGCTTCATACTCTATGTTTAGTGGTTCTATGCTTGGGCCCGACAAGTATTAAATCATTATTATCCTTACCTCTCCTGGTTTCATTGCACTAGCCAGGTTGGCCAAGGCATCGGCATGGCTGTTGTCATCTCGGCTAACCTGCTGTAGTCGGCAGTTCTGGAATAAGGCTACCAGTCTGCCCACTTCTTTTACATAGGTCGACATCATTTTATCTCGGGCTGCATATTTGCCTGTTGCCTGGTTGACGATAAGTTGGGAGTCATAGAAGACTATTACCTCGTCAGCTTCCATTGCTACTGCCAGCTTTAATCCTGCGATCAATGTTTCATACTCTGCTTCATTGTTTGAGGCCTTGAACCCCAAACGAATGGATTGTTCTAATATCTGCCCATCTGGGGATACTAGAACTACTCCTGCCCCCGCTCCTTGTCGGTTTGAACTCCCATCAACAAACAGTCAGAAGAAGTCTCCGATGTAAATACTGCAGGGTCTGAGTTTCTCTTATTTCCTCTGTTCAGCTGTCCCCAGCTGGGTTTCTCCTTGCTCATCTGGGCATCGCACGCCTTGGCTCAAAGGAGCCCGATGTGCAATAGCACCTGGTGTGAACTCGGCCACGAAGTCGGCCAAGACTTGGCCTTTGATTGCTGGTCTAGGTCTGAACTCCAAGACATATTGGCCCAAGGCCACTGCCCACCTGGCTATTCTGTCTGTCAGATCTCCTTGCTGCAACAGGGACTTCAAAGGATACTCAGTTAACACCACAATTTTGTGGGCTTGAAAGTAATGATTCAGCTTCTTAGAAGCCTGTCACGACCCAAACCTGCCTCTATGGGTTTAGCACCGTAACCGGCCAGTAATCCGAGATTACCGAAGGCTTGCTTAACAGTAAGACAGTAAAACAGAGTACAGGGGCATGGCGGAAGCCAATACAGTAAATAAACAGTGTCCAATGAGCTGTGACAGTCTGTATGCAAAAAAACTTTTTAGAACACATATACAATCAGTGCAAAACGGTATGCCCATTATATACAATCATTCAGAACAGAACAGGGATCTAACCCCTATTAAACAGTACAGTACAGTGTTATCAGTCTATACAGTCTATACAGTAGACAAAACAGTTACAAAGACAGACGGGGAAATAAAAACACCCCTAAGCCATAGCTTGGCAGGCTCGGAACCTCGCAGTGAGGCACAGTGGTTGGCTTGACAAAACTGGAGTTTACCCCGACGCTCCTAGCTGCGGTCTGGTGCCTGTACACCTACATATATATATGAGCAGTGAGCTAAAGCCCAGTGAATAACATAATGCGTAAAGAGGTTTAAAATGAATGTCCTTACAGTAATGAAAACAGTTCATTAAATCAGTATTTCAATCTTTCAGTCTTTCAGTCAATTAGTCATATATGGTACATCCATTAGCATAACAGTACAGTAAGCAGTAGGTCTTAAAGACCGAACAGTAATGATGACCATCAATCAGTAAACAGTAGTGGTTCCACGAGGGAACCAACAGAGATCTCTATAACAGTAACAGTAAACAGTAGGTGCTAAGGATGCCACAGTACAGTTCAGAATATAGGACATACATTCATTCAGTAAATAATATCAGTTCAGTAAACAGTTCAGTTCAGCATTCAGAGGATAATCATTTTGAACATATCTTTACACAATTGTTACTCACAGAGTTCTGGGCTACAGTAAGCTAGAACGCGTCTCCGGAAGCCAACCCTACACAGTTACAGATTGAACACACACTAAGCTATACAGTTTAGGAAAGATAATAACTTAATCCCTAATTTGCCTTGGTGTGTTCTACATCTATGTCCTCATTAAGATGTCTTAAACTAGGCCTAAGAATGCCTAGGATGGGATGAGGATGCAAAGATGCACTTTGAAAACATTTTCAGAAATTTCAGAAAAACAGATCCCCGCTCGAGCGTAAGTCACTCCGCTCGAGCGGACATGCAGACAAAGGTTACCGCTCGAGCGTCACTTACCCCACTCGAGCGGTCTGCAAAACAGTCAAAAGTACTAGATGGGTGAAAATCACGCTCGATAGGGCGCTCGATTGCCGCTCGAGCGTAAGACACAAGGTCCCGCTCGAGCGCCAGACACAAGGTCCCGCTCGAGCGCCAATTACCCCGCTCGAGCGGACTGTAAAACAGTGCAAAGTACTGGGAGCACGAATTTCCCGCTCGAGCGCCAATTACCCCACTCGAGTGGGAGTCCAAAATCTGGAATTTCCAGATTTGAACTTCCAAGCTCAAACCAAGTTTCAAAGTGTCAAAATCAATCCTCTTGGGCTAAATTTCCGGAAAACATTCAGAAACACATAGAATAACAAGTTTCAAAGGTCAATTTGTAAAATCAAAGCCCAAGGGTAGATTAATTGAACTCATTTTCAAACCAAATTTCATGAACAATCTTCAAACATGACATGCATGAACTTTAAACAATTTTCAAGCTTCAAAACATGCTCTAATGAGCCAATTCCTTTCAAAACAAGATGAAATCATGATCTTGAACATAAATATGAGCATGCATGTAACATTTACCATGAAATCAAACCTCACAATGCAAGGATAAACACATGCATGCATGAATTCTAACTCTAATCAACATATGAAGCTATTTAGTGACTCAATCCACTAAATTTGACATGAATCATGCAAGAATCAACTTGAGGACACAATTAAGAGGATGAAACTCATACCTAGGTTCCTTAATTACAAGTATGGAAGCTCAATTGCACAAATCCTCTACAATTTCTTCAAGACACCAAATAAACTACCAAGGACAACTCAATTCCCTCACACTCTCTCTCTATGGTCGGTTGTGATGAGGAAGGAGCTGATCAAATGTTGTGTTTACATGTACTAAGGCTCATATGTGACTAGGTAGTGGGCCACTAGAGTGGCGAAAGGTAATTAAGTCAACTATTGTAATTTTAACTCATTTTAATCTAATTTAATCATACCAAATCACATTTCAGATAAATATACCATTAAATCACATAAAATCTAATGATTATAAAACATCAGTCAATTTCAGATTCGGCCGCCGATGAGGCCTTCAATTTGCAGTTCAAACATAAAAATATGAACAGATAGTCAAACAGTCAAACAGATAAACATGTAATTAAACAGATACAGTCAATCGATTCAGTTTCAGATTTCAGTCAGTCAGTCCAGTCTTTTAATCAGTTCAATTACTTCTCATACTTAGTCTCAGTTTAGCGGTAAACAGTAATTAATCGGTAAGCAGTAGTGAGGGTTGTTACAAAGCCATTACTAAAGCCAGTGTTAATTTCTCCAAGGGAAAATATCTGGTCTCTGCATCTGCTAAGGTCTTACTCACGTAGTAAACTGTCTTTTGCTCTCTCTTTTCTTCTCGGATTACTACTGCGCTTACTGCATGTTCTGAAACTGCCAAGTATAAGAACAGCTCCTCTCTAGGTACTGGATTTGAGAGGACTGGAGTTGTGGTTAAATACTTTTTTAAGTCGGTCAAGGCGACTTCGCACTTTTCTGTCCATAAGAAGTCTGTGGCTTTCTTCACTAAGCTGAAGAAAGGTTTACACTTGTCAAAGCTTCTACTTATGAATCTATTTAGGGCTGCAGCCCTTCCAGTCAACATCTACACTTATTTTGCCAATGTTGGGCTTTTCAATTCTAAGATGGCCTTGATCTGATCTGGGCTAGCCTCAATGCCCCTTCTGGTAACTAAATACCCCAAGAACTTACCAGACCCAACTCCAAATGCACACTTCGATGCATTGAGTCGGAGCCGATATGTTCTAAGGATGTCGAAAACTGCTTTCAAGTCTTCCAGATGATCCTCAGGTTCCTTGGTCTTCATGACCATGTCATCTATATATACTTCCACCGTTCTGCCGATTAGGTGTCTGAACATCTTGGTTACCAGTTTTTGGTAGGTTGATCCTGCATTTTTCAACCCAAAAGGCATCACCTTGTAGCAATACAACCCCTTTGGGGTGATAAATGCAGTCTTCTCTTCATCTGGGGGGTACATAGCTATCTGATGGTACCCCCTGTATGCATCTAAGAAACTCATCCTTCCATGCCCTGAAGTGGCATCCACCAATTGGTCAATCTTGGGTAGTGGGAAACTGTCTTTTGGATAAGCCTTGTTCAGGTTGGTGAAGTCCACACAGATCCTCCACTTCCCATTCTTTTTCTTCACAACCACCGTGTTTGATAACCATGTCAGGTAATTTACCTCTCGAATGGCCCTGGCCTCTAGAAGTTTATCCATTTCCTCTTCTACTGCCTCGACATGCATCAACGTCGGCCTTCTTGCTCGCTGGATTACAGGTTTGGCCGACCTGTCTACATTTAGTCTATGGCAAGTGACCTCGGGGTCAATGCCTGCATCTCGTACTACGTTCAGGCAAACACCTCAATGTTTGCTCTCAAGAACACCTCTAGCTCTTTTTCCTCTTCCTTGGCCAAGCCTGAGCTGAGAAGAAAGAAGCGTTGTTCATCCCCTTGCTGGACTAAGATCTTTTTCAGGGCTTCCTCACTCTTCTCGACTGGCTCTTTGCCGACGTCTTCCAGGACTTCTACGTCCTCCAGGACTTCTACGTCCTCATTTTCAATCTCTATAGCTTTTGCTTCTTGTATGTTGCAGGTGGATTTCATTGCTACCGTGGAACAATTTTTTGCTTGCATTTGATCCCTTCTGACCTCCTCAATTCCATGCTCTATTGGAAAACGTAATAGCTGGTGTAATGTTGAGGGAACAACCCCCATTGCATGCAGCCATAGCCTTCTCAGGATATCATTGTAAGGGGAGGGAGTGTCAATTATGGTGAACTCTGTTTTTACCTTCTTGGTGCCAGCCTGCACCTCTAGACTTACTGCTCCCAAGGGCCATGTCGGCGTTCCATTGAACCCAACCATTTGGCCATTGCTTTGCTCCAGGCCGTCTTGGTGAAGGCCAAGTTCCTTGTAACATCTGACATACATAATGTCACAAGAGCTGCCTTAGTCAATCAAGATGCGCTTCACTTGGCACTTCCCAACCTAGAGGGATACTACCAAGGCATCGTTGTGTAGATGCTGCACCATCTCCAGGTCTTCCTCAGTAAAGGACACCACTGGCCCCTGGCTCTCGTCTGCCCTAAGTCTCTTCTTCCCGACCTGATACACATGCTGCAAGTACTTTACCTTCTGAGTCTCCCTACGTATTTCATTCTTATTGACCTTGGAGTGAATCACATTGATCACTCGAGGTCCGTCTGCTTGTGATTGTGGTGCTGGTGGGAGAGGCGGTGCTGCCGGTGCCTGAGGCAGTCTTGCTTGTTCTTCCTTTGTCTTGGCCTCGTCTATAAGGTCCCTTAAATGACCTTGCCTTACCAGGTCTTCCAGATGTGTTTTCAAGGCTTTACTCCCCTGAGTCAAATGTCCAGCCTCATTGTAGTAAGCATAATGCTTGCCAAGGCTTCTTTCCATAAATTCTCTTGGAACTCTTGCTGGTGCTCTGTAATATGGCTGATTTCGGATCTTCTCCAAGACTTTTGTGAACAGGGATTCGGAATACAATTGTGACTACCTGTGCAGCTCTCAACCCTGTCTCTTGTTTGTTAGATCCATTGTTACCTCGGCCTCATTTCGGCGAGCTGTTCCTTTTCTCTGGTTTTGTCGCCTTTGTCCCCAGCGTGTCTTCCTCGACTCTGGCATATTTCTCAATTCTGGCCATGAGTTCCTCCATACTTTTTGGCAGTGTTTTTGCCAATGATTTTTGAAGTGAACAATCATCTTTCAGGCCGTTCTTGAAAGATACGATCACCACCTCTTAGTTGCATTCGGGTATTCGATTAAACACCTCATAGTACCTTTTGGCGTAGGCCCTAAGGCTTTCATCCTCACTTATTCTCAGAGCCATCAGGGAGTCCACCCTTAATGGCTGTAGTTTGTTTGTCACAAACTTGGCCACGAACATCTCGGCCAAGCCTTCCCAAGTTTTCACAGTTCCTTTCGACAACTTGTGAAACCAGTCTGATGTAATTTCCCCAAAGGAAGAGGGGAATACCTTGCAAAGCAACAGCTCATTTTCGGTGTATAATGAGTTTAGGTACAAGCCAACGTGAAAGTTCGGGTCCAACTTACCGTCGTATATCTGGAATCTTGGCATGTGGAACCTTTTTGGAGCCTTAAATTTGTCCAACTCTACCGAGAACGGTGTCCTCGGCTTCACCGAGGAGGTCACCTCGGCATTTTGTTGCTTCTTCTGGAGGTAATCCCTCAGATCCTCCTTGGTCCGTCCTGGAGCTCGGCTATCTCCGGATTTCAGCCTTTTCGGCGCGCTGCTTCCGGTGTCATTATGAGTCCTCTTGGACCTCTCTTCGTTAATTGCGTCAAAGCAAAGTTCCTTCCCTTGAACATGCCGATGTTCTTTGGCGTCAGTTTCTCTGGTACGATGCATCCTCCGTGAATTTTCCTTCATTAACTCTCCTCGCCCGACCTCTCTTGAAGGCCGGTGAGAGTGTTCCTTGGTCCTGGTGTGCTGGCTACATGGACTGCTTTCTGCCATCTCTTCTGGGCATTGTTCTTGGCCGCTGGAATCGGCGTGTCTTGCAGCAGGAATGGTGGCTGCATGACGTTGTTTTACATCATGAAATTGACGATCGTTTGTAGGTCTGCCAATTTGTCTGCCATTCCCTTCATCTCTTCGTCCCTCCGCAGGCATCTATCTTTCCATACCTGGAGGTCATCCTCATTATAATACCCGCTTCGGGCTGATTTCTTTGGTGCGTCGCCCTCCTGGCCGACGTCCTTTCCTCCGTGATTCTTATCACGAGTCTCTTCGTTGCAGTTGTCTTCTTCGACTTCAAGGTCAATATGTTTCCCACTCTCAGTAGGGGTGTCGTCTCCAACCTTCTCTGTCTGTCCGTCGTTGGCCATCTATTCTCTTTTCTTTCCCACAGATGGCGCCAAATTGTGTGAGTCGATTTCTGACCACACCGCCAAACTGGTACTCAGCTGGAGAACACTGGCAGAATAGATTAAGCCCGAACAACCTGTCACAGAAAGAAGAGATTCTGGCGGTGGTTCGTCCACCCGGGGGCACTCCGACGATCAAGTCAGTTATCTCTCAAAGATAGCAAAAGTGCTTAACTCACTATTCAGAACATAAAAAGCATACCTTAGACCCATGGGGTGCCTCTTTTTTATAGCCAACACTTACCTAATCCCCATAGAAGCCTAGCTTCAATGGACTTAGGATTACTGCTAATCTTGGACTCCCAGTAGGATTGGGATAAACTCTCTAAGAGTCTTATCTTTATCCAAACTGAAGTCCTCTCCCATTCTAGGACTCTTGTCCCTTATCCGCTTATCCCGGATTCCGGTATCTCCACAGATAACCTCGGCCTACCCGAGATCATCTCGGTGTCATGACCGGGACACGGGGCACCTCAGCTGGCACTCCGATGACACCTCGGCCACGTGCTGTCTTTCAAAAATTATGTCCCCACACATATTTACATTAGTTAGTGGTTTAATGGACGTAGTAATAGATATTCTGAAAGGGATCACAATCAAATATCTAGTGAGATGTAGCGGGGAAGATCACCACCTCTTGTTTCACTACAAAAATTCCCAATTTGAAGCTACATTCACACAACTAGTAGCAACTAGCAAACTTTGAAAAATGATATGCAAAAATTCAATCGTTCCGGTATAAAGCAACTATTCCAGCCTATCAAAATCCAATGAAATGGCATAAAGAAACATATTGCATCTAGAAATCTACAAAGGCAAAACCAACATCTAGGAACTATATTAAAAATTGAAACAATCAGAATTTCAAAACTGCAAAAGATTGTATTCAAGTAATTAACAAATCTAATTCCCATATTAACATATCAAACAAAAAAATGAGACGATCAATGAATGAAAATGATCACAAAAATTATTAATATAGCTAATATAACAACATAAAACCCTAATTCGGATAGATTCAGAGCTCAATCTGTGTTGCAACAACAAAATTGAGATCCAAAAACCCGAGAACGAATCAAACCCAAATATGAAATAATCGATCAATCACCACAATTCGGAATTGAAGCAAACCCAGATCTAAAAGAGAGAAGAAGATATCAAACTCGATCGATTGGAGCCAAGAAGGTACCCAAGTCTAGATCTGTTGATGTTTTCAGGGAGAGAGAGAGAGAGAGAGGAACGAAAATTGTGAAGAGCTCCTAAAATCAAATCAAACTATATTTGTGTTGTTCAAATAATGGCAATGTGAGAGAGAAGAGGCATTTGGGAGGGCTTGGAATAACTAGTCCAAGTCCAAATCCAACTAAGTATCTCAATGTAAAAGAGAACCTATTTTTAATATAGAGGAAGGGGGAGAGAGAGAGAGAGAGAGAGAGAGAGAGAGAGAGAGAGAGACCGAGATCGATAGAGACAGAGACACTGCAAGAAATCTAGGCTATTGTACGAAATTTGGTAACGAAAATTTTTTTGTCTTAAAATTTAAGCCAAAAATGACGAAATATTAATTTTGTCGTTTGTTTTAATTTTTCTCAATAGTATAGGAGACGAAAACACAATTTTGTCTGCAAAAATGAGGCGTCAATTTCATTTTCATTGGGGCGAATTATTTTGGCTCATTGGAGACGAACATTTTTGTCACAAAATATAATTTTTTTTGTGACGAATATAATTCGTCGCCAATAAATTCCCTACCTATTAAACGATGTCGTTGCATATTTCCATTTATTAGGCGAGAAATATATTCTTGTCTGGGAAGGATAAGTTATGAAAGACGAAAATATTTCGTCACCAATAAACACTCCATCATGCAGATGATGCTGTTTCATCTTTCTATTAAATGGGTGACAAATATATTTTTGTCTCGGAAGAATAAGTTGTGGGAGACGAAAATATGTCGTCACTAATAAATTCTGATTAATTGCACGATGAATATATTTTTCATCTCATAAGGTTAAGTTGTGGAAGACAAAAATATTTTGTCACCAATAATAAATTCTTTGTTCTTGTATTTAAGGAGACAAAAATATTTTATCACTAATTATTTCTCTTTATTAAAATGTCGTGATTTTGTGTTTCGGAGCACTGAAACCGTGACCCCAAGAGACACACTCTGACCCTTATCACTCATTTTCATGTACACGAACACTGAAGTCGTGACCCAATAAGACACTTTCTGCAAACCCTCATTTCTCTCGCGTACTTGAGCCTACTCTTCTCTCACAAGTATTGAAGTTATGACTCAAGAAGACACTCTGTAAACCATTTCTTTTATTTCGTACTAAAGCCCCTTTGTCTCACACTTAAGCCCTTCGTGCATGCCAGCATTGAAGCTATTATCCAAGAAGGTACCCTATGCAAACCCACTATTCTTTCTCACAGTGAAGGCCCCTCTTGCACGCAAGTACTTTTCTCATTGTCTGAACCAACTCTATCCTTTTCGTCTAGAACACCCATTTCAGAAAAATCGAAGGTGAAAACCTCTCTTCACAAAATATATATATATATAATTAATGTAGTTATCTTTTTTGTGAGAAAAATATAGAGAAAAAAATAATAAAAAATGTTTAATTTTCAAAATTAATAGAAAACATTACCGTGTTTAGTATGGAGTTTTCAATAATTAATTGTTAAAATTTGGTGATAAAATTTATTTTCGTCTTACAACGTAATCCAAACATGACGAAATATTACTTTGGTCGTTTCTTTTAATTTTTCTCAAACCTATAGGAGACGAAAAAATAAATTTGTCAAAAAAAAAAAGGTCCAATTTTTTTTGCTGTTGGCGCCAATTATTTTAGCTCATTGGAGACAAAACATTTTTGTCACAAAATTTAAAGTTTTTTGCGACAAAAGGAATTCGTCACTGATAAATTCCAAATGTATCAGACGATGTCGTTTCATTTTCTTATTTATTTGGTGACAAATATATTTTTTTTTCTAGGAAGGATAAGTTATGGGATACGAAAATATTTCATCACTAATGAACTCTTCATGCTCGCTTTATCTTTTTGTTAATTGGGCGACAAATATATTTTTGTCTCGGAAGGATATGTTTTGGGAGACGAAAATATTTCGACACTAATAAATTTTCCATGTATCGTATTGCATTTTGATGGATTGCACGACAAATATATTTTTGTCTCATAAGGTTAAGTTAAAGGAGACGAAAATATTTTATAGCGATCTCGGTTTTCCTTTCCTTTGTATGTTGTGTTCCGGACTTGGTTCCGTAGTTGTGTTGTTGTCTCATTCTTATTTCCTCCCCTTACTCTTTGTATTTGAGTCTTGGGTTGTGTTGGGTAGGTTTGAAACAGGTTGGTTGTGCTTTTAAACCAAAAGTTGATGCCCAGATTTTGGCCTTCATGCTCGAGCGGGGCTTTTGGCGCTCGAGCGGGACCTTTGTTGTTGCTTCCCCGCTCGAGCGGGCGTTTTGACACTCGAGCGTGATTTTCCATCTCCCAGTACTTTTGTCTGCAGGTCTTCAGACGTTCGAGCGGGAGTTTTGACGCTCAAGCGGGGACCATGTTTGCAAAACTTCTGGAAATGTGTAATCTACGCTCGAGCGGCGCTTTTGATGCTCAAGCGTGAGTCTGTGTCTGACGCTCGAGCGGGGGTTTCCACGCTCGAGCGGGGCGACTGGTATGTCACTTCGGGATCCGACTTTTTGGAGCACTTTTTCAACTCCATTTCTCTCTCTTACTTTTCAAAAACTCCATTGGAGAGCTTCTCTCACTAAAACCTCCACTTCTCTCTAGGGTTTGATCTAGTTGGAGTAGTCTCTCACCCTTGGGCCTTTGTAAAAAGTGTGTTGATCGTCGATGGCTACATTTTAATCCGAGAATTTTGGGATTTGGAGCATCTTCATTTTCTTCATCTTCTTCGTTGGGTTTCATCTCTTGAGGTAGGGATTCCTATTCATCTTTATAGGCTTTAACATAAATTTTGAGTATTTTGTATAAATGGTTGATGTTAGGGAGTTAGGGTGTGAAAATGTGAAAAGGGGGTTTTTAATCTTTGGCCCATAGATATGTTTATTGGGTTTCAAAATGAGGTATTTGATGTGTGTTGAAAATATTTGGATCCTTGGGTCAATATTAGAAAAAAGGGGTAGAAAACCCTAATTTGTTGTATAAGTTAATTGGTATAATTAATTTGGGAAAATTGTGGTTATATGGAATTGAGTTGAATATATTGAAATTGGCTCATTATTAGATGGAATAGTGAAGTTGGATTTATTAATCGCTCACTTTTGAAATTGTTGATATTTATCTGTTAAACGTAATTATTATCTGTTTAGAAATAATTACTTTGGGCTATCGGTGGAAGATAATCTTGATTGTTGTAGACAATGCATGATGATTAGGCAAACTAAAACTAATCAATTGAGGATGCCATTGAATATGGCGGTTGATATAATATATGAATTTTATGTATTGGTTTGATTATGTATATGATATGTGTTTATATACATTGTGTTGTGTGGGAGGAGATAGGGGATGTACTCCACGGTTTAGGAGAAGATAGGGGTGGATCTCTAAACCGGATATTGTTTGACATTGATACAACACTAAAATGTGTATCATATGTGGAATATGAAAGTGTTTTGTTTGACATGGATACAACACTAAAATGTGTATCATATGTGAAATATGGAAGTGTTTTGTCTGAGATGGATACAGTAATAAAATGTGTATCTATTATGAAGCATGAAATGATTAATTTGAGTTGTTATTTCAATCGAAATAGAAACGTTGTTGATGTGGGATGTAATCTCATTTAAAAGCATATGGCCAGGTTCTGAGCCAGGGTTGTGAATTGGGAAATTGGTTAAAAGATGGAATAAAAACATGGACACATTGGTCATGTATTTGAAATGAAATATGAATTGATTTATGTGAATTTAACATTTATCGAATGCCAATGTTTTAGTTATTGCTTATATTATGTTTAGCATATCTCTACTGGGCGTTGGCTCACCTTATATGGGACATCATTTTCAGGTACAGGTAGCATGCCACCTCCAAGGACGTAGCTTGAGAGGATTAGTGGCTGGGTCATCTTTTGTGATTACTTTATTTGTATTACATGTAAATCAAGCCATGGGCTTATTTTTTCTAGAGTTAGAACTCCCCCTTTTGTAACCAAGTGTTGACTTGGAAAGCTATAAGCCCGTATGACACTTGCTTTTGTTGTTAACATGTAATACATTTGTAAGAAATACTCTGATGAAATGTATTTATGCTTTATTCTCCTCTGTCTGAGCATGTTAAGAATGTATGATTATTTGGGTTTATTTTGAGGGCGTTACATATTTCATCACCAATAAATTCTCCATCCCCAAACAATGTTATTTTTGTATTTTTATTGATTAGGCAATGGACATATGAGTTTTAGGAGACGAAAATATTTTATCACTAATTATTTCTCTTTATTAAAATGTTGTCAAAAACTAAGAAACACTCTCACTGTAATCACTTACTTTCACACACACAAATACTAAAGTCGTGACCCAAAAAGACACCCTCTACAAACTCTCATTTCTCTCTCGCACTTGAGCCTCCTCTCTCACAAGTATTGAAACCGTGACTCAAGAAAACAATCTCTATAAACCATCTATTTTATTTCGCACCAAAGCTCCTCTATTCTGTCTCACATTTAAGCCGTTTGTGCATGCAAACATTATTATCCAAGAAGACATTTTATACAAAGCTATTATTCTTTCTCATAGTAAACCCCTCTCCACAAAAAGAAAAAAATAATAATAGTAATTAAATAAGGAAAGAAAAAAGATGATTAATGTAGCTATTTTTTTGTGAGCAAAAATACAGATGAAAAAAAATAAGAATTTGTTGCCAATTTTCAAAATTAAGATAGCATTGCCCTGTTTATTTTGAAGTTTTAAAGAATAAATTTTTAATATGTACTTTTTTAGTGAACCTTTTTTAATATTTTAATATATATATATTTATTTACTTTTTATATCTCTTTAATTTAGATAAACTTAAAAAGTACAAAATTTATGAAAATACTTCCAAAAATTCACTACAAAAAATATAAAAATTTAGTGTATTTTCATATTTTTATTGAATTATTTTTAGATTTTTTCACAAATATTTTTGTTTTTAAGTATATATTTAGATTAGATGTATTTTAAAAAAAAGAAAAAAATAACTACAACTTAAAAAAGTTTTCCAAAGACAAATGAAAAACGAAAACTCAAAACCAAACAAATTAGTGATAAAGATATTATTCTTCACTAGTTTTTGAACTTTTAATTTTGTTGGTTTAAATTCTTAGAAATTATTTTTAAACGGATTTTCATTTGTTTTTATAATTTTTTTTTTCCATATTTTAGTCAACATTTTGTACTTTGTAAATACATTAAGATTAGATGCATGTAAAAAAAATAAAAATAATAATGACTAAATATGAAAAAAAAATCATTAAAAGAAAACAAAAATCCGAACAAAAATGTACACAGATTTTTATTCAAATTTTCATTTGTTTGTAATGAATTTTTATGATATTTTAGTCAATTTTTTTTAGATGCATTTAGATTAGGTGCAACTAAAAAGTATAAAAAAAATTGATGAAAATATAAAATAAAAAAAATCACTAAACATAAACAATAATTAAAAAAAAAGTTTTTAAAAAATTAAATCGAATATAATTTTTAATTTTGTCATAAAAATCAAGAGAAGTTAATTTTCTTTAGACTAAATTTTTAATTTAATAAAAAAATTATTTTTACCACAAAAAGAAGCCAAATATTTTGGCGCCATAGGAATATTGAACGCGGCTAAAGTTGGTGATTAGTGACAAAAATTATTTTTGTATATTACTCCTGAAAAGAAATAAAATGAAAAGTTTTGTTAAGAGAGAGAGCTCTTTGAAGCAGATAGAAGAAACGACAGAGAGGGAAGAAGCTGGCCGGAAAGGGAACGACGAAGAGAGAGACGAAAGAAACGTACTCACAGCGGAGAGACTCAGCAAAGAAGAAAACACTCTCCCTTCAACCAAGTTTGAACCTATTTGTTCTAGGGTTAAGATTTGGAGATTTGAAAAAAAAATTAAAAAAATAGAGTGTTTGTATAAAAGAATTAGTTTTAGGTTCTGATTGTATAAAAATAGAGTTTTGATTGAGGACCTAAAAAATTAGTTTTAGGTTCTGATTGTATAAAAGAAATTATTTTGTTGAATCTAAAATTTTAGTGTGTTTGTTGAATCTAAAACATGTGATTGTATAAAAATTAATTTATTGACATGTATAAACAATTAAGCTAATTAATCTAAACAGTAGACTGTAGTTCATCCTAAAAATCAACATATAAATGGTGGAGATTTACATCAAACTTGCTGAACTAGAAACAAAGAGAGAGGTAAGTCATATAGTTCCGAAATTATTCGCCTCTTCATTTTTTTTTTCATTTCATTGTTGTCTTGTTTAATTCTGGTATTAGAATCTCGGTTATTTTTCTGTGATTGATTCCCACTATCAGTAACAACTTATGTTAGAGTTTTGTTCAGAATTATTAATGAGATCATGTCAACAGGATACAAACAAAAAAGTTACTCTGCCAAGAGAAATTCGCAGTGTTCGACAACTTGAACTTGTAAGTATTCCACTATGATTAGGGCTATGAGTATCATTATTTTGTTTCTACAATGATCGCTGACCATTGGTTGTTACTTTAATAGAATTCTCATCATGAAAAATGGTATTGAGGTGGAATTGTTTTGACGATGCCATATGCCAGAAATCATAGCTTAGATATTGATAATACTGGGACGTCGTCGTGTATGGACTGGACCGATCCTAGCTCCTCAGATCCACTGGAAAACCTGCAAGCAAGTTCAATCGGGAGACGGGGTAGTCCCCCGGCGAACCCTCCGGTGTGTGAATTAGGAAGTGTAATAGACAAAGCGTAGAGAGAGGGAGAGAGAGAGAGAGAGAGGTAGAAGACTTAACCTTCCCCCTTCCTTTTCCTTGCTTATATCCTTTTGTAATCATTTCGTTACCTCTGCTATTCTGGGATTTCTCCGCCGAAAGCTTGTGTCGTGATTTGCCTTGTTCAGGGTAAGGTGGTGCCGTGCCGGCTGAGAAGTGTTGTCGCAATAAATGTTCTGATGGATTGCATTAATGGTGATGTGCTGTGGCAATAACTCTGCAGATCTTTGTCTGCTGACGTGGCCTGTCCTGCATCCGCCGCGTGTCCGAATATCATTGGTCTTCCCTGTCCAGTTGGCTCCCAGTGATGCTGGGTTTTACCGCCCGGGTTGTGCAATGGGGTTTAATTGGTGGGTTTGGGTTTACTCATGGTGGGCCGTGGTCCCTGTGGGCCTATCCCTGTCAGTAGTCCCCCATTCCCGAGTGCAGCTTTAGTCCAACGAAGGGAATAATAAGAGGGAAGATGGGTCGGATCGGTGGGGGGAGAGCATAGGCCGACCGTGAGGGCGGCCGTGCCGGAGGGGCGGCTGTGAGGCCGACCGGGCGGGCGAGGCCAACCGTGAGGGCGGCCGAGCGGGTGAGGCCGTCCGTGAGGGTGGCCGAGCGGGTGAGGCCGACCGTGAGGGTAGCCGAGCGGGTGAGGCCGACCGTAAGGGTGGCCGAGCGAGTGAGGCCGACCGTAAGGGTGGCCGAGCGAGTGAGGCCGACCGTGAGGGTAGCCGAGCGGGTGAGGCCGACCGTGAGGGTAGCCGAGCGAGTGAGGCCGACCGTGAGGGTAGCCGAGCGGGTGAGGCCGACCGTGAGGGTGGCCGAGCAGGTGAGGCCGACCGCGAGGGTGGCCGAGCGGGTGAGGCCGACCGTGAGGGTGGCCGAGCGGGTGAGGCCGACCGTGAGACCGTGAGGGTGGCCGAGCAGGTGAGGCCGACCGTGAGGGTGGCCGAGCAGGTGAGGCCGACCGTGGGGGTGGCCGAGCAGGTGAGGCCGACCGTGAGGGTGGCCGAGCAAGTGAACGAGTGGAAGGGCGCGGGGCTCAAGAGGCGGCGTGTCACGTGATGAGTTGAAGTGGAAAAGACAAGTGAGGGCAGGAGTCAGTGCATCCAGGCCATACACGTGGCAGAAGTTTGAGGGAGGGGAAGGGTCAAGCGTCAGATTAGAAGCGAAACGTCAAGGCATTATTATTGGCATTAAGGAGGCAGTTTTGGCGGATGATTTGAAAACTTTTCAAACTGGCGAAAATTAATTTGGATCCTTGGAATACGGGTAAACCGTGGGCTTTTGGTATTGTTCGCTTTACTTACTTGTTCTCAAGAACCCAAAATATTCCAAGTGTTACACCGTTTGTTGCTCGCGATACACCATTGGAGCATTTCTTCAACTTCTTAGGGCCTGCGTCAGAAGCGATCCGCCGACACACTGTAGGAATGGCGCAAGAAGAAGACGTGAATGTGAGAGTGGATCCTCTGGGGGACGACGATGCTGAAGAATTAGCTGCCCAGTACAGAACGGAGAGGGTGGGGGAACCAGCGAGACGTTTCGGTGGCTCCACCATGATTGCAGCGCCGACGCCAATCAGTCAGGCGGAGCCGGACCATTGGCACACAAAGGCGGACAAATCGACGATAACGGAGGCGGAGGTGGGTTCTATCCGCGAGAAGTACCAAATTCCGGCGGAAGTGGAGTTGTTGTTGCCAACGTCAACGGAGAGGCCATCGGACGTTAGGGCAGGAGCATTTTCCCTGTACGAAGAAGCTCTGAAGGGGGGGTTGAGGTTGCCACTGCCTCGAATAGTGGTGGACGTGCTCAACCACCTAGAAGTGGCTCCGGGTCAGCTGATGCCCAATGCTTGGAAAATCGTGTTATCCTGCGCAAGCGCTTGGCCAAAGGCAAGTGAGGGGGGGTCGATGACGGTGGAGGAGTTCTTCGCTTGTTACAAGGCCTCAGGGCAACAAGAGACGTGGGTCACCTTGCAGGCGGTGGCGGGAAAAGGGTTGGTGGCTGGGCTCCCCACATCAATCAAGGGATGGCGGGCGCGGTGGTTCTATGTTTCTGCCAACGGGGGGCCTGGGGTGCGCACCATCTGGAAAGTGCCAATCAAGACGGTAGAGGCAAGACTGGGGGCGGAGGCTGTGGAGAGGGTGAAGAGGGTGAAGGGATGGAGGGAAAAAGAGAAAGCGAGATGGGATGACCTCGTGCAGCCTTCTGCACTGTTTGAGGCGGGGCTGGGTCCTCAGCCGGTCGGTGGGGATCTTGACCGAGCGGAATTGGAGGCAAGGAGAAAAACTCAGGAGGCTGAGGATCAGGCAATCCTTGCCAAGGCCGCCATGTTCGCGAAAGCACAAGACGACCGACCCCCACAGCCGATCGCGAAGGAGAGGATCAGGCCTCGCCCGAAACCGTTGGGGGAGAAAGACTTGAGTAAGTTTGAGCCACGAAAGCTCCCTGTGGATCCTGTGAGGGAGAAGGCCAGGGATGATGGCGGGGCTCCGAAGAGGAAAAGGAAGAAGAGAAGTGCCCCTGTGGAGGCCGCAGGGGAGACTGAGCCCAAGAAGGTGAAGGAGGTTCCCGCTGTGGTGGAGATCCCTGTGGTCAGGGATGCTCCAGAGGCGGTAGGGGTCGCCCCCGCGGTTCAAGTGGCAGGGGGATTGGCCAGTTCTGAGCCAAGTGGGGGGCAGCAGATGCCAAGGAGTCCTGCACCTCAGGAGGGAGGGGTTGGCCTGAAGACGGCTATTTATCATGCGCGCGCGGTGGGTGGACGACTGGAGGGGGAGGAAGGCCCAGCCAGGGCAGGGGCTGAGCGTCTGGTGAGGATCGTAGAAGAGTCAGGCCTGCGCTCAGCTTCAATGTTTAACGAGGCAGACCTCTTCAGGGGGTTGTGTTCTGCGCAGATGGAGGTGACGACCTTGGCAGGGGCCCTCTTTAGGAAGGCTGGGGCTGCAAAGATCAAGACAGAGAAGGCAGAGGCACAGCTGGCCAAGCTGAAGGTTGAGAAGACAAGTTGGGAGAAGGCTCAGGCTGAGTTGCAAGCAGTCAAGCTGGATCTGGAGGATGCACGCCGAAAGGTTGTGTCACTCGAGTTCCAACTGGTCGGCGAGCAAAAGAGGTTGGAAGAGTCCCGACAAGCCTGTGCCATCGCCAACGATCGGCACGAAGAAGCCATGAACAGCAACGAAGAGCTGGTGAGGCAAAAAGATGAGGCAGATGCTAAGGTTAAGGCTCTGCAAAAGGAGTTGGAAGACGGGCTTGCCAAGGCAGACGAGGAGAGGGGGAGGCTGGTGAGGGAGTTGGAAGCGGAGATGGAGAAGGCAACGACGGAAAGGCTGAGCCTAAAGAAGGAGATAGAGGAGGAGCGAAGAAGGGCAGTCGCTGAGAGGGAGGTCTTGCAGAGGGAATTAGAAGCTGAGGTGGCCAAAGCTTCTGCTGAGAAGGCGGCCCTTCAGAGAGAATTGGATGAGGAGAGGGCGAAGGCAGCCTCTGAGAGGGCTGCTTACCCCGATCTATACGCAGCAGCGATTGAGCAGTTCAAAGGGTCGCCTGAGTTTCAGATTGCCATTGATGCTGCAGTGGCGAGCAGCCTGGCGAGGGAGGAGTCCGGGGGGGCTGGCCCATCGCGGACAACGGCTGAAGGAAGGCCTGAGTCTGAAGTCATAGAGAGCTTCCAACGGTCAGACTTTTATAAGCATGAAATGGCAGAGTACTGGGACAGCGGGTGGCAAATGTTCAGGCGCAAAGCTGAAGAGCTGTTTCCAGAGCTTGACTTTAGCAGGGTGACAGTGGAGGAGGATGATGTGGCCCAGACCCCCCTGGACGAGGGTGTAGAAGAAACGGATCTTATCTCGAGCGAGGAGGAGGAGTGATCATCAGAAGCTTGTATTTTGTGTATACACACATTTTTTTTTTTTTTTTTTTTTTTTTTTTTTTTTTTTTTTGAAGGGATGTAAGTAATTTGTGCACACATTCTTGAATGAATAAAATGGCACTTATGGTTCTAATTGATGATTCCAGTGTATTTGCTCTTATGTTGGTTTGGCCTGTGTGTTGTTTTTTTTTTTTTTTTTTTATTTGGTGCACTGATGTTTTCAGCGAATGCTGGTGCCAGGCAGTAGGGCACTAAAGTCATGCCAAGATTGAGGCCAAAATAGGATGAGGAATTTTCTAATACAGAGTGAAATAGCAAATTTGTTTAAGTGTGGGGGGGGATGTGGAAAATAATGTTTCAAGTTGAATGTGCATGAAAGTGCACTGACACATAAGGTTGAAGATGTAAGACAAAGTGTCGAATGGAAATAGGAGAGAACGGTTTTAAAATATTGACTAAGTGTCAAATTACCTTGAAAGAATAGACTGAAGTGTAACGTTGAAGATGTGATTGGCAAATGAAATATGGGAGGGCATCTTTAAAATATGACTAAGTGTCAAATTATCTTGAAATTATGGTATGATCGGTGTACTTTACGAGCTTTCAGATGGTTCTGACTGTGCTTTACGAGCTTTCAGATGGTTCTGACTGCGGCTGTGGAGGCTTTCGAAAGTGCTCAGTGCTCGGTCTGGCCGAGGCTTTTGAAAGTACGCCGGTCGGACTGAGGCTTGTGAAAGTGCTCAGGTTGGACTGAGGCTTTTGGAGGTGCTCAGGTCGGACTGAGGCTGTTGAAAGTGCTCAGGTCTGACTGAGGCTTTTGAGAGTGCTCAGGTCGGACTGAGGCTTTTGAGAGTGCTCAGGTCGGACTGAGGCTTTTGAAAGTGCTCAGATCGGACTGAGGCTTTTGAAAGTGCTCAGGTCGGACTGAGGCTTTTGAAAGTGCTCAGGTCTGGCTGAGGCTTTTGAAAGTGCTCAGGTCGGACTGAGGCTTTTGAAAGTGCTCAGGTCGGACTGAGGCTTTTGGAAGTGCTCAGGTCTGACTGAGGCTTTTGAAAGTGCTCAGGTCGGGCTGAGGCTTTTGGAAGTGCTCAGGTCTGACTGAGGCTTTTGAAAGTGCTCAGGTCGGGCTGAGGCTTTTGAAAGTGCTCAGGTCTGGCTGAGGCTTTTGAAAGTGCTCAGGTCGGGCTGAGGCTTTTGAAAGTGCTCAGGTCTGGCTGAGGCTTTTGAAAGTGCTCAGGTCGGACTGAGGCTTTTGAAAGTGCTCAGGTCGGACTGAGGCTTTTGAAAGTGCTCAGGTCGGACTGAGGCTTTTGAAAGTGCTCAGGTCGGACTGAGGCTTTTGGAGGTGCTCAGGTCGGACTGAGGCTTTTGGAAGTGCTCAGGTCTGACTGAGGCTTTTGAAAGTGCTCAGGTCGGGCTGAGGCTTTTGAAAGTGCTCAGGTTGGACTGAGGCTTTTGAAAGTGCTCAGGTCTGACTGAGGCTTGTGAAAGTGCTCAGGTCTGGCTGAGGCTTTTGAAAGTGCTCAGGTCGAACTGAGGCTTTTGAAAGTGCTGCTGCAAATAGAAGCTACATTCAGACAATTGAATTATAGAAAGTGGGAACTCCAGTCGATATTTATATTATGTATTGAGAAAGGAAAATACAACAATTCTATCAATACAAGAGTAAGGATTCATTGATAGTAACGCTTCAAATGTTCAGCATTCCAGGGATGGGGAAGGTCTCGGCCATCCATGTCTTGAAGTCGATAAGTGCCTGGCCGCGGGCGGGCCTTCACCACGTAGGGCCCCTCCCATTTGGCTGCCAACTTGCCCTCGGTTGGATTCTTTGTGGCAAGAGTTGCTTCTCTCAGGACAAGGTCGCCTGGAAAGAACTCCCGTGGTCGGACTCTGCGGTTATAATGGGCTCTCATTTTCTGCTGGTACGAAGCTAACCTGACGGCGGCAGTCTCTCTGAGCTCCTCGATGAGGTCCAGGTCTGCCCGACGGAGTTCTTCGGCTGAGGCGAGATCCGGGTGTAAGGTCCTGGGGGTGGGCAGACCGACTTCCACAGGAATGACCGCCTCGGCGCCATATGTTAAGCGAAAAGGGGTTTCCCCCGTGGGAGTCCGTGCAGTAGTTCGGTAAGCCCAGAGTACATGTGGTAGTTCCTCAGCCCAGAGGCCTTTAGCAGCTTCGAGTTTAGTTTTGATGATCTTCAGGAGAGAGCGGTTGGTGACCTCCACCTGGCCATTTGCTTGGGGGTGACCGGGGGAAGAGAAGCATGGTTGAATCTGGAGATCTGCACAAAATTTCCTGTATTTAGCATTGTCGAACTGTTTGCCATTGTCGGAGACGATGGCCTGAGGGATGCCAAATCTGCAGACAATCGATTGCCAGATAAACTTGGTGGTATTCCGCTCGGTGATCGTGGCGAGGGGTTCTGCCTCGACCCACTTGGTGAAGTAATCAATGGCGACAATTGCGAACTTGGTCTGGCCTCGCCCGGTGGGAAGTGGACCAACCAGGTCGATACCCCATTTGGCGAATGGGTAAGGGCTGCAGAGATTGATCAGCTCAGAGGGAGGAGCGTGGGGGATGTTGGCGAAACGCTGACACTTGTCGCATTTCTGCACGAAATCAGAGGCATCTTTGTGGAGGGTCGGCCAGAAGTAGCCTGTGCGGAGTACTTTGTGTGCAAGAGACCTGCCGCCCGAATGATTGCCACAAATTCCTTCATGGATCTCTTGCATTACATAGGTTGCTTGGGCGGGGCTGAGACACCGCAGGTACGGTCGTGAAAAACCGCGCTTGTAAAGGAGGCCGTCGACCAGAATGTAGTTAGCTGACCGGGCTCTGACCTTGGCAGCCTGGTGTTGGTCATCTGGGAGTTCACCAGTGGTCAAAAAGAGGAAGATGTCGGATGCCCAAGGAATGGGTTCCGTCTGGAGAAAATGCACTTCTTGCAGGCCGGGTGAGATGGCCGGGTGTGTCAGGTATTCGAGGCGAACTCCATGGCTGAGGTCGGATTGATCGGCGGAGGCCAGCTGGGCCATCTCATCTGCTTTAGAGTTCTCGGCCCGAGGTATGTGTCTAATCTGGAAAGTGTTGAAGAGACGGACAAGTGTGAGCGCCATGTCCCTGTAAGTCCGCATTGTGGTGTCCCTGGCATCGAATTCACCCGTGATCTGGCCGACGATAAGTTGGGAGTCACTGAGCACGCGAATGTGGCTAACACCAATGTCTTTGGCTAGGCGAAGTCCTGCTATCAATGCTTCGTATTCGGCCTCATTGTTGCTGGCCGAAAACAGGAGGCGGAGGGCACATTTGAAGTAACCCCCTTCGGGGGATGTTAGGATGAGACCAGCTCCACTTCCTTCCCTGCGAGACGAGCCGTCGACATTGAGTGTCCAACAATGAGGGTCTTCGGGCTCGGGCGGGGTTGGTGGGGCTGGAGGGTTAGTGGTTGGGGCCGGGTTGGTGAATTCCAAGATGAAGTCGGCTACGGCTTGCCCCTTGATTGCAGTCCGGGGGCGATAGGAGATGTCGTACTGGCTTAGTTCTACTGACCACTGCATAAGTCTTCCTGAGAGCTCTGGTTGCTGCATGACCTTCTTCAGTGGCTGGTCGGTGAGAAGCACTATGGAATGGGCTTGGAAGTAGGGGCGGAGTCGCCTGGAGGCGGTGACCAGGGCCAGGGACAGCTTTTCTAATAAGGGGTAGTTCTGCTCTGCTCCCCTGAGAGCCCGACTGATGTAGTAGACCGGCCGTTGAACTGAGCCGTCCTCTCTGATGAGTGCTGCGCTGATTGCAGTGCTTGATACTGCTAGGTAGAGGAAGAGGGGCTCGCCGGTAATTGCCTGTGAGAGGAGGGGAGGATTGGCCATGCACTGTTTTAACTGTTGAAAGGCTTCTTCTGATTCAGTTGTCCACTCAAAAGTCTGCCGCAGGACTTTGAAAAATGGCAGGCACTTATCCGTTGCGCGGGAGATGAAACGGTTGAGGGCTGCCACTCTGCCAGTGAGTCTTTGGACCTCTTTAACGGTTTTGGGTGACTGCATTTCGATCAAGGCCTTGATCTTCTCTGGGTTGGCCTCGATGCCGCGCTGACTGACCATGAAACCCAGGAATTTGCCAGAGCCCACGCCAAAGGCGCACTTCTCTGGGTTGAGCTTCATTTGATATTTGCGGAGAGTGGCAAAAGTCTCTCGTAGGTCGGTGAGGTGGTCAGTGGAGAGTTTACTCTTGACCAGCATGTCATCCACATACACTTCCATGTTCCGTCCGATCTGATGGTGGAAGACTGTATTGACTAAACGTTGGTAGGTGGCCCCAGCATTCTTTAGTCCGAACGGCATGACACGGTAGTGGTAGGTGCCCCGGTCAGTGATGAAAGATGTGTGTTCCTGGTCGGATGAGTGCATCACGATTTGGTTGTACCCTGAAAAAGCATCCATGAAGCTGAGCATTTGATGACCGGCCGTGGCGTCAACCAGCAGATCAATGCGGGGGAGAGGATAGCTATCTTTGGGACAAGCTCGGTTCAAGTCGGAGTAGTCGACGCAGAGACGCCACTTGCCATTGTGTTTGCGTACCAGGACCACGTTGGACAGCCACTTGGGATAGTCCACATTCCGGATAAAGTGGGCCTCTAGAAGTTTGTCAACCTCTGCGGCTATGAGTTTGTTGCGCTCTGGATGGAAAATACGCTGCCTTTGTCGGTAGGGTCGAAAATGAGGCTCGATGCTGAGGCGGTGGGTGATGAAAGAGGGGTCGATGCCTGGCATGTCTGCATGAGTCCAAGCGAAGACGTCCCTGTGTTCGGTCAGGAGGGCAGTGAGGTCGGCCTTTGCTTGGGGGGGTAGTTGGCTGCCGATTTTAGCTGTTTTGATCGGGTTGGTGGGATCGATGTTAACTTCGACGAGTTCCTCCACAGGTTCGCCTCTGATCAGTTCCTCCTCATCTCGGACGTCAAGCCCTTCAATGACCATTGCCTCCTTCAGTTTGATCTCTTTAAGCGAGGCCACATAACATTCTCTAGCGACGGTCTGTTCCCCTCTCACCGTTCCGACCCCGAGATCGGTAGGGAACTTGAGGGCAAGGTGGTAGGTGGATGTGATGGCTTGGAAGGCATTAAGGGCGGTGCGGCCGAGGATGATGTTGTAAGCAGAGGGGCAGTCAACAACAAGGAAAGTAAGCAACTTCGTGGTCTGTCGTGGGTACTCTCCAATGGTGATGGGGAGATCAATGGAACCGACAGAGGTCACCCGGTCGCCGGTGAAGCCGACCAGAGGAGTTTGGAGTGGGGACAGGCTCTCTTCCCCGATCTTCAGCTGGCGGAAGCAGTTGAGAAAAATGATGTCCGAGGAACTGCCATTGTCGATGAGGACTCTTCTGACCTTATAATTGGAGAGGACAGCGGAGATGACAAGGGGATCATCGTGGGGATAACGGATGCCTGTGCAGTCGGCGTCCGTGAAGGTAATGGGCTCTGTCCATTGTTTGGGTTGTTTGGGGGGTCGGTCGACCGTGGCCACTGTCTTGTCTGAGCCCTGCCGTATCTTTCTGAGCTCCGCCCTCTGAGCTGATCGAGACGGTCCACCACAGGCGAGGCCACCTGAAATAACTCTGATTTCACCAACTGGCGGAGGTGGATTACCTTGGGGCCGGGGTTGTTGGCGGGGTCGGTCATGCCCTTGGTCTGGTTGGGCTGGTCGCCGTGGAGGGGTATGCCTGGGATTGTCTCTGCGGGGTTCGGTCCTTTGCCTCTGCTGAGGGCGGGTATCTGTGAATCGGCTCAGGCGCCCCTGGCGAATGAGGGTCTCCACTTGGTCTTTGAGGCTGATGCAGTCGTCGGTGTTATGGCCATGATCCTGGTGGAAACGGCAGTATTTGGACTGGTCTTTACGGTTGGAAGGGTTCCGTGGAGGAAGGGGCCATTTGAGGGGGTAGTCGCGTTGAATCTGGTGAAGAACTTGTTCTATGGGGGTATTGAGGGGGGTGTATTGCTCGAACCGACCGGGGGGTCTGGTTGGGCCTGGCCGGTCGGCGCGAGGAGGTCGGTCGGCGTAGCGGGATGTTTGGTTATGATGCCGGGCATTACTGGGTTCTTGGTCTTTTCTCTTTTCTCTAGGGGCCAGGTATTTAGTCGTGGAGTCTTGCCGAGCGGCTAGAGAATCCTCGGCGTTCATGTACTTTTGGGCTTTGGAGAGCAAAGCTGCCATGGATGTCGGAGGGTTCTTGGAGAGGGAGAAGAGGAAATCGGATGACCGCAGACCAGCCATGAAGGCCGTGAGGATGACTTTATCGTCATTTTCAGCAACTTGTAAGGCCTCGGTGTTGAAGCGAGTGACAAAGCTGCGCAGTGACTCCCCCTCGGTCTGACGGATGTTGAGGAGTTGGGTCGCCGGACGTCGCTGGCGTTGGGCCCCGATGAAGTGGTTCAGGAAGGAATCACTGAGGTGTTGGAATGTGGAGACCGAATCCGGTGGCAATTGGCTGAACCATAGCCGAGCTGACCCCTTCAGTGTCACGGGAAAGGCTCGGCACATGATCTCGTCAGGGAAAGCATGGAGGATCATGAGGGTACGGTAGGTCTCCAGGTGGTCGACGGGGTCGGTCGTGCCGTCAAAGGGGTCGATGGTAGGCATTTTGAACTTGGCGGGTAGGGGTTTGTCTCGGATGGAGGCGACAAATGGGGAGTTTGCTGTGGTGGAGGGCTTATGTTGGATATTCTGCATAACCCCCTGGAGCTGGAGTTTCATGGCTCGGAGTTCGGCGTCCCAGAGGGGAATGTTGTCGCCGCCAGAGGGAGACAGATGTTGGACACTGCTAGCTTCTCCCTCTGGGGCTGGAGCTATGACTGATGGACGTGGGGGTGGAGGAGGCGGGTGCATATGTGGGTGAGGAGGCTGCAAACCTCCCGAGTTGAGAGGGTCGGGTTGTGGGACAGTATGGCCTGGAACTTGTTCTGGGTGGGGTGGAATATCCGGAGGTGGAGGTATAGGGAGGTTTCTTTGTAGCAGAGCATTGATTAGGGCTTGGTTTTGTTCGGCCATACGGTTGATGCTGTTGGTGAGCTCGGTGAAGTACTGTGGTGGATTGTTTGGGTTGGGAGGGTCGGTTTGGTGGTCGGTAGCATTATGGTGGGAAGCCATGGATCTAGTCGTGACCATACACTTGACGGATGAGGAGAGAAGGTTACTGAACAGGGTCTCCGGCGGCAATGAACACAACTGGCGCACGGACAAACCGGTTTCCCACAGACGGCGCCACTGATAATACTGGGACGTCGTCGTGTATGGACTGGACCGATCCTAGCTCCTCAGATCCACTGGAAAACCTGCAAGCAAGTTCAATCGGGAGACGGGGTAGTCCCCCGGCGAACCCTCCGGTGTGTGAATTAGGAAGTGTAATAGACAAAGCGTAGAGAGAGGGAGAGAGAGAGAGAGAGAGGTAGAAGACTTAACCTTCCCCCTTCCTTTTCCTTGCTTATATCCTTTTGTAATCATTTCGTTACCTCTGCTATTCTGGGATTTCTCCGCCGAAAGCTTGTGTCGTGATTTGCCTTGTTCAGGGTAAGGTGGTGCCGTGCCGGCTGAGAAGTGTTGTCGCAATAAATGTTCTGATGGATTGCATTAATGGTGATGTGCTGTGGCAATAACTCTGCAGATCTTTGTCTGCTGACGTGGCCTGTCCTGCATCCGCCGCGTGTCCGAATATCATTGGTCTTCCCTGTCCAGTTGGCTCCCAGTGATGCTGGGTTTTACCGCCCGGGTTGTGCAATGGGGTTTAATTGGTGGGTTTGGGTTTACTCATGGTGGGCCGTGGTCCCTGTGGGCCTATCCCTGTCAGATATTATCAAAATTTCTATTGAATTTTTTAACAATTAGGATACCAGGATACTTGAGAAAACCACACCAAGATGGTGGTTGATACACAATCCAGCTACCAGGCTATGTGTAACCAAACTTATTTTTTATTTCAAAAACAAAATTTTAAACCGTAAGTTTATAGTTAGCTATCTAATGCAGTTCTTCCTTCCAGGATTCAGATTGCATTGTAAAGTGACGCAAAATGCGTTAGTGGCAGGGTTTACAGAGGATGATCGTTTCTAATTGGCACTCTTGAGTAACCTAATGTGCAGAGTATCACATAACTTAGTCAAATTGTTAATTAGATTCATTGGCATGCAAACGTTTTCCACCCTCTTGATATAAATTTTTATAGGAGCTGTTATAATGCTTCATGGTCTTAGGCTATTCAATATGGTCTATTTGATTGGTTAAAGTTTCTTTTGAAATATATATATATATATTTACATGTGATTCATTCTAGAGACATGTGAGATTTTGTTGGACCTTCATTTAGTTCTATTCCGTTCATAATAAATGTGAAAAATTAATCTATTATAAATTTATGAGGAAATAAAGTTAGATGTTTAACTATATACTAAAATACTAACAAGCCAATATTTATATGTTTTTTGTGAGTTTTGAACTTCTTCTTCTTCTTCTTTCTTTCTTTCTTTCTTTCTTTTTTTTTTTAAATTTTTTTTTTTTTTTGAACTTCTTGATGTCACATATGAGTGTATTTCATTCTAATGGATTGGGAATGCTATTTGATATATTGACTCAGAATTTCTAGTAAATCAATATATTTGGGAGTTCTGCAGCCTCTACTCTATTTTAGTGTCCTAGCAAAGATGCCTATTCCCCTCTTAGTTTCTAATTACTTATTAAATTATATATATATATACATTGTAGCTCTGTTTTCATTTTTTCTTTTTTCTTTTTTAACAAACCCTTGTCGCATGGTCCTCTCATCAGTTTCATAAATCTCTGTTCATAGTCTATCATAATTGGATTGGATAGTGAATAGTTTTGGATTTATCTTTCAGAATACAAATCTTTTCAATTTTGTTTATGGAACTAGTGAATTTATGAATTTGGGAGGTACTCAGATTGATTGTTTCATAAGAGTCTAAAGAACATCTAGATTCATGTAGTTCACTAAGCTTGCTAATAATGTTTAGGAAGACGTCTTAATGTAGTTCACTAAGCTTGCTAGTAATGTTCAGAATACAAATCTTTTTCTTTTTCTTTTTCTTTTTTCTTTTTTCTTTTTTTTGTGTGGCTAATGTGCATTATGTGATGCAGGTTCCATCTTACATTGGTTCTTATTGCAACATTATGCTGCTGGATGATGTAAGTTTGATTTTTAGTTGAACTTTCTTCTTTTACCAGCAAAATCAAAACATGAATTATTACTTATCAAAAAAAAAAAAAATTATCCCAACATGAATGTCAAGTTTAAAACAATAATTCATGTTTCATGTAGCTAATTATGAGGACTGCAGTACATATTCATTTAGGCTCCAATTGCTTGAGACATCACACTCTTAGAACTTGAAATTAATGTGATGCACATAGTAGAGCCACAGGGGCTGACGATTACAAGCTAACAATCCATAATTCTATTTACGAAATTTAATTGACAAAGATTTTGAATCACAAAAAAGAAGAGGAAACCTCCACATCATTGAGGCATAAGGACTCAAGATCAATAACCTTTTGATTATGGAATCCTATTTATTTTATGATGAATACATGCGTATCAACACAGATACTAGAATCAGCAAATACTTAGTATAGCTCATTTTCAACAAAGTGCATCATAAATATCTCAAAACTTTACAATTTGCATATCCAAGAAGTGTTTCCACAGGTATCAATTGAGCTGAAAAGTATAATCTGCAGAATAAAGAGATTATTGTATAAAAAATTTCATAACAAAGAGATCAATTTCTTAGCTAGATAATTGATTATGTTATAGGGGAATTCCCTAAGTGGACATACTTCTTGGTAAAGTATAGTAACTTTAATATAACAGTTTTTAGAAAAGAATATATGTTTGAAGAATTAGGAAGTATTGGAAACATGCATAGGACACCCAATTTGGGAACTAGTTCAAAAAAAGCTATTGGAGGGCCAAATAGTTAAACCGCTATGGAAGTGCCTAAAAACAAAAACACCCAACTTGGGAGGGACCATTATAATTGGTAGGAACTTACGACACATGCATGAGATGCATTGTTTGTGTATTAGACAAAAAAATGATTTTTTTCATACTTAAGCTTCAAAAAGGGCTGTTGAAGGGCTAAATTATCACACAATTGCGAATATGCATGGGAATCAACACAAACACGTTGAAAGGGACCAATATAACTTGTAAGAAGTTACGGCACATGAATGGGATGTACCATTTGTGAATTTGCCTAAAACACACTTTTTTTTCCGTAATATTAGAAAAAGTACGTTGGAGGAGTATATTATCAAACAACTACGAATGTACATGAGAACTACCACAAAAACCTTAGGAGGGACCAATTTAACTTGTAAGAACTTATGGCACCATGCACCATTTGTGAATTAGTCTGAAAAATGCTTTTTTCCTATACTTAGTCTTGAAAAATGGCCAACATATGGCAAAATTTTCAAATAGTCACGAATGTCATTAGAACCAACACACACACACACCACAAGAATAACCAATATACTTTGTAAAAACTTATGGAATATGCACGGGATGCATCATTTGTGAATTAGATTAGAAAATCGGTTTTTAAATAATTAGGCTTGAAGGCCAAATCATCAAACAGCCACAAAAATTCCCTTGATTTGGCTCAAATACCTTGAAAAGGGCCAATGTTACTTGTAGGAACTTACGACACATGCACAGGATGCACTATTTGTGTATTAGATACAAAAAAATGTTTCGTACTTGCGATTAAAAAAAGCCCCTCAGATTGCTAAATTGTTGGACAGCCACAAATGTGTCCAAGAACCGATACAAACTCCTTGGGAGGGACCAATATAAGTTGTAGAAACTTACGACATGTGCACGGGATGTACAAATTGTCAATTAGCCTAAAAAATTAGGGGTGATCATGGTCCGGATTGGACCGGATTTGGGGTAAAACCAAGACCAATCCGTTATTTACGGTTCTTAAAAAATTGGAACCAATCCAATCCATTTATATCATAGAACCAATCCGAACCAATCCATTTAACCACGGATTTGATCGGTTTAGGACCACGGATTCACATAATTAAATAAAATATATATATATATATATAATACTTTAATTTCATAAAAACATAAATATAGCGCTATATTAGTTTCTCAATAGCAACATGTCTTTCTATAATAGCGACATACTGTTCTAGAATTTAAACAACCATAAGAAAATTGGTTTCACCATAAGTATTTAAACCATTACAAATTAAAACTAAAAACTAACAAAAGTAATAAAAGAAGATATTATGCGGGTTTAGGTTTGAGTTTAGGTTTTATATGGAATAAGAGAAGATACTATAGGGAGGATGTATAATAAAAATATAGATTATTTGTATATGGTCCGGATCGGTTCCAATCCGGAACCGCGGGGTTCAATCCGGAACCAATCCGTAGACTACGGATTTTTAATTGTTCAATCCGGAACCGAACCACGGATTCAAAAAACCAATCCAAACCTATCGGATTGGACTGGACTGGATCGGATTACGGATTTCACAGATTCCTTGTTCAGCTCTATAAAAAATGCTTTTTCCTCCATACTTGAAGCTTCAAAAAAGACTGTTGAAAGGCTAAATTATCACACAGTCACAGATTTGTATAGGAACCAACAGAAACACCTTGGGAGGGACCAATATAAGTTATATAAACTTATGACACATTAATGGGATACACCATTTGTGAATTAGCCTTAAAATTAATTTTTTGTTCCCATAATCTTGAAAAAAGTTTGTTAGAGGGATAAATTGTATAATTGATCTAATTGTGAATTAATTAGTTACTAATATTTTTAATTGTTTGTATAATTGATTAGTTACTAAAGCTTTTAATTTATTTTTTTGCATATTGGATTGTGGTAGCATTTTTACTTGCAACAATGATCTAATTTGCTTGAATGTTCATTTTTGTTTGATAAGGACACATACTTTGTAGGGTTGCACTAGTTATTGTTGGCTATTTTGTGGAATTGCACTAGTCATAATTGTTGGATATTTTGTGGATATTGCACTATTTTGTTGTATTAGGATGAAATTATTTGTAATGAATGAATATTTTCATTTTGTTAATTCGTAAATGTGTTGATTTATAGCAGGTTAAGTTAAATTGTGATGGAATTGTTATATTAAACAGGTTTCAACATGAACAGAGTTATATTTGTTGAACTAAAATTCAGATTTTGATAAAATACATATGTAATGTGGAAAAAAATATTATGTAATTAGTGACAAAATTTTTTATCCCTAAAGAAGTTTTTTGTCCCATATTTGGCTTAGGTGGATGATTAATTTTGTCATGAATTCTTTATTTCGTCGCTAAATGAATTTGTCATGATGAAAAATAGTCACATTTTGTCACCCTTAATGTGTGACAAATTTTTTTTGACATTATTTCATCATTTTTAATGATGAATTTGTTTTTGTCTCTATTGGTAGATTCTTTGACAAATTTTTTTCGTCTTCGTTTATATTAAATGCGACAAAATTATTTCGTCTCTATTTCTTATATTTATGACAAAATACTTTTGTCTCTAATTTCTTTCTTTAATGACAAAATATTTTGTCGCTAATTACTTACAAGCATGTTCTCAACAGAGTGTATTGGAGACAAAAAAAATTGTCACAAATTTATCCTTTTCAATGACGAATGTATTTTTTCGTCTCTAAGACCTTTTAGCGATGACGCTTTGGCGACAAAACGAATGATGAAAGCTTTTTGTCGTAATTAGTTTGGGTGACAAAATGTGTACATTTTGGGACAAATTTGTCTCGTCTTTAAATCCCAAATTTGATGTAGTGAGAGACCGAGATAGATAGGGATTGACAAAGAGAGATCGGCAGAGAAAGAGAGACCGAGATCTACAGAGATCAACAGAGAGAGACCGAGATCGATAGAGATCGACAGAGAGAGTGTCACGACCCGCTCCCAGTATCCAAGGGTTAAGTATCGTGATGGCCAGTAACTGAAGTTACCTCGGGCCAATTCTTGAACAAATTAATAAACGTAAGCGGAAGTAATATTTAAATGAGGGTACCAAAATAATCATCAGAGCTTCTATTTTTATTATAAAATTTATTGACCAACAGGCCGTTATTTACATAGAAAAATATCATAAAGTGTTATGTTTGTCTATTCCGCAGCCTCACGTCTAAGACTTTCCAAAAGTGTAGAACGCCCAAACTCGCTACGCGCGCCCCCCTTTCGGAGAGGGCGCGGATTGGGTTCTAGCTACTACAGTTCGGACTCCTGTTACGGTTCTGAATCTAATCTCACAAAGTGCAATGTAAGACTGATAAATCACCAAAGAGTCCAAATCCAGCAAATCGTTTTGGAAAATCGATTTTAAATAAAAAATGCCAAACTGGACTGCTTTGCCAAAATTACAAAGTCGCCACCTACATATTTTTTTTTTGGAAAATATAGGAAACCCTGACTCGTGCCAAAGGCCACGTGTCAGTCATCATCAAAGTTGCCTCGGCTCGGGAACTTAGGTATGAGAGGGGAAGGTCTTGAAATGAGAACTCCCGTTCGCCTGATCAAAGGATCGGCCTCTACTAACATGATATGTTATTTTTATAAACACATGTGTTCTTGTCTGATTATTGGCTAACTTACTATGTGATGCACGCAGTAAACAAGTATAGACTCAATCACGAGAATTGGAACAAAACAATTCATGTTTGTTTGTTTGAAAATGGTTGGAAAAGTGCTACTCGCAAGTAGACTAAAGCGTGAATTTGCCACCTTCAAGTAGGTTTAAAACATGATTTGCCACCCTCAAGTGGGCTTAAAAACTCACAATCATCGATTGTTCCAATTCAGGCAATCAAGCCTCCATCCACAGGCATTCATGCAATTAATCACTTAAGCAAATAGCCTCATGGCAAGCATGCTATCATGACAACACTCACACTCATGCAAGGATGCTAAAGTATAAACACTTACAGTGTACTCCGAGCCAAAACAAAAAGCTAGTTAGAAATATGCATGATCCTAACTATACAAGATGCCTAATGCAACATATGCAAAAATGCAACTAAATAGGCTCGGCTATCTAAGATGGCATATGAATGCAACACTTGATAACATGCTTTGAAACACGTATTCAAATATGTATTGAAATATGTGGGGAAGTGGTTTTTGGAAATACTCTTCTGATCGAGGAAGACGCTCTTGATTCTCTGCAAGTCACCTACAAAGACAAATATTCCGGTCGGCGGTGCCGGGATTAGCACTCCGACGGGCAAGTCAGTTCCTCTACTCAAGAAAGTTTGTTTTTTAAGTTTAGTGGAGTATATTTTTCTTACATACCTTTCTAAATCCGAAGCTCTTGTATTTATATTCATTCTTCTGACCTCGAACCCAGTGCCCACCTTTTACTTGTTTATTTCAACATAAATCTCTCCGTCTATTCGGCGATTTCAACATATTCGGCATCTTAATTGATTGGTACGGAGCCGAACAGTCTCTGACTTATGGGATGTACCCCTTCCTCCTCTTCTATATATTCGGCTCCCACAATTGCCCCCCAAGCATTCTCCCAACATCTGTTGGCTGGAGTGCTTGGTTCCGGGTTATGAATACTCAACCAAAATTTTGGCAATTGAGCCCACTCAATATTCGTCTAAGTACACCCCCTTTTGGCTGTCGTACCGACTTCCCGTCTCTTCGTACATGCCTATTCATTGTGATTTTTAAAGATTAGCGTCCCTTCGGATTCACATTCCACAATACTGGTCACTAGGTTGCCTTTTGGATCGTTCTTACAATTTTGTCTCCTCCAATATCTTTTTCTCCCTCTGTAAGTTTTCCGCTTCTTTGCTTTGAGAAGTATTTCCATTTTATTCTTTGGCATATCTGTGTCAACTTTAGGGCATGGCGAAGCATTTGAAAGGCCTCCTTTCATCAAATCGAATCGTTGGTTTTAGACGCCATTTCTCTATTCCTGATGACGTTCGTCTGTCGCTTTTGGCAGACGGCACCCTTGACTTGGAGAGGAAGGACGAGACCTCAATCGTCTTTCCTCTTTTGTCAATCGCGGAGGGTGGAGTCCGCTTCCCCTTGCATCCGTTTCTTAGGGCTGTGCTTCGCCATTGGGATTTAGTCCCTTCTCAACCTAACGTGAATTTCTTTAGAATCATAATGGGGGTTGTAGCGTTAAATCGTCGCCTTGGAATTAACCTTGGCATTCTGGCTATCCGGCACTGCTATGCCTTGGCTAAGTCCTCCGGCCGGCAAGGACGTTATTTCCTTAGAGCTAAGGATACTGACCATCAGCTAATCACTATGCTTTCCAGCTCTGGGAAACGAATTGATGACATTATGGTCGTTGTCCAGGGTAATTGGGAATTCGGCGAAGGGGAAGATCGTGTCGATCCTATTCCTAGACGGAGGGGCGAGCCAGGTCGCCGAGTATCCCCTTGTTTTTGTCGTGTTCATTTTTATTATAGAACCTATTTCATTGAAATCTCACGGCTTCGTTTCGTGCAGGAAGGGGTCTGAAAAGGATATTACCTTCAACCCACGACGTCACCCTTTCAGATATCAGGGTCGCTCTTAGATATTTCGGCCGGCAAAGTCTTCAGAAACAGGGGAGGGCGGCTCACATTTTGCTTTGTTACGAACCGACATACACAACCTTCTCGGTGACGGAAAACATACCGATTCCAAAGGGTGAAGATTCCCTTACTGCTCTTATTCTGTCTGACTTCAAAAACTTGAGGCAGATAGGCTTTGAAGGGTCCGATTCGGAACGAAACGAGGTAGTTGATATCCCGCATCAGATCAATCCGAGGCCGAGTTTGAGGAAGTATTGGATTCCGCCGCCGCTCTATTTACATCGGGACCAGGGAATCCTCCTTCTGCCGACGTTTTTCTATACACAGAGGATCTTCCCGTCCCAGACTCCGCGGATATGGCCGGGTTAAGTCTGACAAAGCTTGCCAAAAAGGCGAATGCAGAGAGGTTAGCCGCACGGCGAAGAGCAGAGGGCCTTTCGTCTGTGATGCCGCCCGCCACCGAATCTCGACTTCCCCTCCCTGTTGCCAAGTCCGAGTCTTTGGGGGTTCTAGAGGAGACGGAAAAAGGTCGGGAAGCCGGATCTCCGTTGTTCGGGGGAGTCGGCCGAACAGTTGAGGAAAAGGCAGGGAAACGCCCTGCTGACCTTAACGCCGGCTCAGACGAACGAGGTGGTAAGCGTCCTCGATTAGAGGGGTCTGGTGAGGCTGTTCCTTTTGTCATTCGTCCAATGGTAAAGGACATGCCGGTTCCCTCTAACGCTTCGGCACTTAAAGATCCGGAGGTCGCATTCGGTGTGGCTACCTCCTTGTCATTGCCGTCTGATGTCGAGGCTTTCCGGGTGGAACCAGATATGAATGCGACAGTATTGGCCGCGCAATCGGCACTCCTGGTACGTATTTTGACTTTCTTCATCTCATCCAAGTACTGTTGAGGTTAAGTTTTTTGGGTTCTTTTCCAGACCGTCGGCAGGATAGCCGACATGGGACGTCGGCAAATCGACGCCGTGAAAGAGATTGGCCGCCTCCGAAAGCAAGTAAAGGGCCAGAGAAAAAGAGTCGAGGATGCAGCTTTGAGAGCGAACGAGGAAGCTTCTCGGGCCGAGGCTGAGGTGGAAAAGGCTCGTATTGCAGATCAATCCCGAGCGGACGCCGAGAGGAGAGCGGACGCGAGAGAAACGGCTCTGGGATTGTCCCAAAAGGCGGTTGCCAGCCTGGAGGCTGAATTGGCTGTTGTGAAGGCGGCTGCGTCCAAAGCATTCGAAGCCGGAAAAGATACTGGTCTCGCCGAATATGTAGACCAGGTCTCGCGCTTCGAAAACAGGGGGTTCAAGCACGGCTGGCATAAAGCCCTTGCTGCAGCTGGAGTTTCACTGACTATACCAGTGCCGTACGAGCAAGTGGATGTCGAGCCGTTGGAGACTGATTCCGAAGGCTGAGCAGGGCGAATGATCTAGATTTCACAAATGTATTAGGAACTTACAAATGTATTGTTAAGCTTTATCAGACATTTTTGTATTGATTTTGTATATAAAAAACGTCGCGAGCCGAATATATAAATGAATAAATGTTGAGATTTTTGTGCGGGCTTATGGCTTATTGATTTTCTACGTATAAAAATGTCGCGGGCTGAATATATTCATGAACCTAATGTCGCGAGCCGAATATGTTAATGAACCAGCCCTTGCCTTGGCCAGGGCGCGAGCGAGGGAGCGAATGAGCCGATAGCTCTGAATCGGGGGCTGGGTAAGGCATAAATTAGTCGGCGTGACTTTTGAAAATATAGCCGTCTAGGTTGATGAATCTAGACCTTGCCCCAGCGATAGCGCTTGACGTTCAGCCTAATAGATTAACGAATCTGCCCTTGCCTTGGCCAGGGCGCGAGCGAGAGAGCGAATGAGCCGATAGCTCTGAATCGGGGGCTGGGTAAGGCATAAACTAGTCGGCGTGACTGTTTGAAAATATAGCCGTCTAGGTTGATGAATCTAGACCTTGCCCCAGCGATAGCGCTTAACGTTCGGCCTAATAGATTAACGAATCTGCCCTTGCCTTGGCCAGGGCGCGAGCGAGGGAGCGAATGAGCCGATAGCTTTGAATCGGGGGCTGGGTAAGGCATAAACTAGTCGGCGTGACTGTTTGAAAATATAGCCGTCTAGGTTGATGAATCTAGACCTTGCCCCAGCGATAGCGCTTGACGTTCGGCCTAATAGATTAACGAATCTGCCCTTGCCTTGGCCAAGGCGCGAGCGAGGGAGCGAATGAGCCGATAGCTCTGAATCGGGGGCTGGGTAAGGCATAAACTAGTCGGCTTGACTGTTTGAAAATATAGCCGTCTAGGTTGATGAATCTAGACCTTGCCCCGGCGATAGCGGTTGACATTCGGCCTAATAGATTGGGTAAGGGGTATGCGACGTTTGACGTTTTCTCGGGGGAGCTGCATGTTCCCCAGAATAAATGGGCGAGTTCATGCCAAAAACTTAACTCGTTCCTTATTCAGGCTCGAACCAGATCTGGGAGGGGCCAACAGTGGCTGGTTTAGAGATTAAAATGAGTCGCAGAAACGAGCCTATTCGCACGGAAAAGAGGGTGTCCGTGGAGCGGGAAAAAGAGCGGTCCCCCAGTCGTCGAAGCAGATCACCCCGAAAGGACGGACCACGGGGAGGTTCCCCGCGCCCACGACCCCTTGCTGAGCCAGGCGCAGAGCCACGACCGTTGAGTTTTGCGGTTTTCGTGAAGAATAGACCAATGACGGAAGTAGATTCTATAATTGAAGACCCGGATGTGGCGGTCGAGTTTGCCCGGCAGATTTTTCTGCCGGAGGTACAACAGTCGATGGTCGGGCGTCGAGATTTCGAAGTATTTCGGGATGGCATTCATGGGGCTATCAAAGGATTATATAGCGCTTACGAAGTCGGGATGCGTCTGCGCGAAGCCCGCCGCGAGAACGAGAAGAACAACGAAAAGAATCGCAGTCTGGAGGCTCGTGCGCAAAAAGCTGAGAATGAGCTTCGGGAGCTAAAGAGCGTTCGAGTGGCCAAGTCGGTGGTGGCCGATCAAACGAAAATCATGGGGGAGAGGTCGAACCGAGAGGCCCCGGGTTATGAGAGCAGATACAAGGACGACATGAAAGCCGGGATGAAGAAGGCCAAAGCGGACCTAGTGGCGGAGGTCTGCCGATGCGAAAACCGTGGTTTCAAGCATGGCTGGATCAAGGCCCTTCAAACTGTGGAAGCTCTTGGATCCGTGGGCATAAATTCGGCTTCGCCCCTATATCATCGGCATTACCTTTCGTATTCCGAGTTCGATATTGAGAAAAGTGACGAAGATGCCTAGTGGGGTAAATAGGACTATTTTATCGAATGCTCGAAATGTATCGAAATGTGTAGCGGCCTTTGAATAAATGGAATTTCTTTATTAGCAGATTTTGAAATGTTGTGCGTGTAATTAAACGCCCTATGTCAATTTATTGTCAGATTTTGTACTGCGTAAGATAAACGTTCGAAAATACATCGATCGGCTCCAATGTAGGAACCATGTATTTGGTCAGTTAAATCGTGACATTCACGAAAGGCGCTCCGAATCCGGAGACTTTATTCGGCCAATTGAGATATCCTCGAAAGGCGCTCCGAATCCGGAGACTTATTCGGCCAATCGAGATATCCTCGAAGGGCGCTCCGAATCCGGAGACTTATTCGGCCAATCGTGATATCCACGAAGGGCGCTCCGAATCCGGAGACTTTATTCGGCCAACCGAGATATCCTCGAAGGGCGCTCCGAATCCGGAGACTTATTCGACCAATCGTGATATCCACGAAGGGCGCTCCGAATCCGGAGACTTTATTCGGCCAACCGAGATATCCTCGAAGGGCGCTCCGAATCCGGAGACTTATTCGGCCAATCGTGATATCCACGAAGGGCGCTCCGAATCCGGAGACTTTATTCTGAAAATCGTGAAGCGTATGAATTGAAGCATGAAATCGACCAACTTTTTCATTATGGCAGAGTATGTACAAGTACCAAGCCCACAAATCGGGTCATTGGTAAAATTTTCGTAGATGCGTTGAATTCCAAGGCCGTGGCAGGCTTCTTCCTGACATGTCCGAGAGCCGATATGCCCCTGTTCCTGCAATGGAGTCTATTTGATAGGGGCCGTCCCAATTCGGACTTAGCTTTCCGTCGGCCGGTCTCCGGTCGGCTGGAAGTACTTTCTTTAGGACCAGCTCTCCAGGAGTGTAGCGACGCAACTGAACTCGTTGATTGTATGACTTAGCGAGCTGCTGCTGATACCGTGCCATGGAGGCCAGGGCGCGGTCTCTTCGTTCCTCGATTAGTTCCAGGTCCAGGGCGAGCATCATGTCATTTCGGCCCGTATCGAAGGCTTGTGATTTCAAAGTCGGGAAGCCGATCTCCAGGGGTAAAATTGCTTGGGTTCCGAAGCATAGGGCGAACGGCGTTTCTCCGGTGGACCTCCTCGGCGTTGTCCGGTGCGCCCACAATACACTTGGCAACTCTTCGACCCATTTCCCTTTAGCTTTCTCCAATCTTTTTTTGATGCCGTCCAGGATGGTTTTGTTTGAGGCTTCGGCTTGACCGTTGCTTTGGGGGTAGGCGGGCATAGAGAAGTAGGGCGTGATACCGTATTTGCCGCATAGTTCTCGATACACGCCACAATCGAACTGGGTGCCGTTGTCTGAGATGAGAGCTCTTGGAATGCCGAATCGCGTAATGATGTTCCTCCATACAAATCGCTTTATGTCGGCATCTCGTATGTGTGCTAGAGCCTCCGCTTCGACCCATTTTGTAAAGTAATCTGTTGCTACGATTAGGAATCGCTTGTTTCCTGGGGCCCTGGGCAACGGTCCTACAATATCAAGCCCCCATTGAGCAAATGGCCAGGGACTGGTGATAGAATTCAACTCTTCGGTGGGCAGATGGGTTAGTGGGGAGAACTTTTGGCACTGTTCGCATCTTTTAACATAATTTTCTGCGTCGGCTCTCATTGTCGGCCAATAGTAGCCCTGTGTTATAGCTCGATGGGCGAGAGAGCGTCCGCTGGAGTGGGCTCCACAACTGCCCTCATGTATCTCAGTTAGAAGTTCCTTCACTTTATCCGGGTGTACGCATTCCAAATAGGGACCGGAGAGGGACTTTTTGTAAAGCCCTCCCTGTGGATCCAGATAGTATCGCAGGGCTTTATTGCGTAGCTTGTGTGCTTCTTTTTTGTCCTCTGGGAGTTGTTCAGAAGAGAGGAATCCAGTTATGGGGTCCATCCAACTTGGTGCGGACTCTATAATATTAATGTGGGTTTCCTCCGAAGGGCCGATACTCGGCTTCGGGATGAAACCTACTTCAATGGTCCGTTTGAGTTCAGAATTGATGGCGGAGGCTAGGCATGCCAGGGCATCTGCGTGTGTGTTCTGATCACGTGTTATTTGGTTCAGTTCGTGATGGTCAAACTTCGTTAGCAAAGAGTTGGCCGTTTTCACATAGGCAGCCATACGGTCGTTTTTTGCAGCGTACTCCCCCTTTAGCTGGTTGATGACCAATTTGGAATCACAAAACACTAGCAAACGCCGAGCGCCAAGAATATGTGCATTTCGTAGGCCGGCTAAGAGGGCTTCATACTCGGCCTCGTTATTTGATGCTTCGAAGCCAAGCTTCACGGCCTGCTCTATTATTGCGCCGTCGGGAGACATGATTACTACGTCGGCGCCGCAGCCCCGATGATTAGACGATCCATCACAGTATAGCTGCCAAATATCCCCGACATAAATTCTCCAATTCGACTTTGGTCAAGCTTCAACCTTGGGAAGAACGTCGGCAGGTTTAAGGTCGGAAAGTCCGCCTGTGAATTCGGCCACGAAGTCGGCAAGCACCTGTCCCTTGATTGCGGTTTTGGGTAAAAACTGAATGTCATATTGGCCGAGTTCAAGAGCCCATTTTGAAACGCGTCCTAATGCTTCCGCACTTCGTAGTACTGATCGGAGGGGGTAATCTGTTATCACCCCAATGCTATGCCCCTGGAAGTAATGCATCAGTTTTCTTGCTGCCATGACCAAGGCTAGGATGAGTTTTTCCAGCGGAAGATAACGTGTCTCGGCATCGACCATTGCCTTGCTCACATAGTACACTGGCCGCTACTGCCCTTCTTCTTCTTTTAATAATACGGCGCTAACGGCCCTATCGGAGACTGCTAGATACAGAATGAGGGGGTCACCGGCAGCTGGTGTTGTCAAGAGAGGCACTGACCGGAGGTAAGTCTTGAGCCCGGTGAAAGCTGCTTCGCATTCGGCGAACCATTCAAAAACTTTGCCTTGACGTAATGTCTGAAAGAATTGTCTGCATCGGTCTGTTGACCGACTGATGAATCTATTGAGTGCAGCGGCCATCCCCATCAACTTTTGGACTTCTTTTACTGATCGGGGGGAACCGAGTTCCAAGATCGCTGTGACTTGCCTCGGGTTGGCTTCGATTCCGCGGTGGTTGACGATATAACCCAAGAATTTGCCGGAGCCGATTCCAAACGCGCACTTCGAGGCATTCAGTTTCATTCTATATTTGCGCAGGATGCCGAATGTCTCCTTTAAATCGGCTATGTGATCCTGCTCTTCTTTGGACTTGACCACCATGTCGTCGATGTAGACTTCCATGGTGTGGCCGAGTTGTTCTTTGAACATGGCGGTGACCAGCCTCTGGTAAGTTGCCCCTGCGTTCTTCAGCCCAAAAGGCATAACTTTGTAGCAGTAGGTTCCTCTCGGGGTGAGGAATGCAGTTTTGTCTTGGTCATCTGGATGCATGGCGATCTGATGGTAGCCTCTGTAAGCATCGAGGAAACTCATCCGTTGATGGCGCGCCGTGGCGTCGACGAGTTGGTCGATTCTAGGGAGGGGAAAGCAGTCCTTGGGGCAAGCCTTGTTCAGATCCGTGAAGTCGACGCATACTCGCCAAGTTCCATTTTTCTTCTTCACCACCACTGTGTTGGAGAGCCACGTGGGGTAGGTGACTTCTCTAATTGCCCCGGCGTCAAGCAATCTGTCGACCTCCTCTATGACGGCAGCGGTGTGCTCTGCGGCAGATCGTCGGCCTTTCTGAATGACGGGCTTGCAGGTGGGGTCGACGTTCAGGTGGTGCTGTGAAACTGATGGGTCTATACCCGGCATCTCATACGGAGTCCACGCAAAGACGTCGAGGTTGGTAAGTAAAAAGGAGATCAGCTGCTGTCTATCGGCTTGGTGTAACGAGGTGCCGATCATGAAGAACTTTTCCGGGCTTCCGTCAATGTCAACTTGGTCTAAACTTTCTGTGGCCTTTTCGTTTGGCTGCCGCCCGACGTCATCCAGGATTTCCCGATTGGGCACCTCGATGGAGTTTACCTGCAATTACTTTGGCATTTTGGCGGCTAAGAGGTAACATGCTTGTGCCGATTGTTGGGAGCCGCGGATCTGCTCAATGCCGTGCTCTGTTGGGAACCGTAACAGTTGATGGTAGGTGCTTGGGACGGCCTGCAGGGTATGCAACCATGATCGCCCCATAATGAGGTTGTACGGTGACGGCAGTCGGACGACCAGGAATTCTACATCCACCGTTCTGGATCCCGCTCGGACGGGTAGGTTGATTTTTCCCAGTGGGTATTCGGGATTGGCATTGAAGCCGAATAGTGGATAAGGGGCCGGGGTCAGATCTGATTCAGTGAAACCAAGTTTGATGAAGGTTTTATAATACATGACCTCCGAAGTGCTGCCCTGGTCTATAAGAACGCGTTCGATGGTGAACCGGTTAACGCGTAGCGCGACAACCAGTGGATCAACGTGAGGGAGCGTTACGCCGATCAAATCAGAATTGTCGAAAGTGATGCTTGGTGATTCTCGGGGTCGCTTTGCTGGCGTGAGTTGCTGCTGAGGGCCTGAGAGAGACTGGATTGCATGTATGGCCGGTGCTTCCGGCAGGCTGTATATCATATGGATGTTATCGTGCGGAACACTTCGCTGGAGACGTTCGTTTTGTGTCAATTCCTCAAAGTAATCGGTCGAAGCACAACGAGCGTCGGTGTTTTGCTGTCGGGCCCGAGGCCGTTGGTTTCCTGCCCTTGGGTGTCGCTTAGAGACCTGGCGCACTGTTTGTTTGGGCTTTGCTATTTCCGAGGCCAGATCGCGGCGAAGGCGCTCGTTCTCAGCGATGATGCTGTCTAGGCTTTGTTTGGTCTTTCTAGCTTGTTCCAGGATCGCTAGCATCGAAGAGGGTTGTGAATCGACATTCAAGGCACGTCTTGCAGCAATGATGTCCTTCTCGAGCAGGTTTGCCGAAGTGAGGTCGACTCTCCGTGTGATCGCATCGGTGGCTATCGGAGAATCTTGAATCACGCCTTCCATGGATGTATTTGAGTATTCCCACAGACGGCGCCAATTGTGGGGAAGTGGTTTTTGGAAATACTCTTCTGATCGAGGAAGACGCTCTTGATTCTCTGCAAGTCACCTGCAAAGACAAATATTCCGGTCAGGGGTGCCGGGATTAGCACTCCGACGGGCAAGTCAGTTCCTCTACTCAAGAAAGTTTGTTTTTTAAGTTTAGTGGAGTATATTTTTCTTACATACCTTTCTAAATCCGGAGCTCTTGTATTTATATTCATTCTTCTGACCTCGAACCCAGTGCCCACCTTTTACTTGTTTATTTCAACATAAATCTCTCCGTCTATTCGGCGATTTCAACATATTCGGCATCTTAATTGATTGGTACGGAGCCGAACAGTCTCTGACTTATGGGATGTACCCCTTCCTCCTCTTCTATATATTCGGCTCCCACAAAATACAATGCAGTTTGTATGATGCGCTGAGCTCGATGCATGCAAGACAAATGAATGAATGAAAACATGCAAAGCATAAGGTATGCTAATCAAAACGTGCCCTAAAACTAACCATCGTAAGCGAATAAGTAAAAAGGAGAAAGACGTGGGATTGGAAGACATGCACACACACACGCACGCTTATTACAACAATACGCCCTCGCGCAGGAGGGTCCGAAAAAAAACTAATCTAATCTAAGCTAAGCCAAACTAACTAACTAATTAACTAACTTAGCTAATTAATTATTACAATCCAAATTGAATTTGAATAACTAGCTAATCTAAGCTAATTAGAATATTACAAAGATGAATTAAATTAGCTAAACACATTAACTAATTAATTACAAAACTGGTAAATTAACTAGCTAAGTAAAGCAGTAAAATGGTCTTGAGGGGAGAGAGACATGCATGCTTGGTTTGTTTCGCCCGAAAATGCATTGCCTTGCCATGAGTTGCCTCTGTTTGCACTCGCGGTGATCTTAGAACATCATGTGAACTTCCAGATTGCATCTGCCCCAACACAGGAACACTTTGGACAAGTTTTCTGCAAGTGGCCGGTCGGCTACCTCAACTGGTCGGTAGGCTACCTCAACTGGTCGGCCGGCCAGTTTAAGTGATCGGCAAGCTAGTGCAAGTGGCTAGCCGGCCACTTCTCCTTCCAAAATCCAAGCTTTACTGCAACAGAGATCAACAAAGGCACAGCAATGCATTTGCATAGAAATGTGTATGTAACTACTCTTCTTATCATTTCTCAAGCTCAAATGAGCGCAGTGCTCGGTTCTCAAGCGACCAATCACGCATCTCACTGCATGATCGCCAAAGAGCCAAGCTTGCACAATGTTAGTGAATGCACAAACAAGACTTGCAGAGCCTCCACCCTATCATGCATGATCAAGGGTATCGGCGACCGAAAAACATGACACGTTTCATCACTTCAAGTATGAAACGTCCCATATTTCTTTTGTTTGGATTAACGTCTGATCCAAACACATGCAATGCAACACACATATGTTATCTTGGCATGTTTTAGTTGGTTCATTTTGTTTACTAGTTTTAGATTACCGATTAATCCTTTAACCGGTTAAGTCCAAAAGTGAGAAGTCCTCTAATTGGAAAGAGGGTCCAAGCCACAAGCTTCTTGAGCATGAAAGAAGCATCATGCCATTGGTTAGTAGAAACCCTCAAGAGAACGCTAAAACCATTAGGCATGAACACCTCAATTTCGTGCTCAAACCAACAGAGGGCTTAAGACCTCTTTCAAAGTGATACAACAAATGAAAGATGGCATGCAATGGTACACATTTCAGCACTAAAATGGGATGCTAAAGACCTTAAGGCATGCAAACAATGCAAGCATAACATGTTGAAAGCCAAAAACATCCAAGCTAGTAAAGAGCATTTCACAAGAGGCATGCAATACCAAGCTTAAATGACCAAACCAACCCCAAACAGAGGTTAAACATGCCAAAATAGTGGCCTAAACATGCTGAAATGGGAGCTCAAAATGCTAGAAGAACATGCACACATGTTGGCCTATGAGCAAGGCATAATACACAACCCTCAAAAGCTATGAGGAAGTGAAGTATATGAGAGTGTGACTACACTATATGCACTGAAATTATATGCCAAATGGTGTCATACCATGCAAACATCACATACACAACATGTTAAAGGCCCCAAAACTCAAAGCTAGTCAAGGCCCTTTAGACTACAACCATACTAAGCAATGCTCAAATGACCCTAACCATTCAAAACAGATCTAAGGCAGGTCAAAATAGTAGCAAAAACATGCTAGACTTGCAGCATAGATGGCAAGAAAAATAAGCTCATGTATTGGCTTACAAACAAGGCATAATGCTCAACTTCTCAAAAGCATTGAAAGAGTGATTTAAGTGGAAATATGGCAAAGATATAAGCTCTGAAATTACATACCAAATGATGCCATATCACACAAACATCACAAACAAAGCATGCCAAGGCCCTCAAAACTCAAAGCTAGTTAAGGCACTTGTACTATAGCTATACAAAACAAGCCTCAAAAGGCCAAGACCACCCAAAACAGTCCTAAAGCATGCTAAATCAATGGCAAAAATGTGCTGGAGTGGAGCATACACATGCTAGATTAATAGGCTAAACCATCAAGTACACTAGGCTAGTGAGCAAGTTTACACTACAAGTACAAGATGCAAGCAATGAGTGGCCAAACCAGCCAAAAACAGAGTTTAAACATGTTAAAATATAGCAAAAAACATGCTCAAACTAAGCTAAGACAAGTCACAAAAATATGCTGATTTGCAAGGCTAACTAGGCATAATATGGAGAGACAAGGAGGGGAGGCCACCCCCTCCTATTTGGGACCTCAAAACAAGTTTTCTACCACTGAAATTCCCTGGAATTCAGTGGTTTTAAGGCCAAAAAAAAGTTGTTTGAAAAGCTTGAAAGATAGCTCAAAAGGCCTTACAAGCTAAGGAGCAAAAGGGAGGAAACGCCCCCTAGCCAAACAACGCTTAAACTACCATTTTAGAACCTCAAAATAGTTTTTTTATGGTTCAAACCCAGCCTCAAAATAGTACAAAACAATGGAAAAGGGGGGATAAAGCAAGTATACAAAAACAAGCTTGAAATGAGGAAGTGCTTACCCTTGAAGCACAGTAGCAAAATGGCCAAAATTCTAAGCTTAAACCAGCTTTGAGAGCTCAAAATAGGCTCCAAAGGATCTCAGCCCAATGGTGATCAAGGATGCCTAGGCCAAGGAAAGGTGTATCTCCAAGTATACCTCTTGTATGCACACAAGGGTAAGAAAGAGAGAAAACTAGAGAGAGAGGCAGAGATTTTGCTCTGAAAATTGTAGAGAGAGAGAGAGAGAGAGATTTTAGTGTGAGAAGCTCTCAAACTTGCTAAAATGTTCTTCTTTCTCAAAATGAGTGATATGGCTCCATATATAGCAAAATGGAGCTTTGGTCGAAATATCTGCGTTTGGAAATATCTGGAGCAGTGTACAACAACTGGAGGGAAAAGATCTGCAAAAAAAATGAGTTTTTGACAAAAGTGGCCGGTTGGCTACTTTAACTGGCCGATAGCAAAAATCTGCTCTGCAAGTCAAACTTTAAATGGGCATATCTCCTTCATTTGGACTCCTTTTCAGGTCATTCTTGTGTCCAAATTGAAGCCCCAGAAGTAAGCTTTCCAATGGTGGCAGCCTCACATCAACATTCCAACTGTGTAAACAGTTATGCCTATTTTGGTGAAGCCGCTCAGTTTCGATCCTTCTCGGATTCATGCCGAACTTCTCCCAAACTAGTTTTCTTCTCTCCTCTCCTCTCTTCTTCAACCCCAAACCCCTAAACAAGGTGTTTTGAAAGATTTTTCAAAGAATTCACCTCTCTTTCATTCATTTCCACTTTGTTCTTGCCTGGTTTATCGAAAAGCGCAACATTTAACGAAATGCGAGCCTCGGAACATCATAGGAAATTTATTTCAAAAATATTTTGAAAGAGAGGGTTTTAAGGTCTAAAATCTTTGGTCAACAATAGTTTTAGTCCAAAAATGGAGTGTAAGGTTGGGATTTGACTCTCTCCTTGTCGAAGAAATCGAACCTCTGCATAGCATAGCCTACACCATCAAGCAAGCGATCAGCAGCGCCCAAGTCTTAAGGGCGGTCAAAAATGGGGTGTCTACAAAAAGCTATTTCTGAATTGCATTATTTCCTAAAAATAGGTAAACAACTATAAGCACATGGTAGAGTGAGAAATATTATACCAAGAGTATAAGAGACACGAAATAACCATGGATGGTTAGTTAGGCCAAAACATTTGCATAACTCAGTTTGGTGAATAAATCATTGAAGTGGCAGAAACTTAAACACAGAAATTATGTAAATAAATAACTATAACCACGGTACCGAATAGAATAGAACAGAACATAGATCACAGGAGTGACAGTCAGAACAAAGGTACGGATTCAAGAGATGGCTCGTACGGATTATAGAGGTGGCTCCCACAATAGTGTAGCACTTATCTATACACAGCAATTTGCTCCGCACAGAACAGAGGTCAATGGATCCATGACAGACAGAGGGTCACAAAGTGACCAAACAAAAGCCAATGGTTATGTAAGTCCCCCAAGGCGTGGGACTCCCATGGTGGTACTTACAAAACATAATTATATATAAGGTCATAGTCAAATATTCTTTAAAATATAAACAAACATATCCATGGGTTTCACTTCAGCAAATAGGGTTCAGAAAATAATCCACGTAATTGAAACATTAATATAATTTATAATAACTTATAAAACATAACTTGTATAAAACAAATATGTTAACTTAAAACATACATAAAATATATTATGGCAACTCAAGGTATAATATAACTCACGTTAATAGTAATATCTTACTCTTCCTTTCCACTATCAAAGACCCTCTCAGCTTTCATTATTTTTTTTCTTCATTTTCTTTCTTTCTTTCCCTTTCTTTCTTTCCTTTCCTTTCCTTTCTTTCCATTCACAGCAGCTCCTCCTCCTTTTATACTCGAGCTTAACAGGTGACTCATCCTATAATTAATTTCCTATGTGATGATTCATCACATCTAAGGACTTAGACTTAACAGGTGTTTGGCCATCTTTCACAATATTTCACTTTTGCCCCGATTCTTAATATAATTATATAAACAAATTAATCCCTAATTAAATTATACTTTATCTCATACACCCAAAACATTTAATATTTTATTTTATTCTTACGAAATATTTAATTAAATATTTAGAGTTTTTCTCATTTATAATTAAATAATACTAATATAAAATTTAAAGGACAACTTAAATTTTCGGGTTGTTACAGAGAGAAACCGAGATCGACAGAGAGAGAGAGAGACTGAGATCGACAAAGAAGAGATCAAGATCGACAGAGAGAGACTACGATCGATAGAGAGAGAGAGAGAGAAAAAAACATATGACTTGTGGCAGCTGCGGTGGTGATTTGCGGCGGTGGCGATGTGCGACGGTTGGGTGGTGAGCGGGGCTGAGGTTTGGTGGTGACTGTTCTGTGCGTGTGTCAGAGAGAATAGAGAAAGTGTTGGTGTGAAACAGAGAAGAGGGGAACCGGTGGTAATAAAATTTTCAACCTTTAGCGACTAAACTATTATTTGTCGATAAATATTAATTAATAATAACTAATCTTTTGTAGCTAAAAGTATAATTTGGCTATTAATTTTTTTTATCGTCAGCAAAAATTGAACATACAACGACAAAAATTTTTTAGTCAACAAAATTATTTGGTCAGCAAAGAGTAACCGAAAAATAAGCTTGTTATTTGGCGACTTAACTTCCTTTTGTTGGCAAATAATTGTATACAACGACTAAAATAAGAACTAGTAGCCTAAAATTTAGACTTACGTTAATTAAAAAAATTTTAGTCGCCTATTTACATCATATGTAGTGACTAAATTCATTTTTTAGTCGCCAATAAATAATATATATCGACTAAACTAATATAGTAGCAAAACATTGAACCAACGCCAATTAATAAATTTTTTAGTCACCAAAAATATAACTTTTGGCGACTAAATTACACTTTTGGTCGCCAAAAGTGTAATTTGTGAAATTACTTACACCTTTTGTGAAATAACTTGCACCTTTTGTGAAAAGTTACATCTTTTGTGAAATAATTTATTTCATAAAATTTGCACTTTTTGTTGGAACTTACACCTTTTGTGAAAACAAAACTCACACCTTTTGTGAAAAAAGTTACACATTTTCTAAAATGTTACACCTTTTGTGGAAAAAAAAAATTCATAAAATTTATACCTTTTGTTAAAAGTTACACTTTTCGTGAAAACTTACACCTTTTCGTGAAAATACTTATACCTTTTGTGTAGCGATCCCGGTTTCGATCCTTCTTTCATGTTTTGCCACTTTGACTGGGTCGGTCGGAAGTCGAGCTACCCGGTCAGCTCGCGGGGGTCCAAGGGGCAGCACCCCTTGGCGGGTCTAAAGGTAGCGCCCTGGTCGGGGTCAAGTTGGAGTGTGGGAAACAGGGCAGGGGGCTGAAGCACATTGGTAAAAAGGCAGGTGCGGCTGGAGGTGCGAGAAGTTGGGTAGATTCGAAATTTTTCCTTTTCTTCTCTCTTTGGGCTGATTGAATGTCACTTTTTGTATATCTCTCTCTCTCTCTCTAAAAACATTTCCTCTCTCTTCTCTCTACATTTCCTTCCAAAAACCTCACAAGATCTTTGATTTCTCCAAATCCATTGGGATTTAGATCCAAGTCCTTCATCAAAGTTGGTTATCTAGGCGAGGGCTACGTTGTGTACGGTAGAGATCGAGTTTAGGCATCGTTGATTTTGGGGTTTCAACTTGTTTCTTCTTCAAACTTAAGGTAGGGATTTTCTACACTCTAATATGATTTTTAGCTTAGTTATTTGCTATTGTGTATAGATGATGAGATTTAGTTGTGGTTTGGACAAATCTAGGATTTGGGTGTGAAATGAAAAGAGGGGTTTTGATTAATATGAGGTAAACGAGTATGAGGCTTGAATATAAGATCATGTTGTGCCAAAATAGTTGATTTTGGTGTTTGGGTTGATATTTGGTGAAAGGGGGATTTTGCCCTAATTTTGATTAAATTATTATTCTGCATAAATAATTGGAATTAACATTGAAAATATGAAATTGAAAGGTTGTGATTATAAATGGTGATATTGGATATGTACTATCTCACCTATGGAAGTTTTGAATAAACTATTTATTTTGACATTGAACATCTCTTTAGAAACAATTGCATTGGGCTATCGGTGGATGATAGTTATGATTGTTGTAGAAATTACATGAGGATTAGACGATTTAATGCTAATCCATTGTTGGTGTCATTGAATATGACTATGTTATAGATACATTGTATATGTATGTTTAATGAGAGGAGAAAGGGGATGTACTATATATGTGATTATGTTTATAAACACATTACATATGTATATTTGTTTGGGAAGAGCAAGGGGATGGGCTTCATTTAAAGCAAGTTGGCCAGAGTGTCCTGGGTGATAGACCCAAAATTTTATATATAAATGGGTGCCGATTCCTTCGGATAAAATATCCGTAAAATGGCAGGTTTGAAGTGTTTATGTGAGTTTTGCATAATTGGAAAATCATTGAGTTGTAGTCTCATTTTGATTGTTGAAAGATAACGAATTTAACTTATGAATTGAGTAGCATATATGAACTGGAAATGAAATTAATGGAAAATGGAATAAGGTTGGTCTTAGTGGCATATAGATATGCAGGTCTTGTGGATATTTCAGGATCGGTATTGTTTATGTACATGGTATTTATACCTTTACTAAACCTCATAAATTGTGTTAGATTATTTCTACTGGGCTGTTGGCTCACCCTATATAGGAATATCATTTTCAGGTACAGGTGAGATGCTTCCTCCAAAGCAATAGCGTGGATGGAGTTTTGGGAAGCAAGAGCTTCTTAATTATGCCTTATGTGTATATGTTTGTTATTTGTAAAGCCAAGGGCTTAAGATGTAATGAGCGAGACTCAATTTGTGCAACCAAGCAATGACTTGGAAACATGTAAGCCTACATGGCATTTAACTGGTTGTTAAACAGTGAACTCTGATATATGAAAGTATGTTGTTTCTCATATTTATTCCGCATATGAGTTATCTTTATTGTATTATTTTGGAGACGTGACATTTTGTGAAGATTTACAACTTTTGTGGAATAATTTATTTCATAAAATTTATACTTTTTGTTGGAACTTACACTTTTTGTGAAACAAAACTTATACCTTTTGTGAAATTACTTACACATTTTCTGAAACGTTACACTTTTTGTGAAAATTTTTCTTTCATAAAATTTACACCTTTTCTGAAAACATACACTTTTTCGTGAAAATACTTACACTTTTTGTGAAAAGTTACACCTTTTGTGAAATAATTTATTTCATAAAATCTACACCGTTTGTTGGAACATACACCTTTCATGAAAACAAAACATATACCTTTTGTGAAATTACTTATACCTTTTGTGAAAAAACTTATACATTTTCTGAAACGTTACACCTTTTGTGAAAAAAAAAATTTCAAAAAATTTACACCTTTTGTTAAAACTTACACCTTCTGTGAAAACTTACACCTTTTCGTGAAAATAGTCACACCTTTTATGAAGAGTTACACCTTTTATGAAATCATTTATTTCATAAAATTTACACCTTTTGTTGAAACTTACACCTTTTGTGACAACAAAGCTTACACCTTTTGTGAAATTACTTACACCTTTTGTAAAAAAATTTCTTTCATTAAATTTAAACGTTTTGTTAAAAATTACACATTTTGTGAAAACTTACACCTTTTCGTGAAAATACTTACACCTTTTGTGAACAGTTACACGTTTTGTGAAAAAACTTACACCTTTTCTGAAACGTTACACATTTTGTGAAAAAATTTCTTTCATTAAATTTATACCTTTTATTAAAAGTTACACCTTTTGTGAAAACTTACACCTTTTCGTGAAAATACTTACACATTTTGTGAACAGTTACATCTTTTGTGAAATAATTTCTTTCATAAAATTTACACTTTTTGTTGGAACTTACACCTTTTATGAAAACAAAACTTACATGTTTTGTGAAATTACTTACATCTTTTCTTAAACATTACACCTTTTGTGAAAAATTTTCTTTCATAAAATTTACACATTTTGTTAAAAGTTATACCTTTTATGAAAACTTACACCTTTTCGTGAAAATACTTACACTTTTTATAAAATAATTTCTTTCATAAAATTTACACATTTTGTTGGAACTTACACCTTTTGTGAAAATAAAACTATGGGGGCCAAGTATCAGGGGATGCAAAGAGGCCGAGTAAGTGAACTTGGAGAGTCAAGATATATACATTTTATTCAGCCCCGTCTTATACAAATTCAGAAGTATCCTAATCGGCTGCATAACCGATTGAGCAAGGAGCTGAGTGAAGAGCAGTTTGCAACAAAATGAGCCGAGTAAATAGTTATATGGTGGATTAAAGATGGGCCCAACCCTGAGGCCCAAGAAGGGATATAAATAGAAGAACATCAACCAAAGAGAGGTATGTGAGAACTAGTATACTTAACTTAAAATAGAAGCAACCAAGAGAGTTTATACTGACTTGTCCGTCAGAGTGCTAATTCTGGCACCCCTGACCGGAGTGTTTCTTCCTTTTCAAGTAGCTGGCTAAAGATCACGAGTATCCTATAGGATCCAAAGAGTGTTTCCGAACTACTTCCCCACAATTGGCACCGTCTATGGGAATACTCAAGCACATCCATGGTGGGCGTAACGGAAGATCCTCCGGCAGTCGCCGACGACCCTACGCCACAAGATGAAACCACTCCAAACAACATGCTTGGGCCAGAGAATATTACTGCAAGAAGGGCCTTGAACTTCGATTCACCCTCGACATCAGCACATGAGACAATGTAAGCGATTATGGAGCAAGCAAAGCAAAATGAACAGAGGTTGGAGAAAATGATGGCTGAGAACGAGCTCCTTCGACAAGATTTGGCCTTGGAGGTGGCAAAATCTCACCAAGCCTCGCACCAAGACCCAGGATAACCCCTGAGAAATGATGGTCGAAGATCTCGATTGCGGAGACAGGATGGTAGCAGTGGCTCTGACTCATCATCCCCATAATCTACAAAGAAGGGACGAGTCGACATCTCCAGTTCTTCCGAGGAAAGTCCGCATACACGGAAAAAGCGAAAAAGAAATGATTCAGATGAAAAGGATCAACATGACCCCTTTGTACGAAGGATTGCAAGAGCAGTGCTACCCAAAAAGTTCAAAACACCGTCATTCACCTTGTACGATGGTAAATCAAACCCCACCGATCACATTCGCCATTACAAGCAAGCCATGACGCTTCATGCAGACAACTAGGCCCTCATGTGTCGAATATTTTCAAGCAATTTGGGACCACTGGCTGTCAAGTGGTATTGTAAACTGGAGCCGGCATCGATCAAGAGCTTCCACCAACTCCAAAAATCCTTCAGGGCAAGGTTCATCGCTAATGAGGTCTAGCCGAAGCAAGCCAATTCTCTGTGAGCAATGCAAATTCAACCAGGGGAAACTTTTCGTGCATATTCGGCGCGGTATTGGGAATATTTTAACCTAGTAGATGATGCCTGCAATGACTCTATGGCCATCACTGCCTTCAAAATGGGGTTACATCCATACAGTGTCTTTCGCAGCTCTTTGACCAGACGGCCCCCAAAAATGGTCTGGTCGTTGATGAAAAAAGTTGAGGAATACTGCAAAGTAGAAGACGATGCCCTACGGGTCAACGCCACTAAGTTGGCCCCGCCTGAAATCGTGCAGCCAATGAATGCTATACCACCACGGAGCCCTGAATCACGAAGCTGGGCTAAACGAGATCGAAAACGGTATTTGCGCCGATCAAATGACCAATGTCCACACCGAGCTAATGAGCAACTTCAAGTGGATAGCAGGCGCGCCGATAAGAAATACACGGAGTTGTCGGAGCCGATCAGTATGGTTATGGCTAAGGTTCAACACTTGTCATTCTTTAAGTGGCCGTCTAAAATGGTAGGACTTCCCGACACAAGGAGGCGGGATAAGCGGTGCGAATATCACAAGGACCACGGTCATGATACCGATAGTTGTTACGCGTTGAAGGATCACCTCGAGGAGTTGGTCCAAGACGGTAGGCTTAAGCAATACGCCCGGAAAGACAACTCAACCAAAACAATTGCTTTGCGGCCGGAGTCACCACCGCTCGGCGTAATTCATATGATATATAGCTTGCCAACGACTTCCGCGATGCATTCAATTCAGTCACATCCTAACCTCCAAAAGCAAATCACACCGGCGAAACGCCCCCATGAAGCTGCGAGTATTTCTTTCGATGACTCCGATTTGGTCGGCGTAACACTCCCCGACATTGATCCCTTGGTAATCGAACTACACGTAAACAGATTCACCGTTGAACGGGTTCTCGTTGATCAGGGGAGTACTTCCGAGGTTATGTACTACAAGACCTTCATTAAACTCGGCTTCACTGAGTCGGACCTGTCTCCAGCCCATTATCCATTATTCGGCTTCAACGCCAATCCAAAATACCCGTTGGGCAAAATCACACTACCTATTTGAGCGGGCTCCCGATCAGTGGATGTGGAGTTTTTGGTTGTCAAGCTTCCTTCGCCGTATAATCTCATCATGAGACGAACTTGGTTGCATACAATGCAGGCTGTGCCAAGCACTTATCATCAACTGCTCTATTTCCCGACTGAACGCGGCATTGAACAAATCTGTGGTTCCCAGAAATCGGCACAGGCATGTTATCTCCTTGCCGCGAAGACTCCAAGACAGCTGGAAGTGAATTCTATTGAGGTGTCGGATCGAGAGAGCCTCGATGATGTTGGGCGGCTCCCAAGTGAAAAGGCCACAGAAGCCCTGGATCGCGTTGAAATTGATGGGAATTCTGACAAGTTCTTCATGGTCGGCGCCTCCTTGAACAAAGTCGACAGACAACAGCTAATTGCCTTCTTACTCAGCAACCTTGATGTATTTGCATGGTCGCCATATGAGATGCCAGGGGTGGATCCATCTGTTTCTCAGCAACATTTAAATGTTGACCTCAAGCGCAAGCCAATCATTCAGAAAAGCCGGCGTTCAGCCACAGAGCACACTGCTACCATTGTTGAAGAAGTTGACCGGTTGCTTGATGCCGGGGCAATCCGGGAAGTCACCTACCCAACATGGCTGTTGAATACAGTGGTTGTAAAGAAGAAAAATGGGACTTGGCGTATTTGTGTGGATTTCACGGACTTAAATAAAGCTTATCCCAAGGATTGTTTTCCCTTTCTCAGAATAGACCAACTCGTGGATGCCACGGCGCGTCATCAACGTATGAGCTTCCTCGATGCCTACAGAGGCTATCATCAAATTGCAATGCACGCAGAAGACCAAGACAAAACTGTATTCCTCACCCCAAGAGAAACCTACTGCTATAAGATTATGCCTTTTGGGCTGAAGAATGCAGGGCAACTTACCAAAGACTAGTCACTACCATGTTCAAGGAGCAAATCGGCCGAACGATGGAAGTGTACATTGACGATATGGTGGTTAAGTCTAAAGAAGAGCAGACCCACCTAGTCAATCTGAAAGAGACATTCGGCATTTTACGCAAATACAAAATGAAGCTGAATGCTTCCAAGTGTGTCATTTGGGATCGGTTCTGGCAAATTCCTCGAATACATTGTCAATCACCACGGAATCGAAGCCAACCCGAGGCAAATCACAACAATCCTGGAACTCGACACTCCTCGATCGCTCAAGGAGGTCCAAAAGTTGATGGGGATGGCCGCCGCACTCAACAGGTTCATCAGCCGTTTCACTTATCGCTGCCAACAATTCTTTCATACCCTACGGCAGGGTAAAGCATTTGAATGGACCTCTGAATGCGAAGCCGCTTTCAAACGTCTAAAGACCTACCTTCGATTAATACCACTCTTGACAACACCTTCAGCCAGCGATCCGCTCATTTTATATCTGGCAGTTTCTGACCGGGCCGTCAGCGCCGTGCTGTTAAAGGAAGAGCTTGGGGAGCAGCGGCCAGTGTATTATGTGAGCAAGGCAATGGTTGACGCCGAAACACGTTACCTCCTGTTGGAAAAACTCATCCTAGCCCTCGTCATGGCAGCAAGAAAACTGATGCATTACTTTCAGGGACATACCATCGGGGTACTAACAGACTACCCCCTCCGGACAGTACTCCGTAGTGCAGAAGCATTAGGCTGCGTTTCAAAGTGAGCCCTCGAACTTGGCCAGTACGATATTCAGTTTCTGCCTAGAACCTCAATCAAGGGGCAAGTCCTTGCCGACTTTGTGGCCGAATTCACTGGTGGCCTCGCCAACTATAAGTCCGATCAGACTCAACCTAAGCCGAACTAGAGAATTTATGTTGGGGACATTTGGCAGTTGTATTGCGACGGATCATCCAACCAACGGGGCAGTGGGGCCGGAGTAGTGATCATGGCTCCCAACGGAGCAATAATCGAGCAGGCCGTCAAACTCGGCTTCGAAGCATCGAACAATGAGGCCGAATACGAAGTCCTGCTAACCGGCTTACGGAATGCACATCTTCTGGGTGCTCGGCGTTTGCTTATATTTTGTGATTCAAAACTGGTGATCAATCAGCTGAAGGAGGAGTACCCAGCCAAAAAACGACCGTATGGCAGCCTACATGAAAACGGCAAACTCCTTGCTGGCACAATTTGACCATCATGAATTGAACCAAATAACCCGTGATTAGAACACACATGCAGACGCCCTGGCCTGCCTAGCTTCTGCCATTAACTCAGAGATTAAACGGACAGTTGAAGTAGGTTGCATCCCTAAACCGACCATTGGCCCTTTAGAGGAAGTCCAGGTCAATGTCATAGAGTTAGGACCGAGTTGGATGGACTACATTGCTGCATTCCTATCTTTCGAACAGCTCCCGTCGGATAAGAAAGAAGCGCACAAGCTGCGAAACAAAGCCTTGCGATACTACTTGGATTCGCAAGAAAAGCTTTACAAAAAATCCCTTTTTGGTCCATACCTAGAATGCGTTCATCCGGATCAAGTCGAGGAACTCCTGACTGAAATACATGAAGATAGCTGTGGTGCCCATTCTGGCGGACGCTCTTTGGCTCATCGAGCTGTGACACAGGGGTATTATTGGCCGACAATGAGAGCTGATGCCGAATGTTATGTGAAGAAATGTGAACAGTGCCAGAAGTTTTCTCCTTTAACCCATCTGCCTGCTGAAGAGTTGAGCTCTATAACCAGTCCTTGGCCGTTCGCCCAATGGGGACTTGACATCGTCGGACCATTGCCTCGCGCCCCAGGCAACAAGCAATTTTTTACTGTTGCGACAGATTATTTCACAAAATGGGTAGAAGTGGAGGCACTAACGCACATCCGAGATACTGAGGTGAAGCATTTTGTATGGAGAAATATCATAATGCGATTCGGCATTCCAAGAGCACTTATTTCAGACAACGGCACCCAGTTTGATTGCAGTGTCTACCGAGAACTGTGCAGCAAGTATGGTATTCAGCCCTATTTTTCCACCCCGGCTTATCCACAGAGTAATGGCCAAGCTGAAACATCCAACAAATCCATTTTGGACGGCATCAAGAAAAGGCTGGAGAAAGCTAAAGGCAGGTGGGTCGAAGAATTGCCGAGTGTGTTATGGGCTCACCACATTACTCCGAGGCGGTCCACCGGGGAAACGCCATTCGCTTGTGCTTCGAAACGCAAGCAATCATCCCCTTGGAGATCAGCCTCCCAACCTTGAAATCAAAAGTTTTTGATATGGGATGAAACAACATGATGCTGGCCTTGGATTTGACTCTGATTGAAAAATGAAGAGACCGTGCCCTTGCATCCATGGCACGGTACCAACAGCAACTTGCTAAGTCGTAAAATCAATGTGTTTAGCTACGCCACTATATACCAGGCGAATTGGTCCTGAAGAAAGTGCTCCCAGCTGTCAGGAATCTGGCTGATGGAAAATTGCGTCCTAACTGGGACGACTCCTATCAAATCGACTCAATCGCGGAAGTAGGGGCATATCGGCTCAAAGACATGTCTAGGAAGAGTCTGCCACGACCTTGGAATTCAACGCACTTGCGTAAATTCTATCATTCCTGTGGGGCATGATACTCGCTCTAAATGGTTCGCCATGTACATATTTCACTTTTGCAATGCAAAGTTTCCTATTTTCGCATTGCGGAATGCAGTTCAAAAATCTTTCGGTTTAAGCCTCCGAATTTGGAGCCCCATCCGTGCAGGTCACATTTAGGCCGAATAAGACTCCGGATTCGGAGCGTCTTTCGTGGATATCACGATTAGCCAAGATAAAAAAGCCTCCAAATTTGGAGCCCCATCCGTGCAGGCCATGTTTGGGCTGATTAAGACTCCAGATTTGGAGCACCCTTCGTGTATCACGATTGGTCAAGATGAAAAAGCCTCCGGATTCGGAGCGCCCTTCGTAGATATCACGATTGGCCAAGATAAAAAAAAAGCCTCCGAATTCGAAGCACCATCCATGTAGGTCACATTTGGGCTGAATAAGCCTCCGGATTTGGAGCGCCCTTCATGGATATCACGATTGGCTAAGATAAAAAAGCCTCCGAATTCGGAGCCCCATTCGTGCAGGTCATGTTTGGGCCGAAAAAGCCTCCGGATTCGGAGCGTCCTTCGTGGATATCACAATTGGCCAAAATAACAAGCCTCCGAAATCGGAGCCCCATTCGTGCACGTCACATTTGGGCCGAATAAGACTCCGGATTCAGAGCGCTCTTCATAGATTTCACGATTGGCCAAGATAAAAAAGCCTCCGAATTCGGAGCCCCATCCGTGCACGTCACGTTTGGGCCGAATAAGACTCCGGATTCGGAGCGCCCTTCGTGGATTTCACGATTGGCCAAGATAAAAAAGCCTCCGAATTTGGAGCCACATCCATGCACGTCACGTTTGGGCCGAATAAGACTCCGGATTCGGAGCGCCCTTCGTGGATTTCACGATTGGCCAAGATAAAAAAAACCTCCGAATTCGGAGCCCCATTTGTACACATCTCATTTGGGCCGAATAAGACTCCGGATTCGGAGCGCCCTTCGTGGATATCACAGTTGGCCAAGATAAAGCCTCATTCGTGCAAATCGCGTTTGGGCCGAATAAAACTCCGAATTGGAAGCGCCCGTCCACGTGTGACGCGCTTGGGCCGAATAACAGTACGGATTTGGTATGCTTCCCATGAATATTACAATTAAAGAGCACGCGTTGTTAACAAAAGTTGAAACACGCAACCATTTAAAATGAAGTGTTTCATTACATAAACTTAAATTGAAACATGCAAACACTTAAAACGGGGTGTTTTATTAAATTAACCAATAAATACATAGTTTGCTCCCAATCTGTTCAATTTTACAATATGTTCAATTTTATTCGACATCACCCTCGTCGTTGCTCTTCTCGATTTCGAAAGCGCCAAAGGGAAGGTGATGACGTTGGTATAACGGCAAAGCCAATTCAATGCCCGCTTCTCAGAGAGCCTTTGCGGTTTGGAGAGCCTTAATCCACCCGTGCCTGAAACCTCGATTCTCACATCGGCATACTTCCTCGGTGAGTTTTTCCTTGGTCTTGTCTATCCCGACTTTCCGACTGTCGTGGAAGGCTTTCTCATAACCCCTGGACCTCGCAGTCTCTACTGCAAACATGCTTGTCGTATCTCGATCAACAATCGCATGACTTATCAACCGTTGGTCACCCTTTCCTTCACGACCAAGTTAGGTTGGCAGGCCGTACGCGGCTCGGTAGTTTTGGTATTTCTTAGCTCGCGCTCGGCCTTCTCCGCGCGAGCCTCTAAGTTTCGAATTCGTTCGTTCTTCTGCTCTATCTCCTGCCGCACGACACGTAGATGCATGCCGATTTCATAGGCGGTATACAGCCCTTTAACTGCTCCATGGATACCCTCTCGAAACACTTCAAAGTCCTGTTGACCGACCATCGACTGCTGGACTTCTGGTGGAAAAATCTGTCGTGCGAACTCGACTGCCATACCTAGGTCGTGAACAATTGAATCAGCTTCCATCATCGGTTTATTCCCCACAAAAATTACAAAACTCAACGGTCGCGGTGTCGCATTAGATTCATTTCTCGATCGCAGTGGAGGGGAGCTACCCCGTTACTGTCTTTCCCTTCTGGGTGATCTACTTCGACATGAGGACTGACGTTTTTCCCATTCCCTTGACGTCCTACTCTCCATGCGCATAGGCTCGCCACTGCGATTCATCTCTGTATCCAGCTCAGCCAATGTCCTCCATTCTCATCTACTGTTGAAGAATAGCCTGCTTGACATTCGCACTTATCTAACCTTCCTTAACAGGCTAGTTTAAATTGAGTCTGAACACAATAATGGGATTTACGGGCGCGAAGAGCTCACCCCATTTATTCCTGACAGGTGCAGCGCCCCCGAGGCAATTTCATTAATGCTAAACTTCAAAAGCCCGGTGCCGAGCTACACGTGCAGCAGCCACTTCATAATCCAATGGTATCCGGCGTTTAAAGTTCATACAATGGCTAGGCAGGGGCAAATTTATTAATCTGATCAGCCAAACATCTAAGCCCGGTGCCGATCTACATGTACCGCAGCCACTTTGTGAACTAATGGTATCCGTAACGGCTGGGCAGGGGCAGATTTATTAATCTGATCGGCCAAACATCTAAGCTCGGTGCCGATCTACACATGCCGCAGCCACTTTGTGAACTAATGGTATCCGGCGTTTAAAGTTCATACAACGGCTGGGCAGGGGTAGATTTATTAATCTGATCGGCCAAACATCTAAGTCCGGCGCCGATCTATACGTGCCGCAGCCACTTCATGAACTAATGGTATCCGGTATTTAAAGTTCATACAACGACTGGGCATGGGCAGATTTATTAATCTAATCGGCCAAACATCAAAGCCCAGTGCCGATCTACGCGTGCCGCAGCCACTTCATGAACTAATGGTATCCGGCGTTTATAGTTCATACTGGCTGGGCAGGGGCAGATATCTAAGCCTGGTGCCGATCTACGCGTGTCGCAGCCACTCCATGAACTAATAGTATTCGGCCTTTCCAGTTCATACATTGGCTGGGGCAAAGGCAGGCTCATGAAGCTAATTGGCCATACGACGAGCCCCAGAGCCGTTTCACTTGTTCGGATAAATTGAAGTATAGATTACTAAATTGCCAGGGTACAGTTATCTAATCGACAGATATTCACGGATGTTTAATTCATTCACCTCGTAATCCTACATCCTATTAGATAGCACAGTAGACAACAGTTATTTTATCTAAAATAGCAATAATTAAGCACAAATAATAGCAAAGAACAAAGGAAGTTTTCAAGCAAAGGGAATTTTCATTAATAAATTGAGTACAGATAGTAGCCATTTTACACGTGAAAACTACCTTAAACTAACAAAAATCTGTTAAACAAAAAGCCTACAACCTTGCATGGAAGATGCCTAGCAAAATTAAAATGTCACCCTAGTCAATCCTCAGGGTCAGACGCCAGCGGCTCAACGTCCACTTGCTCAAATGGAATCCGCTGGGCCAATGTCATATTCGCGGCAGCAAGGGCTTTGAGCCAGCCGTGTTTGAAGCCCCGGTTCTCGAATTTAGGCACTTCATCCGCATAGCTCTCCAAGGCGGCTTCTTGTCCAGCTTGGAACGCCTTGGAAACCTCGGAGTTGGCTTTTTCCTTCGCCTTCTTCGATTCTTCCAAGTCGGCTTCCAACTTGGCAATCACATCCTTGGCTAGCTAGAGCGCATCCTCACTCGTTTTTGCTCTGTGCTTGGCAGCCAGCCTTAACTGGTCGGAGTTCCTCGCGCTCTCGGCCTCAGAGTCCACCCTGGCACGTTCCTCCACCGCTTCGAAATTGGCTCTCTAAGAGGCTTCCATAACCTTGCTCTTTTCATTTTCAACTTCAGCTTTCAGCAAGGCGATATGTTCTATAGCGTCATGTTGACGGTGGCCTATTTCGGCTATTCTACCCCCCGTCTGCAAAATAAGGAAATAGAGTTAACTATTAAAAATATATGTATTTAGGCGGAAGACTGCATATAAAGCACATACCAATAAAGCCGACTGAGCCGCTAACGCGATCGACAGCAGATCTGGCTCGGCCCGAAATACGGCTCTGTCAGTCGGTAGGGAGATCGAAGAGGCTATGCTCAAGGCCACAGCCGGGTCTTTTAAAGCCGACGCGTCAGAGGAAATCGGCATGTTCCTTATCTTTGGTTGAACAGTGAACGGAACAACCAAATCCGATTCCTCAATGAGCGGCCGTTTATCGACCTGTTCTTCAGCGGACTCGGCTTCTTCCTCGGCACGATGTTTCTCCCCCCTTTGCTCAACCTCCTGATTCGCCTGCTCTACCCACTCCGACTTGGCCATTTGGGTTTGAGCTATCTCGCCCTCAATAATAGGCAGGGAGGGCTCGGCTTCGGCAGCGAGTGGAATTTCCTATCGAATGGCCTCTGCTCTCCGCCGGGCACCCATTCTTTTGGCGTTTTTCTTCTTGGCAAGTTGTGTGAGTGACAACCCAGCCATGTCCTCAGCCATGTCCTCAGGGTACGTACCGGGAAGGTCTTCTAAACCTGTAAAGACGTCGTCGAAGGAAACGTCCCCTCGGCCTGAGGTGGACGGAGGATTGGATGAATTGAGGCCAGCTTCCTCAAAGGCCAGCTTCAAAGCCTTGTCAACTTCGGCTTCAGACTGGTTTGGCGACTCAGCGACCTCCTCAGCTACCTCCGCCTGCTCCGAATCGAATCTGTCCAAACCAACTTGCCTCAAGTTTTTGAAGTTGGTTAAGACGAGGGCCGTAAGAAACTCTTCGCCCCTCGGAACTGGGATGTTTTTTGCCGCCAAAAGCGTTGCATACGCCAGCTCGTATCGAAGAAGAATGTGGGCCGCCCTCCCTTGTTTTTGAAGGCTTGGACGACTAAAGTATTGGAGCGCGACTTTAATGTCTGTAAGAACGACGTCGTCGGTTGAAACCAAAACTTTCTTCAAATCGTTTCCTGCACAAGTAAAACCATGAGACCGCAAAGATAAAGTTGAGTAAATATAAGAAAAATAAACGCAAGGGGCTGTGGCCACCTGGTTCGCCTCTCCGTCTAGGAATAGGATCTAGGCGGTCCTCGCCTTCACTGAATTCCTAGTTACCTCGGACAACGACCATGACATCATCGACTCACTTGCCAAAGCTGGAAAGCATAGTCACTAAATGATGGTCGGTGTCTTTGGCCCTAAAGAAATAGCGCCCATGCCGGCCAGAAGACTTAGCCAAGGCATAACAATGCCGAAGCAGGTATGCCGAGATTAATCCTAAGGCGACGGTTTAACTCTATAATTCCCATTATGATTCGAAAAAAGTTTACATTAGGTTAGGAAGGGATTAGACCCCAATGACGAAGAACGGCTCTAAGGAATGGGTAGAGGGGGAAACAGACTCTGCCCTCTACAATTAATAAGAGAGGGAAGACGATTGAGCTTTCATCAGCCCTCTCTATATCAAGGGTGCTGTCTGTTACAAGTGACAGACGGACATCATCAGGGATGGAAAAATGGCGTCGAAAGCCGGAGACTTGATCCGCAGAAATGAGGTCTTTCAAATGCTTTGCCATTTTTGTCAGTCTATGGAGTACGTTAAACTAAAAACAAATCAGGAAAAGGGATTCGAAGTAGAGAGGAAGAGAACTTACAAGGAATGGAGAAAACAATGAGGGATAAAAGGAGGATGCAGAGGTGAATCGGAAGGCATACCAAGAGCTTCAAGTATTCAAAAATGTGTATGCATTTGAAAAGACAACAAAATTTTAAATCACAATAAATGGAAGAAGCGTACGAAGGGTCAGGAAGTTGTAATGATGATAGAAAGGCGTGTGAGTTCTGACATTCGCGTTAGAATGAGGATTAGCCGCCGAATTTCGGCTTTAACTTTTCGAGTTCAAAGCCAAACACACCAGCTAACTGTTGTTAGTGGAGTGTTTGGAGGGCAATTATGGGGACCGAGTATCAGGGGATGCAAAGAGGCCGAGTAAGTGAACTTGGAGAGTCGAGATATATAAATTTATTCGGCCCCGTCTTATACAAATTCAGAAGTATCTTAATCGGCTGCATAACCGATTGAGCAAGGAGCCGAGTAAAGAGCAGTTTGCAACAAAATGAGCCAAGTAAATAGTTATACGGTGGATTAAAGGTAGGCTCAACCCTGAGGCCCAAGAAAGGATATAAATAAAAGAACATCAACCAAATGCTTAACTTAAAATCCCAGCAACCAAGAGAGTTTATACTGACTTGTCCGTCGGAGTGCTAATTCTGGCACCCCCGACCAGAGTGTTTATTCCTTTTCAGGTAGCTGGCTGAAGATCACGAGCGTCCTACAGGATCCAAAGAGTGTTTCCGAACTACTTCCCCACAAAAACTTACACCTTTTATGAAATTACTTACACCGTTTGTGAAAAAACTTACACATTTTCTGAAATGTTACACCTTTTGTTAAAACTTACACTTTTTGTGAAAACTTATGCCTTTTCGTAAAAAAAGTTACACCTTTTGCGAAGAGTTACACCTTCTATGAAATAATTTATTTCATAAAATTTACACCTTTTGTTGGAACTTACACCTTTTATGAAAACAAAACTTACACCTTTTGTGAAATTACTTACACCTTTTGTGAAAAAATTTACACATTTTCTGAAACGTTACACCTTTTGTGAAAAAATTTCTTTCATAAAATTTATACATTTTGTTAATAGTTACACCTTTTATTGGAACTTACACCTTTTGTGAAAACATAACTTACACCTTTTGTGAAATTACTTACACATTTTGTGAAAAAACTTACACCTTTTCTGAAACGTTACACTTTTTGTGCAAAATTTTCATTCATAAAATTTACACATTTTGTGAAAACTTATACCTTTTCGTGAAAATATTTACACATTTTGTGAAAAGTTACACCTTTTGTGAAATAATTTATTTCATAAAATTTACACCTTTTGTAAAAACAAAACTTACATCTTTTGTGAAATTACTTACACTTTTTATGATAAAACTTACACCTTTTCTGAAACGTTACACCTTTTCTGAAAAATTTTCTTTCACAAAATTTACGCATTTTGTTAAAACTTACACCTTATGTGAAAACTTATACCTTTTCGTGAAAATACTTACACCTTTTATGAAAAGTTATACCTTTTGTGAAATAATTTATTTCATAAAATTTACACTTTTTGTTGGAACTTACACCTTTTGTGAAAACAAAACTTACATCTTTTGTGAAATCACTTACATCTTTTGTGGGAAAACGTAACATTTTCTGAAATGTTACACCTTTTGTGAAGAAAAAATTATTATTAAATTTACACATTTTGTTAAAACTTACACCATTTGTGAAAACTTATACATTTTTGTGAAAATACTTACATCTTTTGTGAACAGTTACACATTTTGTGAAATAATTTATTTCATAAAATTTACACATTTTGTTAGAACTTACACCTTTTGTGAATTACTTACACTTTTTGTGAAAAAACTTATACTTTTTTTGAAACGTTGCACCTTTTGTGAAAATTTACACCTTTTCATGAAAAATATTTACACAAAATGTGTAACTTTTGACAAACGATGTAAGTATTTTTACGATAAGGTGTAAGTTTTCAGAAAATGTTTAAGTTTTAACAAAATGTGTAAATTTTATGAAAATTTTTTTTTACAAAAGGTGTAACTTTTCAGAAAATGTGTAATTTATTTCACAAAAGATGTAAGTTATTTGACAAAAGGTGTGAGTTTCGTTCTCACAAAATGTGTAAGTTCCAATAAAATGTGTAAATTTTATGGAAAAAAAAATTCACAAAATGAATAACTTTTTAGGAAAGGTATAAGTATTTTCACGAAAAGGTGTAAATTTTCAGAAAATGTGTAAGTTTAGCAAAATGTGTAAATTTTATGAAAGAAATTATTTCACAAAAAGTATAACTTTTCAGATATAGTGTAAGTTTTTTCACAAAAGATGTAAGTAAATTCACAAAAGGTGTACATTTCGTTTTCACAAAAGGTGTAAGTTCCAATAACATGTGTAAATTTTATGAAAAAATTATTTCACAGAAGGAGTAACTTTTCAGAAAATGTGTAAGTATTTCTACGAAAATGTGTAAATTTTCAGAAAATGTGTAAGTTTTAGCAAAAGGTATAAATTTTATGAAAAAAATTATTTCACAGAAGGTGTAACTTTTCAGAAATAGTGTAACTTGTTTTACAAAAGATGTAAGTTATTTCACAAAAAGTGTAAGTTTCATTTTCACAAAAGGTATAAGTTCTAATAAAATGTGTAAATTTTATAAAAAAAATAATAATTTCACAAACGGAGTAACTTTTCAGAAAATGTGTAAGTTTTAGCAAAAGATGTAAATTTTATGAAAGAAATTATTTCACAAAATGTGTAACTTTTCAGAAATAGTGTAAGATTTTTCACAAAAGATGTAAGTTATTTTACAAAAGGTGTAAGTTTTGTTTTCAAAAAAGGTGCAAGTTCTATTAAAAGGTATAAATTTTATGAAAAAAATTATTTCACAAAAGAAGTAACTTTTCAAAAAATGTGTAAGTATTTTCATGAAAATGTGTAAATTTTCAGAAGGGGTGTAAATTTTATGAAAGAAATTTTTTCATATATAGTGTAATTTTTCAGAAAATGTGTAACTTGTTTCAGAAACGATGTAAGTTATTTCACAAAAGATGTGTAAGTTTTGTTTTCAAAAAATGTGTAAGTTCTATTAAAAGATGTAAATTTTATGAAAATAATTATTTCACAAAATGAGTAACTTTTCAAAAAATGTGTAAGTATTTCCACCTAAAGGTGTAAGTTTTTAGAAAATGTGTAAGTTTTAACAAAATGTGTAAATTTTATGAAAGAAAATTTTTCACATATGGTGTAACTTTTCAGAAAAGGTATAACTTGTTTCACAAAAGATGTAAATTATTTCACAAAAGGTGTAAGTTTCATTTTCAGAAAAAGAGTAAGTTCTAATAAAAGATGTAAATTTTATAAAAAAATTATTTCACAAAACGAGTAACTTTTCAAGAAAGGTGTAAGTATTTCCACGAAAATGTGTAAGTTTTCAGAAAAGTTGTAAGTTTTAGCAAAAAATGTAAATTTTATGTAAGAAATTATTTCACAAAATGTGTAGTTTTTCAGAAATGGTGTAAGTTTTTTCACAAAAGATGTAAATAATTTCACAAAAGGTTTAAGTTTCGTTTTCACAAAATGTGTAAGTTCCAACAAAATGTGTAAATTGTAGAAAAAAATAATATTTCACAAAAGGTATAACTTTTGACAAAAGGTGTAAGTATTTTCACGACAAGGTATATGTTTTCAGAAAAGGTGTAAGTTTTAGCAAAATGTGTAAATTTTATGAAAGAATTTATTTCACAAAAGGTGTAACTTTTCAAAAAAGGTGTATGTTTTTTCACAAAAGGTGTAAATAATAGGGTAAACTACCAATAGGTCCTACTTTGGAGACTTATTACCCACTAGGTCCTACTTTGGAGACTTATTATCCATTAAGTCCTATTTGATAAATTTATTAAGTGATAAAGATAAATTTATCAGTCTTTTTTTTTATGAATAAATTTATAGTGATAAATTTATCAGTCTCTTTGTTTTATGAATAAATTTTTAGTGATAAATTTATCAATATCTTATTTTTATAATGTTAAATTTATTAGTTAGGACCTGTAGGTAAATAAGTCTAGTTAATAGGACTAATTGGTAAGTACCCCTAAGTAATATTTGTAAGTTGTCAAAAGTTACACCTTTGGTAAGTAATTTCACAAAAGGAGTAAGTGTTCACAAAAGGTGTAAATAATTTCACAAAAAAGCGAAAGTTCTCAGAAAATGTATAAGTAATTTCACAAAAAAGCGTAAGTTCTCACAAAAAGCGTAAGTAATTTCACAAAAAAAAAGTGTAAGTTTCCACAAAAGGCGTAAGTTTTCACAAAATGTGTTAGTTTTCTTGAAATTATTTACGCCTTTTGTAAAAATTTACGCCTTTTGTAAAAACTTACGCTCTCTTGTAAAATTATTTTTGCCTTTTTGTGACAATTTACACATTTAGTCATATAATATATTATTTTATTAATTTACCTAGAAAGTGACCTATTTAGCAGGTCACCAATGTGTAAGTTTTCCAAAATTTTGGTATAAACCAATACATAAAAAGTGTAAATGCAAAATAGAAAATGTGTAAGTGTCTTGCATACCATATGCAAAGCACACCTAAGAAAGGTGTTTTTGCTTTAGGGTAATTGTATTGTTATTCATCTTACTAAAAACTAGATAACGATTATCCCGAAATCAAAGGCAATAAGTGTATATCATATGCAAGTTATAACATTTATGTGTTACTTATCACAAATATAATAACTAAATCCTAAAAAAAATAAAAATAAAAATGATTTATAACCAAACACTACCTAAATATAACTAAAGACGTTTTAGGTTATAACCAAAAAATAATTAAAATTAAAAGAAGTCATAAATAACACTATAATAGTTATAACTAAGTCATAATTAACACACTAACCAAAGATCATAAAAATTAGGGTGAATTACACTAACGGTCCCTATAATTTGGGAATTGTGTCATTTTGATCCCTGACTTTTTAATTGTGACACATTTAACCTTAAATTTTAAATATTGTTCCAAATAAGGACAATCGATGATACCATTGGATTTTTCAAGGGCAAAAATGTCAATTTGATAAAATATAAACTAATTTAACAAAAATAAATTTCAAAAAAATATTTTTGAATTTTTAAAAATTATTTCTACCCACTAAAGATAAAATTATGTAAAATTGATAAATATTTTAGACATTTATTTATTTATTTTTACTAAATTAATTTTATTATGTGTTTGGATGATAATCATGAAATAATGGTTTTTTTGTTTTCATTAAATTAGTTTTTATTTTTCCAAAAGAACATGACAACAACATTGATATCATTATTAAACCAATCTATTAACTTAAAAAATCCAAAACTAAAAACATTTTATATATTAAATATATCAATTATCTATTACATGATCATCATCCAAACATATAATAAAAATTAATTTGATAAAATAAATAAATAAATAAATGTTTAAAAGATTTATCAATTTTACATAATTTTATCTTTGGTGAGTAGAAATAATTTTAAAATATTTTTTTAACTTTTATTCTTGTCAAATTAGTTTGTATTTATTAAATTGACGATTTTGTCCTTAAAATTAAGCAATGGTATCTTCAATTGTCCTTATTTAGAATAAGATTTAAAATTCAGGATCAAATGTGTCACAATTAAAAAATGAGAGATTAAAATGATATAAGTCCCAAACTATAGGGAATGATAATGTAATTCACCCTAAAAATTATAACTGGGACATAAAGGTATATCATAGAATTCAACGGAAATCAGATACCATGACTTGAAATATATTTCTCCCGTTAAGTTAGAAATTTTGGAAAAAAAAAGTTCCTACTGAATTAGAATCGTTCTTCATTTAAGAAGTACAGAAACACACGTCAATACAAAAAATTTCAAAGTAAAACACTACTATATAAAATATGCAATTTTGTTTATTATTAATTATATATCAATAATAATAAATTTTATAAAAATTAATAATTAACATTATAATCTTTTTCATAGATTTGAAATTATTTTGTGAAACACCCACTGCACTATAAATTCTCCTTTATTATAAGGCATATTTAATGAAATCATTTTTTAAGCCTAAACGATGTGTATAAATTTATGCTTGTTTATTTTATCATTAGATTTTAATTATTTAATTTAAATTTATAATATATTTCATGTGTATTGATTTAGCCAAAATATGCATATTTGTTGCATGTAGAATCATAAATATAGTTACGTAATATTTACAATTTTTTTATGTGTATATCCAGAGCAAAAATGAGTGGTCTATTTAAAAAAAATACATGTGTCATTTATTTTTTTGGAGATAAAAACATTAAAAATGAAAAGATTACAATTATGGTAGCAATTTAATTTTTTCATAAATGATATACACAAAATGTCCTGCAAAATAAATTGTTCATATCATCGAAAAATAAGACCTTTGGTGGATCCCACGAACTGAAATAGTTCTTTTAAATTCAAATTTAAATTTTGCAGAAGTATAACCAAAATAAAAAATAAAAAACAATGTGCCTTATTTTATTGCGAAAATTCATTCAATTTATGGATCACAAAACATATGAAATGAGATACCTTTACCTTGACCAAGTAAGATAGGCCTAAGGGGGTGTTCTGTTTCTATAAAAATAAAAAATAAAAAACTAAAATGACACTCCTAAAAAAAATATTAAAAAGTTAAAAATTTAATTTTCTTGTAACTATTTATTTAATTAAAAAAGTATTGTATTAAAAAAAATTTATCTCCCAGAAAAATTAAAAAATCAAGAAACCGTTACAAAATTCAAATTTCCAAACGGACCTATGCCCTGCCCTGATGTAGACATTTTTTTTTTTTTTTTTTTTTTTTTTTTTGGGAGTAGGTAAGTCATAAATGCAGACAAGACTAGACACCCGCTGGGGGGGTTTTGGGAGTAGTAAGTCATAAATGCAGACAAGACTAGACACCCGCTTGGGGGGGGGGGGGGGAGGGGGGGGGTTTTGGAGTGGGTTGTTAAAGATAAGTCATAAATGCAAGATAAGTGATAAATGCAAGACTATCTACCAATGCTCCAACTCTTCTGAATAAGTTCAAAGATAGATGTGCTAATTATTTAAAGGGTGATGATTGAGACCCTTTCCAATCATAACCTCCACCACCCCCCACAGACACGTGGCAGGTGGTGATTGGAGGAGAAGGAATAAAAGAAAAGAAAGAAAGAAAAAGTAGCCAATCAAGTGAAGAGGGGGTCAAGGGGATGGAAAAAAAAAGGAGGTTCAAGTCATTATTCTTATTTAAAAACCTTATTTATAAATGTTATAGTAATAGTTTATGCTGTCCCATTTTGCTATTGGAGGGGGGGGGGAGCGGGAGTAGATAAGTCATAAATGCAAGATAAGTCAAGAGAAGGGGTAGATAAGTCATAAATGCAAGATAAGTCATAAATGCAAGACTATCTACCAATGCTCCGACTCTTCTGAATAAGTTCAAAGATGGATGTGTTAATTATTTAAAAACCTTATTTATAAATGTTATAGTACTAGTTTATGCTGTCCCATTTTGCTATTGGTAAGTATATTTATGGTATTGAGTATGAACATGTGCATTATTTTGCTTCGGGTGTGGCAGAGTAGGTCATCAGGTACGGAGTTGTGCTGCTACTTCGACCAAGATGTAACAACTCTCACTTTGCCTTAGTCATGCTCACGTGCATTTACATGATTTTTGTTTTGTTAAGCTTGTAATTGCAGACCTTGATTTGTTTTGTCTAAGTGTTGCTTGCATGCTTTGTTCCTTACTTGGTGTGTTTAGCCGAAGCCGTGTTTAGCCTAAGTCACATCTTTGAACCTTTTATACCTAGCACCATCTTGGAACCACTCTGGTTGACCTCCACTACCACCCCGGCATATTGGCCGAGATGTCATCATTTAGGCCGAGGTGTGCATCACCTAGGCCGAGATAAGTCATAAATACAAGATAAGTCATAAATGCAAGTCTATCTACCAATGCTCCGACTCTTCTGAATAAGTTCAAAGATGGATGTGTTAATTATTTAAAAACCTTATTTATAAATGTTATAGTACTAGTTTATGTTGTCCCATTTTGCTATTGGTAAGTATATTTATGGTATTGAGTATGACCATGTGCATTATTTTGCTTCGGGTGTGGCAGAGTAGGTCATCAGGTAGGGAGTTGCGCTGCTACTTCGACCAAGATGTAACAACTCTCACTTTGCCTTAGTCATGCTCACGTGCATTTACATGATTTTTGTTTTGTTAAGCTTGTAATTGCAGACCTTGATTTGTTTTGTCTAAGTGTTGCTTGCATGCTTTGTTCCTTGCTTGGTGTGTTTAGCCGAAGCCATCTTAAGCCTAAAAGTCACATCTTTGAACCTTTTATACCTAGCACCATCTTGAAACCACTCTGGTTGACCTCCATTACCACCCCGACATATTGGCCGAGATGTCATCATTTAGGCCGAGGTGTGCATCACCTAGGCCGAGATGTTACCATCTAGGCATCCAACATCCTTGATCCTTGCACCTGGTGATCTTGTTCCTGGACTGGTATGACCTAGACTGAGGTGTGGCACATCTAGGCCGAGGTGTGGCACAACTAGGCCAAGTGTTATCCTTCCTAGCCGAGATCATCGAAACCTTCTTGTCGAAGCCTATGTCTTGATCCGAGGTCATTGCCTTGTCAGAGTACCTTTGTCACCCTACTTGTTGTACACCCTTTGTCATGCGCTTGTCTTGTCTTTCAGTCACCTTTTTTAGGAGATCCAATCCGGCGTTGCCACGTGTCCCAGCAGAGAGTTAAGTCAGGTACTAGCTGAGAACCCACATCATTTTGTGTCATACCTTTTACATTGTAGAGGGAGAAGCTCTAGGAAGAAGAAGAGAAGTTTAGAGTGAGAAAGCTAAATTCCAAGCTTGATCCTTAGAGTCTAAACCGTTTGATCCGAGTTTTGAGGTCAGATTATTGATTTACTCTTGTTGTTCTTTATGTTCATCTAACCACATTGCATGATCTAGCATAATTCATGAGCCATGCATTGCTTTAAAGTTGGTTTTAGAAAGAGAAAATGATGTTCTTGTATTCTTGAAGGAAAACCATGTTTTGATCCGAAAGTTTGTATCAAGATCTATGTTGTGTGTTTGTTTTCATGGAATCTTCAAGTATAGGTACCCAGATCCATGTTTTTGAACTCATACCACGAAATCTCAAATTTTAAATAAAGAAGTTATGATTTTAGCATTTATGTTTTTCATGTTCATATTCTTCATGTTCTTCACAGGAAACCCAGATTTTCCCCAGACTTCATTTCCCTGAATGTAGTCACCGGGACCACACCTCGGCCAAGAGGTATAGGACCTCGGCCAAGACCTGGTTGGTACCCAGCATGTTTTCCCGAAATGAAAAACAGTGTTTTAACTCTCAGCACATGTTTTGCTTTGTCTTGACCTAGTTTGAAAGAAATGCCGAGATCATTTCCAGTCATGAAAAGCTTGTTTTAAGAATGCATTGCACAACCATGTTTGAGCATCTCTTCTTGTCTTCTTGAAGTGCATTCAGTGGACTTTGCCATGTATTGTAGGTCTTGGATTCTTGCCTTAAGCCCTACGCCCGAAGAGTTATGTGAGTGGTATTTTTAATAAAGCTATGTTCTAATGTTTTAATAAAAGCTTTGCTTGTTTCGTTTTGAAAAAGTATTTGTTCAAGTATGAATGATCATCCCTAGTTTTGTATCAAGTATTATCTTGTTTTGATGACATTCTTGGAAAGTCCTTAGTGCTAGGGGACTATAATGCAACTAGTACCCTTGTTTGAGATATCTCCCTTGCCACCGACGGCCTTATGCGGGTAGGTTTGTCTAATCGATTCCGGTTCGATTATTCCCTTATTTTGTCAGGAATGTCATCCCTCATATTATATTGATGCTAGTAAGCAGCCCTTGAAGCTTTGAAAGACTTGGTAGATGAACTTGGTTCATCCCTTGATTTTGTACAAGCTATGATATGTATTGTTTTGATAAAGATCTTGGATGTCATTCATTTAAACCTTTATTATTAATATTATTCACTGAGTATCCAAGCTCACCATCTCCTTATATATATGTAGGTGACGAGCAAGAAGGCGGTGATGCCTAGATGTTATTTGCAAATTGTTTTGGATTCATTTTGTTAGCGTCTTGAAGATTATGCTTCTTAACTTTGTATTTCATGTATTTTGTGTATTTCGGCTTGAGAAGCCTTTTGATCAAGATGTAACATACACTTTGTTTTATTTGTATTCAAGTTGTAAAACTATGTTAAATGTATGTCATTTCATTTAATCTATGCACAGCTCTTATGAACTAATTAGATTTAAATTTATTGCTTCCGCACATACAAGCCCCATACGTATACTCTGATTGTGTGTGAATTTTTGTAAGTTGGCATTTGGTAATCTCAGATTACTGGCCATCACGGCACCATTCCACTAGGGGCGGAATGGGGTCATGACACAAGATTTCCGGCAACACCAATTCGGCCAGTGCTCCAAGTCAAGTTTCAACCGTTGGAACAGAGGAGGTGGCGAGGCCCATAGAATCTTTAGATGGGCCAAACTCTTATAATGACCAACCACAGTTACAACTCCCGATAATTTCGGTCCATGGATGCTAGTGAGTAGGAAAGGCCCAAAAAATAGTGTTGGGCTTAGATCAGAGTCCAGAGTTAGGTTTAAAGAGAGAGCCCATGCCAAGGGGCAAGGGAGATCACCTCAGTCAAACAAGACTCAAGGAGCTAGTTCATCCATGCCCCCACCCAGCTACTGTGATAAGACCATTGCTTCTAATTCAATTCCTGATAAAAAGGTATCCTCTCAAAATAGCTTTTCTGCCCTAGCATGTACGGAGGAGATGTTCATTTCCAATGCACATCTTGCGTGTATAGATGAGCTGATGGGAAATTCGGAGGTAGTCAGACCTACTCTCTGTCCTCAGCCCTTTGTGGCTGGAAACTCATCCTTGGTTTAGTCCCCCACCCTAGCCTTGAGTTCCTCTATCTTTAAAAATAAGAAACCCCCAGACCCTCCTTCCTCCTCTTCTGAGCTGTTGAACTCCAAACTTCCGTGTGTTGAGAAACATGGTGATACCAGAAGAGAATCAACACAAAATCTAGTTTAGTTCGATCTACCTTGCATTAGATCAAGAGAAAGAAGCAACTCACCTAGTAAGTTCCGTTTGGTGGATCGGAGAAGTTCGCCTCATAATAGAGAGAGAAGAGATGAATCACTATGGCAGCAAGAACACCATAGTCAGACTGAGCTCCATCAACTCCGATGTATTCGATCGGTTGAAAGTGAGGAAAATTATGGGAACCCCTAATTTCGGTCCCCTTCCGTCCTTTCCCAACTCTATATCAATGAAGTTACTTATATGGAATTGTAGAGAAGCAGGTAACAAAGTTTTTAAAAGAACCATCAAAGAGCTTGATCAAACTCACAAGCCATCTATTCTGGTTCTGATGGAAACAAAGGTGGAACTGAGCTCTATGGGGCAGTTCTTCAACAAAATGGGGTTTACAGCCTCCTCCCATGTAGACCCAGTGGGGCGCAGTGGTGGTATATGGGTTCTTTGGGACCTTTTCCGAGCGACAGTGGAAGCCTTAGAGGTCAATGCTCAGTTCATTCATGCTAACGTTCAGAGGGATAATTTTGAGGACTGGATTCTTTCAGCTATCTATGCCAGCCCCAACCCCAGAAATAAGGACCTTCTTTGGGCAAACTTGGAAGTTATGGCAGATAACATGACCTCTCCTTGGCTGCTGGCAGGGGATTTTAATGATATTGCATCCCAAAGTGAAAAGAGAAGTTTTTCTACTACTATCAACCAAGCTAGGACCCAAAAATTCAATACCAGGATGAATAGATGCAACCTCATGGACCTGGGATGGTCTGGACCTAATCTCACTTGGACTAATGGCAGACAAGGCATGGCTAACACCCTTGAGAGACTTGATAGAGCGGCTTGCAATTCTGAATGGCACCTAGCTTCACTGAAGGGGCAGTTCATAATCTTCCTCGGACTTACTCAGACCACTCTCCTATGGTTGTGTACACATAAGGTATGTCGTCTCTTACACCCTCTACTAGGCCTTTCCGTATAGAAGCTGCCTGGTTCACTGATCCTGATTTTAAGTTACTTGTTAAAGAAGCTTGGAGCATTTGCCATAATTTGATTCCCAAAGCCACGGTTTTGCTTACTAAAAATGCTATTTCTTGGAATAAAACCCATTTTGGTAACATATTTCGTAAAAATAGATGGCTTTTGGGGCGAATTGAGGGTATCCAAAAATCTCAATCCATTAAAGAGTTTAATACCATTCTATATCAAGAGGAGTTATTAGGGTACCAAAAGTCTAGATCTAATTGGATCTCTTTGGGGGATCGCAATACTAAGTTTTTTCACATCTCTACGATTGCCAAGCGTAGAAAATCGAGGGTGTCCACCCTCAAAGATGATCAAGGGGCCTGGATTTCTGATACCTCTGTCTTAAAAAACCATGTCCAAAATTATTTTGGGTCTCTTTTCCAAGCCAATCAGCATCTGCGATCTCACGGTGTTTCTACCCTCTTGCAACCGAAAGTTAGCTTAGAAGACAACCGTGCCCTCACTAGACCTGTTGCTGATAAAGAGGTGTGGGATGCTATCAAGAGCATTAGACCTTTCAAAGCCCCTGGCCCTGATGGTATCCAATCCATCTTTTACCATACTCATTGGGATATAGTGGGCCCTTCTGTGTGTAAGTTCATTCAGAATTGTTTCTCCACGAAAAAAGTCCCTGATAATTTCAAATACTTCTTTACTACCCTTATCCCTAAACTTGACAATCCTAAGTCCATTCATCAATTCAGACCCATCAGCCTCTGTAATGTCTTGTATAAAACCCTTACCAAAATCTTAGTTTGTAGGCTTAGGCCTCTTTTGGCCAGCATTGTTGGTCCTTTTCAAAGCAGCTTCATTCCTCATCGTACGACTTGTGATAACATCATTATTGCTTAGGAGATCATTCACACTCTCAAAGGGCTTAAGGGCAAGATGAGTGATATGATCTTGAAAATTGATTTAGAAAAGGCTTATGACAACGTGTCTTGGCAATTCCTTTATCAAACCCTTGTTGATTTTAACTTTAATGATCATTGGATTGAGTTAATTATGAACTGTGTTACCAATGTGAAAGCCTCTATCCTCTGGAATGGTGAGAAACTGGAGAAATTTCTTATAGAGAAGGGGTTGAGGCAAGGTGATCCTCTATCACCCTACCTCTTTGTGTTATATATGGAGAAACTCTCAAATATGATATCTGAGAAAGTTCATCAAAACAGATAGAAGGGTGTTAAGGCTTCTAATAAAGAGCCTCTCATCTCACATCTTTTTTTTGCTGATGATCTCTTATTGTTTGGGAAAGCTGATGTGAGTAATTGTAATATCATTATGGAGGTGTTGAATGATTTTAGCGCTGCTTCTCGTCTCAAGATCAGTTTACATAAATCCAAATTATTCATTTCTCCTAATATTGACTGCCATGTTGCTAGGAGTTTAAGTAATGTGTGTGGTATCTCCTTGACTTCTGATTTGGGGAAATATCTTGGTATCCCTCTTATCCATAAGAGGTGTAATCAAATAAAATTCAATGTAGACTTACCAGCTGGAAATTGAATTTGTTATCCTTGGCTGGGAGGTCTACATTGGTTCAAGCTGTGTCCTCCACTTTGCCCTCTTATGCTATGCAAACTTTTGCTCTTCCGGGAAGCATTTGTAATGATATTGATAGATTAAACCGTAACTTCCTTTGGGGAGATACGGAAACTAGTAAGAAAGTCCATCTTGTGAAGTGGACGAATGTGTGCCAAAGTAAAAAGATGGGAGGGCTTGGCCTGAGAATGGCAAAGACTCAAAACGTGACTCTTTTGGCTAAGCTGGGTTGGAAAATATTGATTAAGGAGGACTGCCTTTGGGTTAAAGTCCTTGAGGCTAAATACCTTTCTGATAATGATTTACTCTCTTATTCTTCTAAAAAGTCTGCTTCTCACATTTGACGAGGTATTCTCCAAACTAGAGATATCTTGAAGAAAGGGATTAAATGGAGTGTGGGTGATGGTTATCACATTTCCATTTGGTATGATTGGTGATGTGGTGAAGAGGCTTTGGCTTCTACTTTCCCCAATCATCCTCTTATAACCTCTGAAAAGGTGGTTACTCTTTTGGATGCAGAGGGTAACTGGGATACGGATGCGAGACACGCTAAACTCCCCAGTGAGGCTCTCGGCTGTGTTTTGAAAGTAACGCTGTCGCGTTTTGTCACATTTCCTGATAGTCCTCATTGGAGGGGGTCTATTGGGGGAGGTTTCTCTATTGCTACTGCTTATAAGATTGCTTCTAATCAGGTGGATGAGAGTATAGACCTTAAGTGGGTGTGGAAACTGAAAATCCCACAAAAACTTAAATGTTTTCTCTGGTTGATCTTTCTTGGCAGGCTTCTTACCAATGATAGGAGAATGAGAAGAGGGTTGTCTGATAATGCGGAATGTCCTCAGTGTGGTTTTCACACTGAAGACACTGAGCATCTCTTTCGTAACCGTGTGGTCACCAAAGCTGTTTGGAGTAATGTGGCTGGTACTCCGTGGTTATCTGCTGATAGTCAGTTGTATCTTAACTCTTGGATCAAAAAGAATTTGAAACCTCGGCAGACTTCTGCCCCTTTTTGGAATCTTCTTTTCATTGCTTCTCTTTGGCAAATTTGGCTTGACAGAAAAAAAAAAGTTTTTGATAATGTGGATCCCATTTTGAACCAGTCTTTATCAACTAGATTCTGCAAGCTTTTAGTATGAATGTTATTTCCACCTCACAGATAACCACTCTAATTAACTGGTTTCCTCCTTCTTAAGGGAAAATTAAACTCAATACCGATGGGTGTGCTCGTGGAAATCCCGGGGACGGAGGCTTTGGTGGAGCCTTTTGCGATGAAAAAGGAACTTGGCTGTTCGGTTTCTTCGGCAAGCTCGAGAACTGTTATAGCCTCGAAGCTGAAATGTGGGGCATTTACCGCGGCCTAACTATTGTTTTGGAGAGAGGACTCCATGAAGTTATTATTGAAACTGACTCGACTCTGGCTGAGGAGCTTCTGACCAAAGGCCCTCCTCCAAATTGTTCATACTGAAGCATCGTTGAGGATTCTCGTCACCTGTTACAACGTTGCTGCTGCTTCATTCAGCACATCATACTGGAAGCTAATCAATGTGCGTATGCTAATATGGGAGCTGATCAAGCAGAATTCCTGGTGGTTGTGGAGGAGCCACCTGCTAAAGTGCGTAGCCAAGTCCTTGCCGATATGGTGGGAGTGGCTTATAGGAGGATTTAGTGCCTCTGTTTTGGCTTTGTTTTTCTGTTCTTGGTTTTTTCCTTTTCCGTTGTACCAAAAAAAAAAAAATTTAAAATTAATAAATTTCATTTAATAAAATTAAGAATATTAGAATATTACCATTTTTTTTTTAATTTTAAAATTGAGAACACATTATTAGTTTTTTTTAAAGTTTTTTTATTTTTGATATTTTTGCATATCAATGTTCCATTATCGTACTCCTTTATAGACACAAAATTTTCAATTCTGTACAAAAAATAATTCAATTTTTTAAATTTTTTCAAAAAAAAAACATTCATCTTGTTTGATTTGATCTGAATTCATTTTTCAAAAAATTGAAACTTTTTATTTTTCATATATTTTTTATTTTCACTGAATTTTTTTTAACATTTTAGCAATTTTTTAAAGTTTTAAATACACCTAACATAAATACATTTAAAAAGTATAATATTTATTTTTAAAAAAAATATATTCACTAAATACTAAAAATACAAAAATTTAGTACAATTTTTGTATTCTTGTGTATTTATTGATTTTTTAAAATGCTTTTTTTTTACAAATATTTTACTTTTTAGATATATCTAAGTAAGATGCATTTAAAAAAGTAAAAAAAAATACTCAAAATTTTAAAATATTCACTAAAAATTAAAAAAAAAAATTTAAAAAATCAATTTTAAAAAAATTAAATTCAAAAAATTGAAACCAAAGATTAGTTTTTTTAATTTGAAAGTTGATGTTTTAAAATTTTGAAAATTAAAATAAATGTCAAATCATAATGTTCTTTTATAAATAATCATAAATGATTATCAATCATTGTTTGAAGAAAAATTCTAATTATTAAAAATTTAATGAGATGGGGATTGACTTTTTAACTATTTTAGCTTGGGTTTAAAAAACCTCATTTGACATAGGTTTTTTTGACTTTTTTGACTTTTGTAAACAAAAAAAATAAAATAATTATGATTTGGATATAACATTTTGTTTTATTGGATTAAAAAACCTATTTTATTTTTTTTGTGACTATTTTAACCAAAAAACCGCCATTTAGCGTATGCCAAACGAGGGCTAAAACTTGTGTGTAAAAGGTGATGCTAGAGATAACAACTTTTCTACCAAATAAATAATTGTGAGATATTTGATCATTTATTTGATAGAAAATGTAGGACCTATAACACTTTTCATTTGTAAATGCTCCATTAATTAATTTCTAGGCATCCGACAAGCCTTACAACCCCATGCCATGGTTGGGCCACTTCATTTCATTCCAGATTCATTTCAATTTCATTTCTATCCAATATCATTCCAGCAAATCAAACTCCCCTTAAAAATTTGGAAATTATCTGGAAATTTACAAAGGGGTTGGTGTTTTCGTAAAGGGGAAGCAAAAGGCAGGGAAATTATCTGGAAATTTACCAGAGGATACCCACATAATTTCTGTTCATGCAATGCAACATAAAATAGTGCATTCCAAAGTATATTATGAATAAAATCTTAACCATTCACTTGTTAGGTTAAACTCTTAAATAGTATAGTATTTGTGTCCACACTGAATAACTATTTTTATTTTTATTTTGAGATTTATTAGAAGCCCAATTTATTTTCTTTTTAAGCTATCAAGAATCTTCTAAGTACTATATCTGAGACAAAAAAGGATAGCTCAAGTGTTAAAATTCTGTGTTTGGAGTCTCATTCTCAAAAAGTGAAATCATGGATTCATCATTTGCTCAAGCAGACATTTTTGAATCCCATCAACTATATAAATAAATAAAAAGGTCATACCTAAATTACCCATCTAAATACAAAAAAAGTAAAATAAAATAAACACATGTATTGCAATTTTCTTTAATTATTGTTCATCCAAATAAAATGGTGACAAATCATGATCTTCTCTTTTCTCAGAAAGGGTCACCATCATAGTGTTTTTCTGAGGTTGTGTTGGGATTTGAATTTGTGGAGGCAAATGAAAATGAAAATGAATTTGTTAAAAAAAAAAATCTATTTCATTTACTTATATTTCTACAAATTTAAAATTTAAACATAACATCAAGATCCAGTCTAATTTAAAAGCAGGCAACCACATTATTTATGTTCATACAACATAATCGTGACATGGAACTAAGCCTGACAGAGAGTGCATCCAAAAGATTAATAACAAAACAAACTTGAGATGAACTTTTAATATGAGCAGTCTGTTTCAATCCATCATGCTTAACACGGTAAGATAGCAGATAATTAATTGTAACCCAGGAAAAAAAAATTATTGAAAAAAAAACAATATGCTGTATTTTATCGAGAAAATCATCAAATTTTTGTGGATCACAAAGCATGTGCAGGAAAATGTCTTCCATTTACCTTGACAAAGTCAATAGAACCAAGTCTTGATGCAGACAAGTCGACAAAGGTCTGACTTTTTGACTTGTAGAAGAATTTCTCTAGTCTGGAACTGAAATTAAATTAAAATCTGCAGACATTGTTAAGCAGCTTTGCACATTATCACTCCGGCAGTTGTCAAAGTTGTTTAGACAACATGTTCTGGAGCACCAGAAGAACGTATCTTATCAGGCCCATCTTCTTCTTCCTCCATCATCTTATTCTCACCACAGCCAATAGCTCACCCACCCCTTATTATTACCCGGTAGATGACATTGCAGTCAACTGTGGCTCCTTTGGCAACTCAATCACACTTAATGGCCGTGAGTGGACTGGAGATACCGGGTCACAATCTACTTTTTCGCGGCATCCAAATGGAAAATCAGTAACCTCACAAGTTCTCCAATCCCTTTCTATCGATCCTATCCCCTACTTGACCGTTCGGATATCTCACTCTTGGTTTGCCTATACATTCCAAGTCAGTCCAGGCCAAAAGTTCATCCGCCTGCACTTCTATCCAGCTTTATACCCGGGTTTTGAAAGGTCTAAGGCCTTCTTTACTGTTAAAGCTGGAGCTTACACCCTTCTCAGCAACTTCAGCGCTTCCCTTACTGCTGATGAGTTGGGCTTGAAATATTTCGCTAAAGAGTTCTGTGTGAATATCGAAGAAAATCAAGCACTCAGCATAACTTTCTCTCCGTCGCCAAGCAGCACTTCTGATAGCATATATGCTTTTGTCAACGGGATAGAGATCACCTCCATGCCAACCGGTCTTTATTACACTCCTGATGGCGATCCAGGTGCTCATGTTGTCGGCCAGAAGCACTGGTTCCACATTGATAACAGCACTGCACTTGAGTTGGTTCAGCGCTTGAATATTGGGGGGAGCTCCATTTTATCAGTAGAAGATTGGGGCATGTTTCGCCGGTGGTCTCAGGACTTCAATTACTTGTTAGAATCGGGTGTTTCACCAGTTACTACATCCATTCCAATCAAATACACAAACATCCCAACATACGCTGCACCACAGAAAGTTTATCAAACAGCTTGGTCAATGGATCCAAACAGGGAAGCAAATAAGATGTGCAATCTTACATGGAAATTACCAGTGGATGTGGGATTCAGGTATTTGGTTAGGCTTCATTTCTGTGAGCTTGATTACGGGATAAAAGAGAGTGGCCAAAGGGAGTTTGGTATCTATATAAATAATAAGACCGCTGAGGCTCGTGCAGACCTGATCAAATGGAGTGGTGGAAATGGGGTTGCAGTGTATAGGGACTATGTGGTGATGGTGGACGGCAATAGAGTGGAAGGCAAGCGTGACCTGCTTATAGCTCTACAACCTCACTACTATGAGTCAAGGAGTAGCTATAATATTGGTGCAGTCCTAAACGGGTTAGAAGTGTTCAAGTTGAGTAACCCTGACAACAGTCTCGCTGGTCAGAATCCTGAACCTGTCGCACATTCTGCTAGATCTACCACTCCGATGCTACACAAGTTACTGTCACCATTTCGTAATGGGAATGCAATTGTAAGTGGTCTGATAATTTTGATCACTTCACTGAATATCATTGTTTTCCAATTACGTCTTTGGGCAGAGAATGTTGGCCAAGAAGACAAAACCGCATCATCGATGTCGGAGGAATTATGCCGCCGATTTTCAATTGCTGAGATACAATTGGCCACCAACGACTTTGATGATGCATTGACCATTGGGGACGGTGGATTTGGTAAGGTGTACAAGGGATTGATTGACAAAGGGACCACTGTTGTAGCTGTGAAGCGCTTGAAGTCAATGTCCAAGCAAGGGGCTGAGGAGTTCTGGACGGAGATTAAGATGCTCTCTGATCTCCGGCACACTCATCTTGTCGCTCTAATTGGTTATTGTAATGATGGTCAGGAGATGATCCTTGTTTATGAATATATGGTCCATGGAAGCCTAGCTGATCATCTGCACAAAATCAGTAGAAATAGAATTTCTCCTCTACCCTGGGAGCAACGACTCAACATTTGTATTGGAGCTGCGCGTGGATTGGATTACCTTCATACTGGTGCCCAGCATAGAGTCATTCACCGCGATGTGAAAACCTCAAACATTCTATTGGACGAGAATTGGGAAGCTAAAATTTCAGATTTTGGATTGTCCAAAATGAGCGGCAACAACACAAACCAGTCAAACACCTATGTTGTTACAGACGTTAAAGGCACATTTGGGTATTTAGATGCTGAGTATTTCTTGACCCATAGACTGACCCGGAAGTCGGACGTGTATGCCTTTGGCGTGGTGTTGTTCGAAGTGCTTAGTGGGAGGCCTGCGGTGGATAAAAGATTTGAGGGAGAGGAACGCAGCCTAGCACTTTGGGCCCAACGCTGCATCAAAGAGGGAAAACTTGATCAGATGATTGACCCCAGTATAAAGAGGCAAATTTCACCACATTGCTTGAAGGTCGTTGCGGAAGTTGCTATAAGATGCCTACATAATTGTCCTAATGAACGACCTAGAATGTCGGACGTGGTACAGAGGCTTGAGTTTGCATTAGCATCACAAGATCAGAGTGCATATTCTTCTACAGATACAGAGGGCGAGCAGCGAGAGGAGGAGATGATTAATTTTAGTATGGTTGTCAACATGTCGATTAATAGGCTTACAGAGGAGGAGAAGAAGGAACAAGAGGAAGAGGTTGTTGATATTAGTGGGCCTGACAAGAAGCATGTTGATAAGATTACACAATTGATTAGTACTCGGCAACCTACAGGCTCCCCTATATCTGTGCAGGAAAATATAGCTGATATGCCCAAGGAAAGAACCAACAAGAAAACTATAACCAAGGTGGTTCAAAGTATTGCTAAAGGTATGGATCTTCGGAGGAGAAAGACAAAGCCCAAAGATTCTAGCAGTGGATCATCAAGGTGGTGGAGTAGAGCCAGGTCAACAACTGAAGCAAAACCTTCAGTATCACCAGAGAGCTCGCACTATGAAAAACCTTTACCAGCACTGCCAGACAGTCCGCACAATGAACCACCGCTACCTGTACTTCGCTGTCGCCGTTTCAACCTCACCGAGATTCGAGCAGCCACAAATAACTTTCACCGTGATCTCGTCATCCAGTATGGTGGTCCTGGTGGTGAGATTTTCAGAGGCTATATTGACGATGGAAAACTTCAGGTTGCCATCGAAAGGTGTACGAAAGAGTCGGAGAACAAGTTTCACGAAGAGGTTGAGGTGCGCTCTCGGCTCCATTACCTCCATATAGTTTCTTTCATTGGATACTGTGATGATTGTGATGAAACAATCCTCGTATATGAGTATGTGGCAAAGGGGAACCTCACTAATCACCTCTACGGAGGGGAAAAAGATCCTCTTCCATGGAAAAAGAGACTTGAGATCTCTATTGGTGCTGCACGAGGACTACAATACCTTCATACTAGTTCTCAAGAGCCAATCATCCATGGCAACCTGATGTCAACCAACATTTTGTTGGATGAGAAATGGGTTGCCAAAGTTTCAGGTTTGAAGGTGTCCAAGTCAGACACTAACAACATGACACGGACTATTGTCACTACAGTTGTCATGCAGACTCTCGGATACATGGATCCTCAGTACTTACTAAGTGGACGCCTAACAACCAAATCTGATGTGTACTCATTTGGTGTAGTGTTGCTGGAAGTACTTTGTGCTAGGGAACCACTGTGTCCTCATCTAAATAGGGATCAAGAGAATCTAGTGCACTGGTTTAAAAGTTGCATTCAGAAGAAAAAAATTGAACGGATCATTGATACGTATCTGATAGGAAAAATAGCACCTAAATGTTTGAGGGAATTTGTCAGGATTGTAGAGAGATGCTTGCTTTTTCGGGGAGTTGAGAGGCCGCTGATGGATGATGTGGTGACGAGCCTGCAGCTTGCATTGCAGTTGCAGGAAACAGCAGGGGATGATATCAATTTTGGAAAGCCCGACGATCCTCCTGAAAAATTCCATAAAGCTGCCATTTGTGCTTACAAGAAGGTTTTGTTTCATGCCTCAAATCAAGTTTAGATTTCACTTGGTTGATATAAAATTTGGATAACAAATTAGAATTTCAGAAACAAATCATAACTTTGTTACTACTTTTGAAACAGGATATTTATTTTACATGTTTTTTTCTTTTTGAGAGATTATATACAAATTTTCCCACGCTGATGGAGGAAATAATTATCTTACAAAATAATGTTGAACGACATTAAATCAAGGGTATAGTAATACTAATAATTAGGATGCTACAAGGATTCGTAGTCCTAGGACCATTAGTCATGGAATGCTAATCGAACCTAAACCAATCCGTCCAAACAAACATGGCCTAATAGTAATAATAACAAAAGATAATACATTCAAGCTACTTGAACTGTTTCATCCCTTTTTCTAGACTAATATAGTTGACTTGGGTTAAACAAACACCTTTGGTCATCCAATACTTCTCCAAATGTGGTAACACCATTTCTGGAGGTGAGAAGTGCCTTTATTTTTCATAAAAGAAGCCTCTTGATATGGTTAGAGCATCAAATCTGGCTAAGGAAGCTCCTACAAAATTTGGAGCCACAGCTTGTAAGCATCAGTTGTTGTTCTCCACAGCTCCAAGCGTCACCTTTTTGCCATTGGTCTCATCCTTTTGTAAGGTTCGATAAAAAATAATGTGGATTTACTTAGAAGCCAAAAAAGGTTGCTCAGGTAACCATAATTAGAGACCACAATTGGAATACCAGTAGTGGGTAAGAGTTTCAAGCTATAATGTGACAGTCATTGTGGACGAAGCTTTAACACTCATAGAAAAGCGTTGATAGGAAAAAGTTTAGGTCTAGCTAATCTATTCATTCGAGCCAACTCTGAGGCTGTGGTCCGAGGGGTTGTGCTAGACCGGTGGTCCTGCAGAGTGCTTTTGGCTCATATAACCCTCCCCCTGAGTTGCTATCTGTTTTGAAATCAAGATTCATCTGAGCAGAATGAGCTATGGAAATACCTGTCTTGTTGTGTTTGTTTTGCTTTCTTGTGCTATGGACCTTTTGGTTGTTTTTCACTTTCAGTGTTTTTGCATGTGTGTTTTCTGCTTGCACTAGCTACCAAAAAGAGATTAGGATATTAGGATGTTAAGTATGAATGTTCTCTTGTATTTCTAATTAAGTTTTTAATTGCCTTCCAAAAAGGTTCTGGCTTCCGTCATTCCTCAATCTTGTTATTGTGGCTAAAAGTTGTCAATTGGCATCTTCCAAAATAGCCATCAATTTTACCCTCCTAAATGGTTCAAGCTCTAATGCTGATGAATGCGGATAGCAGGGGTTATCCTCACATGGTTGATGTTTAGTTCTAGGCTGGGAAGGAAGCACAGATACAGTACGAGAAAGGGCTTATAATTTGAATTTCGTAGTTTGTATACTAAATTATGGTCATTTTGATTTGGATACAAAAAAATTCTGATTGAACGGTTTAGTCAAAAGGCACTCTGTATAAGGGCCTCAATTAATAACATAAAGAAAGGGATACAATGTATTACATAGATATGTCCATATATCAATTTCATTATATAAGGCGTACACGTCATTTGGTGTGAATGCTACCACAATTTCTTTTATTTCCAGAATGCTCTTCACACACCTCTAATAACTATTAAACAATTTATTTTTCACTCATCAAAACAGCTCAAAACTACTAAACATTTTCCTTATTCATCAAATTGTCCAAAAATTTAAATGTAAAATTACAAAAACTTCTTTGCTCCAGCCACTAGTCATATATATGTATATATACACACACACAGCTGCATGAAGGAAATGAATATTACAAAAGCATATATATACATTCATATGTAAACCTAATCAAGGGGAGAGAGAGAGAGAGTACCAGAGAGATTGTGAAATTGAGAGAGAACATTTTGTCTAGGTTCGTCTAAGCATTGATGGGGATCGAACAGCGATCAGATTTATAAAATAATGCCTCGGCCTTGGTTGTTTGAAATCCATTGATTTTGAACTGCTGGAATCCCTGAAAGAATTTAACGGGATTTTAAATCCTTAAGCTTATTGATTATCCAAACATGTGTGATTTGGACTAAATGTTTAAAATCCACAATACCCTAATCCACAAACCCAAACACAGTCTCAATCTTACACTTACATAAAACTGGAATCTTGCAGAAACTGCGAAGATGAAGTGAGAGAGAGTGATGGGACTGACCTTTGAACCTTCGCATACTCAAATTGAAGAGAACTAACGCCTGTGTCTGTGTTTGGTTGGTAATTCAACTTAGGTTAATCCAATTTTTCACTTTCGATCTCCTCAATTATTTGGTAGGTGAAGAAAAATGCTTGGGAGAGAACCCCATTCCTAATGATATGGAATGTATTTCGAGACACGTCATATTTTATAATAATGTGAGTGATAAGAAAAATAAATAGATAAAATATTATATTAAGTAATTAAGAGATATAAAAAATATGATAAATAATAATTAATTAAAAATACAACCACGTAGTGCTCCTGCAATGTTTTATAATTTCCCCTAACACCAATCATGGCATGGGGCGAAATTCTGAAAGAACAAAACGTTAATCACTTTAGGGGGTGATTTACAGACAAAAGTAACAGTATTAACTAATTTTTGCAAATAACAACAGGTAAATTATATTGACCCTCTTGAAATTTTTATTTAATATAGATTTATTTCTTACGTTTGAAAAATTATATTTTTTTATTTAAAGTTTATAATCTCATTATAAATTATTTTCTAAATTACTGATATTATGTCTTAAAATTTTTTAAATAACTATTTTATTCTTTTTCCTACAATTTCTTCTTTTTAAACATGATTTATATTTATAATATTACTATCACAATATTTTTATGATATTTTTTGTAAAATTTTTTATATGTTAATTGAATTTTTCATTTTTATTTCCACCATTATTTTTCTTTTTCGTCTATTCACCATTTATTGTATTATTACCGAATACCATTACTGAATTTTTTTATTTTTTTATTTTTTGTATTTGGTGAATTTAAAAAAAAATCACAAAATATTATACTTCTTAAGTATATTTAAATTAGATGTATCTAAAAAATATTAAAATATTTAAAATACAAAAAAAAAATCAATAAAAATTAAAAAAATTATTTTTTTGTGTGAGTTAAACCAAAAAAGATGATTATTATTTCTCTTAAAATAATATAAACAAAATATTAATATTATTTTATATGTATAAAAGTTAAGAGATAAATATATTATTTTAATCTAATAAAAGATAGGGAAAATCGGTCTAGGGTCCCTCTCCCACTTTTCGTAATGGAAGAGAACCACGAAATTATTTTTTGATGTCTGAGGTCCCTAAACATTTCTTTACCAGAAACAACCTATCGACCTCGATCCCAAGCAGCTTCTGGACCTCACCGACACCAACTTCTCTTCCATCTCCAGCCTCTTCTTCCATCTCCAGAGTCGAGACTGCGTTTGTGAACAATAGAGGGGCGATGTCCTTCGGTAGTGGTGAAAGATCTCGTTGTACAGTGCAGACGCTTGATCAGAGACGAAGAGAGTCTCATCTGACGAGAGAAGCTCGACATTGTTACGAAGCAGATGGGAGGAGAGGGAGAGAGAGAGAGAGAGAGAGAGAGAAGGAGAAGAAGAAGAAGGAGAAGAGTTGAGAAAAACCCTAGTAGTAGGAGTCGCAGTAAGGAGAAGTGAGAGAAGGAGGAAGGAGAGTCCAGAAGGTGTTGGTGCATATGTTTCTGGGAAGCCTTCCGATGGGTCAGTCGAAATTGTTCTTAAGTTGTTGAGGAATATAGTGAAGGAGCCAGAAAATGCTAAGTTCCGAAGGATTCGGATGGGGAATCCCAAGATAAGGGAGGCCATTGGTGATGTTACAGGATGTGTGGAGTTATGGAGAAGTGAGAGGAGGAGGAAGGAGAGTCCAGAAGGTGTTGGTGCATATGTTTCTGGGAAGCCTTCCGATGGGTCAGTCGAAATTGTTCTTAAGTTGTTGAGGAATATAGTGAAGAAGCCAGAAAATGCTAAGTTCCGAAGGATTCGGATGGGGAATCCCAAGATAAGGGAGGCCATTGGTGATGTTACAGGATGTGTGGAGTTGTTGGAGTGTGTTGGATTTGGACTTGTAGATGAAGACGGGGAGATGTGGGCAGTGATGGAAATTCCTTCGGAAGAAGGAATGCTTTTAATTAAGAAGGCGATATCATTATTGGAAACTCAGAAGGTTGAAGAATTGCCTTCTACAGCTCTATCTAAGATAGATGAACCAATTGAGCCGAAGAAGGTTGACAGACAGGTAAAAATGTGCGGTTGTTTTTCATCTGCAAAGTATTTTATGTATGTTAATGTATTTGTACCTTCTATTCTTATTTTTTTGTGCTATTATTCTGGTCACATTGCGTCTGCTTCCTATATTAGCTATTGGGTTGCTATCAAAAGAAATGTGTGTGTGTGTGTGTGTGTAAGAGAGAGAGAGAGAGAGAGAGAGAGAGAGAGAGAGGCAGGAAAGAGTCGAGGTTGCCAAATGTGAGAATGAATTAGTTAGCAGCTTTATGCAAATAATGCCAAAAGGTTAATCCAATCCAGCTGTGGAACGAAAGCAATGGTCGTTGGTGGGGTCAAATGATGGCAAAGGTAAGAAACAACCACTCTGAGGAACAACCGGGGAATTTCTCTGGACCAACCCAATTAAATTTCTCTGGGTTGAAGTATCCAGAGAAATTTCAAAGACTAAAAACAGAATTTTTTTGGGTTGTTGTTGTTGGTTTTTTTTTTTTTTTGTGATGCAAAAAATTTCTCTAGTTTTAAATCCAGAGAAATTCTTTGGTGATGAGATTTTCTCTGTGAATATGTATCCAAGTCACCGCAAAATCGATTGGTTCTATAGTGGATAGAATTTTGAAATTTTTTTCTGAAATTTTTTATGTGATTTGTTCAGAGAAATTTGAAATTTTCTCAGTGATGTCCAGAGAAATTTTCTGGATAGAATTTTCTCTGGAAATTTGATTTGGAATGAATCTGATAAAAAGCTTCATAGTTTTAATATTCTAGCTGATGATAAATATGCATCAGCTTAATTGTACCTTTATGATATTTTGACCAGGGCAAGTGTTGTCAGGAAGAAAATTCCAGTACTTATCCTCTGCAACAAAGTAGATAAAGTGACTGCACATACCAAGGAGTTCATACGAAAACAACTCGAAAAAGAAATGTATGAACTCAAGGTTAATGTAGACATGATTATTCAATTACTACTGCTTTTGTGCTATTACAATTACATCATCTTTCTTAAATAGTTATGGACTTGGTCCTCAGTGAAATTTATAGATCCATATATATATATGTGTGTGTGTGTGTTGAAAAACAGAGCTTGTTATTACAATTCAGAGAAAATTATAATTATTACAAATTTTCTCTGCACTTTTATGTTGTACTTTTTATGTATTTTTTTATTGAACATGTTATTTTTTGTCTACTTTTCTTGACAACCAAACAAACTTTATGTTTTATGGTTCACTTGAAATCCAGAGAAAATTCAGAAAAAAATCTCTAGACTAGAATCCAAAGAATTTTTCTGGCCTTCCCAGAACAATACATTTGAAATAAATATGCAGAGAGTTGGTCAATTGTAGATTTGACTGAGTTGGGTTTTTGGGATTGATAGATGAATGGATGATGCAAAGACATTCAATAATTCAAGCCATTGTTTTAGGTTGTTGTTGTTGTTGTTTTTTTTTTTTTTTTTTTTTTTTTTTGGTGATGCAGAAAATTTCTCTGGTTTAAAGAATTTATCTGGGTTGAATCCAGAGAAATTCTCTGGTGATGAGATTTTCTCTGTGAATATGTATCCAAGTCACTGAAGCCATCAAACTGCAGATAACAAAAATGAAGTAAACTCTTGTGTAGAATTTGAAATAAATTCAGGAAGTTACAAAGGCTAAAATCTGGACTTGAAGCTCAAATGATTAAATGGCTTGCTATGTTTCCAGGTATGTTTTCATTGTTTCAAGGGGTTTACAAGTGAATTTCTCTGGTTGGTCATTCTCATTCAGAGCATTCTCATTCTGATTCACTTTTTTTTTTTTTTTGGTGATGCAGAAAATTTCTCTAGTTTAAAGAATTTCTCTGGATTGAATCCAGAGAAATTCTCTGGTGATGAGATTTTCTCTGTGAATATGTATCCAAGTCACTGAAGCCTCAAACTGTAGATAACAAAAATGAAGTAAATAAATTCAGGAAGTTACAAAGGCTGAAATCTGGACTTGAAGCTCAAATGATTAAATGGCTTGCTATGTTTCCAGGTATGTTTTCATTGTTTCAAAGGGTTTATAACAAAAATGAAGTAAACTCGTTTATTTTCCCTTCCTTCCTCAAATCAGAGAAATTCTGAGAATAATTGGACCACTAGACTTTCCAGAGAAATTTGGGCCAGAGAAAATTTCTCTGGGCCAAATTTCTCTGGACCAATTTTCTCTAGACTGAATTTTCTCTGGATCAAGGTTGAGGGACCTTAGACATTATGAAAATATTGTTGATGGACCTTAGACATTATGAAAATATTTGGTGTCCTTTATGCTAAAAAATCATAATACCAAGGACCTGAAAAAAAAATACCCCTAAAAGATAAGTATAATTTTTTAAATATAAAAAAAAATCTGTATTGAACAAAACCTCAGCGTGTCAGCGTAATTCACCCATAACAATATCAAATAATTCAATATTTACGCCCCTACCATACCTATTATTGACTATCTATATCTATGGATTGATGACTATACTCATGCCACTTGAGTTATATATTATAATATTAGTGTATGTGTCAATTTACAATCAGACTGCCAATCAAGCATTCAACTGGAAAACACTAACATAATAGATTAAGTCTGAACGACTTGTCACAAAAAAAGAGATTCTGGCGATGGTTCGTTCACCCGGGGCACTCCGACGATCAGGTCAGTTATCTCTCAAAGATAGCAAAAGTGCTTAACTCACTAGAGCATAAAAAGCATACCTTAAACCCATGAGGGTGCCTCTCTTTTATAGCCAACACTTACCTAATCCCAATAAAAGCCTAACTTCAATAGACTTAGGATTACTGCTAATCTTGGACTCCCAGTAGGATTGAAATAAACTCTCTAAGAGTCTTATCTTTATCCAAACTGAAGTCTCCTCTCATTCTAGGACTCTTGTCCCCTATCCGTTCGTCTCGGATTCCGGTTTCCTTGCAGATAATCTCGGCCTAGCCGAGATCATCTCGGCATCATGACCAGGACACGTGGCACCTCAGCTGGCACTTCGGTGACACCTCGGTCACAAATCGTCATTCAAAATTGATGTCCCCACAACTACCCCCTAGGTTCTATTACCTCGACATCCTGAGGTGATGGAACCTATATCATTCCTTCAACTTAGCACGTCAGCTGAGCTCGCCTGCTTTTACTCTTGTATGATTCTATACTTAGAATAATTTACATGTCTTCAATGTACACCTTAACTATGCAACCTCATCAGGGGTGGAATACCTCATTTAAACCACTATTGGTTTATTTTGGCAAGTACATAGGTACTTTTTTTCAATACAACCTTGGCTTAACTTGTAAATTTTTCTTAAAAATTTCAACAAGTGTTTAAACCAATCTTCCTTTAACATAACCTCGGATTCACTTCAACTTGTAAAATTTTCATAAAATTTCAACAAGTGTTAAACATGACATCAATTTAACTTCAACTTGTAAATTTTTCTTAAATTTCAACAAGTGTTAAACATGACCTCAGTTTAACTTCAACTTATAAATTTTTCTTAAATTTCAACAAGTGTTAAACATGACCTCGGTTTAATTTCAACTTGTAAACTTAAATTTCAACAAGTTTTAAATATGACATCGGTTTAACTTCAACTTGTAAACTTAAATATCAATAAGTGTTAAACATGATCTCGGTTTAACTTCAACTTATAAATTTAAATTTCAACAAGTGTCAAACATAACCTTGGTTTAACTTCAACTTGTAAACTTAAATTTCAACAAGTGTTAAAACTAATTTTAGCTTATACAGAGTTCCTTTCCATGAACATCCCGATGTTCTTTGGTGCAGGTTTCTTTTGTTCGACGTATCTTATGGGATTCTCCATGCCCGACCTCCCGCGAAGGCCTATGAGAATGTCCCTTGGTCCCGCCATGCTGAAGGACTGTAGGAACCGTTTTCTGTCCCCCTTTCTGGGCACCTTTCTTGGCCGCTGGAATCGATGTATCTTGTAGCGAGTATGGTGGTTACATGACGTTGTTCTGCATCATGTAATTGACGACCGTTTGCAGGTCCGCCAATTTGTCCGCCATTCCCTTCATCTCGTCGTCCCCCCGCAGGCATCTATCTTTCCATATCTGGAGGTTGTCCTCATTATAATACCCGCTCCGGTCTGATTTCTTCGGTATGCCGCCCTCTTGGCCGACGTCCTTTCATCCGTGATTCTTATCACGAGTCTCTTTGTTGCAGTTGTCTTCTTCGACGTCAAGGTTAATATGTTTCCTACTCCTAGCAGGAATGTCGTCTCTCATCTTCTTCTTCTGTTCGTCGTTGGCCATCTATTCTCCTTTCTTTCCCACAGGCGGGGCCAAATTGTGTGTGTCAATTTCCGACCACACTGCCAATCAAGCACTCAGCTGGAGAATACTGGCAGAATAGATTAAGCTCGAACGACTTGTCACAAAAAGAAGAGATTCCGACAGTGGTTCGTCCACTCGAGGGCACTCCGACGATCAAGTCAATTATCTCTCAAAATAACAAAAGTGCTTAACTCACGGTTGGTTTGGGAAGTGGGCTGACTTTTTGGCTTTTTGGTTTTTTTGGCTATCTTAGCATGGGCAAAAAAGTTTTGTTTGGGAAGGGTTTTTTGACTATTTGGCTTTTTTGACTTTTTTGACTTTTTTTTTTAGAGAAGAGTGTAATGATTATGGGTTGGATATGATGTTTTGTTTATTGTGGCTAAAATAACCTATTTTGTTTTTTGTGGCTATTTTAGCCACAAATCATCTTCCCAAACGGATCCTTCACTAGAGCATAAAAAACATACCTTAGACCTATGAGGGTGCCTCTCTTTTATAGCCAACACTTACCTAATCCCAATAGAAGCCTAACTTCAATGGACTTAGAATTACTGCTAATTTTGGACTCCCACTAGGATTGGGATAAACTCTCTAAGAGTCTTATCTTTACCCAAACTGAAGTCTTCTCCCATTCTAGGACTATTGTCCCTTATCCGCTTATCTCGGATTCCGGTATCTCCGCAGATAACCTCAGCCTATCCGAGATCATCTCGGCATCATGATCAGGACACGTGGCACCTCGGCTGGCACTTCGATGACACCTCGCCCACGTGTTGTCATTCAAAATTTATGTCCCCACAATTAGTTTTATTATTATTTTTATTATTATTTATTTAAATGGTACACGTATTAGAAATGTCACTCGCTAGTAATAAATAATTTAATGATGGTATTATCTCTTAAAAAAATACTTAGATAATTTTTATATTGTAATGATGGTGATAGTAGTTGTGAGATGATAGTAATGGTAGTAGTGGCGATGGCGTTGGCATGGTGGAAATGGTGGTGATAACGGTAGTAATAGTAATGGTAGGAAAATGATAGAGTGGTATTTATAACAACAATGACAATAGTCATAGTGGTAGTGGTGGTGGCAATGACATTATGGTGATGGTGATGGTGGTGGTGGTGTTAGTGGTAGCGGTGGTAAGTTTATAATAGTTTATGTCAATATTTATGTTTAATATTTATACATTTAATCAAAATTAAATAAGTTTCATATAATTTAAAATGTTTTTAAGTTTTATCCCAAATTTTTAAGTGATACTTAGATTTATAAGTAATATCAATTGTGGTTATCAAATGAGTTTAATTGTTTATCACTTATACATTCAATTTTACATGTTGAATTAGGTTATCAAACTAATCTATATCACTTAATTTAAAAAAATTTAAGAATTGTTTTGGCAATTAGGTATTTTAGTTAAAAATTTATAGAAATATTGAAATCAATTATTCTCTCTAAATTTATATACGTCTTTTTGTAAAAAAATTGCAAAATCAATTGAAATAATCAATTTCCAAAACAACCCTAAATTTATATACATATTTGGACCCATGAAAATTTATTAAAAAAAGATTCCGAAGTATTTTTTTGCTATTATACTAGTCCAAAACTTTTTTTAAAAAAATTGCCTAAATTTAAAAGATCTCTTCAAAATTTGATGAAAAATCAAAATTAATAAATAATTGATGTGGTGAATTATTTAAAACTAATAAATGGTTATTTTTATTCAAAAAAAAAATAAAATCGTAAAGCTTATTGATTTTATGAGTTATTTGAAATTAATGGATGGTTGCTTTTCAAATTTTTTGACAGTATAGAGTACGATTAATTATATCAGTTACAATTGTTTCTGGGGAAAAAATCAAATTTAAAATTTAAAAAAATCTTACCTATGTCACAACAAAGTTTGAATGGACTAGTAATTTTATCTATTAAAAAAAAATTGGTTGGTAAGTTAAATTATGCAAATTTAATTAGCAATTTTGCAACTAAAAATGTGAGAATGATGATGTTTACGTGATATTGGTCAGAAAAAAAGTATTAGTTGAAAGTGATTGTCAATGGTTAGAAATGATGGCCGATCAGTCACCTAAAATGATAGTTGAAAGTGGTTTTCAATAAATAAAAAAAATGATGGTCAAATATAGTTACTACTAGTAAGAGGTGGTTGGTGCCAAAAGCAGGTGGTCAGTTGATAGATGCGGTGGACGAAGGTGGTTGACGGCGGGAGTAAGTGTTGGTGATGTGATGGTAGCCAATAACAATGAGAAGAAATGGTATTAGGGCGAGTCTAGAATAGATTTGTCGTTCTCCACCCCCCACCCCCACTCCCACTCCCACTCCCACTCCAACTCCATATCATATTGAGTGTAGGGATTGGTTAGTTTTGTAATTTTAAAAATAAAATCATATTGAGTGTAGGGATTGGTTAGTTTTGTAACTTTAAAAATAAAAAATTAATAAAAATTAAAGGTAATATAATATATTACAAATAATAATTTATAATTAATAAGAATTAAATGATGCAATATAATAAATAAATGAGTCAAAATGAATATTAAATATAGTATTTTTAACATTTTAGTTTGATTATATTAAAAAAATTAAATTATATATATAAAAATATATTTAATAAATAAAGTTGAGGTGATGATAGGATAGATGGGTACAAGAAAGAACTGGGTGGCAGTCAAAAAAGTGGGAAAAAGAAGAAGAAATTAAAAACATATAGATAGAAAAGGAAATCAATTTTTTTGTGTTTACAAAATTTAACTTACTTTTTTTTACATATATTAAAATTATATTTTATATAAAACATAATAGAAACTCAATAATACATGGTATAGATATTAATATTAGGGCAAACTACTAATAAGTTGTAATAGTTGAATTTAATTCCTATCAAATTCTATTGAAAATAAGTCATAGTAAAATTCTCATTAAAAATAATTTTTTGTGATGATAAAAAATTGACAATTAATGTTTTTTTTTTGCCACAATTTTTATAAGTTGTTACTAAAATTTATAATTAGTGATTTTTTTTTTTGACGAGTTTTTTAAACTATCACTGAAAGTTGAAAATTAGTGATGTTTTTTATAACAAAAATTTTAAACTGTCGTTAAAACTTATGATTAGTGATATTTTTTTTTGACAAATTTCAAACTGTCGCTAAAAATTAATAATTAGTGATATTTTTAATAATATTTGATGAAAAAACGATATTAATTATTTTAGGACTTATTGGATAATAAATTCATCTATTAAGATCTACACGTAAGTTCTCCTAGATATTATATATATTCTATAAAAATTCAACAATATATAATACACATATTACATATATATTATATTATTATTTATTTATTATTATATTTGCCAGTCAAGTAGGATTTGGATAAAAAAAAAAACTCTCCCTCGCCCCCTATCCAAACCTAATTGGATTGTTCAAAAAAATTTCAAAATCCGATCATACTTTATTCAACCACCCCAAACCCATAGGGTAAAGAAAAGTCAAAAACCAATCCCTTAACTCACAATCATGAAGGACCTTTGAGTATTGGATAAACTAGGGATAACCCGTGCCTGAAGGCACGACCAACAATATTTTTGGTATCAGATCTGTTACGAAATTCAATTGTAATAAATCAATTCAAAATGATAAATCAATTCTTACCTAAAAATACCACCTAGTAAAATTGTCCATACACAAATAGTGATATAGGGTAAAAAATTCCTATAGCCTTCTAACAATTTGACAAATTAAAATTACAAATAGAAAATTACTCATACTTACGATACTCTTAAATTAAACATTGTTAGCAAAACTAATTAACAATGCCTCCTTAATTAATAGCACAGCTAAATATCTCATAAATAACCTCTTGTAATACATCTAAGCTCTCTAATAAAACTATATGAACAAAGTTGAAAACTGTCTGAAACTGCTAAATGAACCTTGAAAGATAAATAACTCAAGCATTGAAATGACACATTATCTCATACTCTTAACACTTGCAGCACATTCAAGCTCGTTGTGTTAAAAAAAAGGACACAAAGTACAACAAAATAATAAATCCAATAAAATTAACATAATAACACAATTTATTAGATTGATGTAATTGAGAGTTAATTAACATTGAAAACAGATAACCAATTCAAAACCATCTTCTGTATGTGACCAACGGACATTTTAGCTCAAGTGACATTATCATATAAAGCTGCCTTGCTTTAGAACTATGTTCACCAACACTCCCTCCATGGACTTGACGCATCCTCCATCTTAGCTATGTCCATTGTCATGTGAGAAAACAAACAATAAGCTCCACTACTCTAACAGCAAAAGGGCCAACAAATTAGATTAAAATAAATTTTCTAGTAATTAAGAAATCACCAAACAATAAATTATAAAATCTGGTGTTTCTTAACAAAAACAAACCCATAGAATAAACCAATCCAAACAAAACCAAGGATAAAGTAATGGTAAATGTTCTCAAAAAAAGTAATGGCAAATTTCTTTTATGAATGGTCAAGAACAAATAAATAAAAAGATCTATACCTCCCAACTTGCATTATTAGGGGAACAAACAAAAGGTCTAATTTAATTTTTGAATAGGAATATCTCCAAGAAAACATCACAACCATAGATAATTAATGAAATTATAATTTTCATAAAAAAAATTAAAAATCTTTGGTGCCTCCACTTTTTATTCAGCTTTGCAAAATGCATGAAAGTCAATAAGTCATTTTGTTGGCGGCAATTCAAAGCTGAAACATGTCTAAACTCATCTTATATGAAACTCACCTTTTACTCGTCTGATTGCATTACGGTTTCGTCAACTATCCTAGCATAATTTTTATTCTATTTGAATAGCCTCTCACTCTATTTTCAATTCTGAAATAATTCTCGAAGATTCTATTTTTTCAAGAAAATCAAAATAAGGATACATGCTAATCCGCACAGCAAATATTTGTTGATGTTTCGAAATTCAGATTATACATTTTTCACTACCCTTGAGACAAATCCATTAGAAACATGAAATTCAAATCATGGCAGCCAAACTAAATTCAAAGTTACATATAAATAACCCACACAATGTGTAGGAACCATAAGTTTAAACAATGCAAATTTCAAATCAAATTGTATTCTCCTAGAAGATTAATTAATATTTTTTTGACACTGATACACAACAACATAGACAATATAGTGATATTTATCACCCAAAAAAAAAAAAAAACATAGACAATATAGTGAGAACATGTGCCTAAAGGCACTCCTTAACAAAACCTAAGCATTCGATAGTGTATACAACTCAACATTAAATGAGAAAAAAAAAATTGTATAAAACTCGATAGTGTATATGTAAAAACTTAAAATATATATTTTCAAAACCTTTAAGAGTAATTCAGCCATAAATATTCTATTAGCATCATTATTTGAACACAATTTTTTTTTTTAAATCAATCCATTAAAGTTTATTCACCTGGGTTCCTTTACCCTAACTCTCCCACATTCACATTCCACTTTTTCCATGTAGACTAACCAAGAATAACACAATTGGTGAACGAAATATTGAATTGCCTTTTTTTGGCCTTCTAAATGACAAAATCAAAGTCTAAAAATCTAACAAAATCAAAGTCTAAAATTCTGAAATACCATAACAACAATCAAACAGAAAATTATTCATGTCTACGATACTTCTAACGATGCCCACTTAATTAATAATACAACTAAATACGCCATAAATAATTTCTTGCAATACATCCAAGCTCTATATTAAAATTATGTGAACATAATTATATCTCCAAGAGGCATGAAGTAAATTATTTCAATTTCCTATAAAAACATATAAAATGCGAAAATTTGTAATGAGCAGATATATAGATTCCAACAATCCATGACATAAATTAATTAGAAACCCAACATCCAAAACTAAGCCACTATTTAATAAGAATGAATGAATAACGTTACAAAATTAAAGAAATACCAAAGAGATGGCATGTCAAAGTGGATAACTACATTCTAGAAGAATTCAACATTAGCCCTTAATTCTTGTTCATCCACAGCACAAAACTTTTCAGATTAACAAAAAGTTAGCCCTTAATTCAACATTAGCCCTTACTTCTCAGTTTAATGTGTACCCACCAAAAAGCTTCTAGTGATGGTCCTTGAGTTGATATTCCAAAGGTAAGCATAAAGAAACAGCAAATGATATATAATGAGAATAAGGATCCTCACCTTATTCACCCTTATTGGCTTCCTATCAAGTTTAATCATATTCAGAACTTTTATTGCCTGCATCACCAAAAGAAAGAAAGGATCACTCTGATAAAATAAAAATGAAAAAAACATAGAAGGAAGGAGAAAGCAAAACTCAAGAGATGAACCTTGACAGGAGTTTCTTTTTAAGTGGGAAGAAGTACTAATTAAGGCAATCAAAAAAAGGGGCAGTCCTGCCACATTGCTGCTCTGCTCGATGCAGGAATAAACTGGCAAAGGGCACCAAAAGAGTTAAGTTTACAAAGGAGTCACTAAGGCTGACTGCTACCAGAACCAATGATTGGAACATGAGATTTAGTTAGTAGATCTGTAATTTCAGCAAGTGCAATTTCAATGTACTCTTTGCCTAATTTTTTTAGTAGTTACAATGTACTCTTTGCCTAATTTTTTTTCCTAGCACAAAAATTACAGGGTCTTTTATGTTGCAGGAAATAGATTGAAGAAGCATCAAAACATATGTCTATAAGGAACACTTGCAGAAGTATTACAAAGAAGCCAGCTAAGGAACATATGTCTATAAGGAACACTTGCAGAATTAAGAAAACAGAGGTTGAAAAAGCACTATAATCAGAGCAAGCTGATATGCAAACTACAGTGCTTTTTTTGTTTGAAAAAGCACTATAATCACACCTTGCATTTGCTTGATGAACTAAAAAGTTGTAACAAAAGAAAGAAAGAAAAACTCCAGCTTTAGGACACCTAAAATCCCAAAACTACACTCAACTAAGCTAGAGATGGGTTTTAATGTTTCACAAAGAAAAAAATAAAAAGAAAACGGAAACACATTATTTACTTGCCCTTTCCCAAGCTTTCTGAGTAACCAAACAGAGGATCATAACCAATTCATTAAAACACAAAAAGTGAATGATTCCACTGGCCCTTTTTCTTTACAGCAGAGGTTAAAAAAAGGCAAAAATAATGTTTATGCCGATTGATTCAGTCCGTTTTTAAAAGAAAAATTCCCAAATTAATGAGGAAAAAGAATTAGTGTACTTTTCTTTGTTTTTTTTTGACATTTAAACTTAAGAATGGTAGGTGAATGTTTTCTGTATTTTTATATACTTTCCTTTTATGTCGGAAAATTATTAAATATATTTACAGTATCTTATGGTATTGTTTACATAATAATTTTGATAAATAAAAAATTACAACACACAAGTGAATCATTATTTACCTCTCAATTATCTAATAAGATGAGTCAGCATGTTTTATTGATAAAAAATTTTACTGTGTTTTTGATTTGAAACACTACATAAATAATCTTATAAGGTGCTTTAGTAACTACTTAAATAAAAAAAATTCTAGGGGAAATGATACTCACCACTTTCAAGATTTAAAAAAAAAAATACAGTTAGTAACACACTTTTGACATAATTACATTGGTCTCTCTTGAATTTTTATTTCACATAACAATTGGAGTATTTTTTATCAATAATTTATTAATCATACTAATGAAAAAATATAATATTATCATATATTTTTACAAAAAAAACATATATTTTTATTTATTTCAGTATTCATCTACCATTCTAATAATTTCAGCTACTTCAACTTTATTGAAAAAATAGTACAACTATTTCAAAGTATGAACTATTTCTACTTTTCTCAAATTTTGTGAGTGACCCTCGACTTCAAAGTATGAACTATTTCTACAATTCAATGACGACACTGTGATTGTGAGAGTTGTCAATTTGTGGCTTACAATTGGACTATCGTTTACCTAAATTGACAAAATGCCTTTCCAATTTACCCATCTCACCTCTTGTTTTCATGTTCTCTCTCTCCCCACCTCTTGTTTTCATGTTCTCCCTCCAGGACTTTTTTCGCTTCTACTGTGAAGTTATTCCATTCCTTGGCGTTCCAGCCACAGCATCCACACCTTTTATTGGTGTGGGTTCCACATTGTTGGAGTGAAACAAAAATTTAAAATATAAAAATCGATCACAGAATTGAACACACTTTTAAAATAAATTTTATTTTTTTGTGAATTTTACATTCATGCAACATAATTGTATTCGATTATGTAATCAATTTATGTTCATATAAAAGAATTGATGAAGTGAATAATTTTCCTCCACCAGCATTAAAAACCTGATTAGATTGAGTATGAGGTGTACCAGTTATCCCCATTCCAACTAAGACAGAACTTTTACTTGTTCAATTAATAATTAAGGTGAAGCAAGTGAGGAGGAGAAAGGAGTTTCTATAGAGATTATCTAGTTTCTATAGAGATTAAATAAATTAATAAATATTTTGTAGAATATTTGATATCTATATAGATTATATATTTATCTTTAGAAACTCTTGTCTCATACAATTAATAAATTATACCAACCCCAAACTAATCTAAATTACCCAAAACCATACAGTGCAATCTAAGGAGGAAAAAAGAAAATTTCATGGAGATAACTCATGTATTGAATAACAGAACTCCGAAAACATGTAAGAGACAATGTCTGAGAGAGAGAGAGAGAGAGTGAGAGAGATACATACAATGGGAGTGTCCTTGATGCAGAGGTGAGGCAAAGGGTCATTGGCGCTAACTTGCACAGGGGAGAGAGGAGCACCCAAAACATCGAGCAACAGTCTCAGATCAGACCGCTTGTAAGCATTCGAAGCCACTGATGGAGTCCTTGAAAGCTGCCCCTTCATCGACTGACCTAGCCCTAACCCGCGCTTCGAATCCCCGATTTCGCCTCCATCCGGATCCGGACCCTCTATGACGGGCCTTAAGCTTCCGGATCTCCCCATCAACGGCTCCGGATTGGCCACGTGGTGGTCGGTGGTCGTCGGCGTCGCGATGGTCGGTGGTCGTCGCACGGGATGGGCTCCGATGCAGGTAGAGAGAGAGAGAGTTCAAAAATTGAAATGAGATAGAGAGAGGAGATGAGTACCTGTGAATCTGTGATGGAGAGGGGAGAGAGATTTTCTTCAATTTACATTTTGGACCGTTAGGACACAGAGACATCTCAACCATTGAAGGTTGAGATGAGAAAATTTTAACCATTGGATCAATTTACATTTTAAGACATTTTTAGCCCTTAGATTGAAGCAATCTAAAGGTCCAAATTTTGACACATATACATTTTGAGCCTTGAATTCAAATTGAACCTTCCATTGTTATATAGATTACAAATATATTTTTTAAAATTTGTTTAAAATATAAATTATTTTCTGTAATTTGAAAAATTACAAATATCTTCATGTCAGAAATTTTTTATTTAACAGAATTAATTAAAAAAATAAAATTTATAATTGTTCTCCTATACAATAATAAAATTATTTAAATTATTAATTGAAACATATTTCTAATATCATTAAAAACTGTTAATTGACTTGATAATTTATTAATAAAATTGGCAAATTGTTATAAAATTGAAAATCTCTGAAGGTGAAATGTAATTTTCAAAATCACAAAAAACTATTTATATTTTAATCAAAGAGTGTATTTATAATTTATCTTTGAGTATTTAGTATAACTTTTTATAGAATATTTAAAATTTCTAACATTTTTATTTTGGAAATGTAAGTAATGCTTTTGAACTTTGAAATGTAACTGTGGTTTAGCAAGTTAGTTGGGTTTAGATTAAAATTAAAATATATATATATATATATATATATAAGATAAGTTAAGTTAAATAAGTTAAGAAGAAAAATTATCACATTTAAATTATAATTATTATATATATTTTTTTATAAAAAAGTAAAAAAATTAAAAATTTTAAAAATTATTTTCAAACGAAATTAATTTAGTCAAGTTAAATTAATTTTTAAAAAAAATAAAAAATTAGATTAAAAGGTTGCTCCCAAACTAACCCTAAAGTATATTTGGCAAGATAAACAGGAATAATTTGGAAATTATTTCATAATAATAATAAATAAATAAAATTTAAAAATAAAAAATAAAAAAAAAACATTTTTGTTTACAAACAAGACGGCGCGGCTAGGTCATATTGGTGAGGTGGTGGTGGTGTAAAAGGGCAAGAGCAGAGGACGGTGGCGAAGATGAGCAGGAAAGGCCCTCCCAAGCACCAAAACAAATTCGCCTGGAAACCCAACGCCGGCGTCAAGATCAACGAAACCGTACTCTCTCTCTCTCTCTCTCATCAATTCTCACTTATATATATGTGTATGTATTTATGTATGAATCTAAATACATAAAACAATAGGAAGTAGGAGGCAAGTTCAGGCCTTTGTCAGATGTAACTGGAGTTTGCCATCGCTGTAAAGACCAGATCGAATGGAAACGCAAGTACGGCAAATACAAGCCTCTCACCGAGCCTGCTAAATGGTACTCACACTTTAATTTCATTCAATTTTCAGGGCTTTTCGTTGGATTTGATTTTGAATTTTGATTTTTTTTTTTTTTAACAGTCAACGTTGTTCGAAACGGGCTGTTCGTCAAGCTTACCACAATCTTTGTACAGGTTTGTTTGCTACTCCTTCCCAACTTGGAGCTCTGTTTGGATGCAGTTTTGTCAAAACTAGTTTTCCCATGTTGCAAAGATGTAGAAAACACAAATTCTGTCTCTTTTGATATAGGAATATGGGTTGGTTTTCAAAACTAATTACAGCATCTCCAATGCTTAAGTGCTCAAAAAGCATTCCAACCTTTTCATCAAATGTTTATCAAATCAAGGGAGAAACAATTTTTCCTTCAAGTTGAGAATTCCTCAAATTCACTAAGTTAGCAATTTTAGGGGCCTTTTTGGAATCAAAATTGTGCAAAAAATTGAAAAAGCTGTTATGAGTTGTGTGCTTTATGTTATTAGAATAGAAGATATATTCTTTTATGTTTAGAAGAAAAAAAATAATTTTTAAATCCATTGTTTTGATTGAAGCGTAGCTTGTGCTAAGGAGCAACATGTGTGTGCCAAGTGCTCGTGCCGTGTGGACCGAATTATTGGAAGGTTTTGGATTTTTTTATTTATTTTTTAAAGAATATAATGATTTGAATTCCTTCACTCCAAACCTGGAGACATTTTTTTTTTCTTTTCTCTTCAAGTTTGCTCTGATGCAGTATGTATTACTCACTTCCAGGGACATTTCAGAAGTAGAGGCTGAGCAGAAGATGCTTGACGAGGTTTTTATTTTCAATTTTTTACGCAATGTTTTAGACAATTATATCGCATTTTGTTAATTATCTTTAGAATAAGTGTTATTCTCCCATTGTAAACCAATGTGATTGAATGATTTGCTATAGGCCATCAAGAATGCTCGAGAAAGGGATAGGAGGACTCTACTACGTGCTGTAAGACTCCAAAACTTTTGATCTTCGGTTTCTCTAAAGTTTTTACATTTTTTGTCAGACAATTTTTGTTCTCATTTGTTTATTTGTTCTTGTATGTTTTAGAACATTCTAACAGCTTGCATTTAAAGCTTTGTAAGGGATAGTGTATCATTATGAATTGCTTTTATACCTCCTTACAAGAGTCTTTGGTGTATGAACTGACATTGTGGTACCAATTTCTCACATTGAAATAAATACAGAAACAACTTCATGCTTGGGGCCCCTTATTGTTCTAGGGCTTTGTAGATAAGTTAAAGGAAGTTTAATTTCCTTTGGTTAATTCAATCGTTCCTCGACATATAGTAACAATAAGCACATAATATGATATAGTAAAGCGGAATAAGCATATTCGACAGATGAATGGCAATACAAGAATGGGTGGAATGAATTATGAGTGCAGTCATTAGATGCTACTTTTTTAATCGATTGGAGAGAAGGTTATGTGAAGGTGGCTCAAATAGTTTGGTCCAATACTTGACCAATAATTATTTAAAACCTTGGATGCTTTAGAGAAAAATTCTTAGTAGGTACTTGAAATATGTTGCACCAGGTAGCCTCAGATGCACAACCTAGATTTAACTTTTTTGGATGAGGAAGGTATTCACCAGAAAAAATATATTGATACTTGAGGTGATGGCCAAAGTATTAGGCGCCAGTTATAGCATTTTGTAGAGAGAAAAGGAAAAGAAATATTCACAAAATTTGTTTGGTATTGTTTTGACTTGGTTTACACCCATTAGGATTACAGCATCGTGTATGCCTTCATGAGCAATAAACCAATCAAATTTATTCACCTTATTTATATTGGAAAGTTGCAAGCAGAAGCAGTATTCTAGGCATTCATGGGTTAACATCCGGGAGGGGTTTGAGGTTGAAAGTTAACTGGTAAGGGTGAATCTGACCTCACTTCAGAAACTACTTTTATGTGTAGTTAGGGCCTTCCAGTTTTACACTAGCTCTTGCGAGCATTCACTTAATCACAGACACAAGCTCTCTTGTTGAAATTACGTTGCTTTGTTTGAGACATCTTTTCCTGTAGTATGGTATTTTGTTGCATATTTACTCCATCCAATTGTTTCTTTTCTAGTATTGTTATCTTAACTTGCCTTTTGATTTGCACCCTAAATTTTTTAGCTCATTTTCCATTGTTTGGTTGGACAAAAAATAAGTAATACATTTTTTTGTAAGAAAAATAATTTCCATCAAAAGCCAAAAATGACCTGCATTTTACATTTTCGCAAGTCATTTTTTGAAGCTGGTCCATGTTTGCAAGGCAGGACTTGTGGACGAGGCCAAAGCTGCTGATGGTCAAATAATCCGTCCTGCTTCTACTTTGTATATTGTAGCTTATTTTCATTTTTGTGCAACAGATGAACAAAGGAAAATCTCTTAGTTCAACTTCAGAAAAAAGCCTGATGGACAATGGAAGTAAGGCTGGGGAACTATTAGCAGCCGAGTCAGTTGAGGAAGATGCAGAGTCTAGCAGAGACGACGAAGATGACAATGACAGTGAAGAAGACGAGGTTAAGGTTCTTAACTGAGACGGGATGAGAAATATATAGTCAAGACAACTCTACTTTAGCTACTTGGGATCTTCTACAAACATGCCTTAATAGATTTACTGAAGAGATAACCAAAAAAAAAAAAAATTTGTTGCCATTTTGTGTCTTGATTGAGTTGAAAATAGGTATTTTCTTAATTTTCATTGAAACTAAATGTAATTCATATGGTGTTTTTTTTTTTTTTTTTAATCTCTTGCAGTAACCCCTTCTGTTTTAAGAAATAATGTCTGCATCATGTTTTTGTTGTATCTAGTGATGAAAGTTTTGATGAAGTCAAATGACCCAAATCCAACTTTTATATTTTTAGGCTGTTTGTTTGGGTGTAAACCATTTTTTGAAATTTATTTCTCTTTGATACGACTCAAAACAATTTTTTTTTTTTTTGACTATTGGAAAATAAGTTTATTTGAATTGAAAAAATATTTTTCTTTTGAAAGGTGAAAAATATTTCTTCAATTAAAGTTGGTAGTCACCATCTCCTCTACCACTCCCACTATGTCCACCGCCACCACTAACACACTATAACCTTTGAAGGTGGTGAAGTTTTCAAATCAAGTTTGAACATTTTATTATCCAACTCTACTTGGTTTGTGCAATATATGAAACAAAGACGAGCCAAATTTGAACTCTATTTTTTTTTGTTTGGAGAATTTTTCTAACATTTTATTTCTTATTGAATTTTTAAACCAAATTTAAATAACTTATTGTTCAGCTTGTTTACAATCCTACCAATAGGCTGCAAACGAACCGAGCCGAGCCGAGCTCGGCTCGTTTATTAGAGGCTCGTTTATTTTATCGAGCTCGTTTATGAGCTCGAGCTCGGCTCGATAAGGATTCGAGCTCGAGCTCGGCTCGGCTCGTTAATGTGAACTGGGCTCGAGCTCGGCTCGAGCTCGGCTCGATAATTTTTTTTAATATTATTTATATTATTTAAATATAAATATTTAAATTAAAAATATTATTTATTTTATTTAATATATAAAAAATGTATTTATATTATTATTTATATATATATTTATATATTTTTAATATATAAATAATGTATTTATATATATTTATATATTATTTAATATATAAATAATATATTTATTATATATTATTAATATAGATAAACGAGCCGAGCCTTAACGAGCCGAGCCTATGCGTGTTCGAGCTCGGCTCGTTTAGTAAACGAGCCTAATAATCGAGCTCGAGCTCGGCTCGTTTACTAAACGAGCCGAGCCTTAACGAGCCCTTAACGAGCCGAGCCGAGCTTGTTCACGAACAGCTCGGTTCATTTGCAGCCCTAAATACAATACAAACTTCAACACCTTCCTTCATCTCCTTACCAACCAAACATAGCATTGAGGTTGCAACACTAGAGGTTCAAGTTCAAACTTAAAGGGCACCGATTGGCTCAATTTTTATTATCCCAAGGTCCATGTTGGGATAAATGAAATTTCAACTGTCTTACAGCAAACATTCAGAAACTCGCGGCATTTGTTGGTATTCATATGCACTCATCAATTGAAAGTTAGAGCTTCTTAGAAAACATACAAAATTTGTAATCTATGAAACCAAAAATAACCGAAACGGGAAGACAAAACGGCAGAATACTAAACAAAGTAATTTAATTTACGGACACACTTATTACAGCCTAAAGTTGATTCAATAATAGCCCAACAATGCAATAAGAATTGAGCTGAAAAGAATTATAGATTAATCTCGTATAGGCACTTCCAGGAAATCAGCAAGTAAATCCAGATTTAATATCCATGAGATTTGGCTCCCCAGTCAACTAGCAAAGGTTGCCATTTGTTGACACTCTTTCTCTGTTTGGATGTCGGGGTAAGCACTCCCAAAAATACCGAACCAAAGCTATCTTAACGTAGGAAATCCCAGCTAGCTGCGAACCAAAGTCTTGGCCGTTAATGCATGTGAAAGAGCGGTGCCAGAGTACTGCCAGACAAAACTATTCATCTTTCACACATAGGCGTTCTGTATAAAAAGAAAACAATAAACACAATCAAAATATTTAGATTGGTTTTGATAATAATCAGAGAAAACTGTCTTCTCAATAAGCTAGATTAGCAAATAGAATAAACACTACAAAGCATGCTTATGTTGAGTTTGATGATAACTAGAATGCAATGACTCCTCAATTAGTCTGCATATAGCATGAACAAGCAGCATATATGCTGCAACCAGATAGCTAGGAGAATTCATATGCCAAAGATTAATTAATAGGCCAAGAAATATTCTCTACATCTTGTGGAATAAAAACTAAAAAAAACCCCATAAAAAAGTAATTAGTGTAGGAAAATATCTTTCAAAAAATCTTGATTTTAAAGGGAAACATTAGGAAATAACAAGGCCTGCTAAGCTATAGGAACAAATCAAGTGCATAAAGTAAATGCTTGTGTATATACATGTGGATAGCTAACAACAAACATTCTAACCTTTACACAAACATATAGGTTCGTTGTAAATATTTGTTTGAAGGTGTCAGCTAAGCCTAACTAGTACTAAAATCTATCAGTAGTCATACTAGAGGTTTGGGATTGATTTCCATCTTCATCCAAATTAGAAGAGTTTTTGGGTAAGCCGAGAGCTACCTCTCGCGCAACCAGTCATTTTCATTTGACGAACAGCCCCCCTCCAACAAAAAAGAAAAGAAAAGAAAAGAAAAACTCATATGATCAAGTGTTCATATATTTGCTTTATATAGTGCGTAAAAGTGAGATCTTTACAAAGCTTCTACTGGATGTCGATTAGAAATGTAACTACTCCATATGATTTGCACAACATTTGAGCCACAAACAGATCTTTTAATGTGAAACTGTTACAAAACAAACATGGAGTGAAATTTACTCCTCACTGTGAATGACAATGATAAAAAATCCATAAACTACTTAGTAATCTCATCATTCTGCAGAATAATAACTAACAACAAAAACAATAATGTGATACGATAAAAATAAGTGTGAAAGAAGAGTCCATACTTAAATATTCATAGGAAAGAATCATTGAGGTTCCCCATGCTGACATGCTGAAAAACCTTGGACCGAGTCCTCTGTATAAACCTTTCCAGCCATCATCGACAACCAATCCTTTAACAACTTGTCTTATGGTATGTCTCTTTTCATGTCCCATGACCTAAATTGCAAAAACTAGCTTAATGGAACGATTAACATACGAAGCTACTAGCTGGAACATAATGCAATCAATCAGCAAGCTGTAAAATTGTGTGATAACCGATATTTGCTACTTCCTTTTTTTACCTTTCTACTTTCAAAACAATGGGAGGCCAAAATGTGGTTAGAAACTCCCATACTTCTACATAAATACTTGGAGTGCCCCTCAAGTTTGACATAGCAATAATCAAAAACTATCTTTCATCGCTCTTTTCTAGAGAGAGAGAGAGAGAGAGAGCAAATTATATAGATGCAGTGATACCTTTTCATTGTTAGTATAAAGTAATATAAGGATGCAGTGATAGAAGAGAAACTTGAGAACCACTCCGAGTCTCCAATTAATCATACAAAACCGCAGAATTCATTTTGACAGCAATAAAAATTCTGGATGTAATATTACTACAATGTTCTGTGCAAGGCAATAGCTATAGTTTTGTTAAAAAAACAGCTTCAACTCGTAGAACAACACAGAAGGCATCAGGAACAAACAAAACTGAAGAGTTCACTCTCCAAATACTGTAATTCCATTACTTACATCAAGTCTCAGAACTGACAGAAGAGAAGAAATTTGATCCCAACTATGTATACCTGTAAGCGAGTCTTGATGGTGTCCAATGGTGTTGTGATACAAGATGCTGTGGCACCAGCAAATATCCCTCCTGCAGCTTGAACACCGACTATTGTCCATTGGCTAGGAGCAGATTTCTTGCGTTCAGTATCATGACCTAAGAAACTGTACAAAAGAAAATCATATGAGTGGGGAACAAAAATGGTAGAAGAAAAATAAATAGTGCACTTAAAATTCATTACAAGTCCTCATTATCATGTAATCCAAGAAAAACAGACCAACCTATTTATCTAGACCATTCAAGTATTGCCCTCATATAAAGCCAATGCCAGAGGCAAGTGAGAAATCTTCACATCATTAGAGGCAGTAAGCACAAGTTGAGGACTGATATGGTTTTCATTGAGGCTAACAGAAACTGAGGTTTATAATAGAAAATTCCTAAACCATAACTGCAGCCATAAAGCTTATACAATGGGCCTGTTTGGTGAAGCTTCTTGCAAACTAAAAGCTGATAATCAAAAGCAAAAGCTAAAAGAACCTCTTCCCTTGCCTCTCAATAATTAATTGTTTTCCAGCTTATGTAAGCTATTTCTGCCTTATACGCTGTAAGCAGAAACTGCACCAAACACTTTGGCACAGATTTTCAAAAAGAAGAAGAAGAAGAAGAAGCAGCAGCTATAACCAGGCCCATAAGCTGCACCAAACAAGGCCAATGTCCACAAAGGGGTTAAGAAGATTAACTAAACAAGGAACAATCACTTATTTGACCAGAGTTCTAAATTAAATAAGCTCCTACAACAAATCAAGCATTAAATTAAACCAAACAAGCATGCATCACCTCCAGATTAAGCGTTGGCTTGAACCATAACTTGCCCACCATACAGCACTAGATGGAGAATAAGTCATGACTGATAGACCAAACCCCCTATACAGTCCCCGAATGCCATCCGACTTCAAAACCTTGCGAACAACATCAAGTCCCCCATTATAGCTTGCGTGGCCTGAGTATCCTTGCACCATCAATCTTTGGCTAACCTGATCAAATGGAGATTACAGAATCTAAAAGTAGATCTCCATAAATTTCTTAAGCAGAAACAATAATAAACCGAAATTGAAATAGGAAGTTTCCAATAACTCAGTATCAAGAAGGAAAAAGAACTGCTATTAAAAAAAATGGCATTCCAATAGAAAGGTACTGTCTCCAGTTAGACAATTTTCAATATTGAAGCTATTTGAAACTGAACCACAAATTAATAGTGAAATTGAGAATGCAACAAGTGTAAATCACTTCAAGATAAGGAAATTCCTAAATATGAAGATCTGCCTCCGAAATCTGACATATTCTCAGTTAGAAGCTAATAAGAACTTGAACCACAACTAGATGTGCTATGCATAAAATTTTTCAATTTTATTCTTTTCTTTTCCGTTGTCTTTTTCTAACAACTTTTGCATTATAAAATGTCAATGGAACCCCCCCCCCCCCCCCAAAAAAAAAAAAAAAAAAAAAAAAAAAAAACTTTTAAAAAGAAATCAAACATGAACATGGTTAACATACCACATCAATTGGAACAAACACAGCCTGAGAACAAAGTGACGCTAACATGCCGCCAATTCCATTTGCTATAGCCGCCTCTGTTGGTTCTGATAATTTAAATGGTTCAACAAAACTGAAAGCAGCCACTTTTGTGGTCTCTAAAGCAGTCAGGAATATAATCCTGGCAGGAATTGCACCAGTGATGACTGTGCCAAAACCTCTATATAACCCACGGATTCCATCAGTTCTCAATATGACTCTTATAAGGGAAAATGCATCTCTATCAACAACATCCTTTGAAGCAACCTGCATCCTGGTCTTTAGCAGAGAAACAGGATATAGTGCTACTGTAATCCCAGTAAATATTCCAGCTCCTATGACATAAAACTTAGTTTTATCAAGCCTGCACAATAGGTTTTGAGACATGAACAAACTTAGGTATTTAGTCAAGCTGTTTGAAAGAAAAATAAAAAAGAATAAATACACAATGACAAAAAATGACAACATCAAAAGGGGTGTGACAGAAATCCAGTGAGGGAGAAAGATTGACGGGTTCCCTGTTAACTACTGATATTCCTCTAGGAATGACGTGAGCAAGTTTTTCAGTCATAAATATTCAACTGGTGGTAAGTCAAAAACTTAGAAAGTCTGCATGGTTCTTTTAACCGGCTTCCCTAAAAATGCAAACAAAATTTTATTACGTGCTTGGATGAAAGATATAGACCTTAATTTCTCTTGCAACTTTGGCCATAGTGGTCTTAGAGGCATCAGAAACTTATGCCGGCAGAGCATTACAAAACCTCAAAAGCATAACCATATAGTGCAGCGTCCTCGTCACTACCCCCCACGCTGCAGCAGCCTACATTTCAGGCTCTATTTTAAATAATCAGAATCTCATCCATTACAAAATAAATGGATTTTAAGATGTCCTCACAACCTAAAAAGCTTCAACAAGCAACCTTGTGAAAAAGTACAAGGACACAAGAGTTAAGACATGATCATCTGGAATGCAATTATAGTAATAGAATGGAGGGACCCATAAATATCCTTGAGAATCCACAAATCAAGTTCGACCTCTCTCCTTGCCCACATATATGAGATGATATCAAAATTTTTGGGAATTCCCACTCAAATCTAGATGTTCCTGCTTTTATTGATAAAATCATGTCATGCACGTATAAATTATGGGGGAGTTCCTATCCAAAATCATATTGCTCGGAATTTCAAAATTTTTGGCCAAAAATGGAGTTACATTCTTCCCTAATCTATATCAAGGCCAAAGGGAAAAGACATGTGAAGTTAATTCCCTATTTGAGGTAATCAGATTCTAGTTGATTGCTGTAAAAAATATTCTCAATTAAATTTTGTCAGCACCAGAAATAAACCCCAGACCCGAAATGCATCATTGAACCCAAAAACAGAGGAAAAGAGGAACGAAGGACTATTGTCACGACTTTCTAGCCTTTTGTGTTCATGTTAATAATGGGTCTCATGGGTTGCATGAGACCCATTATTAACAATAATATGGGTTGCATGTTAATGATAGGGACTCTCGGGTGGTTTCTAGGGGTAATGGGCGTGCTCTGTGGAAGTCTATCTCTCATATTTATCCAATTTGGTCCCAATTCATTTCTGTGAGGGTGGGTAAGGGAGATACGGTTAGATTTTGGAAAGATGTTTGGGTGGGTTCTTTGTCCTTTGCTGAATCCTATCCGCTTCTATATAGAACTTCTCAATCTCATAATTGTTCTGTTGAGTCCGTGGCTGTTTCTTTGTTAGCTCCTTATTCGTGAAATTTTAATTTTTCCCGTAATCTTCATGATAGGGAAATTCCCGAGTTAATATCTTTATTGTCAAGGTTTGAAAATGTTTCTTTGTCTCCAATTTTGGAGGGTCAATGGTTTTGAAATATTCATTCGTCAGATTCTTTTACTTGTAAATCTTTCTTGGATAAAATCATTGATATTCCGCATGTACCTCAGTTTTTGTTTCACAAAAAGATTTGGAAGGCATGTGCTCCTCTTAAGGTGAAAGTGTTCATGTGGATCTTGGTTCATGGGGGTACTTTGACAAATGATTCATTGCAAAAGAGGAGACCTTCATGGTATCTTAATCCTCAATGGTGCACAATGTGTTGTAAAAGTGGAGAATCATTGAATCATCTGTTTTTACATTGTTCGGTGGCAAGGCTGTTGTGGAATAGGGCGTTTGGTTTGGACAATGTATAGTGGGTGGCTCCTAAAGGAGTTGCTCAAATATTATTATTTGATTTTCAAGTTTTTGGAAGGTCAAAGAGGGCTAAAGTTCTTTGGAGTAATGTAATTTTTGCAATCTCCTGGGTCATTTGGTTGGAGAGGAATGGGCGTATTTTCGAAGGAGGGAGTAGGGATATAGATTATTTATGAGATAGAGTGAGATACTTGGCATCTTTTTGGGTTTTAGCGAGTCCTGTGTTCCGTGGGATCCCTTTGTTTTTGATTGCTTCAGATTGGGTGTCGGTTTGCTTTGAATAATTTGTAGTTGATGGCTTTTTGTTTTTGTTTTGTTTTTTTTTGGATGTATTTTTTCTTTTTCCTGTTGAGGATGCCTCATCCTCTTGGCCTTGTGCCTTAATAAAATTTTTCTTGTCTGTTGCTGATCAAAAAAAAAAAAATGTTAATAATGGGTCTCTACTCCTTCATGAAATGAAGAACACAACTGAGGCATTTTACTCAGCAGGACATCCAATGTGACCTAACTGAACACCATTATTATCATCATCCAATGTAATGGCAGTTCCTGGTAATTTTTTTCCCCCAACCTAGCACAACAACTCATTTGAAACACGAACTCAAAGACGGCTCCCTTTGAACACCATATTCTTCTGACCCAATTGAGTTCAAGGAGCCAAAAAAATGACATGCCTAACAACAACAACAATGCTATGATCACACTCACTTACACCAAAAAAGTCAATTTTTTTCCCTACTTTTTGTACACGTTTTTTTCCATAAAAAGCTAAAAAACCACTAAAAAATTGAATTCCCAAAACAACTGTGTAGGTCTTAGACCCACATACTCACTCTATTCTACTCTTTGTGTATTTGGATGTGTAATTGGTTGTGATTGCATCTTTTCTCAATTCCATAATCTTACTACATCAAATTAATTCGTTTTCTTTGAATAATAATCATTAACACTCCCAAAAAAAGAAACCCAAATCACTAATTGGCAACATTATCACACAGCACAAAGATGATTAACATTTAAAGAACAATAAATTGAAATGAATTAAAGTACTAAATTAGTAAAAGATTGAACAAAGAAACAGGTAAAGCATGTATAGATACAAAGAAAAGCAATTCATTCATACTTGTCCCAATTAATCTCTGTTTGACCGAACGACTGAGTCTGAGAACGAAAAGAGGCCATTGACGGGTCTGTATGAAGACAAATCTCTCAAAACCCTAAAATTGAAATCCCAAAAAGGGTTCTGAGAGATCTATTCTTTACGAAAGAGAAGAAGAATATACTTTTAGAATTTAGGTATAAGTTGGAACGAGCCTAAACAATTGGAAATGCATTATTTTGAAAGGTATGATACTTATATGATTTAGGTCAGATCTATGTAAAATAGGCTCAATCCGTTAAGACCGCATTGATTCTACCCATTGCTACCGCTCTAACCACTGCCGCTACAACCATTAGCTGGAGATTTAAGGTTTGTTTGGGATGTTCTAAAAAAGTGTATTTTTTGACTTATTGATTTATATGGGTTGGGTTTGGGTTGGGTTTGATGTGATATGTTAGAGAGGTGATGTGATTTAAATAAAATGATGTGACTTAAATAGGATAGTGACTTTTTGACTTATTATATTATTTAGTAGATGCCAAACTTGGCCTTAGGCGAAGGTTAGGTTTGGGAAGACTAAATAAGTGTATTTTTTGACTTTTTATGAAATATGGATTGGATTTGGGTTGGGTTTGAAGTGATGTGTTAGAGAGATGATGTGACTCAAATAAGATGATATGACTTAAATAGGATAGTAACTTTTTGACTTTTTTGATTTTTTTGAGGATGCCAAACTTGGCCTAAGTTTGGCATAACCTAAATAATACAAAAAGTCAAAAAGTCACTATCCTATTTAAGTCACATCATCTTATTTAAATCACATTACCTCTCTAATACATCACATCAAATCCAATCCAAACCCAACCCATATAAGCCGATAAGTCAAAAAGTGTACTTTTTTAAAACATCCCAAACTAATCCTAAATTTTAAAATTTATAATTCCTAAATCGAATCGTTCTCCTTTGTTCTATTAATACAAATATATTTTTTAATTTTTAATAAAATATTAATATAAAAATTAGTATAAGAGAGTTTTAAAACATGAAATTTATTACAAATTAATAATTATATATATGAAACATATTATGTAACATTATTTTGTGTTATATATCTAAAAAATATTATATAAATTAATGTTATATATTATATAAATATGTGATAATTAGTTAGAATATTCTTCAATCCATCAAAAACTGTCCAAATCATAATTTGTCAATTCGCTAATCTGCCAACCCATTATTCGATTTATAATTTTACTCTCAAACTGTCTGAACTACACCGCTTACGCCTCTAACAATAGTGGTGTTGTGGGACATTGAGATTGTCTGTGTGCTGCCCTTGTTAAGCTATTGTAAGCTTGTTTGTTAAGGCCTGTTTGGTACTATTCTTTAGTAAAAGTTGATAATTAAAAAACATACTAACAGTGAGTTGGTAAGAAAAATTCTTAGGTGTCTACCAAAAAATTGGGAAGCAAAGGTCACCGCCATTACCAAAGTCAAAGATCTCTCCACACTTGGATTGGATGAGCTTATGGGTTTCCTTACGACTCATGAGATCACCATGAAAGGACATGAGGATGTTAAAGACAAAAAAAAAAAAAAAAAAGTGGAATTACATTCAAAGCATTATCAAATGGAGAAGAACATGAAAACTCCAGTGAGGATGAAAACTATGCCATGTTTAGTAGAAATCTCAAAAAGCACTTCAAGAAAAACAATTATGGAGAAAGAAGACCTTTCAAAAAGGAGTACAACAAAGATAACAAGAAAGAACCTATTATTTGCTATGAGTGCAAAAATCCTGAACATATGAAGATGGATTGTCCAAAATTGAAAAATCATGGTAAAGACTACAAAAGAAACAAGAAGGCCATGGTAGCAGTTTGGAGAGAAAGTGAAGATGAAAGATCAAGTGATAAAATTGAAAATGAAGTAGCCAACTTGTGTCTCATGGCTCTTGAAGATGAAGACTCTACTCAAAATGAGGTAACTACTCTTTATGGAGAACTTGAAAGTGCATTCCATAAACTAAAAGATGAATTTAAAAAAGTTTGTGCCAAAAATAATGTGTTAAAAAATCTGTTGCATCTTTATCTAGTAATGTAGATGAATTAAAGAAAGAAAAAATTGTTTTGAAAAATGATTTTGAAACCATCTCTAATGAGAAAACTGCTTTAAAAAACAATGTTGATGATTTAACAAAAATACTAGAAAATTTTGTAAAAGGTAGAAATAATCTCAACATGTTTCTTAGAAATCAAAGATGTGTTTTCGATAAAGCGGGCATTGGATATGACCCTATTAAGAAACAAAAGAATCTCAATACAATTTTTGAAAGGCAGCTCTCATGACACACCCTCATATTACTTGTCATTATTGTAGAAAGAAAGACCATTATATATCTTATTGTCCATTCAAAAAGAATATGAACATGGGAATTAAAAAGATTTGGATTGTTAAGGGATCTAACAAAACTAACCAAGAAGGACCCAAGAAACTATGGATACAAAAAACCAACACTTGATTGTCATCTTGTAAGTTTGTTTTAAGTCCAAAGCTAAAGAAGGGAAGTGGTACCTTGATAGTGGATGTTCCAGACACATGACCGGAGATAAATTATTCTTTATTAAACTATCATCGAAAGATGGAGGATTTGTTACTTTTGGAGACAACAAGAAAGGAAAAATCATCAGTATTGGTAGCATTGATATTTCTCATAATCCTTCTATTGAAAAAGTTTTACTTGTTGATGGACTTAAGCATAACCTACTTAGTATTAGTCAATTATGTGATAAAGGTAATCGAATTATTTTTGATAAATCATATTGCACAATTGAAAGCACAAATGATCATAAGCTTTATTCGTTAGTAATCGTCATGATAATGTTTATATTTTTCATCTTAATGATCTCTATGCTAGTGATATTAAATGTTTATATGTTAATAATGAAAATAGTTGGTTATGGCATAGAAGACTTGGTCATGCTCATATGGATTTAATTGCTAAACTTTTGAGAAAGGATTTGGTCATTGAACTTCCAAAAATTAAATTTGAAAAAGATCATCTTTGTAGTGCTTGTCAACAAGGAAAACAAACTAAAACATCGTTTAAATCAAAATCTCATATTTCCACAATTAGACCTTTACAACTATTGCATATGGATTTATAAGGTCCCTCAAGGACATCTAGTCTAGGTGGTAAACATTATTGTCTTGTTATAGTTGATGATTATTCAAGATTTACATGGGTTATGTTTTTAGCACACAAAAATGAAACATTTTCTTCTTTCACAAAACTCTGTCATAGAATTCAAAATAAAAAAGGCTTTCTTATTTCTAATATTCGAACCGACCATGATAAAGAACTTAAAAATGAGAAATTTGAATTGTTTTGTAATGAGCATGGTATTGGACATAATTTTTCAGCACCTAGAACCCCTCAACAAAATGGTGTAGTTGAAAGGAAGAATAGAACTTTAGAAAAAATGAGTAGAACAATGCTTTGTGAAAATAACTTCCTAAATATTTTTGGGCCGAAGCCGTTCACACCGCATGCTATATTTTAAATCGTGCATTGATTAGACCTATTCTCAAAAAAACTCCTTATGAACTTTGGCATGATAGAAAGCCCAACATCAGTCACTTGCAGGTTTTTGGTTGTAAATGTTTTGTACATAATAATGGTAAGGATAACTTAGGCAAATTTGATTCAAAATCTGATGAAGCAATTTTTCTTGGCTATTCCTTAACTAGCAAAGCTTATCGTGTTTTTAATCAAAGAACTCTTGATGTGGAAGAATCTATACATGTGGCATTTGATGAAACTAACATCTTTGCTCAAAAGCAAATTGTTAGTGATAATATAGATTTGGAACCAAATGTGGAAGATTCAAGTATCTACAAAGAAGAGAACCAACCATATAGATTGAACAAAGAGATTAAACAACCTATTCTCCCGCCTCAAGAAGAAGGAGAAAACAATGATGATTTGCCAAGAGAATGGAAGTTTGTTCATAATCACCCTAAGGATTTAATCCTAGGTGACCCTACAAAAGGTATTACAACTCGCTCTTCACTTAGAAACATTTGTAGTAACTTGGCTTTTCTTTCACAGATTGAGCCTAAAAAACTTTCAAAAAGCCAAATTCGATGAACATTGGATGATAGCTATGCATGAAGAGTTTAACCAATTTGAGAGAAACAAAGTGTGGGAACTTGTGCCAAAACCTAAAAATCATACCATTACCGGTACCAAATGGATCTTTCGAAACAAGCTTGTTGAATCCGGCACAATTATAAGAAACAAGGCTAGACTTGTTGCACAAGGATACAATCAAGAACAATGTATTGATTTCGATAAAACCTTTGCTCCGGTTGCTAGTTAAAAGCCATTCGCATGTTACTTGCATTTGCATGTTTTAAAGATTTCAAACTTTATCAAATGGATGTAAAAAGTGTCTTCCTTAATGGTTTTATAAATGAGGAAGTTTATGTTAAACAACCCCTAGGTTTTGAAGATCATGCTTTTTCAAATCATGTTTTTAAATTATCAAAAGCTTTATATGGTTTGAAACAAGCACTTCGTGCATGGTATGAACGATTAAGTAAATTTTTGACTGAAAATAATTTTTCTAGAGGAACGATTGACACAACACTTTTTGTTAAAACTAAAATGATGATTTACTTATTGTGCAAATATATGTGGATGACATTATAGTTGGTGCTACTAATAAAACTTTGTGTAAGGAATTTGCTAAGTGTGTGCAAGGTGAGTTTGAGATGAGAATGATGGGAGAGCTAAATTATTTCCTTGGGCTTCAAATCAAACAATGTAAGGAAGGAATTTTTATCAACCAAGCTAAGTACACAAAAGAACTACTCAAAAAGTTTAATATGTATGACTCAAAAATAACTAGAACACCTATAAGCACATCCATTAAGCTAGATAAGGATGAAAAAGGTAAGTCCATTGATCAAACAAAATATCGAGGTATGATCGGCTCACTTTTTTATTTAACTGCTGTAGACACCCTATTTTTGACCGTCCTCAAGACTTGGACGTCATCGTTTGAACACTCGATAATCATCCATGCTCGTGTTCGTTTTGAGTTTCTGAAGGTCTCGGCTACGCGCCTTGCCTTAGGATCTCTCAACTTAACTGTTTTGTGCTTGGTTGTGGACCAAGGACTTGTGGTTTTACTTCTGAGGGAAGAGGGTGGCTTGTTGATCATCCCCTCAACCCATCGGCTAAGGCATGATGCCATTGGCCATGTTTTTTTGCCATCAGCCAAAAGTGGTGGCCGATCGGCACTCTTTTTGGTCGATCGACACTCTGTTTGGTCGATCGGCCATATTTTTGAGCCGAGACCTTTCCATCTGCTTTTTACAAATATTTTCTGCCAACTATGACAGCTGGTATGCACATTTCTGATCCTCCATACACGTGTATGGAGGGATTTGTTTCAAGACTCAAGCTTGTTGAACAAGCTTGAAAATTGAAATTCTATAAGAAGGGAGCCTCCCCTCCCTTTCCAGAGGTTCTGAAAATTGCATATGGAAGTTCTATATCTCTCTTTATATATTTTACCTCTCTCTCCCTTTGCTCTTGTTTGTGCTCAAAAGTATGATTTCTTCATACTATTGCACACAAACACCTAGCAATACACCATCCTTTGGTTGCTGAGGTCCTTGGTTTTGGTGTTCTTGGGTGGGTTTGAACTCAGAAAAGTTGTTGGAGTAGTATTCTTGAAGGTGTTCTTCAAAGGTGAGCAACTAACCTTTTGATCCCCCATTCTTACTTAAGCTTTTAGACCTATTTGCATATTGTTTTAAGCTTAACTCTAAACTGAAAAAAGTTCTGTTTTTGTATGCTTGAGATGATTGTTTAAGGTCACTTTTTGGTTGGGGGTAGTCTACCCCCTCTTAGGCCTTGTTTGGCCTCATTTTGTGCCTTTCCTTTTGAGCTTTGGAACCTTCTTGTTTTGACCTTCTCACCACTGAAATCCAAAGGATTTTCAGTGGTAAAGAAGTGGTTTTGGAGTCTTGAATAGGAGAGGGACACCCCCCTCTCCTTGTGTCTCATATGCTAGTATATATGGCTCATATTGGTAACACGTTTGCTTAGCATGCTTTGGCTTCATTTCAGCAAGTATTTGATGTTATTTTGTCATGCTATACCTCTGTTTTAAGTTGGTTTGATGGCCTTTTACATGCTTCATATACTTGTCTTGCAATCCTCTCATTTGCCTTAACATGTATCATGCATTTAGACCATCATTCTTGCATATTTTGGCTTAGCTCAAAGGAGTTTTTAGTCATGTTTTACCATGCTCTAGCTCTGATTTGCATTGTCTTGGTCATGCATGCATTGTTTTGTATAGCCATGGTTCAATTTGGCTTGTTAGCTTTGAGTGTCCAAGTCACTAGCATGCATTGCTTAGATCATTTTCATGATTTGGCATCATTTCATATGTGATTTCAGTCCATGTAGTGTAGCCATACACTTGCATTTGTCATCCTTTTAATGCTTTGAAGAGTTGGTGTTTTATGCCTCATGAATGGATCATTGTGCATGCCTCCATGCTTAGGTCTTTAGGATGTCATCTCAGTGGGTTTTTGGGCTTATTTTGACATGCCACAACTCTGTTTTTCATTGGTTAAGACATGCCATGTTTGGTTGTAATAGGTGTAGTATAACACCTCTTTGTTAGCCTTGCATGCTTCATGCTTTCGGTCTTTTGTTCTAGCTTGTGTTGGTTAGGTTCGAGCATGATTTTGGTCTTGTATTGACCTGCCTTGGGACTGTTTTGGGTTGTATTGGCTTCACGTTTTGCATAGCCTAGTGTAAGTCCCTTTGCTATCTTCAAGTTTTGAGTCTCTTGCATGCCATACTTGTGTAGTTTGGATGGTTTGGCACCGTTCCATGCATGATTTCAGAGCTTATAATACTTGTCACATGTCCACACTTTTCACTCTTTAAGTGCTCTTAAGAGTTGGTGTCTTGTTGCCTTGTTTATGAATCTAAGTGTGTACATGTTTGTATGTGCTTTCATGCTTCCAATTCATCACTTTGGCCACTGTTTTTGATATGGCTGAGGCCTATCCATTTTCAGTATAAGTCCATGGATCATGCGGTTTATGTGTTATTGCATGCTTATTGCAATGCATGTTATTGCATGCTTGTTGTTGGTATTGTTGTTGCAGGCCTATTGCATTGTATGTTTGCATGTTTAGGTTGTATTGCATTTGGCATGCTTGTTACTTTAGCGTTGTGTGTATGTTTGAGTCATATTGCATTTGACATGCTTATGTTGCATTGCATAGCTTTTCCATTGTTACATGCATTGCATTGTGTTTGGTTTGGGGTGTCAAACCAAACACGAGGACCGAGAGACGTTTCGTACTTGAAGTGACGAAACGTGCCTCAATCCTCGGTCGCCGACACTCTTGATCCAACATGATAGGGTGTGAGGCATTCATATGTTTTTGTGCATTCATTCCATATTGATTTGTGCAATTCGGCTTCTTTGGCCATCATGCATCGAAATGCGTGATTGATGGCTCGAGAGTCGAGCATTACACTCCTTTGAGTCTCAAACATGATAAGGGGTGTAGTTGCACAACATTTTCTTGCAAATGTATTGTCATGCCCTTGCTTGTCCTCTATTGTAGCAAAAGGAGCAGTCTGCAGGAAAGGATGGCCGATCGGCTATATTCAGTGCCGATCGGCTAACAATCTTTGGCCCGATGGACTCATAAGTGGGCGATGACCCATTTCCTTTGGCTGATGGCCTTATATTTTGGCCGATGTCCCTTTAGCATGTCCATAAATGGTTCAGAAGCATCACAGATACTTTCACAGTTCTCAGAGGTGCAGAACAGTGCAAACAGAGGCAACATGAGGCATGGCAACAGGTTTCCGAGTGAAGCGATCGAGCATGCATCATTCAGTCATTCCGAGGCGGAGCTGTGGCAGCCTCTTTGGTTTCATACTTAGTCTGTTTTGTAACTTAATTAATTTGCTTAATTAGTTAAGGTTTTGTAATAATTAATTAGCTAGGGTAGTTAATTAATTAGTTGGTTTGTATTATTTATTCGGACCCTCCATCGAGAGGGCGAATTTTGTAATAAGTGTGCGTGAGTGTGTGAATGTCTTCCAACCCCACGTCTTTCTTCCTTTTACTTAATCGCTTACGATAGTTAGTTCTAGGTCATGTTTTGATTAGCATCCTCATGCTAGCATGTTTGCATTCATTCATCAGTCTTACATGCATCAGGCTCGGCGCATCATACTAATTGTATTGTATTTCAATTTCTACTTGAATACATGTATCAAGTTGTATTTCACATGACATCTTAGGGTAGCCGAGCCTATTTCTAGTTGCATTTTGCATGTGTTGCATTAGCCATCTTAACATGAGCTAGGATCATGCATTGATTACTAACTAGCTTTTGTTTTGGCTCGGAGTACACTGTAAGTGTTTATGCCTTAGCATCTTGCATGTGTGTTAGTGTTGCCATGATAGCATGCTTGGCATGAGGCTAACTGCTTAAATGATATAACTGCCTGAATGCCTGTGGGTGAAGGTTGGATTACTCGAATTAGGACAATTCATTAAAATGCGAGTTTTAAGCCCACTTGAGGGTGGCAAAATCATGTTTTCTTAAGTCCACTTGAGGGTGGCAAATCCACGTCTTAGCCTACCTACGGGTAGCAACTTCAAACCATTTTCAAACAAGCATGAAATGTTTTGTTCCAATTTAGGCGATCTAGTCTATACTTGTGTGTTGTGCGCATCACATAGTAAAGCTAGCTAATAACCGAAATAAGAGGGCATATGTTTTCAAAAATAAGATATCATGTTAGTAAAGGCCGATCTTTGATCGAGCGAGCGAGGGTGCTCATTGCATAACCTTTCCCTCTTGTACCCCAGTTCCCGAGCTGAGACAACTTTGGTGATGACGAACACGTGACCTTAGACACGAGTCAAGGTTTCCTAAATTTTTCAAAATAAAACATTTAGGTGGCGACTCTGTATCTGGCAAAGCAGTTCATGTTTGGCACTTCTTTACAAAAATCAGTTTTTCAAAACGATTTGCCGGATTTGGACTCTTTGGTGATTTATCGGTCTCGCATTGCACTTTGTGGGATTAGATTCAGAACCGTGACATTTGAGTCCGAACTGTAGTATGCTAATGAACAAAACAGATTTCGCGCCATCTCGCGCGCGGAGCTGTGACGTTCGGGCATGTCTATAGTCTGCAAGTAGACCCGATATTATGTTTAGTGTTTGTATGTGTGCTAGATATCAATCAAATCCTAAGGAATCACATATGAGTGCTATTAAAAGAATTTTTAGATATCTTATTGGCACTCAAAATTTGGGACTGTTTTATCCTAGAGGTGTTGCATTTGATTTAATTAGTTACTCAGATGCCGACTTTGCCGGATGCAAACTTGATAGAAAAAGCACTAGTGGCACTTGTCTCTTTCTTGATAACTCATTAGTATCTTAGTTTAGCAAAAAACAAAATTCTGTTGTTTTATCAACGGCCGAAGCTGAATATATAGCTTCCGGAAGTTGTTGTGCCCAAATACTTTGGATGAAACAATAATTGGAGGACTTTGATTTGCATTATGATCATATCTCTATTAAATGTAATAATACTAGTGCCATCAATTTAAGTAAAAGTTCGGTTCAATACTCACAAACAAAACATATTGCAATTCGACATCATTTTTTAAGAGATCATGTTGTACTTGAATTTGTAAATATCGACAAGCAATTAACGGATATTTTCACAAAACCCCCAAGTGAGGATCGCTTCAATTTTATTCATGGCAAGCTTGGAATATCGATTTCTATTTAAAAAGTTTTGTTATGACTGTGAAACTTGAATTTTTGTTAAAATGATATATGTGTATTGCTACATTGATATAGAAACATTTATATCGGTTGAATGTTCTCAAGTCCTTCATACATTTATTCTCCTTAACAAGTTGCTATTCTCAACTGAGTAATTTTTTTTGGGTTCTGCATCTTGAGGTAAAATTAACTTTGCATACATTGATTTTTTTTAAACCCTCATGGTATTTTTTTTCATTACCATTTCAGCAGCACCAACGTCCCATTAAGTTTAATTTCTGCTGGTATTATTTTTTTAATTTTTTTTTATTTTGCTATTAGGCTTAATTTCTTTTATTTTTATTTTTTTCTCATTATTATTTTTTTTGGGCTTAATTTTTTTATTTTTTTATTTGCTTTTTAATTTCATTTTTTAGTATTTAAACATAAAAATAAAAACAAATCGAAATACAAATATTTACATTAAAAAAAAAAAAAACAAAACACCCTTCATTTTTTTACAGCCACACGCCGATCAAAATAAATATAAAAAAAAAAAACACCCTTCATTTTTTTACGGCCACACGCCGATCAAAATAAACATAAAAAAAAACACCCTTCATTTTTTTACGCCCACACGCCGATCAAAATAAACATAAAAAAAAAAAAAAAAACCTTCATTTTTTTTTTTTTTGCCATACGCCGATCTTACTTACTCGCCTTTTTCATCGTTTTTTTCTTCTTTTTATCACCTTGGGCGACCCTTGACGCCCCTGCCCCTGTGCTTTCGTCGGGAGCAATGACTCCCTGCTGACTATCAAAGGCCAAGAACGACATTGCTCCAAATCGGGCCATAGAGACGGTCTTCCGTTTAAGCTCTTTATTTTCAGCCTTAAGTGCGCCTATTTCTGCTCGCGCATCCTTGTACATGCACTGGAGCAGAGAGAGTTGGGCGTTGACCTGATGGAGCTCACTCGTCCTGTTCTGCAATCGATGAGCCAATTTTGTGACTGTTGTCACCGTCTCCATATAGGACGTCAGTGTGAAATGATTGGCTTCTATGTCAGATTGAGCTGCCATGATTTGCTCAATCGACATCATAGGAAGGTTAGGAAGATGAATGACAGGAATAGTAGGAGTAGAGGCACTCGGTTCAGCAGAGCTTATGGGATCGTTCAGGTCCAGAAATAGAGTGAGGGGACGAGATGAGGAAGCCATGGTTTAGAGGTGAGAGGTGTAAAAGAAATCAGTTGCAGAGAAATAGAAGAGAATAGACTGAGGTTACTGTGGTGAAGAAGAAGAAGCAGACTAGTGTGATTAAGAAGAAGGCTGAAGAGAAGAGAACAAAGAGGGCAAGATAGCCGAGGCGAGCGGCAATCGAGGAGAGCTGCTTTTGTCAGTTGGCTGACGCAAAAGCGAAGCCGCGTGTTCAACGCGATTTTCAATGAAAAAGAGAGGCGCGAGCGATTCATATATATATATGTATATATATGTTTTGCTTATCTATTTTTTGATACCATTTATCACTACTATTTTCCTCCTCCTCCTCCTCCTCCTCCAGATTCTGACCCATGATTTCCTTTTGATAATGTCACAGGGGGAGAAATTATATGATGTTATGTATTATGGTATTATTTGAAAACTAATATGATGATTATGTATTTATAGTTTGATATCTTAATCTCATATTATGTCTCTAATTAAAACTTATTTATTACACACGTGCTAACCTATGTTTTTAGAAATGAATTCAAGGAGCATGACTTGAAGGGGAGCTTTTCTTACTCCCAAATCAAATCAAAACATCATTGTGTGCCATCATAAAAAAGGGGGAGATTGTTAGACTTATTTATTTTGATGATTTATTTAATTATGTTTTAATTTATTTGAAAGAGAAAAATAGAATCAAAATTTATTTTGATGATTTATTTGAAAGAAAAAAAATAGAATCAACATTTATTTTGATGATTTTATGTTTTAATAAAATTAAAATTTATTTTGTTCCATTATTTCTCATCTAAACCTTTATTCTAAATGTTGTTAGAATGTATTTAATATTTGATTAAATTAGGAGTTCAAACAGCCCAGCCCAGCAGCAGTTCAAAAGATTCAAGTGAAAGATATTCAAATTTGTAATAATGGAGTGGAAGATATTCAAATTGGTAATGATGGAAGTACAACGGCTATAAACGGTTATAAATTCAAATGAATACAGCAGCTATAAACGGCTATAATTTTCACTATATATACCAAAGCCTCTAATGTAAACAAGTTACAAAAAACTAGAAAATATTCTTTGATCTATAATCACTTACATCTATTCTCTGAAAAATTCTCTGAAAAATTCTCTGAGAATTGTTCTTCAATGTTTGTTTACATCCTCTCTCAGAAATTATACACTGAGTCTTATAGCATAAAACTCATCTTTTTTGTGGGAGATTTACAGAAAAATCAAAGTTTCATTTTATATATCTATCTTTGAGAGATATTTATTGTAAGCTTTCTTTGAAAGCAAAAATGCCATTTCATCTTGTAAAAGTGTTGCAAACACTGTGTTCTTGAAATCTTGAGAGTGATTGTGAATCACCTAAGATTTGCAAGGGTTTGGGCTTGTGAAGTTTATGTAAAATCCGTGGAGGATTGCTCCATTTTGTAAAGAGGTTGCTAGCATCCCTGTAAAGCTAGAAGATAGTGAAAAATCTCAAGTGAAACTTGAGGAGTGGATATAGGCTTGGTTGAAGCCGAACCACTATAAATTTGTTTGTCTCCTTTTCCCTAATCTTTTTACTTTCCTACTACTTCTATAACTATCTAATATTCATGTGTTAATCATTTGATTTACCCCGTATGTTAGTTATACTTCATTGTTATTTTGCTTGATCATTTAATGCTAAGTTCATCATTGTGCTTGTTAATAATTTGTTGTACTAGTAGTTAATTTTATTGGGGTATTATTAATTTTAATTTGTAGAAACCTAATTCACCCCCCCTCTTAGGTTGCTCTTTTGGGTAACAGGAGTGTCTAGGAATTATAACTCAATGGTTTGAGTCATTAACATTTGATGAGCGAGATGCAAGGAATTACATTGACAGAGCTAGAAGATTGAGGTTTGGAGAAGGAGATGTCGATGCACTTCAAAAATATTTCTTAAGGATGCGCGCACAAAATTCGAGTTTCTATGATTGATGTTGATACTGACTTTCACATTAGAAACTTGTTTTGAGCAGATGCAATGAGTCGGACGGCTTATGAAGAATTTGGAGATGTTGTTTCATTTGACATAACTTATCTCACTAACAAATATGATATGCCATTTGCTCCATTTGTAGGAGTTAACCACCATGGACAGTCAATTTTGCTTGGTTTTGGATTGTTATCTAATGATGACACTGATACATTTGTTTGGTTATTCAAATCATGGTTAAATTGTATGTCAGATCATCCTCCAAAAGCTATAATAACTGATCAATGCAAAGCTATGCAAAATACTATAGAAATTGTCTTCCCAAATACTCGACATCGATGGTGTTTATGGCATATAATGAAAAAAATTTCGGAGAAATTGAAAGGCTATTCCCAATATGAATCCATGAAGTTGGCTTTGCAAAATGCAGTGTATGACACTTTCACAAAAGATGAATTTGAGATGAAATGGAAAGAGATGATTGTAGAATTTAATCTTTATGAGAATCAATAGTTGGGGGTATTATATGATGAGCGACATCGATGGGTTCCTGTCTATGTGAAAGATATTTTTTGGGCTGGCATGTCAACTACACAATGAAGTGAGAGCATGGATGCCTTTTTTGATGGATATGTTAACCCGAAGACTACATTAAAGCAATTTGTTGAATAATATAAAAATGCTTTGAGAAGTAAGGTAGAGAAAGAGAAGAAAGCTGACTTCAAGTCTCGACACAAAGTGTTTGATTGCTTAACTGTGTATGATTTTGAGAAACAATTTCAGGATGCCTACACCAATGCAAAATTAAAAGAAGTATAAGCAGAGATAAAGAGACTACTTTATTGTCAACCGTGTCTTGTGAAAGAGGAGGGTTCAATTTGCATATACTTTGTGAAATAAGCCGTGGTAGTTTTTGAGAAGATGAAGCATGTGGACTTTATTGTGTATTATAATTTGACTGAAATTGATGTTCAATGTATGTGTCAGTTGTTTCAATTTAGGGGTATCATGTGTGGTTATTCACTTGTTTACACATCTCTTCCCCCATCGGAATGTATTGGAGGCACACCGAGAGTTATTGACATGATGCGAACTCAACAATCCATGAGTGCTACAAATTAAATTTATGGAGCCCTACCGTCTTCTTTTGTTGACTTCAATGTACAAATGGACCGAAATGAGTCTCGTTTTCGTTAGTTGAAAACTTGTAATTTTAACTTGGAGTTTATTTTGTAGTGGCAGTAATTTAATGCATCTTTCTTTGTTACTTGATAGAGCATAATTTATGAAATTTATAGAAATTTGATGTTGCTTTGTTGTTATATTTGTTGTCTAGCTCTATACAGATGTGGATGAAAATATGATAAAAATCTGTTACAAATCTGATTTCAAAGAATCTGTATTCAAAAATCTGTGTTCCAAAATCTGTATTCAATATCTGTGCTCCAAAATCTATGTTCAAAAAGCTATGTTCAAAAATCTGTGTTAAAAAATCTTTCTTCCAAATCTGTGTTCAAAAAGCTATGTTAAAAAATATGTGTTAAAAAATCTGTCTTTAAAATCTGTGTTCCAAAATCTGTTTTCAAAAGTTGTATTCAAAAAGTTGTGTTCAAAAATCTGTGTTCAAAAACTTATCTTCAAATTCTGTGCTTAAAATATTTGTCCAGAAATCTCTCTTCAAAATCTGGGTTGAAAAACCTGTGTGAAAAAATCTGTCTTCAAAAACTGTGTGAAAAAATCTGTCTTCAAAAAGCTATGTTGAAAATATCTGTTCAAAAATATTTGTTGAAAAACCAGTCTTTAAATTTTGTGTTTAAAATATTTGTCCAGAAATATGTGTTGAAAAATCTGTCTTCAAATTCTGTGTTTAAAATATTTATCCAGAAATCTGTCTTCAAAAACTGTGTTCAAAAACCCGTGTTAAAAAATCTGTCTTCAAAAAATTGTGTTCAAAATATTTGTCCAAAAATTTATGTTAAAAAATCTATCTTCAAATTTTGTGTCCAGAAGTCTGTCTTAAAAATCTGTGTTGAAAAATCTGTCTTCAACCTGTGTTCAATTATTCTTCAAACAAACAAACATATAACAACCTGTGCAATCATTCTTCAAACAAACAAGCATATAACAACTTGTGTCAAAAAATTCTTCAAATAAAGAAACTTATAACAACCTGTGTTCAATCAAACATATAACAACATGTGTTCAATCATTCTTAAAACAAACAAACATATAACAATATGTGTTCAATCATTCTTCAAACAAACAAACATATAACAACCTGTGTTCAATCATTCTTCAAACAGACAAACAGATAACATATTACATCTTCATACTTGTCAAAAATAACTGTCATATATCATAAATCTTCATACATATCATCTATTTCAACTTCTAACTTTTATATAAGTTATTACATCTTCATAACTAATACAACACCAATTACAAGGAAGAAAAAGATTCCATAAATACAATATCAACTTTGATTTAAGTCTGTCTGCAATTTTTGCATCTGCACGCTCTAAAATTGAAGTTGTTCACTTTGAAATTGAAGGTGTTCGCCCATACTTCGAAGTTGTTCGATGACTGTTGATATATTGTTCATTTGCACTTGTCCTTCATGTTTACATGGTGAATTTGTAGGCAAGCACCATCTAAGAAAACCACCGCTGTCATGACAATAATAAAATAACTTGTTTTTGTTTCGCACCGTCTTAGAAATTCAAATATTTGTTTTTTTTTCCCGACATTTAGGACAATTTTTGTTGCAATATGTCAAATGATCTGAGGTACTGCCGTTAACACTTGAAGTTGACATCTACAAAAATATGAAGCTAAATCTCAATCAGTTAGTGTACAAGTCTGAGGACTGTTTAAAAAGCAAAAGAGGTGCTTTTAGTGAATGTCACTTGTGTATTAGGGATGTAATTTTGGCCCGGCCCGGCCCATGTTGGGCCTTGCGGGCTCCCGCCAAAAAAATCGGGCCGGGCCGGGTCGGCCCACAGGCCAGAAAACAAGGCCCAAGCCCAGGCTGAGGGATATTCGGGCTTTGGACGGGTCAGTGGCCCGGACCCCTAGGCTTGGGCTTTGGGCGGACCTAAACAATTTTTTTAATTTTTTATATTTTTTCTACCAAAATTTTATTATTTTCCTTAAAAAATAACACTGGGCCTCGGGTGGGCCGGGCTTTTGGACGGGCCTTGAGCGGGCCGATGGGCCGGACTGGGCTTCAAAACGATGGCTCAGGCCCTAGCCCAAGGCCTCGGGCCTAAATGGGCCTTAACGGGCCGGGCCCGTCTCGGGCCGCGGGCCAAAATTACACCCCTACTTGTGTTCTTGCTGGCGATTTCACAAATGTATGTTTATTTTTATTGATGGTGATCAACCTAGCTTTATTTAACCTAATCAAAGCGCTTGATTGAATTGAGTTAATACTATTTTCATACATTATTTTGCATGTAAGTCTTAAAAAATTGTGTCGAAGAATCTGTCTTCAAATCAGTCTTCATGTATCACAACATGAACAATTTGCCAAAACAATTCAACGACAAATGTTTAGAGAGAGAAGAGAAAGTTGAGTCATTTATCAAACACAGATCCTTCAAACAAAAAAATTATTTTCTAAATACAAACATAATATTCTTCTCAAATTGTTTTATAGAACACTTTGTTTTTTTTCAACATTTTAAGTAGTTAAATTTGTTAATTTGTTAGTATAATTAATATACCACTTAAAGGACCGTCATTACTCCATCAACTTGAACTCCTGACTTTTTAGGTGACTTGAAAGAGTTTTTAACAGTTTTATTCAAGCACCAAGATTGCAATCCTAGATGCATTAATTCTTAGACGTTGTTCCAAATTTGGAAAAGCCAGAGAGAGGTAAAAAAAAAACACCAGCAAATGTTAAAAGACAGATCAAAAAGATTTAATTAATAGTGCACCTGCGATTTTCACATAATCAACCCCACGTGTACGACCCACATTTATCTCACGAGCTGTGTCTCATTATTTATTTATTTTTATTTTTTTTGTATTCATAGCTCAACTGAATTTTTTTTTATGAACTCAGCATGGAAAGAGAAGATCTAATAATGGCTCTTACTCTAACCCATGAAACTTCTGCAGTAATAATGGCTCCTAAATGAAGAATATTATCTGTAAAAAATAATAAAAATAAATTATTATTGCATTTCTTCCTAGTATCAAAAGAAGTGCATATCACTATAATCAAGCTATTCACAACTTCCATCAAAAGAATTCGATTCATGGATGAGAGTTTCTTGAGACAGAACAAACGAGAGTTCTTTGTGACAACAAAGAATTGTCTCAAAAACAAAATGCACTCACTTAGCCTAATCACATCATCTTGGTTAACCCTTGAAAGTAATCTGAACAAACTAGGATCTAATTTGAAATCAGAAATTAAACATAGAACATCTTATCAAGTCAAAATTCATTTGATTTTGTAAACATTCAACACTAGGACTGTTAATATTATAGTAAAGATAAGTAACAGTCAATTTGTATGATATCAATATATGATTTCTATCCCAAATCCCATAAAAAAAATATAGATCATGTAACAAGTTTGTTACCAAAATCTGTTTGATTGCGATGCCATAAAATTATGAGTAAGAAATTTGCTACCACATTGCTTTTGTTCAATGGAATAGACACCAATACATTGATTAAAAAAAAAAAAAAAAAAAAAAAAAAAAAAAAAAAAAATCAGCTGTGAAATTAGAAAAAGAGAATTAATAAAATGACATGGACAAGAATAACTGATAGTATATCAAAGGTGCATGACAAACATTAACTTTTTTTTCCTAGTCTTGGATAAAAGTGGAAAACATAAATTTCATTATTCCAAAAGACAAATGATAACTTCACTGAGTCAAGAAGTTCAACAAGGTAAATGACATGTAATGACTCCTTGTTACTAATAGGGAGAAAATGTTCAAATAATTAAAATTTTAATACATTATTTACATACAAAGTATTAAGATTAATGACCTATTTAAGCTTTAAGCCTCATGATCATGCTTGAAATCATCCTTCAAATCATCGCATCATTAGTATATCAAGTCCTCTATTCAAATGATCATTATTGTTTTTGCTTTATATTCTCCACCAAATATATATTGTTGTTGATGTGTTTCGAATGAATGAATACATGATGAAAGAAAGATTTGGCAGTGGCTTTGAAGGATGATTTTAGATTTTTATATATTCTCCACCAAATATATATTTTAGATTTTTTAGGCAAATAATATTTTACATTTGTTTTTGGGCAGTGGCTTTACTAATGGTCAGTCACAACGCCACAGCTAATCCAATGTAAAATTGGAGTCACAAAAATCTCAACAAATCAACGGATATATATATCTACATATGAAGAGAGAGAGAGAGAGAGAGAGAGAGAGAGAGAACTGACCTGTGCAGACAAATCTATCGAGAAAACACAAAGAGTCGAGAGAAGCGAGTTCGGCAGGAAGACGGAGAGAGACTCGATCGTCGTGAGTGACTCGATCGTCATCGTCGTGAGAAACGACAAAAACCAGTCCGCCGATCGTCATGACTGAGGGCTGATACAGGTTGGAAACAGACTTGATCATTGTTGGGGTTGGAGAGCTACGCTCGTCGGGTCGCAGGTGTTGGAGAGCTGCGCTTTTCGGGGAGCTCGTCGAGAGATAGGCACAACAGAGAAGAGAAAGAAGAGAGAGAGAGAGAGAGAGAGAGAGAGAGAGAGTCTTCAAATGTATTTTGAAAATGAATTTGAACTTTGAAATGAATAAGAAAGAGATAGAAACAGGCGAGTTTGCATCAATCTTTCCACGTTGGCAGCCACATCATTAGTGTTAGTTTAGTGATGAAGGTTTAGTGGTCTGAAGCATTTTTGAGGGAAAAAATGTAAGAAAAATTACAAGACCTTGGAATGTGAAAAAATTATTTACTAAAAGGTGGGGGTGAAACTCTTGTTATGTTTTTTATTTGTTTGTTTGTTTTTTTGCACAAAAAAATTGCATCCCATATGTTTATAATTATTTTATTTATTAAAAGATGGGGTGAAACATTTGTTGTTTTATTATTATTATTTTTTGCACATAAAAAGTTGCATCCCATATGTTTATTATTATTTTTATCTTATACATTGATTTATAATTTTCTCAAAAATTTAAAGCTTTAATTAGAAAGTGTCCTCATGTCAAATTCCTAACTCCACACCTAGTTATGATTTTGTTTGGTGAAATTTATTAGTATAAATTAAAAATTGATAATTAAAAAACAAAAGTTAAAAGGACCCATCTCTTAACTTTTAGATAATAAACTTTTTTTTCTTTAAAGATTTATTTAAGTTATTTTTGTTAAATAAATTATAAGTAAAGATTATACTAAATAATTTGACACAAATTTTTAAATTAAAATAAAAAAATGTTAGAAATCTCAAAAATTCTATCAAATATCTCAGATGGGTGTGAGATCCACATTGTGTGGGTTCCACAAACATTTGGTAAAATTTTTGAGATTTCTAACAGTATTCTTAAAATAAACAGTAATGATACATAATTCTAATATTAGTACTCTAAATAAAGCTTTAGTGAGGTAGAAGAGAGAGAGAGTTAGAGAGAAGAGTGTGGATCTTACCTTCACATGGACACTCTCTACGTCATTATAGCTTTCAAATATTATTCTAAAATAAAATATAAACAAATCATTTAAACGGTAATAACCATAGTATTAGGCGAGTATCATATCATTTTATTTTTATTTTTTTAAAATAAAAAATAAATTGAACCCGGAGTACACGTCTAGATAACAGCTTCAAATTCGTCAACAATCGTGCATATGTCGTCACCTAATGAGCTGGATTTGTGTTGTCCCCCAAAGTAAATTTGAGCCAATCAATTATCATTATTAACTTTTTATGGGTTGAATTGAACATTCAAATGAAGATTAGGTGAGAATGATTTTTAATAGGAGTAATTACGAAAAAAGTGCTAAAAGTAGTGTTTGATTTCAATATTTTGAATTTAATTTTTTGAAAATTTAATTTTTTTATTTTTCATATATATATGTTTATTTTTAGTGAATATTTTTAAAATTTTAAATAATTTTTTTTTAGATGCACATTGCTTAAATATATCTAAAATGTAAAATATTTCTGAACAATTATTTTGAAAAATTAATAAATACACAAAAATATGAAAAATATATTAAATTTTTTTATTTTTGGTAATTAGTGAATTTTTAATTTTTTTTTATAAATGTTATACTTTTTAAGTGTATCTATATTATGTATGTCTAAAAATTAAAAAAAAATTATTTAAAATATTAAAAAATTAAGTGAAAATAAAAAAATATGAAAATAAATAAGTAAATTTTTTTTAAAAATAAATTCTAAAAATTAAAATCAAACAGAGTGATTATTATTTGAGATACATGGAACACGACTTGCACCACAATGCGATCTGTCTGTTACTATTGAAAATTGCTCAATGAGTGAGCAGAGAGAGATATGAAAAATTATTTTCAAGATGGTCTATTTTTTTTGAAAATTATTATTTTTAATTTACTATTAAAAGTAGTCTGTTACTAGTTTTTTAGGATTTACAAGATGGTCTATTGATCAGTTTATTTACTTATAAATTATTTTCATTTTTTCACTTATTAATATTTGAAAAAATTATTAAGGTAAAATAATATACATATTTAAGTCCATCACATAGGATTAGCTGGTAATTTATTCTTTCCTTTTTGTATTTTAAAATAGATTAATTGGTCAAAAACTCATTCATATGGGGCAATCACGCGTTGAAAAGTTGCCGTCGGCGCCGGCAGTTGGTAGCAATAAGGTGAACATATTGATGACATTAAACAGATAAGTGAATAAGTGATATGAGTACGTATAAGTAAAATTTGAATAAATAATTCGACAAATAGGTAAATTTTAAATAAATAAATAAGTATCTCTTTTGCACAGATAGTATTATTTTGGTTCGAGACAAACAATTTACGTTTATACCTATTAGCCTAAAAATTTTAGGAATGAACTTCTGAGCTGATTGCCCATTCAAAATCAATGGAGTTTAAATTGTCCCTTCATCTCATTTTTTTTTTTTTTTTAAAGATGTAGAAAATGCAGTTCATGTAATTAAAAATAGAAAAAACAACATACATGTAATTCGTGACTTTATCTCAATTTATAATAAAAGAAAAACTAACTTTTATCTCAATTTATTCACATATATTTCAAAATTCTTGTAATTCGTGACTCACAAAATTTGATAATTATAAGGGTAAATAAATTCTAATAAAGGAGCAAATTATTTTAAAAATAAAGAATCCCAAACTCGTATTTGGAACAGTGATTACTCTACAATAGATCTTATATTATTGCTAGGTAATGACACTTGTTCTCAAAAACCAAATTATTAGTTGTTTGGTAACTTTCAAATAAATCACAATTTTTATTTGAATTTTGTTGTCTTCAGTGGTTTTTTTTGTTCTTAAATTATGATTTTTTTTTTCTTTTCTTTTTCCGATTCGTCTTATGTAGACAAATGTAAAAAATAATAAACAAATAAATAATTTACTATTTTTTACTTATTTTTGTCTTTTTTGAAATTTTTGATGTTATTTTTTTGATTCGTCTCATCGAGTAGAATTTCAAAATCCAAAATTTAAAAAAAAAGTTTATTAAAAATGAAAATAAGCCAATAAAAGAGTAACAAAAAAGCAAACTCCAAACACTCCTAAATTAATACAAAGATAAAATATGGGACAATAAAAGTATAAATTTGAATAAGTTTTTTTTTTTTTTTTTGAATAAGTTTAGAAATACAAAATCAATCACAATTTATATAGGCAAGATTTTTAGTAAGTGAGTTTTATTAATAATTTTTATTGATCCATATATATTTTATATTTTATTATATATTTAATTTAAGTGTTGGTAATCAAGTATTTAGGGCTCATTTTCGTCACGAGAATAAAAGTATCAAACGAATAAAAAAATAATAAGAAAATTTAGTGTATTCTCTCTCACTGACAGTATCAAACGAATAAAAAATAATGTAATGTTATGAAAGATGTTGAAAAAGAAGGCCCACATCATTACAGTATCAAACGAATAAAAAATAATGTAATGTTATGAAAGATGTTGAAAAAGAAGGCCCACATCATTAAGCTACTAATCATCCCATAAGCTGCCTTTTATTGGGGAAATTGACAAAAAAAATAATAAAAATAAAATAAAATTACTTGCATTTATTCAACTTTGTGAGTCAAATATTATTGAATAAGACTAGGCACAACGAATACATTGAGCGAAAGTAGCAGCGAAAGCCAACTTGACAATGGTGAGTCTCGCTGGATTACTTTCATTGAAACAAAAAAAAAAAAAAAATCTACACAAATTCAGGGTTATTTTGGAAGGTAAAAAAAAAAAGTTAATTTATTGATATTTTTTTTTTTTGAAAAATATAAAAAAAAAGAAAAAAAAAAGAAAGAAAGAAAGATAAATGTAACTCAAACAAACAAATAAACCAACAAACTCGCCTTTTTCTAGATTTCCAAAAGATATATCAATCTCAATTATATGGTTCTTATTATAAGATACATTCAAGATTTGATTTGTAAGTGAAGTTCCTACCAATTTTGGATAAATTATAAATATATTTATTGAGATTTTATTAAAATACGAATCGTTTCTTGTGATTTTGAAAATTACATTCCACCTTGAAATTTTTAATTTCATAACAAATCGCTTATTTTATTAATAAATCATCAACTCAATTAATAATTTTTAATGATGTTAAAAATATGTTTCAATTAATAATTTAAGTAATTTTATTATTGCAGAAGAGAGCAATTATGAATTTTATTTTTTTAGTTAATTCTGTAAAATAAAAATTCTAATAAGGGATATTTGTAATTTTTCAAATCACAAAAAATAATTTGTATTTTAAGCGAACCTCAAAAGTGTATTTGTAATTTACCCCCAAATTTTTTTTATTTTTATTACATCATTATTTTTAAAAAAAATATCAACTATTGTGTTACAAAAAAAATATTGTTTGGTCTATGAATACTGCATGATGTTATCTCTAATCAATCACAAATTTCTATACATTTTTATATTTTTCAAATACTCAATATAAAATTATAAATTTTATTCTCATCATTAATCGTAATAGTACATCTGAAACACCATGGGACTGTGGCCCAGGACTACAGAGGCCTCTTTTGGGAAGAGATAAAAATCTCTCACAGAAAAATTGATTATAATCTGCTTATAATCAATTTTTTATCAAAAATTAGATTATAACCATCTTCCCAAAACACCCCGAGTAACTTCTCCATTGTGGCATCCACTGGAACAACTAACAGTCAGGCACATAGAGTCCATTCTTCGGAAAATCACCTCCCACCAACTCTACCGATTAGACTTAGTCACAGTCAATGCCTGAAATATTTGTCATTCCACAAGATGAGCGGCCTTGATTCAACTGTCATTATCTACGGTGACAGCGACCCATCACGAATCCTCCCTCTACGAAAATCACATTTCCGAAATTTTTTGTTTTTGTCTTTTAAGGACGTCAAAAGTCCACTCGTGTGTGAGCAGAAGCCAGCCAGTCACCCCCGCGTTCTCTTCTTTACTTTCCTTCTTTTTCTTCGTTCCATTCTCTCTCTCTTCTTCACTATCTCTCCACTTGATCTTGGGCAGAAATCAATCCGGAAAATCATCAACAAGAAATGGGTTTTTGCTTTAGATCTGTGACCCAATTCTCTACTAGTGCCATTGTGCTTGTGTTCTTGATTTCTTCCTTTAGCTTTATATCAACAGGTTTGAAAATCTTTGAAATCTTGAGTTTTGTTGTTGTTTCTTGTTCTTTCTGTACTGGGTTTGGCTGCTTTCTTCGATTTGTGTCGTTTATGTGGAGAATGGTTCTTTTTGGGGCCTAATTGATCGATGGATGCGAAAATGCTTGAGAGATTTGGCAAATTTGTTGTGGAATTGAAGATTGAGGAAATGAGTTTCCCTTGATCGTCCATAAGATTTTTTATTTTTATTTTTTTAGTGCTATTTGGGTTTCTTTTGATTTTTCGATTTTAAGGCAGTCATAGATTTAGAGTTCATGTTTCTAGATTATTGAATTGGAGCGTTTTGTCTATTGTTTCTTGGATTTATACTCTTTATTTATTTATCTATTTTCTAATCTGAATTAATTTATTAGTGATTATCAATGTCATGATAGGATTTGCTTGAAAATTGAATCTTGGTATATGCCAAATGTGCCATATTGCTTTTTCCTCCTTATTCATTTTCTAATTCTTTCTGTGTTTTTTTTTTTTTTTTTGGTGAATATTTTTCAATTTCTCCAAGATTTTATAATTGGGTTGTAAGACTTGGTGTAGATATGGAAAAGTTAGCTGCAAAAACAAAATAATACAAAGCATAAAGGCATGTGTATGAACATTCGTTTAGACATGACTCTTTTTCTCTTTTTCTTTTTTCCTTCCCTTTAATTAACTAGGCATTTCATATGCCTTGCAACGAAATTATATATATACATACATATATATATGTTCTATAATCTATTTGTTTGATTAAAATTCTTTTGTCTCAAGATATTTACTTCAGCTGCTCTGCAGGGTCATAAATTATAGATTGGGCCAATTATACCAGTGGTCCCTATATTTTACATCTTGTGCCATTTTGTTCTTTACACTTTCAATTGGCTCAATTTTGATCCTTAATTTTGGATTGTGTGTCAATTTAGTCCAATTGATAATAGCGTTAGTGTTTTTTAAAGAAAGTTATCACTAAATTAATTGAGGCTAACTCATTGAGTTGAGTAAGTTTATAATTTTGCCCTTAAAAATATAACATATAACACTTATGTGTGCATTTTTCATAAAGAAATGTTAAGAGTTGTAATCAATTGGACCAAATTGAGACAAAATTATAAATTTAGGATCAAAATCGAGCCAATTGAAATTACAAAGACGAAAATCACAAAATGATCAAAGTACAAGGACTACCATAGTAATTTGCCCTCATAGATTTATATCTGTATAGTATTCATGTAGCTTTCCAGTATTTTCACAAGCACATGATTATTTATTTATTTTTTGATAGTTTAGCCACCAGAAACTGTAATTTTGGTGAAATATATATAGTTAAACCAATGACCATTTGTGATGAGCTATAGGAACTTCTGTTGTGTTTTTTGTGCAGTCTTTGTTTACATGCTTCCCGTTTCTCTTAATGCTAGATTATTACAAATTAGAACGAGGAGTTTAACCTTAATTTTCTGGTTTTTCTTTCAGATGCTTATGATCCCCTTGACCCGAATGGAAATATCACAATTAAGTGGGATATCTTAAGCTGGACACCCGATGGCTATCTTGTAAGTATTTGCAAGCTATATCCTACTGTAGAGTAGTTTAATTCTGTGTACAGACAAACATGCTTTTAGTTGGTGCACCTATGTCTTTCAAGTCCTACATCATTTCTTATTTTTTGTCCAAGATGGTATGACAGGCTAATATTGTTTGTGCTATTTAATATAGTCAGCCCCCCCTTCCCCCTCTCTCTTGTGCATGCCTGAGCATGTGCCTTTACACACACACACATACAACCTTTGATATGACTGGCACACGCTCAAGTTATCTCTGGCCCTTATTAAGTTCTTTAAGCTCAACCAAGTTGTCCAATTATTGCAATTGAGCTTTTAGACTTGTTTTCACTTTGCATTTCACTTTCAAGTTTATAAGCAGTTTACAGAAACTGCATTAATCATTTGATTCTTAGAGTAGCTGTTTTTGTTTTTGTTGTTGCTATGTGGTCTTATATTCCAAAGCGCAGTTTCAAGTGTTTATAATTCCTGATTTAGGCTCCTTTTCCCTTATAAAATTTGACCAACACACAATTTGGTGTAGCAAGAGTTTGGTTTGCACAATCTCAATTCTTCATAAGCTTAACCTTGGCTTATGAATGCTTGATCCCAATAGAGGAACTGAGTCATAGAAATGGACATTCTTTATTTTGCAAAGTCATGTTCCTTCCAACCAGCCTTGAACATGCGTTTTTTCTTTTCATTACCTAATCAGCTTCTTATTGTGTGTGGATAGGCGGCTGTTACAATTTTCAACTTCCAGCAATATCGCCACATTCAGGCTCCGGGATGGTTACTAGGATGGACATGGGCAAAGAAGGAGGTGATATGGAGCATGGTGGGAAGCCAAGCCACAGACCAAGGAGATTGTTCGAAATACAAAGGGAACATTCCACATTGCTGTAGGAAGGATCCAACGGTTGTGGACTTATTGCCTGGAACTCCTTACAACCTGCAGTTTACAAATTGCTGCAAGGGGGGAGTAATTAGCTCGTGGGTACAAGATCCGAACAATTTTGCGAGCTCCTTCCAGATTAGTGTCGGTGCAGCTGGAACCACCAACAAAACAGTAAGAGTGCCCAAGAACTTCACTTTGAAAGCACCAGGGCCGGGTTATACTTGTGGTCCAGCAAAAATTGTAAGACCTACAAAATTTGTTACCTCCGACGGAAGGAGAGTCACACAAGCTATGAGTAAGTTATTTGGTGAATTCTACAGACCATTTACATCTATCTATCGTCTTCTTTCGTTAGGGCCTAAGCCATTACCATGGCACATTCATTTCTATTTAGCCAATAATTTAGATTAGAGTCTTGCTAGTGACTACTAAAACATCACCCTTAAATTCACCCACAATGATGGGGGGGGGGGGGGGGGGGGGGGGGGGGGTTGCTGTGTTATTGATTCCTACACGAATCAACAACTGACATGTAATAGTCCACGTCATCGGCAGTAAATTTGGGGGTCTCAAGCTTTTTCCTTTAGATTAATCCAATAGCAAATTATAGGCAACTTCACACACTATTGATCCTGAACTGTAATGGTGTATAATATTGTTTCTGGTTAGATAAACATAGGGTGCAAAATTTATGTTTCAAAATGCTTATTTATATATATGTTTCAAAATGGCTATTAATTTTCTCCGAGGAAGAGTTTATGTTATTTTGAATTAGCATTGGAGAAAAACGAGAGTGCTATCTTAATTGCATTTGATGAAGGGAAATTTTTTACAAGTTTTTTGTCCCAACTAATGAAGTTGTGTGTGAACTTGTACCTTTGAAATTTGGATTTTGACCCTATCTTTATCTTATGGCAGTGACGTGGAATGTTACGTGCACTTATTCGCAATTCCTGGCTCAGAAAACTCCTACTTGCTGCGTTTCGCTCTCATCCTTCTACAATGACACAATAGTACCCTGCCCGACATGCACATGTGGCTGCCAAAACAACATAACTCAGCCTGGGAGCTGTGTAGAGTATGTTCTCTCACAACTTTTCTTTTCTCACACTTTTTTTCCCCTCCTCGTCACATCATTTTCTTTTTCTAGATTTTCTTCTAACATGGGTTTTTTCCCTTCCTTTCTCTATCCCTACAGCCCAAACTCGCCATATTTAGCTTCAGTTGTTTCAGGAGCTAACAAGAATAGCTATGCACCCCTGGTACAATGTACAAGCCATATGTGCCCTATCCGAATTCACTGGCACGTTAAGCTTAACTACAAGGAATACTGGCGAGTAAAGGTCACAATTACAAACTTCAATTACAGAATGAACTATACACAGTGGAACTTAGTTGTCCAACACCCCAATTTCGACAATCTGACTCAGATTTTCAGTTTTTACTACAAGCCATTGACTCCTTACAGAGCTATAAGTAAGTCAGATCTTAAATTCTAGATGTTTGTTCCTGTAAGTAAGTCGGATAATAAATGACTTGTACATAAAGAATGTGTATATATTTATTTTTTAATTTCTTTCTGCAAACAGATGATACTGCCATGCTATTCGGAATTAAGTTCTATAATGATTTGCTCATGCAAGCCGGCCCTTACGGTAATGTTCAATCGGAGCTACTCTTCCGAAAGGATGCATCAACTTTCACTTTCGAGAAAGGTTGGGCTTTTCCTCGAAGGATCTATTTCAATGGCGATAACTGTGTCATGCCACCTCCCGATGCCTACCCATTTTTGCCAAATACCAGTTCCCGGAAGGATACATCTTTGCTTCCTCTAATGTTGACCCTGTTGCTGTCTTTGGCATTAATCTTTTCATCGGTATAAGCACAAGTTCTATTGTTTCAAAAAATTATACTCAACACATTCAACCCAAGAACCTACGACAAGCTGACTGAAGAATTTGTGTCTGGCAATGATGTTTAACAAGCAGTATAGAGGTTCAGGTGTGCCTCAGTTCGAACAAACTTGTTTTTTCTTTTTTCCTTTTTGGGGTCCTGAATTCACTACCATTTTGTTACTTTGTACCTGTTGTGTCACTTGTTTACTACTTTACAGTGTCATATGGTTTGTAGAGTATTTCAACATTCGTAAGTAAATAAAAAACCATTTAAGAGAGAAATATGGGTATTGGTTTAATGAATTATTGTTCTTGCTAGTAGCTTCATATTGTGCATGGTCTATTTCCTTTTATTCTATTAGTAAAACAATGGAAGCTATACAATCAAAACAAATTTGTTTACAGCATGGTGATATTGATTGATCATTAACAGTTCAAGAAGATTTCATATCTAGTGTTCCTATTCATAAATTCATCATATCAAACTACACTTGATCGACTCGAGCCCCTTTTGTTTTTTCGTAAGAATTTTTAAATGTGTACCTGTGATCCCCATTAGCCTGGCGTTGTAGATGCCTAGGCTTCAAAACTTCCTGACAATCACCAGAGTCTGATCAACAAGAAAAACACTGAATAAATCAACATTGAGAGCCCAAATAAGTTTTGTTGCGCAGAGTTTGGTAGATTTGGGTATGCATCAGGTGGGGGTAGCATGCATTCATCACCATTGAAGTATACTTTCCTGGGAAACGCCCATCCTTGCTTAAATGTGAAAGTGTTCTGGTCCTTTTGCATAAGCACCTCCGACTGAACATTTCCAAATGGCCCGGCTTCCATTAGCAGATCATTATAGAATTTCATGCCGTAGAACATCCCTGTGTCATCTGCCATATCATATTGCATTAGTTTAGGTTATAATATTTTGACAGAAAAATGTAGGAATTGTTCAAATGTGTGGTAACTTACTGATGGACTGATAGGGAATGAGAGGTTTGTAATCAAAGCTAAAAACTTGAGTGACATTGTTGAGATTAGGATGCTGAGCAACAAGAGTCCAGAGCGTGTAGTTCATCTGGTAGTTGAAGTTAGTTATCGAGATCTTCACACGCCAGTAATTGTTGTAGTTGAGCTTCACGTGCCAGTGCACCCGGACTGGGCACATGTGATGTGTGCACTGTAGCAGTGGCGTATTGCCTTTCGTCGGAGTGTTCAGTCCGACCATGCTAAGAAGTTTGGAATCACTCCTAGATGACCATCAGTAGTTGTTTGATGGATTAGATACTTTCATGTACTCGAAACATAGATATATGTACACAAAATGTGTATCAGATAGTAGCTTACTTGATGCAATTGTCCTTGTTTTCACAACCACAAGCACAAGAAGGACAAGGAGTGATTGTTGCATTGTAGAAGGATGAGAATGAGACACAACAACTTGGGTGTTTGCTGGCCAGAAACTGTGAATAAGTGCAGGTCACATTCCACGTCACTGCACATCAAAGAATGAAAAAATTGTCATGTAATATTCAAATCATAGCCACAGCGTAAGAAACACCGAGACAGACGTGGTTCTGAAAAAAATTAGGAAACAAGTATGGTGGGAATACGATAAAATTTTATTTTGTTTTTATATGTTTTTATTTACTATATATATGAATATAAATTTAGGATAAATAAACATGAGAGGCATCGATGTATATGTAGGTGTATTTAATTTAATTTTCATATATTTTACTTTGACCCCCAAATCATCTTTCTAAATTTAAAAAAATAAAAATAAAAACCACAAATCTGTCCCGAGGCTTGTTCAAACTCTGGACACATGTATCCACAAAGTATCCTTAATATGTCTGCCAAAAAAATAATAATTACATTGACAAACGACGTATATGTGGGTGTATTTTAATTTAATTATTTTATTTTATTTTATTTTCATATATTTTACTTTGATCCCCAAATCATCTTTCTAAATTATTAAAAATAAAAATCACAAATCACAAATCTATCCCGAGACTTGTTCAAACTGTAGACACATGTATCCACAAAGTATCCTTAATATATGTCTGACAAAAAAATAATAATTACATTGACAAGCGACGTAGAGTGTGAAATTGGAGCTTGGGTGTGGACTGAACTGGATATATAGAGGTTCTGTGAAATTGTTCAAGTTGGATATGATTTGAGCATTTTTTAAACATACCAACTTTAGTGAAATTTAACTGTTTTTTCTTTGAAACCTACAAAAGTAATCAATCTTGGATATACAAGAACGGTTCGACCTTGGGAGAGAGAGCAGGACTTACTGAGTGCCCGAGTCTTCCTCCGAAGATCAGGAGTGAAAAAATTGGTGGGAGGCACGATTTTTGCTGGGCTGCAAGTGTACCCTGGTCCCGGACCTAGCAGAGTGAAATTCTTAGGAAGTTTCACTGTCTTGTTCGTACTACCAGATTGGCCTACGCTGACCTGGAAGGCAGAGACAGAAGATGCAGGATCCTGGCCCCAAGACGCCACCACACCGCCTTTGCAGCAATTCTGGAATTGCTGGTTGTAGGGTGTACCGGGGAGCAAATCTACAATAGTAGGGTTCTTTTTGCAACAATAAGGGACGTTGCCTTTGAATTTGGAGCAATCACCTTGGTCAGTGGCTTCAGCCCCAATCATAGACCATATCACTTCTTTTTTAGCCCATGTCCAACCTAAGGTCCAACCAGGGCTCATGATGTGCCTGTACATCTGGAAATTGTTCATTGTCACCACTGCCTGCAGATAAACAAGCCATCAAAAACCTTGTCAACATATGGTTTTGATCTGAGTAAAAATTAGTGTTAATTACACTAATGGTCCATAAAATATTTGATATGTTACATTTTGTCCTTAATCTGTTAATTTTTCCGCTACGGTTCCCAACATATGCAATGTGTTACACTTTAGTCCTTGACATCAATGCCTTTCAATATCAACAGGAGAAGTGGTAATTTCATAACTTCACGAAAGTGCAACAAAATTAAAGGATTGGGGACCAACATGCAACTGAGAGCATATTTTGGGACCAAAATGCATACCTTGGGAACCATGTACGTATTTGATCCTTTTGATTTTGTTGAGCCTTAATGTAAAATTCCAAAAATATCCATCCATATGTTATTGATTTTGAGCAGCGTTGTCGCCAAATACTTAAATTGTAATAGATCGTATATTTTATAGATCAAATTGAAATAATTAAAAGATGTGGAACTAAAGCATAAACAATCACATATTTTAGGGACCGTCAGTGTAAATAACATCTGATTAACTTGTTAAACATAAGAGAGAGAGAGAGAAAGAAAATAAAATAAAACACTTCGAATGTATTTTCAAACATGAGAACAAATTTATGAGATTGTTGTAGGACTCACCACATAGCCATCTGGGGTCCAAGACATTACATCCCATCTGATTGTTATGTTCCCATTCGGATCCAATGGATCATATGCAACTACAATTTTTGAAAACAAGCAAAACAGAATCAAGCAAAAACATACATACAAATAAAAACTAAAGCTTTTGAAAAAGTACCCAAAAGGTGTATTACCTCCACATGAAATGAACACAAGAAATAACAGAACTGAGATGACAAATCTCATCTTTCAATGCTGCTAAATCGATATGGTTGAAGATGAGAGTTGGGTTCTGATCTCAAGCAATTTTGGCAAACTGGGTCTGAGAGAACACGTCGAATTCAGAATCCAAAAGCTGCTAAGATCATAACTTTTCTTGGTAATTTGAGTGTTTTTAAGAAAGAAAAGGATGGGTTGATCAAGCAATTGTCAAAGTTTTTTAAGATGGCTCACCTACTGGTTGTTAGGGTTCTAGAGGTATCTTCTACCTCCTCCACCACCTCTTTCCTCTTCCTCTCTCTCTCTCCCCTGTTTGTATGTCAATGTTTTATATTTCTGTATCTAGAAGCAACGGCCTGGTGAGGGGAGAGAGATGGATTGGCGGGACATTAGAAGTCTGAACATAACGTCCCAACGGTCACTTTGCCAGCGAAGGTGACAGGTTATGGAAGAAGTTGGTGTTCTACAAACGAAGTTACCCAAATGCCCCTATCCCTCGAGGGGTCAACCAAGTAATAAGTTGAGCTTGAGTCACGATACGCCCTTGAAAAACAAAATGTAGGTTATGAGTTTGAATCTCATCAAGTGCTTGACTCTTTTATAGTTATCACAAGACTTATGCCTGGTAATTACCCAACATGATGAGTGGGATACAAGAAATGTACGTAGTAAGGACAAGTCGGTAAAATGCTCTAGATATCATTATTACCCAAAAAATAAATAAATAAAAAATAACCCGAATGGTCCAAATCTCAAAGGGAAATAACTCAAATGATACTAAGGCTTCGTTTGGATGTAATCTTTTTAGCCTAAAAGTCAAGAAGTCACTAAAAAAATCAAAAAGTTAATAACATATACCAAAAAGTCAAAGATTCTATTTTCTCTCTACTTTTTGAACATATTTTTGTAAAAAATCAAAAATTCATCCCAAACATAGTAGTAATTTTTTTTACATCATATTTTAGCTAAAAAGTCAAAAAATTACTAAAAAAATATGTTCCCAAATGAGGCCTAACCCTAAAAAGTTAGCTGAGTGGTGAGTTGGGTTTAATTCCTATTACTCCTTTCGTCTTAAAATAATAGTTCTTTTTGAAAAATTTAAAGTTTGGTAGTAAAGTTTTAGAATTATAATTTGATAATAGAATTGTATTTTGAGTTTATGAGTTTTGGAATTATGATTTGAAAAGAGAAAATTTGTTTGGTTATGAGTTTTGAAAAGAATTTTGAATTGAGTTTTGAATTTTTGATGTAATATATGAAATAAGAAAAGTTGTTTGGTTATGAGTTTTGAAAAAAGTTTTAAAAACTTAATTCAAAAACTTATAACTCAACCAAACACACAACTCAAAACTCTATTAAAAATTCTATTCAAAATTCATAACCAAACTCTCTTTAAAATCCAATTAAAAAAAATAATTTGTCATTTTGGTCTAAAAAAATAATTTCTATATTTTCAAAATATCAAAAACAAACATAATTTTTTTTTTCTTCCAAATAACAGGTGGCGATTAGCAATTGCCAAAAAAAAAATGCTGTTCCGGACGATCGGCACCCAAAGCGCAAATTCAAAAATCAAAACCTCGGGCTGCCAAACATGCATTGGAATGTGTTTTCAAATGTGACCTTAGAATTAATTTTTGAAAACTTAAACCAAATATAACATTGGAATGTAGGGGTGGAATTATAATTTAAAAACTATACCAAACACAGCCTTACTTTTTTTGGTAGTATAATTATTATACTTTAAAAATATTACTTTTTCAAAATTACCCTTCGATACTATATATTTTTTGAGGAATATCAATTGTTATAATTGTATTTTTTGTGTTGTTAATGAATTTAAAAGAATGACAAAATAGAAAATTTATATTATTTTAGTTCTTAATTCTTGAAAATGAACTAATATTTTAAGATAATGAAAAATAGAATAAGGGAGTAATATTTTAAAACGAAGAAAGTAAACACCTTAGAAAACATAAGTCATGAATTTGAATCCCATGAAATGCCCAAGAATTACTCGGCATGTGCAAAATAAAAAAACTACATGTATTCCGGGACTAGTATAGGCAAAAGACTTGAACACCCCAAAAACCCAAAAAAGGGAGAAAATGTTGTTAATGTTCGGTGGAGTTTTCAAAATCTATTTCTATAAATTTTTTTAAAAGTAGTTTTGGAGAAAAAAAAAAAAAAAATTCATTATTTTTATATGATTCTCTTTTTTAGTCAGAAATAATTTTTAAAAATACAATTTTTATGTTTATTTTTATCAAATTAATCTCTAATTCCCCTAAAAAACATGATTGTGAAATAAGTTAAACATGATTTTTGAAAAATCAACCAAACGACATTGTAGAGGGTATGTTGGTCATAATGAGCAGTGAGGGTGATAGCTTCCTTGAATCATTTCCCCCCAAATGCAATTCTCAAACCTGTTCGGGAAATTTTGTTATTATTATTATTATTATTATAATTGACGTTGATATTCCCCAAGTTGTGATGAGTCAGGTTGGAAGAGTTTCTGTCAACTAAAAACGGTGGGTAGGGACAAATAGTGAGTTCTTTTATCATAAAGATATGTACATCTTAACCAAATATCGTTGACAAACTCTAGATGCTTCAACAAACATTCGAATTCCAACGAATTTTTTTGGCCAATTTTGTCGGCGGGGTGGTCTTCTGCTTGGCAATGGGGCGGCGGAGTATGGTTGGTTTGTGGTGGTTGAAAACCGAAAGGTTGTGGCACGGTGCCTTTTTCACTCAATGCTTATAATATATTAGAATTAGCGATCTCACATATGTAATTTAAATAAAAATAATATTGAGAGGGAGTTTTTATGAGCATTAAGGCCGAGCTAAGTCCAGGCATAGTAATAGGCTGTTCTATGGGCCGTGGTGAAAAGGGTTTAGCGAGTGGACCTTAGTATTAGCTCGATCCATGTATGGTTACAGTCACCACGGTCGGAGTGGTGATAATTAGCTCGGTCATAGTATTCGGAGCCGAGGTATTTGGGCTTCTTATGGTGGACCTTGCTCTTGTTAGCTAGGTCAAAGCTTGCTATAGTTAGCTCGGTCTCAACAGATAAAACCGAGGTACAAGTGAACAAAGAATCGAGCTATGTGTTGCATGTGAAAGCGCTGGATTAAGTATGACAAAGGGCTAGTGTTAGCTCGGTCATACTGTCATCCAACCGAGGTAAAACCATCTCACTTGGTTTAAGCAGTGAAGGGGGTGTTGAAGGATAAACATTATCTTTCAGGAGTGTAATTCCTAGGATGACTCTATATGGAGGAATAAGAGTCCTACTAGAATTGTGCCAGGCAAAAACTATAAAAGCTCACAACATAACCTATGTAGAGGTAACACAACTTTGATTTTCGAAATACACAAAGTTTTTGTCTATTTGTCTATTTTGCTGACTTAGGCATCAGAGAGGTATCCGACACACACCTGCCGGTTAGCTCACGTTTGCGTTTTCAGGAAATAAAGCAACGACGTTTGGAGGAGCGCAAACTTGATCAACAGGATTATACGAGAACATTATTTCGTGCTCGTACAATTGGTGCCGTCTGTGGGAATTCCACAAAGAACAAAACCTCTTGATCAAGCTTTCCTCTCAAGTTGGAAGAAATTGCGCATAATGAAGACTTGCCACAATCAGCTATTGATGGGCAAACCCCGGAGGGGGGCGGAAGGCGCGAAGGTTTGCCTTCTATCCCTCCCATGGCGGACTTAGAACCGCAACGACAGAACCCCCAGAGGGATGCAAGTGGGAGACAGGGCGGCAGTCCCCGTCGCTCTCAAAGTCCTGAAAGACAGAGGCAGATGATGGACCCTCAAGTTCTGGAGGATCGCGTGAAAGAGCAGGACGAGTTAATAAAGAGGATGGCGGCAGACATGGAGTCAATGAAGCGCCAGATAAAAGGAAAATGGGTGGCGACAGGAGAGGGGCGCAAAGGCAACACGCCCCCTCGCCACTCGAAAAATCGTGGTAGGTATACCACACCATCGCAAGCAGAAAGTAAGAGTCTCAAAACAGGCGACACTCAATCGCGGACTTCCAGGACTCGTTACTCCAGGTCTGAGAGAACGAGAACTGAGAGGTCGTATACTGAGGGAAGCACCTATCGGCCCTCGCACACGTACCAGACATCATCTAGGCACACGGAGTTGCCTAGATCATCTGACTTATGAACTGTACTTGAAGAAAGGGCTCGATGGAAGAAGGACACCAGGGCTCGCGACCCGCGCAGAGTTTCAGCCCTTCAGCGATTGACCCCTTGGACGCATGGGAGCGTTGAGGTAGGAATGCCAATGCCGTGCCTTGCTTACGAACCTACAGACAAAGTATTAGCAAGGTTACAGAGCTCGCCGTTCGTTCCGGCAATTGAGAACGCACCATTACCCTCAGGTTTCCACCAGCCCAAATTCACCACTTATGAGGGGAAGTCCGACCCCTACATGCACCTGAGCCACTTCCGCCAGGTTATGGCAGTATACCAGCGAAACGAGGCTTTAATGTGCATCCTATTTCCATCCAGCTTTGGCAACCTAGGTTTAACCAGGTTTGAAAGGCTACCAGATGGCAGCATTGCCTCATGGGCACAGCTGGCAGAAGCGTTCGTGACTAGATTCAAAACGAACATCGAGACGCCGGTGGAGATCGATCAGCTACTCTCCATTGACATGGGCGACAAGGAGACGTTGAGATCCTACAACGGTCGTTACTGGGAGACCTTCAACCAGATTGGGGATTGCCCTACAAACCTCGCCATTACACAATACAAACGGGGCCTTCCAGTCGGTAACAAATTAAGGGACTCAATTACTATGACACCACCCCTCACAATAGAGGCCTTAATGGAGAGAGTGCACCAACATATTCGCGTGAAGGAAGATAGCGCCCGTGTTAAAGCGAAATTTGGCACAACAGCAATGCCAGATAAAAAGACTACAACAAAAGTTAACACGGTAGATCAACCAAGCAGGAATGGGTGAAGCAGGCGGGCCAACAGAGAGGACCCAGACAAAAGGAGGTTAAGAGTTCACGCTGCCATTACCACAGTGTTCAAAAAACCAATCTATTGAATTCTCAGTGAGATACGCGATGAATCTTTTGTCCGATGGCTAGCTAAGTTGGGAGAAGCACAAAAAGACTATGACGAGAGGTCCTGGTGCACCTTCCATGATGAAAAGGGGCACCGCACTGAAAATTACACGCTGTTGAGGCAGCATTTGGAGAATTTAATGGCAGCTGGGCACCTGGACCAGTACATAGAAGGAGGGACACAGCTAGCCCCCCAGAACCACAACAACCCAAACGGGATGCCGGTCGATGCACCACCTCAAGGCGTAATTAACATAATACATGGGACATTCAAACTTGAGCGGGTATGTGAGCTCAGGGGGATGATCAAAAAGGCTGAGCACTTAAGGGAGGTATTAAGTGCACAACCTACTATCAAAAAGGGGAAAGCAGAGGCCACAAATGTCATATCTTTTTCAGACAAAAATTTAGCGAGGATATACTGCCCTCACAATGATGCACTGGTCGTCACTCTACGCGTCAAGAATTTCGACATCAAGCGGATTTTGATTGACCAAGGAAGCTCATGTGAGATAATGTATTACGAAACCTTCAAACAACTAAAACTGGAGGACAAAGACCTGGCACCTGCAACATCTCCCCTAATTGGATTCAACTCAATGCCAGAGTGGCCAGTGGGCAAGATAATCCTCCCAGTCAAGGCAGGAACCATGACGAAACAGGTGGAATTCTGGGTATTGAAAGTCCCTTCCACTTACAACATAATCTTGGGGAGGACATGGTTGCACGCCATGCGATCAGTAGTGTCAACCTACCATCAAGTATTGCGGTTCCCCAACGAAGCCGGAGTAATTAAAGAGGTCTTTGGAGACTAAATTATGTCCAAACAGTGCTTCGTCACAGTAAATGGTAGCCGCGCTGCAAAAGGATATGTACAGATGGTGGAAGAGCCTGAAGGCAATGAACTATTCGCGGATGTTGGCAAGGCAGCTGAACAGAAGGCAGTGAAAGACTTAGTACATGTAAGGATGATGAAAAAGACCCAGAAAAGTTCTTTTTGCTCGGCTCGTCTTTGTCCAGCACTGAGAGAATAGAGGTCATGGAATTCTTAACCTCTAATATCGAAGTGTTTGCCTGGACGCCGTATGACATGCCTGACATTGACCCAAACGTCATCTGTCACCAACTGAACGTCCACCCAACTGCCAGACCAATTATACAGCGCACTCGCAGATCAGTACTCCACCATGTCGAGATAGTGGCGGAAGAAGTGAGAAACTTGCTGGAGGCAGGAGCTATCAGAGAAGTGCACTATCCCAGGTGGATTTCCAATACCGTAGTAGTACCAAAGAAGAACGGAAAATGGCGTATCTGTGTGGACTACAAAACAGTCAACAAGGCATGCCCAAAGGACAGTTTTCCCCTACCACGGATAGACCAACTAGTAGACCTGACGGTAGGACACAATCGACTTAGCTTCCTTGATGCGTACAGAGGTTACCATCAGATCGCTATGTATGAACCAGATCAGGAGGTAACATCCTTTAAAACGCCTAGAGGATTGTATTGTTACAAGGTCATGCCCTTTGGCCTAAAAAACGCAGGGGCAACATTCCAACGAATAGTCACCAAGATGTTTGAACCATTGTCAGGCAGAATAATGGAGGCCTACATAGATGACATGGTGGTCAAAAGCAAGGATGAGAAGGACCATCTCAGAGACCTAGGTGAAATGTTCCAGATTCTGAGGAAAAACAAGTTGCGCCTAAATGCATCCAAGTGTGCATTCGGCGTAGGATCGGGCAAATTCCTGGGCTTTCTGGTGACCAACTGAGGTATAGAAGCAGACCCTTCTCAGATCAAAGCAATCCAGGATCTTGAAAGGCCCAACACTGTCAAAGAGGTGCAGTATCTCACTGGCCTAGCAGCCGCGCTCAATCGGTTCATAAGTCGTTCGTCAGACAAATGTCGACCATTCTTTTAAGCACTAAAGGCCAAGTTTGAATGGGATGAAGAATGCGACTGCGCCCTAGAGAGCTTGAAAGACTACATGTCTTCTCCACCATTGCTAGTAATCCCAGTACCTGGAGAAGAGCTCTTTCTGTACCTAGCAGTTTCACAACACGTAGTCAGCACAATGTTGGTCAGAGCGGAAGGAATCTAACACCTGCCCATCTTTTATGTTAGCAAAACCTTGCTGGATGCAGAAATCAGGTACTTACCATTGGAAAAACTGGCCTTAGCCTTGATGATGGCCTCAAGGAAGCTATCGTACTACTTCCATACCCACACCATAATCGTCTTAACAGCTTTTCCATTGAAAGCTTTGTTTGAGAGGGCGGACTTTTTTGGGCGAATCTTGAAGTGGGAGGTGGAATTGGGACAATTCGATATCAAGTTTCAACCTAGAACCGCAATAAAAGCCCAAGCTTTGGCAGACTTTGTGGCAGAGTTCACACTAGGAAGTCATCACATCTGCCCAGTCGACTTGACTGGTACAACAGACGAGGGGATGGAAAGTGCCGTAGGAATTACACAGCCCCCAAAACAAAATGCCCAGCCACGTCCCAAGACATACCGAATTGAAGAAAGGGAGGAAGAGGCAGACCATGCTATGCCTAGCAAAGACTCATCAACAAGTAAAAACTTGGTACAAACAGATAGTGAGGGGCAAACAGTAGGTGTGGACTTGGAAGAAGACATCAACAACACTCATGACCCCAAGACATCATCTGACCCCTCCACTTGCTGGAAACTTTTCGTTGGAGAAATGTGGAAACTCTTCGTGGACGGAGCATCCAACAGGCACGGTGCAGGACTTGGCATAGTCCTCATCTCACCAGATGGCCTAATAGTGGAACAAGCGGTCAACCTTGGCTTCCCAGCATCAAACAATGAGGCGGAGTATGAAACGCTTTTAGCAGGCCTCAAATCAGCACTTTTCATGCAGACCACCGAGCTAATGGTCTACAGTGACTCCCAGCTAGTAGTAAACCAAATTTCAGGTGACTATGAGGCGAAAGATGAGAGAATGGCCAAGTACCAAGAGTTAGTAAGAAGGGAGATCATGAAATTCAAAGTAGTGAGGATAGAGCAGATCAGCCGAGAAGAAAACAGTAGAGCAGACGAACTAACAGGCTTTGTTTTGATGGCAGATACATCCATCCCACATGCATTACTGATCGACTTCTTACCAAAACCAAGCATTGAAGAACCCGAAGTAGCTGAGGTATGTTACGCCGAACTAGGCCCTTCATGGATGGATCCCATTATAGTATTCTTAAAAGACGGCATCTTACCCGAAGAGAAGAAAGAGGCCAACAGAATAAGAGCAAAGTCACAGCGATTTTGGCTTTCCCCATCAATGGCCTTGTACAAAAAATCCTTCACAGAACCTTACTTGAAATGTGTCCATCTTAGCAAGGTCGAGGCATTCTTGTTCGAGATACATGAAGGCGTATGCGGAAGCCACCAAGGGGGAAGATCTTTGGCCTACAAAGCAATTTCACAAGGATATTGGTGGCCTTACATGCAAGCAGATTCAGAGAAGTATGTGAAGAAGTGTGAGAAATGTCAGAAGTTCGCACACCAATACATCAAACAGCCAGAGAGCTTCTACCTTTAACTAGCACATGGCCCTTCGCAATGTGGGGCTTGGACATAGTAGGACCACTTCCAACGGCACCTGGTAACAGAAAGTTCTTTCTTGCAGGGACAGATTACTTCACAAAGTGGGTGGAAGCAGAAGCACTCGTATTAATAAAGGAGAAAGATGTAAAAAAGTTTGTCTGGCAAAATATCATCACTTGGTTCGGCATACCCAAGGCTTTAGTATCTGACAACGGCACTCAGTTCGATGGCAAAATTTTTAGAGGCTTTTGTGAGGAGTACAAGATAGAATTCTATAATTTTACACCAGCATACCCCCAAGCAAATGGCCAGGCGGAAAAATCAAACAAAGTCGTCTTAGATGGATTGAAGAAAAGGCTGGAGAAAGCAAAAGGCAAGTGGGCCGAGGAGCTTCCTCATGTTTTATGGGCTTACCGTACCACACATCGGCGTTCAACTGGAGAAACACCTTTTTCCTTGGCCTATGGCATGGAAGCAGTAATCCTACTGGTAGTAGGCCTCTCCACTATTAGAAGTGAAAATTTTGACCCAAAGTTAAATGGAGAAGCCATAATCTTGGAACTCAACCTTGTAGAAGAGAGAAGAGAAAGAGCACTGGTTCACATCGCCTCATACCAGCAAGAGTTAACCAGAAAATACAACAAGACAGTACATCTGAGGCAATTCAAGATTGGAGATTGGGTGCTGCGCAAAGTAATGGGAAATACTCTGGTACCCGGAGATGGCAAGTTAGGGCCTAATTGAGAAGGACCATACAAAGTGGTTGGATTAGCACGAAAAGGGGCATATCACTTGGCAGATGGGGACAACAAGGCAATTCCCAGGCCATGGAACACTGCCAATCTCAAACTATTTTATTTTTAGCTCTTCTTTAAAAGTACTTGTTATTTTTGTTTTTTCAATAAAACAAGTAGTTTTCTTTTCAGCATAATTCTTTTTTCTGTAAAAGTTGTTTCAGTGAAACTAGGGGCAATGAAAACAGAGTTGGCCGGAATAACCAACACTTGGCTTTAGGTTGGCAGGAATAACCAACTTTGGGACTCTCTTCAGCCGAGATCAAGATCTAGGCTGAAGAAGTTTGGCAGGAATAACCAAATACTTGGCTCTAGGTTGGCTGGAATAACCAACATTGAGTTTTCTTCAGCCGAGATCAGGATCTAGGCTGAAGAGGTTGGTAGGAATAACTAACACTTGGCTCTAGGTTGGCAGGAATAACCAACTTTAAGCTCTCTTCAGCCGAGATCAGGATCTAGACTGAAGAAGGTTGGCAGGAATAACCAACACTTGGCTCTAGGTTGGCAGGAATAACCAACTTTGAGCTCTCTTCAGCCGAGATCAAGATCTAGGCTGAAGAAGTGGCAGGAATAACCAAACACTTGGCTTTAGGTTGGCAGGAATAACCAACATTGAGCTCTCTTCAGCTGAGATCAAGATCTAGGCTGAAGAGGTTGGCAGGAATAACCAACATTTGTTTCTCTTCAGCCAAGATAAGGATCTAGGCTGAAGAAGTTGGCTGGAATAACCAACTTTGAGTACTCTTCAGCCGAGATAAGGTTTTAGGTTGAAGAGGGGTTGGCTTGAATGACCAACTTTGAGTACTCTTCAGCTGAGATAAGGATCTAGGTTGAAGAGGTTGGCAGGTATGACCAAACAGATTACAAGGTCAAAACCGGGATAAGTATCTCGGACAGAAAATGTTAAAACTTTGCATGAACCAGAGTAGAGCCCTCATGCAAATGAAGTTGAAAAATAATGCAAGCATGGAGTAAACCGAACAAACAGTTGAGGAAAACAAAAGCACATTTCATTTCATTCTTCAAACCGTTCATTACAAAGGAGGGGCCTGAGCCCGGTTACAAGTTCTTGGCAGAAAAAGAAAGGAAAACAAAATCAAGCAAAAAGATCATCAAGGTCTATGTCAAGGTCAACTCGAGCTTCATCACCCCGTAGCCCGGTCTCAACAGGAAGGTCGGTCGCATCTCCAACTATACTGGGCACCGAAGGCTCCACCCGAGCTGACTGAACAACCTAAACACCAGGGTCATTAGCAACGGCCGGGATGTTGTTGGGGTCTGGGGATGCCTCTTCTTCTTCCTCAACTTCAAGAAATTTTTGTTGAATAGCGTTGGCATACTCCGCCATGTAGCTCGGGATAAAATGGGGAGGAGGGTTCTAAAAAACCTTGGTCTTCTGGCCATGACCGAGCTTCACCACGGCTGCCTTCCATCCACATTTAAAAAATATATCCTTGGCAGCTTCACACTGCAGAATGTAGGTGGCTTCCCCCTCCTTGTAACCGCGGTCTTCCGCATCTTCCGCGTTCTTCTTAAGCCTGACGATCTCTGCATCCTTCTTCTTATCGAACTTGGCCAGCTCGCGTAGATATTTATCCTTCAACTCGGCCAAAGCCTTCTGTTTATCTACTTCAGCCGAACTGACTAGTCCGGTGAGTCGGGCTATTTCGGTGTGTAACTCGGCCATTTTTTGCTTGAACTCTTCTAGCTCGGCCGTCTTTGCGTTGGCCTCTGCTACGGCCTGCCGTGTGGTCTTTCGAAGCTCCAACACACGCTTGTGAGCAATGTGGTTCTTCTGTAGGGCCTGCAAAAGAAGAGATAAACAATTTTGAGTAAAACCGAGCAAACAGATGCACAAAATTGGAAAGCAAAAATAAAAGGACTCACCAGCACCATCGATTTGGTGGCCAAGTGGATGGCTTTGAGCTTGGTAAGATGGTCGTGATGTTCCATATCAGGTGGTAGACACACATTTTTTGTAAGGTTAAAGGCAAGTGAGTGGTCTTTATCTGCCATCACTGAGTTAGTGTTCGCTATGGCTCGGTTCTTGTACGTCAGTTTTGGTGCCCACTCTGAAGAGCTAGCCCGGTCAGATCGTGTGGGCTCTGGGCTTGGTGGCGTGGTTTGGAGAAGTATGGGGTCTTCTTCATCAACAAGGTGTGGCTTGGTTGAGGAAGTGCGAGCACGCTTACTTGGCCGAGATAATGAGGGCTGGGCTGTTGGAAGGGCTACCAGGGCCTCATGTGTTTGGCCGGCTTGTGGTACCTCGGCTCGATTCGTCTCGGTAATCAATGCTCGGACAGCTCGGCGTTTGGCCATCTCTTGTTCTTCGGTAAGTGGGATGAGATTGATTTGGGGTAATGATAGATCAGGTTCTGGGGAAGGTTCCAAGAGGAAATCTGTTACCGTGGTCTTCCTCCTACTGCTATATCTGTATCTCGGTTCAAAATTGAGTAGCTTAGCCCAACCTCGATCGCGGTACCGCAGTGCGGCGCGGAGTGCGTCTAGATTGGGGTAACTGTATTGCAACTTTAATTGGTTCAAATCTGCATAAAGAAAAAAGCAACGGTTAGCACAGTGCAAAATTTATAAACAGAGTAAAGAATGCACAAAACTGAACCGAGGTATATATATCGGCTACTCCTTTATTCCAATTAATTCGGTCTCCTGGTATTTGGGCTTCCTGGTCCTCGAAGTTACCAGAAACCCAGAAAAAGTCGTCGTCGTTTACGTCTTTATTTGGAGTGTTTTTTATTATTTTCTCTCGGCGGCGTCTTATTCTTAAATAGTATACCTAGCCGTCTTCGTCCTGGCCTAGAGAGTATTGATGAAATAGCTCGGCTAAACCGAGGTTGAGGCTAAGCCGGCGATTTAGTTCGGCAATGCCATTTATTATTCTGTAAGAATTGGTGCTGAGTTAGGTTGGGCATATTCTAGTCTGTCTAAGGAATTCACAAAGGAGTGGTTAGACAGGGAATCGGAGTCCGGCTTCTACAATGAAAAGGATGGTAAAGGGAACGAAGCCCTGTTTTCCCCATGGAGTTGTGTCTAGCTCGGCTAATGAAAGGTGGACGTCATCAGGGATGTTGTAGTCCTTGCGGAATTCGGCAATAGCCCCTAGAGAGTTTACTAGGAATCTATATTTGCCCATATGGACTTAAATTATGTATAAATTAGCTCGGTGTTGAGTATCTCGGTTGAGCGTTCAAAGGAGTGCCTGGCCAACCTAAGTCAGTCTGCAAAGTGAAAAGGAAAAGTGTTAAGCACAGATCGTTGGACCGTACTAAGTACAAAGGCAAAATAAGTATAAGCCTAGCTTGGCTACGTGAAATACTAACTATTCTTAGTTCGGTTGGTGCGAAGGACTTTAGCTCAGCTAAATGAAACAAGAGGTTCTTAGACCGATTGAAACTAAAGGTTTGGCATGAAGTTTTAGTTCGGTCATTAGAAGAGTTATATAGTTTGGATAGGTTTACACCTAAATACAAACAAGTTCCTAGTTCGGTTGAAGTTTTATTTTGGATCAAAAGTGTAGTTTTTCAGATTGTTCATGAATCCAGTGGTTCTATTACATGGTTTTTAGTGATTAGTTCCCAGAAACATGGAAGCTATAATAGTGTGTTTTGAGAAACATACGGATATTATGCTACATACTGCAGAAACTATACAAACAAAAAGGAAATGGGATTGAGTTACTTACAGTTTGAAGATGGGAGGACGCAGATCAAAGCTGCAAGAATAGCAAGGAGGATACGAGCTTTGCAAGGACTGAGGTGGTGAAAATGGAGGCTCAAAGGGTAAAGAGAGAGAAGATGAATAGTAGTATGTTTTGTTCAAAAAGCTAGGGTTTTTCGTATAAAGCAAAGAAAAGACGGGACTGTTCAAAAATTTCGGAGTATGAGGGCGGCGTTGACAGCTGTACTCAACCAATAGGGGCCAGCCACGTGTCTATGGAATAACAAGCGATTCAGATGTACAGCGTGACTGAAGAGACGTTTTTTGACCGGACAAATCGGTAGCCCGGTGATAATTTAGCTCGGTTGTAGATCTGAAGTTTTAGCTCGGCTGGTAACAAATAATCCCAATCATGCTACGCAGATGGAATTAAGGGGCAATTGAGAGGGAGTTTTTATGAGCATTAAGGCCGAGCTAAGCCCAGGCATAGTAATAGGCCGTTCTATAGGCCGTGGTGAAAAGAGATTAGCGAGTGGACCTTAGTGTTAGCTCAGTCCAAGTATGGTTGCAGTCACCACGGTCGGAGTGGTGATAATTAGCTCGGTCATAGTATTCGGAGCTGAGGTATTTAGGCTTCTTATGGTGGACCTCGCTCTTGTTAGCTAGGTCAAAGCTTGCTATAGTTAGCTCAGTCTCAACAGATAAAACCGAGGTACAAGTGAACAAAGAGTCGAGCTATGTGTTGCATGTGAAAGCGCTGGATTAAGTATGACAAAGGGCTAGTGTTAGCTCGGTCATACTGTCATCCAACCGAGGTAAAACCATCTCACTTGGTTTAAGCAGTGAGGGGGGTGTTGAAGGATAAATATTATCTTTCAGGAGTGTAATTCCTAGGATGACTCTACATGGAGGAATAAGAGTCCTACTAAGATTGTGCCAGGCAAAAACTATAAAAGTTCACAACATAACCTATGTAAAGGTAACACAACTTTGATTTTCGGAATACACAAAACTTTTGTCTATTTGTCTATTTTGCTGACTTAGGCATCGGAGAGATATCCGGCACACACCCGCCGGGTAGCTCACGTTTGCGTTTTCAGGGAATAAAGTAACGACATTTGGAGGAGCGCAAACTTGATCAACAGGATTATACGAGAACATTATTTCGTGCTCGTACAAATACTATAAGAATAATGACAGAGAAATGTATATATGTTATGTGTTACTTAAGTGGTAAAAGTTTTCTTTATCAAATATATGATTTTAGTTTTCAATCTCATCCTCCTCTTTATATAATTTTACATAAATACTAACTATAGGGGTATTTTGGATAGACAGATAACAATAACAATATCTGTATTAGCAAGAAAAAACTCTTTTTCTAAGAAATCAGAAGTAAAGCAAACATTTTAAAATTTTCAGTGTTAATGTAAATTTTTTAAATAAATTTTTTTACTTAAATGCATATGAATTAAGTGTATTTAAAAAGTTAAAAAAAAAATCAATTAAAATATAAAAATTTCAAATAAAAATAAAAACAAGAAAATTTTAAAATTAAAAAATAATTTTCAAAAATTAAACCAAACAGTTTCAAAATGTTTGACACTGAAGATAGAGTGTGTGGTCCAATTACAAAATTTCAAATTTTAAGTTAAATAAGTTGAAAATATGCTTTCTCAAATGAGATAGTAACATAAATCATCTAATATAGTGGCAAAATTTAATAATATCAATTTCATTCTAGGATATTTACCAATAAATCTTATCTCATAAACAAGTACTTCAATTAATCTAAATTTTTTTCTATTGATCTGTTAAGTCTTATTAGTGGAGAGTTTCTTTCCATGTGATCCTATTTTCGATTTTAGTAGTATTTTGGTGGACAACTATACCCTTTTATAGCAAGTATGATGTGACACTCCAATGTAGCAAGTATTATTGTGACACTCTAAAAAAATTAAAAATTCCTTAATATATTTGTTTCAAATGTAACAACGTGACGAGTATGATGTAACACTTTAAATATTTTACTCAAAAAAAACTAAAAACTCCTTAGTGTATTTTTTTAAAATGTAACAACGTGGAGGGTATAATGTGAGTCAAAAAAATTAAAAATTCCTTAGTGTATTTTTTTCAAATGTGACAATGTACACAGGTATGATGTGACAATTCAAAAAAACTAAAAACCTATTTAGCAATAATTTGGAATACTAATTTTGGTACTCTAATGAAGCATTAATGACATGACAAGGAGAAAAAAAAAATACATAAACCAAGGCCAAAATTTCACATCACAGTGGGTAGGACCTACTGCCAGCTCATTAGAGCTAACTTTAAAGCTTAAAAATTAGAGCTTCAAAACATTTTTCAAACTTATTAGTGTATTTTTTAAATGTGACAACGTGGCCCAAATGTGATAACATGACGGATATGATGTGACACTCCAAAAAAACTACAAACTTATGTGTACTTTTTTCGAATGTAATAACGTAACAGATATGATATGACACTAAAAAAAACTAAAAATTCATTAGTATAATTTTTCCAAACGTGACATGTGACACTCTAATGTGGCGGATATGATATGACACTTTAAAAAATTAAAAAATCTTTAGTATATTTTTTCTAAATGTGACACTCCAACGTAGCGGGTATGATGTGATACTAAAAAGCTTCTTAGTATACTTTTTTTAAATGTGACACTCTAATATGGTAGGTATATGAGTTATTACACATAAAAAAAGATTAAATGAATTATAAGAAAAAATATGAGACTATATAGAATACAAGTCCAAAATACCGAACTGATGAGTCAATTTTCCATTCATTTTTCCTTTCCAAAATTCTGCATCACATTTTTTGGGCCAGTTCAGTCCATAAAGTTCCTGGAGTAGACAAAACAGAAATGGGCCGGTCTTGAAACTTTTAGGGCTCCTTCGAACCCAATTGGGTTTGGATCCTTGTTCTAGTCTACGCTGGCAGGCAAATTGTTTCTATATTTTCAGTCCGTTGGGCCGGGCTTGAAGCTTTTAGGTCTCATTCGGACCCAATTGAGTTTGGGTTCTTATTCAAGTCCACCCGTTTAATTTTGATTTAAGAAGAGAGAAGAAAGAAAAAAAAAAAAAAAATGAAGTAAAATAATCTACTTTTTCATTATTATTTTTTGGGTTAAGTTAGGAAAATGAATAGATATTTGTCATTTTTATTTGCTTAATTACTCTTTTTTTTTTAAACTGATATTTGTTTAATTACTGATAAAAAATAAATATGTATACTTAATATTATTTATTTTCATTTTCTATTTCGTAAATTAAATATATATTTTTTGGGTTAAAGAAAAATATAAAATCTAAACTTAATTAGTCTAAAGATACGACATAAGAAAAATTTTGTCAGCGAGTATTTCCTTATACCGATTCTCTTTCTTTTTTCTTGTGTATATTAATTTGGTTCCATGTTACTTTGTGTGTACTAAATTTATATTATATTCTCAACAATGTAAAACAATTGGCAGCAAGCAAAGACTAATGCTTGAATTAGAAAATGAAGAGAGAGAGAGAGAGAGAAAAATCCTAATTGTTCCTATTAACCAACCATAACCAAAATAATCAGTTTGATAATGGATCTTTAGCCAGATGGGATACCAACTCTCTTTAGATTCACCATATCTTGATTAGCTAGAAAAATCAGTCACATTTATATATAGGCAGAGTGATCTAATGCTTGCAACTTTGCATAATCTAATGCTGCTTGAAATTACTAATTTGATGAAGTAGGGATCCACAAAACAAGAAAATTATCCGCATCTTAGTTTGCTATGCAAGTAAAAAAATCTGTAATTTGAAACCAGTCAAACACCAACTTTAGAAGTTGGAGACTCAAAGATCGGCGTAAATGCTTAAAAATAAACTTATCTATGTGCGGAAGCATGTGAAAGTAAGTAGGTTAGGAGGCATCTAACACATGCTAGCAATCTTATGAAATTAATAAATAACCAATTTAAATTATGATGTTATAGTCAAAAGTATTACAAGATATCAGATCAAAAGATGATTAACATATAATACATTCTGATTTTTTTCACTAGTAACATGCTTTAATGTCGCTCTTTGCGAGGATAATGGGCTTCATGTTATTGGTGGATGCGATCATTCGACATTTGAAAAATGCGAGCTGAGAGAGGACTCAATGATTGTATTTAATTCATAGTAATAGGTTTATTAGGGACTTGTTTAACTACTATTAGTATATGATTTTCTCAGTTTCTTGACTAACCATGGTCATGGACTTGGGTCTTGGTACAACTAGATCTATTTAGAATATTTTTAGTTTACTATGTTAAAGCCTCTTGAGCATTTAGGGTTTCAATTTTATAAATAAACTAAACACCTGTAAGTATTATAATGACCATATAAGCAATGAGATACAAACACAACCTAATATTAAGGTATAATAAGCAATTTACTTGTAGATGATAGAAGAACCCTTTTATATACCTAGATGGGTGGTATAAAAAAAAGCTAAATCTTTTTGTTGACATTGGTAATCCTTTATTGTCTCAAAAATGAAAAAAAAAAAAAGGAAAAGAAAAAGAAGGGTAGCAAAATGATGGCAAAAAGAGTATCATTATTCAATATCCCTACTAATTCACATATAAAACATGCAATAAGGTTATTTTTTTTGATTGGCACATGTAATAAGGTTGTGATGCTCGCATTGACTTGATATATTTTGTATTTATCATATGATGTTGTGGTGGTAGAAAATATTATACCTTAACAATGAGCCCAACTCAAATAAGGGAGCCCATCAAGTAAATATTACACTCTCATTTATAAAAGGAGGACATCTCATGAAATGAAGAGAGGTCTCATATCTCTACACCACACAACACGCTCACTCTCTTTAGTTGATCATCTTCTCTTACAGATGTATTAATATATATTATCTATATTATTTGTTAGTTGAATTCCGGTAATAGTGAATTATCCATTAATGTCGTACCAATAAGGACAACTATGATATGTATATCCCCACGATTGAGTAACATGCAATTGAGATTCTCTCTCAAATAGGTGTTTGGAACATATGATCAAACCAAGAAGAAGCCCCACTAGGGCTAAGTTTCAAACTCATTGTGGCCAAACAAGCACAGGAGCACATGGCTTCAAACCCCTTTTTGACATATAGATACCTAATGTGTGCTGAAGGAAAATGAGGGAGAAATATATTATATATAGGGTATAGTTTTTCTTTTTATTTATTTTTTTTCCCTTTATAGTTTACTGTTTAGATTATAGGGTTTAGTTTGGTCTGTTTGGGGTCTATTTTAGATATCTTTTATTGATCCGAATCATTCAATTTTTAATACATTTTGACTAGTTTATTGATGCAAAAAAAAATATTGATTAAATACAAGTAGTTACATATTCGGATCGTATATTTATTTTTTAAAGACAATAAATTAACACTGAATAATTAGATTAACAAATGGGGCCCATTTGGGGTTCCCAAATAGGCCAAACTAGACCCTTTAATCCGAACATTGGAGGGAAGCTATGTATATTATATAAAGTATATGTCTGAATTTGTGTGAATGTTATTATATTTTTTACTTTTTTTAAAAATATCTTTCTCATGTAGTAACTGTCATCATTTATTTCTATCCAAAGTTAAAATGATTTTTTTCCTTTATCAAATCATCAAAAAGTTTTAATAATTTTTTTTTCAATTATCCAACTATTCAAACAGTTAGTATAAAATTGCAAACACAAAGGTGATCAAAGAAAGAAACAACAACAAAGACACGCACCTAACCATATGAAAAACAAAATGTAATGGGGGACCCTTTTAACACATGGGAAGGTGGTGCTTGTGCTTGAGCTTGTGCAGTGGAGCCAACTGAAAGCTATATGATTCTTTTGCAATATGAATAATATTAGTGAATATGAAAAAAATATCATGAAATGTATCATGAAGATTTTTCATTATTTGATTAGTGTGCAGTGTTTTATTGTATGTGTAATCCAAAGGTAGAAAATCTTTCATGATCATCTTCATGATATTTTTTTTATGATTCCTAGAATCAATATATGTTGGTTGGACGTAGCGTGGTCATACGTTGAGTCCAGTAGGGTTCAGGTTAGATTGATGATACTATATAAGAAGAGATTTTGTATTTGTTTAAGTTTGGTTTGGCCTTAATATTGGATTTCTACATTTGTTCAAGCCGACTAAAAATTTTTTTTATAAATTTCAAATCCATCCATCAGGCTATATGTTTAAAAAAAAAAATTAAATATTTCATAATTAAATTTAATCATGGATTATATTTATTTATTGACATCATTATAAATTGAACGATTTTTTATATAAATTAAAGAATTTCTTAAATAAATTCAATCACACATCACAAAAAATGTGAGTTTAAGTAAAATCAATAAAGATAAAATTTAGATCATAACAAAAAAAAATTAATATATTATAATTAATTAATTAATTAATTTTATAGCTGGCCAGGTCGGGTCGAGTTGGGTCAAAATTATAAATCTCAAACCTAATTCATTAATATATCAGGTTAAAAATGTTAACTTAACGTGATTCTATGAACTAAAATAACCTTTCCAAAACCTAAAAAAGTAAGGCTGGACTGAGCAGTTTGGACGGGCCACCAAGCCAATGCCGACTCCTAGGTTGGAAGCTCACACAAATGTAACCACTGTTTTTTGGGCCATTGATAATATAAAAATTATTATTGAGTTCATGTTAGGATTCAAAATTCATAATAAAAACAAAAAAACCAAGATGATTGAAAAACGAAAGTAAAGTTTAATTATGGTTTGATTCATGCATTGTAGTTTTTGAGCAACTACAAATTCTAAGGAAAATAATTAGCATGACCTTGGATTAAACTGAAAAAAAAAAAAAAAAGAGTCAAATTATATCTTTAATTTTATAATTTGTTTCTTGTATTAATTTGATCCATTGTTATTATTCCCAACTAGAGTTGAGCAAGGATTATTTTCTTTAATTCCCTACTTAACTTCCTACTTGATGGGTGATTAGGCTGACTTTTGGGTCCAATTTTGATGATCCGAACCGTTCACATTTTAAAATTTGTCATGTATATCATACCTGTAAAAAATCATGTCAATCGGATATCAAAAACCATGTGAACTAAAAGTTTTATTAAACAACAAAATTGTTTATTAATAAACGGTTTTTAGTTTTTCCGATATTCGATCAATTTGATTTTTTACAGGTATGATGTACATGATAAATTCTAAAATATGAACGGTTCGGATCATCGAAATTAGGCCAAAGAGTGGACCCAATGACCCATCAAGTAAGGGGTCAATGAGAGAATTCAAGGAGGGAATCCTTGTTCACTAAAGTTACCCGTTCCACAAACCAAAACGCACAATTAAATATTTTAAAACTACAAAAAAATCTTACAAATTACAAAAACTCAATAACAACAAAAATTATAATTACAGAAATTAAATTACACTAATAATCACAATTTATCTTCATAAAATAAGAAATTAAAAAATTAAAAACTTGATAATCATCTAAATTAGTGAGAGAGAAAGGCTTCAGTTAATAAGTAGATTATGTAGAAATAGTTTAATACGGGTAAAATTTTATAATAGAATTGGCATACTCAAAAAATAAAATTTTAAAGCTAAAAAAATGATTTTGACAAAGTTATTTTAGCCTTAACTATTGGAATTGCTCTAATAATAATGAAATTCTTCATAATAGGATTTTATTTTATTTTTAATCCATCTAAACATAAATTTAGTTTTGTATTTTAAAAAATATATAAATGTATTTGTACTGTCAATAAAGCACAAATTTATTTAAAATAGCAAAGTTGATTGGTTGAGGTGTGCACAAAGTCTAAACAGGCTTAATTATCAAAAAATATAAACGCTTAATTTAAAAACATACCATTATCATATTAATTTGAAAACTATAAAAACTATGATAATTTATCATTTTTCTTATACTGTGTTTGATTGGAGAATTTTTTAAAAAAAAAAAGAAAAAAAAAAAAGATAAAATATAAATAAAATATATTTATATTTTACCTAATTATATATATATATATATATTTTAAAATCCCTTCTTAAATCTTAAAACTACCTTGGGGGGTGAAGGGAAGATACCAATTGACGCAGAAAAGGACAAGAGAACAAAAGAGAGGAGGGGGAGGGCCTCGTGCAAACTGGTGGAGTGGAGTCATGAAAATGTACATCACAAATTTAAGTGGACCAAGTTGCAATTAATGATCTCAATGTGCACGTGTGGGTTCACATTTAATTGTTTGAAAAATAATTAAAACTTTAAAAATTATTTCTAAATTTTATTTCCAAGGACATGAAGTATAGTATCTGTTAATTTTTAAGGATTTTGGGTGGCACTTTTGTGCTGTCTTATGGATTATTTTGAAATTCGTTTTGATAATCTGAATCATTTATATTTTAAAATATATTGAGTAGAATATATTTATAAAAAAATCAAATTAATCAGATATCGTTAACCATTTCATCCAAAACATTTCTATTCATTTTAATATTTTAAATTACAATGTCATTTATTTTTATTGATATAAGTGTGAGTGGAAGAAAGGGTTAACAATATCCGATTAATTTGATTTGTTATAAGTATGTTCTACAAGATGCCTCTAAAATATAAATGATTCAAATTATTAAAACGGATCTCAAAATGAACCCATAAAGCAGTATAACAATGTCCCAAATCCTAATTTTAATTTGTTTAAAAATAAACCAACTAACAAGCTTGGGGTCAACTACAAAAGTCACAACCACTCTAGAAAATTAAGTTTACTTTTCAGAAAATTATTATTTTTTTTTGTATTTTTTTATATAGTGATTTTTTGAAATATTGTACATAATTTTTTATTTTTTAGATACACTTAATTTAAATATACTTAAAAAATATATTTGTAAAAAAAATTAAAAAAATTCACCAAATACAAAAGATATAAAAATCTAATACATTTTTGTATTTTGATTATTCAATATTTTTTTTTATATAGATTTTTGCACAATTTGTTTATTTTTTGAGTATATTAAGATTAAGTGAATCTAAAAATTAAAAAAATTTATTAAAATATTTTTAAAAATTGTTTCATAATTTTTAATTTTTCACGTTTATCTAGCGTAGAAAGATCTAAAAAATAAATATGTTTGAAAAATTGAAAAAAAATTCACTAAAAATTATTTTTTTTTATAAAAAAAGGCTAGTTTGTTTTGTTTTTATTTTTAGTAAACTTTTTTTTTTAATTTAAATATATTTTTTTAAAATTTTCTAGTCGATTTAGTAGAGAAGTGCTTACCAGTTACAAATGTTAAAAAAAAAATTAAAAAATTAAATAAAATAATAATAAAATAAAAAAACTAATCTCAGGCACCGTTTGGCAAGAGCTAAAGTTGGCTTTTTTGGCTATTTTAGCCACAAAAGACAAAATAGGCTATTTTAGCCACAAAAAACAAAATATCACATCCAACCCATAATCATTACACTCTTCTCTCACAAAAAAGTCAAAAAAGCCAAAAAGCCCTTCCCAAACCAAACTTTTTAGCCCAGGCTAAAATAGCCAAAAAAACCAAAAAGCCAAAAAGCCAACCTACTTTCCAAACCAACCCTCAAACGCACTCCAACCTCCTTCCACAAGTAAACTTTAAGGCTGTGGGAATGATTTCATGACTTCATTTAATTAATTTATTTATTTCTGAAACCGAGAGTCCTCACCAACCAAAACCCTTTATTGCACGACTTTAGAAAAAGAAAATTAAATTAAGGCCTTGTTTGGATACCCAATATAAGTGTACTTATTTCATCTTTTTATCTTTTTTGGGTCACATCAATCAACATCTCCTCTCTATTTTTTCTACACATAATACAAGAAAAGTCAAAAAGTGCACTTATTCTAAACTTCCCAAACATGACTTTTGATAAATGGAATTCAGCGGTGTGTTTTGGTAGGTTAGCACTCTTGGTCTAAAAACATTGAATGAAGTTGTAAAACGATTTCATCAACTCACTATCCAATTTATTTATTTTTTAATTCGTGGTTTTAGAATACCACTTAAAATAAATAGCAATCCAATTTAAAATTAAATCGTGTATTTTGAAAACATAAATTTAATAGCAATCCAAGTTTATGAAATAAGTAAAGTCATATAAGTTCTTAAAATTTTTAGTGAAAAAACAGATCTCCTCTTTATCAACCACAGTTACTGTGAGATTAACTTTACAAAAAATTAAATTAATTAAATATTAGAATGCACATGATTAGATCACACTTGTGTAACCCACCTAGTAAGTCATTTATGTAAAAAAAAATAATAAATAAAATTAATAAGATGTTGAAATTCTTATGATTTGATCATATATGTTTTTAAAAAATTGAAACATCTATTTTTAAAATGTAGACTTTAAGAACTAGAGGCCACTCCATTTAAAAGTAAATTACAAACTTGCACATAAAATGGAAATTTGAACCTACACTTTGAACACATACCCTTATATACTAACACCTAAATGACTAGTCCCAACCTAAGATTTAATACCCTTTAGGGTGTGTTTGTTTGGACGAACTGGATAAGGGGAGATTGTAATCCATCGGACTATTAGTCCTGGGATACATTGTCACCGGACTATTTGGTTGGACTGGATTTGTATCCTATGTTTGTTTAGTCATAGGATTAGATGTCTAGATTGAACTATTTTTAGTGAATTCAATGTTTGTTTGGGATATTATGGAAAAGGATAAATGTTCAAATGACTATTTTATCATTTTCAATTATTTACTAAGTAATAGCAATATTAAACATAGCTTTAATATTTTAATTATTTTTAGCTAGATTAAATAAAATTTTATTTTATTTTATTTTTTGCACAATTAAATAAATTTATTTTTAAAAAATTAAATAAATTAAATATAAATAAAAATATAAGTTATTTTTAATTAAAATTTTAAATAAATTTATTTTAAATAATAATAATAATTAAATAATGAAATAAAATAAAACATCAATAAAATATCTATAAAAAAATATTTTTAAAAATTAAATAAATAAAACAAAAATAAAAATTAAATAAAATTATTTTATTTTTAAATTGAGACATTTAAATTTTTTTGAATTTTACTAAATATAATACATAATTAAATACTAGAGAGCAAAAATATAATTTCATTATCTAATCCCATGGGATGAGTTATCCCATGGTTTTTATCTCACCCCTCCATGGGATAGGATAGTCCCACAAATATGGGACTAAGAGTCCTGGGGAACTATTAGTCCGGAGCAAAACTTTTGAAACAAACAATGGACTATTAGTCCGGTGGAACTAATAGTTCAATCCCACACCCTAATCCTTCAAAACAAACACACCCTTAGGGCATATTTGATTGACAAGATTAGAGTATGAGATTGAAATTATTAATCTGTGAGTCCAATAATCCTGTGTTTGTTTTGAAATTTTATTTCAAGATTATTAATCTAATGGATAATTAATCAACAAATTTGTAAGATTATTAGTAATGGGGTAGGGTGAGATTATATATCCTGAGTTGAGAAATAAAATAAAAAGACACTTTTACCCTTGACTAAAAATTAAAACACTTAATATTTTTATATAATCTTATATTTTAGAAGGCTAAAAATAATTTTTTAAAACTTAAAAATATTTTTGATATTTATTTTATCAAATTAGTTTATATTTTTTAAAAAAAATTAAAAAACACACCAAACATGGCATTTGTATTTTGTATTTTTATTTTTCTTTTATTTATTTATTTATAATTTTTTTTAAAATCACGTTTATGAAGAAATTTTGATAAAGTAAAGATTTGTGAAGAAAAATTGATGGAGCGTAAGATTGGAAAGAAGATAAATATAGGTGTAATCCTACATTCATATGTTTTTTTATCCAATGCAAATCAAACAATGGACAAAGGGATTATTTATCCTACAAATCCAATTAGATATGAATACCACACTAATTTAATAAAATTATTAATACTTTTCTTATTAATATTATGAATCAAACATGACACAATCTTTACCTCGATGTCACACTAAAAATTTGATAAGCCTCGTCTCTCTCCACACTTATTAGATGTCTCTCCACACTTTAGATGGAACCTTTTTCAGTCTAATGGTTGCAACCTTTCTGCAGCTGCGTGCAGACTCTTTTTGAACCAACGAAGTCCATGTTTGATCCAACCCTAAAGTGCCATATCACTCACACGTCCCAATCTTCTTCTACCCTACAACACAAACCCCATTATTGCTTCCTTTCTAGAGATGGTATTCTCATAAGAGAAATGTTTTATTTCTCATTCGATTTATTTTATTTTATCACTTTATTTTATCACTTTATTTTATTTTTTGTGGGTATTTATACAATAGAAGTTATATGTGTGAGATTTATCATATTTAAAAATAATAATAAGATTTATTATACCACATGAAAAATCATGTAGGTAATGAAAAGTATTGCCTTATTACCTTCACGTTGTATTTAAATTATAAATTTAGGTAAAAATTTAAAAAGAAAAAAAAGAAAAAAGAAATAAAATGTTAATGAAATATAATTTCATCTCTCTTATATTCACCTACATTTTTTTTCCTTTTTAAATCCCAATTAAGATTGTGTTTGAATCATTAATTAAAAAAATGAGAGAAAATATAAGTAAAATGTTATAGATATAGAAAATCGATGGGACGGTGTGACTTTTAAAAGTGTTAAGCAATGCTTTAAAAAATAAATGAGCTTCCTTTGACACAGGTTATCAATTGACTTATTTTTTAGATTAATTTTAGGGTAAAATTATAGTTATCTCCCATGAGATTTTTAATAGTTATAGAAATTTTCTCTATAGTTTTAATAATTATTAAAAATTCCTTTATTTTTTTGGTACAGTCAAGATTTCCTCATCCCGTTAATTTAACCCAAACGGTGTTAACTTGGGTGTGCAAATGACCATAGCACCCTTTACGTATAATTTACCTGTATATATATATATATATTAAATTATCATTTTATTTCTCACAATTTTTTTTTTTTTTTGTATTTCCTTAACTTTGTATTTTTTTTTTCACTATAATTTTTTTAACTTTTATAAGTTAAAATAAAAAAAATCAACCATTAATGAAATTAAGAAAGAATATTCATGTTTTTTGTTCGAATTAATTTAATAAAAATAATTTAAACGACAGAAACAAAGATGGAGATATAGATTTTATATGTAATAAATAGCAAATTATTTGAGTATTTTATTATTTTAAGATAATTTATTTCTTCAAGTAAAATTCCATTTTACTTAAATGTAAGAAATGACAAATTTAAATTTATTATTCTAAAATAATTTCTTCATACTAATTTTAATTTATTATAACATGATTAGATATTTTTTCACTTTTATATTTATTTCTAAAATTTTTATTATTAAGGTGAGACATATTGACTCATTTTTTTTAATATCCACCGATTGGAAATTAAAAGACTCAAAGAGGAAGATTAAAATTTGAGAATAATATAGGATTGTGAAAGGATAAAAATGATATTTTATATATATATATATTTATGAGGTAGCATTTGGTAATTTTTATAAGTCAAATTTTTTATTATAAATATGAAATGTTGTTATGTTTATTTTTCTTAAAGAAATTTAATACACAAATATGTTTACAAAACAAGAGAAAAATTCATATTTCATAAGTTGCTATAGTATTGAGTGATGTTAGCTAACATTGATGAAAGAGATAAAAATGATGAAAAAATGGAGAAAAGAGTATAGAGAAGAGAACAAATAATAATAATAATAGTAATAATAATAATAAATTATGTGGTGTTGCTATTGGTTATAGTGACACTATGAAAAAATAAATGAGAGAATAAATAGAAAGAAGAATGAAAGAAATAAAATAAGGAAATGAAAAGAGAGGGACAATTTTTGAAAATAGGTATTTTTTATACCCAAAAAAAATTAAATACCTACATGTATTTTTAAATTTTTATTCAAATTCTAATTTCTCAAAATAGGTATTCATAAAATTGGTGGTCTTTTTAAAAAATAAAAATTGACATCTTTTATATTTTGTTTTGTAATTTTCAAATAAAGGATTGTATTTAATTTAGTATAAAGTTTGATGGTGATCAATTTGTTGGATTTTTTTTATTTTTTATTTTATTTTTAGATAAAGTAATGTTTAATTATTCTACTATATGTATGTTTGTCTAGCAATTTAGAATTTTTTAAAATATTGTAGAGTTTAATAATTTTGTTCAACATTATTAAAATAATGTATGGATCTTTATTAATTTTTTTGTAAAACTTGGTGAGTGAAATTTACTATTTGAATATATAAAGATAATTTTTTAATTTTTTATTTATAATACATGACAAGCATATTCTGTTAAATAAACTAACATAAAATCAATGGTGAAAGAATCTTAATAATAGTTTCAAAAGTAAAGAAGATTTCTGTAATTTTTAAAATTACAAAAGAAGTCTCCATAATTGTTAGAAACGTCAAGGTAAATAAGTGTAATTTATCCTTAATTTTAATTTTAGTAAAATTTATTTAGGTCTTGTTTGAGAAGACTAAATAAGTCTATACTTTTTATCTTTTTATCTTTTTTGAGTCACATCAATCAACATCTCCTCTCTACTTTTCTACACATTTTTTTATAAAAAATCAAAAAATACACTTATCTAGAACATCCCAAACAATCCCTTAAAATGTAAAATTGTAAGAGAGGGTCGTATATCTTTATGTTAAGTCACTATCTAAGGATCTGCCCGTGGATACAAACTTTTCTTCAAGTCCCCATCCAATCCTACTTATTTTTTTGTGCCACGTCAATTTTTTTAGTTTTTTTAATTTTATTTTTCATGCTTTTATATATAGTTAATTATTCTCCTTTTTAGCTTGACATTCTTTAGATAGAAAATATTTATTAAAAAAAATCTACCTAAAATATAATAAAGAAATACCAAAAACAAAAATTATGAAAAACTGCTAGTTATACAAAATAATTACACTGAATTGTAAAGAAGAAGAAAAAAAAAAGGGACATGTGAATAGTATTTTTTTTTTTTCAAAGATAGCGTTAGTATGTTAATAAAGTTAAATTACAATTAAAGCGCATTGAACCCTTGACCTCCTACTCACTACACCGTAAGATGTAGTTACTAGATCATTGGACCACACTCCAATATCTTAAAATTTAGATAAATGTGTTTTTTATTTTTATTTTAGGGTTCATTTGGGAAGTAGGTTGCTTTTTTATTTTTTGGATATTTTAGCCTGGAGATAAAAAGTCTCGTTTAGGAAGGACTTTTTGACTTTTTTGATTTTTTGTGAGAGAAAGAATGTAATGATTATGAGTTGGATGTAATATTTTGTCTATGTTAGAATAGTAGAGAGAGAGGAAATAATATGTATTATATTCAATGAATTGTATTGAAAAAATATTATCCTATACAATAGAAGGTCTACTAGAAATCTAACTATGAGAAAGAGTATCCTATAAGAGACTTAATTATGGCAATACCTAATATATCTAGGAAATCAATACCTAATATATGTAGGAATATATATCATATATACATTAACGTCCCCCCTCAAACTGAAGGAAGATAAACATCTTGAGTTTAGAGAGAGAAATTAAAACATGAAATAAAATTAAATAAAATAAAAGGCAAATAGATTGCAAAATCTGAAAGGGAACGCAAGGGTGCTTGAAATAGATCAGAGGCCGGAACTAAAGCCGGAAGATAGTTTATGGTCGTGTTGGACCATTGTAGGAACTGGCTGAAACTAATGCCAGAACAATTTAAGGTCGTGTCGGACCGATATAGAAACTGGTCGGAACTAATGTCGAGAGACAGTGTATGGTCGTGTTGGACCATTGTAGGAATTGGTTAAAACTAATGCCAAGACAATTTAAAGGGGTCATGCCAGATCGATGTAGGAGCTCACCGGAATCAATGTCGGGACAGTTTACGGGGGTCATGCCGGACCGTTGTAGAGATTGAATGTTGAATCAATAAGCGTGACACATACATAACTTATGATGTGGTGCTGAACGATGATGACAACGGATGACTGAGTGCACCAGGAGGCGACTTGGATGGTGCACTAGGGGGCGAGTTTGGTGGTGCGCCAGAGGAAGCGTCTTGGATTGTGCGCCAGAGAGAGGTAGCTTGGGTTATGCGCCAAAGAGTGTGGCTTGGATTGTGTGTCAAAGGAGGCGGCTAGGTGGTTTGCATGGTGTATAACCATGTTCACCATGATATAGGTATAATACCCTCTCTCAAACTCAAATAGGTTTGAAGATAGAAACCAATTTGAGGTTGAAACAGAGGAAAAGATAGAATGGAGGAAAGAAAAAAAAATGTATTACAAGTAAAAAAAAATAAAAATATGATAGAGATATTTGGGGTAGAAATAAATCAGCGGATGATACTGAAAGGAAAACATGACAGCGGAGTAAGTTAAGGTCCAGCGGGCGATCAAGACAAGGCTGCCGCCTGCAGGTGAAACAAAAATATTAGGTTCTTAACCTAGCTCTGATACTATGTTAGAATAGTAGAGAGAGAGGAAATAATATGTATTGTATTCAATAAATTGTATTGAAAAAATATTGTCGTATACAATAGAAGGCCTGTATATATAAGTTAAGAAAGAATATCCTAGTAGAAATCTAACTATAAGAAAGAATATCCTATAAGAGACCTAACTATGACAATACCTAATATATTTAGGAAATTAATACCTAATATATATAGGAATATATACCATATATTATTGAGTTAAAAAACTTATTTTATATTTTTGTAACTAAAATAGTCCCAAAATTAACTCAACATTTCTTCCCAAACCAAACCTTAATAGACTCACATCTCAAATCTCAAACTAATGAGTTGGTGATAAGTCATATAGTATCTAAGATATAATACTTAAATTTGTATTGTTCACTCATCTAACATGTCGATAAATATTATCATCCTCTCTCATTGATTTTTTCTTTTTTTAATTTGAATTGAGATTGATGTGTAAGAACCAATTAAAAAAGAAAGTAACATAGCATCAATGATAATTCAAACAATCAACTAATGATGCGTAACACTCTTACATTTAAGCACACATTGATAAATTATTAAAAATAAATTTAGAAATATAATTTAAATGTGTTAAGCATTTTTATCAAACAATAATGATGGAAATGCATGGGCGCAAATTATGGAGTAAAAAAGAAAGTTGATAGAACTGGTCGGGATAGGTTTTGTTTGCTTTGCCTATCTAAGAATTTTCAAGATTTTCATGCTAGGAAAAGATGAGAGGATTAAAAGTGCAATATCAATGAAAAAGCCTCCAAATCTCCAATCAATCTAAAATTAGTCAATTTGATGTGATTAATCAGTGGAAAATTGTCCATGGGAAAATTATTTGGTGGTGCTTGGAGCACAGTCAGATGGTGTCTCAAGTGTATTATAATTAATGAAGAGAATAAATTTATAATTTTATATTATATAATTAAAAAATAACAAGAGACTTGAAAATTTATAATTAATTAATAATATGATTACGTGATACTCTTAAATCACAAAATAATCTACTCATTTCAACATATTAATTCGGGTTTAAAAAGTGATTTTTTTTCTTTCTAAGTTTTTTGTCTTTTAATTTTTGTTTTATGTTATTTTAGTTTCTATTCTGTTTAATTGTGTAAAATCTGCGAAAATATAAATAAAATAAAATTTTAAAATATGAAAAAGAATTAATAAAAAAGTTACTAAAAATTCAATTAAAAAATACCAACATAAAAAAAAAATTAAAAAGTGATGCAAGGTCCAAATTTTATTCTTAAATAATGAGATCCATATTTAAAATCTCAACTACACACTATTTAAAAAAAAAAAAAATTAATAATTTCTAAATCCTTAACATTGTTATTTAAAAAAAAAAGAAAAAAAAAAAAAAGAAGAAGCTAGTCACCTTTTATCTCTTTTTGTCGCACAAGGCTACAAGAATCAAAATTGGGATAGCATGGATAGTGTTTGGAAGTCTAGAGATTCAGAGAACAAAAGTCAATGCCACATTTCATCTAGGAACTACTCTACGGGCTCATAGTCTTCCCACTACTACAAAGCCATGCAGTCTAGTCTTCAACCTTTGCAATTAGAGTTCTCTTTGAAGTGTTTTAAGACGGTTAAAAATTAATTTTTTAATTTTTTTTTATTATTTTATATAAGAAATGATAGGATATAAAATGAATCAAAAAATAACTTTTAGTTTTTAACTTATGTTCTTAAATGGCCCATTTCTCTCTCCCGAAAGAGAAGTTATTTGGCATCCTACCCATGTTGTGATTAGTAAAGAGATTTATAATTTATATAAATGATTGAGAAATAATATGAGATATGATAGTTTGTAAATGGTTAAAAACATAATTACATGGTATAACTGGAGCACAAAATAATTTTTCCTCTTAAAAGCCTTTTATAATAATAACTCGTTTGAGAATTAATTATTTTAATAAATTTTTAATTTTTAAAAAAATGTAAAAAATAAATAGAAAAAATAATATAACAACTCATAATGATTTTTTAATTTTTTTGACAATAAAAATACAAGACACGTTGTAATAATAAAATTATATTTATTTAAATATAGTGAATTATTTTGTATTATCATTTTCTTTGTACTATGTATTTTATTCTATATTTGAATTAGCCTATAGACCACTTGAGTGGTTAATTTAGGGGTGAAAACTCAAAAAAACTTTATTTAATATTTGGATTCGAATATAACCCACTTATATTTGAATCAGCCTATAGACCACTTGAGTGGTTAATTTAGAGGTGAAAACTCAAAAAAATTTTATTTAATATTTGGATTTGAATATAACTCACTCAGTAAAATTACAATCTTGATCGGTAGCTCGAAAAAGTCCTTCCCTGAATCTCCCGAATTTGAAAAGAAGAAGAAAAAAGAAGAAGGAAGAAGAAGGAAAGGAGGGGCCAACATCAACTAGAGGGGGGCTTAGGCAGAGGCGGAGGCGGGAGCGGGGGGCGGAAGAGGAGGCAGGAGGCAGAGGCGACGGCGGGGCTGGGCTGCGACGACAAAAACCGGGCTGGGCTACGACGGAGCTGGGCTGGCAACGATCGGCGATCGGCGAACCTCTCTTCTCTTTCTCTCTTCCCCTCTTCTTCTCTCTTTCTCTCCCTCTTCCTCTGTGCGTTTCAGACTGGAAAATGGAAGAAAAAAAAGAAGGAAAAAAAAAGAAAGAAAGAAAGAAAGAAAGAAAATGCCAAAAACAACGTCGTTTTGGGCTTCGGGGGATTTGGGGAGAAAAGTTTCGAGCTACAAAACATTATTCGTAAAATTAACTTACTTTTCAAAACACAAAACATGTAGTGAAACCTTAACTTTTGTCCCAACATATTACTCTTTTGGGAAGCTGGTAAAAAGTTAACTTTCAGTCTTTTACCAATTTAAAATCACATCAACTTTCACATAACTTATCCACACAAAAAAAAAAAAAAAATTTAAAAGTCAACTCCTTATAACTTCTCAAAACACCGCATAAGTGCAATGAGGGTGTCGGGTAGATCGATGGTTGTGAAAGTATCTATATATCCATTTTTAAGTGCCTACAAAAAAAATTTAGCCTCCGTTTGGGAAGTGGGTTGGCTTTTTAGCTTTTTGGCTTTTTTGGCTATTTTAGCCTGGGCTTAAAAGTTTGGTTTGGGAAGGGCTTTTTGGCTTTTTTGACTTTTTTTGTGAGAGAGGAGTGTAATGATTATGGGTTGGATGTGATGTTTTATTTTTTGTGGCTAAAAAAGCCTATTTTATCTTTTATGACTAAAATAACCAAAAAGCCTGACTTTTTGGCTTCCCAAACGGCACCACTAGAACCATGGGAAGCAATTGACAAAATGTATTAATTTTTGAATTATTCAGTAGTCCAAAACTCTCCTCCGTCCACATTTTATATTTGATCACTCCTCTTGAGATTTAGGCCTAGTTTGGAAAAATTAAATAAGTTCATATTTTTTATATTTTTATTTTTTTTGAGTCACGTCAATCAATATCTCTTCTTTATTTTTTTACATATCTTTTTATAAAAAGTCAAAAAGTACACTCATTTAGAACATCTCAAACAACCCTTTAATAATTTTAAAAAAATATTATTTCTGTGTCGATTATTAATATAATTCTCAATTTTCTTAGTTAAATGTGCGATAATTTATTTTGTTAGATTATTAATCCGCTATGACTTTCAAACCAAATATAAGTGTTATTTGATATATTTTATTATAAATTAAAAATTGATAATCTAAAAATAGAAGTCAAAAAGTACTTCTTACTTAATTTTTAGAAATTAATTTGTTTTAATTTATTTAAATTATTTGTAGATAATAAATTATAAATAAAAATTTTACCAAATATAATTATCAAAGTAGAAAAATTAGAAGCAGTCCAAACAAACTGCACCAAACAGTCCCATAATCTATTGTTTACCCAAATCAAATCCAACATTTATTTTTTTTAATTTTTTATTTTATTTGATTATTAAGAGTATACGACTTTTATGTGTCTGAGCACATAATACTTCACAGGCCTATATATACACATTTGAGAGTAACTTAAGATAGAGCAAGCCCAATACCATTTACAGCTCTCTTTGGAATTGGGTTAGACTTGGAGAGCATCTTGAGAGAGCAACAATGGCTGTGTTCATGGTGGTTCTTCTTGGGGTGGTATTGGGAGTCTCTGTTTGCACAGCTTTGTTGAGATGGAATGAGATCAGGTACGTGAAGAAAGGCTTGCCTCCTGGTACAATGGGTTGGCCAGTTTTTGGAGAGACTACTGAGTTTCTTAAACAAGGTCCAAACTTCATGAAAAACCAAAGGGAAAGGTAATAATAAGTCTTTGTGCCTTTCTCTCTCTCTCTCTCTCTCATATCTCTGTTTTTTTTTTTTGGTTTTGTTTTGTTTTGTCTCATCATATACAGTGGTTTTGTTCATGTTTTATTTACTTCTTGAAAATGCTAGTTTCATTTCAAACTGATTTATTAGCTCTGTTCTTTCAAACTCTTCTGATTTGTGTCTTGTAGATGATGTTTTAGGTTTTTTTTTTTTTGTAGATGGACAAATAAAATAAAAGCGATAAAAACCAAGAAGTCCTTACTGATCAGAAGTGACTTTCACTGAGATTATAAGTCAATTCCTCACCAACTCGTCTACGTGCACAGAATTCATTACAGAGAATATGAGAGGGTTATATCTGATTTTATGAATTGATCTCCTTTTGGAGCACGCTATTTTATTTTATTTTTAAAATATTTTTTTAATATTTTTTTGATTAAAATATAATATTAAAAAAAATTAGTATGTTTTGAATGAATTTTTAATTTTTTTTTATAAAAAAACATAAGAAAAAAAAAAAAAAGGAGTCATTTTTATTTTATATAGATGGTTACTTTTTGACTTCGGAGCTAAAATCAACCCTTCCCAAACAGTGTAGTTTACTTACAATTTTTCATATCTCACCGGTTGGAGTAAATACAACTCCGCTACGTAGTTCGAAATATCAACGGCTCGAATGGCTCGAACACCCAAAATCACGTCGTTTTAAGATTTTTTTTAATTCTCTTACCGGTAAGATAATATTTTTTGTACCATTCGAGCCATTCGAGTTCTACGCATTTAAATTCTCACGCATTTCCCGAGTAAATATCTAAACAATGATTTTTGGTGAAGGTTAACAAGTGCTTTCTATACATTGTTTCTATACCTTGTTTATTATTGAGATTATTGTAAAAAGTGTTTTTAAAATGGTAAAAAAGTTTTGAAATATTTTAAAGGAGTGAAAAGTGTTATGAAATTGTTAGTAAAAAGGATATTGCGTTTTAAATTTTTTGCCTGTTTATTTTTTTTTTATTTTTATATGTTTTCCTTAGAGCAAAACCCATGATTTTTTAGAACACAAAATTCTCCATGCCCAAATCGTTCTACCACATGCATTTCTTGCCATATAAAATTTATTTTTATCAAATCATTTTGACATATATATGACTAACCATCTTTGTAGTTGTTGAGGTAGAGTGGATGTAGTTGGCATTAATTACTCGACCACATATCTAACTTAAATTAAATTTGAATAAAGATATTTTTGTTATATATATATATTTGTGACCTGTTGCTTTAATTTCTATGAATATGTAAGCGATGGGGCAGCTATCTCTGTTTGTCGTGTCGCTTTTTTATTTATTTTTTTATTTTGTCATAATCAAACCTCAGCAACTGTGGACGCAACTTTATGTTTTGAGGGAAACCACATAAATCTTATACTTTTGTGTGTGAGCATGATTTACAATTTTTATACATTTATTTTTCTGAGTTTCTGTCACTGATCCTGATTAAGTGTCTTAGATTCGTAATCATAGTTTCTCTTGTAAACTAGTAGTAATAATATATGTTTTTTTACTGTCACTGTAAAAGGTATGGGAGTTTTTTCAAATCACACATACTGGGATGCCCCACCATAGTATCAATGGACCCAGAAACAAACAGATACATACTCATGAATGAGTCAAGAGGCCTTGTACCTGGCTACCCACAGTCCATGCTTGACATCTTAGGCAAATCCAACATTGCTGCTGTTCATGGCTCCACCCACAGGAACATCAGAGCTGCTTTGCTTTCTCTCCTGTGCCCCTCCATCATCAGATCCCAACTCTTGCCCAAACTTGATGACTTCATGAGGTGCCACCTCAGCAATTGGGACAACACACTCATTGACATTCAACAAAAAACCAAAGAGGTGTTTGATTTAGTCTTTTTTTTTTTTTTCACAACGTTGAACTGTTTTGAAGGTACTTGTGTTGCTCATTGTTTGTTGTTCAGATGGCATTTTTGTCGTCGCTTAACCAAATTGCAAGTATTGAATGGGAGTCCATGTCTGGGGAATTCATGCCTGAATTCTTTAAGCTGGTGTTGGGAACCCTTTCTCTGCCCATCAACCTTCCCGGTACAAATTACCACCGCGGTTTCCAAGTAAACTCACCAACTTATTTCTTAAATACATGTTGCTTTTAAGTCTAAGTAAACTAATGATATCTAAAGTATCCGATATGTTACAGTTGAATCATCAATTTTTAAAATTTGTGCTTTAGTCTAAATTAATAACGGGAGGAGGGATATTTGGGTCTCGGTTGGTTCATTTCAAAACAAATCAACAACAAACATGAAGGCGGAAATTTAGAAGTGATGTTTTACGGTTTTAAATATTTCTGTATGTATGTTTTGTCTAACTGAGATGTCTCACAGGCAAGAAAGAACATTGTTAGCATGCTGAGACGACTCGTAGAGGAAAGAAGAGCTTGCCAAGAAACCAAACATGACATGCTTGGTCTCCTAATGAATGGTGGTGAAGAAAACAGATATAATCTAACAGATGAAGAGATAATTGATCAAATGATAGCAATTTTGTATTCTGGATACGAGACTGTTTCGACTACTTCTATGATGGCTGTCAAGTATCTCCACGATCATCCCAACGTTCTTCAAGCACTCAGGGTAAGTGGATTTGACAACATGTTTTGCACTTGTAGATAGTGATCTGTGTGTTCGAGCGCTCTTAAATCTAACTGGGATGTTTGTGTTTCAGAAAGAGCATTTGGCGATAAGAGAAAGGAAAAGGGCAGAGGATCCAATCAACTGGAACGATTTCAAGTCGATGAACTTTACACGTTCCGTGAGTATTTTTGAAGTTTTGAGCCTAGCTAGCAACTGATCACAGAACCGGGCACAATGTATATGGAAAGACATAGTTTTTAAAATAGAATCAAACAAATCTAGTAAAATTTTGTCAATTAATGTGTGTTCTATGCTCGTTTCTGTGTTTGCATAACTGAGGAATTGAAAAAGGGGTTTCAACTTGAAGAAAATTTATTAGATTAATCTGGTGTTTATTGGGTGCAGGTGATCTTTGAGACATCAAGATTAGCTACAATTGTTAATGGGGTTTTAAGGAAGACTACGCAAGACATGGAACTGAATGGTGAGTCTCTTATGTTATCTTCTAAATACCGATACAAATATAATGGTCCCTACTATTAGCTAGGTCAATCATAAAAGAGGAATGTACCACCATAACAATACCCTTTCAGCATGAGATTTATGTTATTGACATGATATGATTTTCAATGGCCATGTAAAATCTAAGATTTCATCAACAAATAGATAAATCAAAGCACTTTCTCTCTGTTTCTACAGGGTTTGTCATTCCCAAAGGATGGAGAATATATGTTTATACAAGAGAAAACAATTATGACCCGTGTTTATATCCCGACCCATTAGCCTTCAATCCATGGAGATGGATGGTAAGTAAAAATCATAAATTCCTATGTTACCCATTTAGATTTATTTAGCTTAAAATTTGAAATTTCATGTGTGAGCAGTTGTAAGTTGATTGTAGGCTTGATAACAGCGCAAATGAGTAAGGAAATAACTATTTTAACCTTGACTGCCAAATGCAGGACAAAAGCTCGGAGTCGCAGAACTACTTCTTCATGTTTGGAGGAGGCACTAGGCAGTGTCCGGGAAAGGAGCTGGGAATAGCTGAAATTTCTACATTCCTACATTACTTTGTTACTAGATACAGGTAAACCACTAATTCAAAATTGAAAATAGATAGTGTAATAAATTACTTTGTAGAATTTTTATTACAAACATGAGTGAGACCCCATCATCACTAGTGAATGCTAATTGGTCCAAATTCCTTTTTTTTTTTTTTTTTTTTTTTTTTTTTTTGTCCTCCTCTCTTTGACCCCCCACGTGTATGTGGGGGTGGTGGGGGTCACCTTTTGTTGTTATTAATATCCTAGATGTGATTTGCCTTTTTTTTTTTTTTTTTTAAATGCAGATGGAAAGAAGTAGGGGGAGATAAGCTAATGAAATTTCCAAGAGTTGAAGCACCAAATGGGCTGCACATTAGGGTCTCAAGTTTGTAACTGACCTTTTTTTGTTATGTAAAAAAGTAGAGATACAGCATACCACAAGGGACTTGTAGGGATGTACAATAGTGTTCTAACATAATAGAGATTGATTCATTTTCCATTTTGGCCAACTTGTTTTGTCCCAAATTAGGTCCTCAATGCTTGTTATTTGATATTTGTTCATTGAGTAATGCTTCAAAATAAAATATTAAAAAAAACTTAGAATTTATATACGTTATTTTAGTATAAGATTCTGTATACAAATTTTAGAAAAATAATAAAAGGGGATTATTTTGTTTTGTTGACGGGGGTCACAATTGTTTTAACGATAAATAATTTTGGATAAATTATAAATACATCTTCTGAGATTTGTTTAAAATATAAATTATTCTTTGTGATTTAAAAAATTATAAATATTTCTTTATCAGAATTTTTTATTTAACAGAATTAATTAAAAAATTAAAATTTATAATTGCTCTCTTATACAATAATAGAATTATTTAAATTATTAATTATAATTTATTTCTAACATCATTAAAAAATTATTAATTGACTTGTTGATTTATTAATAAAATAAAAAATTTGTTATTTAATTAAAAATCTCATGAGGTAGAATGTAATTTTCAAAACCACATGAGACAATTTGTATTTTAATCAAATCAATAAATATTTAATATTTAAAGCTATTGTAGCAAATTTATGCGGTATTCAAATTTCATATGGAGGATTTGGTCATAGTCCCCTCACTATCTAATTTGTCTTTCAAAAGGACAAGAATTATATAAGTACTTTCAAAACCTCCTGATATTTTAAAACTTGTTTCTTTTACCATATTACCCTCATACAATTTTACTCTGTATGAAAGTAAAATTTTACTTCGTATGAAAGTAAAATTTTACTCTGTATAAAAGTAAAATTTTACACTCTGAAACTAAAAGTAAAATTTTACTCTGTATGAAAGTAAAATTTTACTCTGAATAAGAGTAAAATTTTGCACTCTGAAACTAAAAGTAAAATTTTACTCTTGTATAACAGTAAAATTTTACTCTGAAAAATAAGTAAACTGTGAGACTCTGAAACTAAAAGTAAAATTTTACTCTGTATGAAAGTAAAATTTTACTCTGATTCTGTCAAATGAAAAAAACAGAGCAATAGAACCAGAGTAAAATTTTACTTTGGTTCTATCAAATGAAATTTGATGTTTACTCTGAAAAATCAATGGAACTTTTAGCTTTGAGCTTTGAATCAGGCCTATAATCCTTGAATCAATCGATGTTTACTCTGAAAAATATTGAATCAGGCCTATAATCATTGAATCACGCCTATAATCTGAAAATTTCAAACAAATCTCAATTTTTCATACCTCGGTTCTTCAGATTTTTTAAATTTTACAGATTTTTCAGATTTTTGAAACGTTGAGTCTCAAAAATACTCAGTTGCTTCATCTTAACTCGTAGATTATGAGTTTGATTTGGATTTACATCATTCCTCTTTCCAATTGAGAAATTCATCTCAGTTTCTTAACCAAACTCGCAGCATAAACCATCACATAGGATATCTAGTATCTTGAAAACTGGACACAAGAATAATTTGATCCAGAATTTTAATTCAGTCATAGCAGCAACAAAAATTGAACAAGATTGAAACTATCAAACCAGAACTCAAGCAAAACAGGAGACTCGCAAGTTGAAGTGGTCTCAAGTTAGAGAAGACTTCAATCTAACTTGTTGATAAGATTATGAGTCCAATCACGACTGCTAGGGCTTTGTGAGATCCCAATCGCGATTCCTAAATTGACTGAAAACACTCGAGGGGGGAATTAGGGTTAGGGTTGAAGAGGCGGAAGAAGGTGGTGCAGGAGGAGGGACGGGGGATAAGGGTTTGGTCTTCTTGAAAAGAGTGGGGAAGAGAGTGGGAAGAATTAATTGAGAGTATAAAAGTCATATAAAATATTTAAATAATAAATTTGTCCTTTATGTAAAATTTTATAATTATGAGGGGGTTTAGAAAATATAATTTTTTTCTTAGTCCTTTTAACAATGAAAGGAAGGTAAGGGGGGTTTATAGCTAAATTTTCCATTTCATATTTATTCATTTCAGACTAGGGTAGGCATTAGATTAGGCCCGCCAAAATTGCGTCCAAACTCGTCCGCGGGCTAAGCCCAATGGGTTTTTTTTAACCAAGCCGAACCCTTAGCCCAACCTTGCCCAATAGGCTTGGCTCAGATAGGCGAGCTCTTGTGGGCCGACTTGCAGGCTTGCCCCAACAAACTGACATTTACAGACTATTTTCAAATATACATATATATATATATTTTTATTCTCTTTTCTTGTTGATATATTTTTACAAGCCAAAGGGTTAGGCTTAGGACTGGGTATAAGGTTATCCGAACCACATAACTTGTCCCCCCGAACCAATCCGCATACAAATGGGCGGTTTTGTAGATACAATGTGGGTAAATATGGTTTGGAATATGGTATTGTTGCGGGTTACGAGTTTTGCCTGCACTCACAAGAACCCGCCAGCACTTAGATTTTTTTTTAAAAAAAAAAAAAAAAAAAAAAAAGAAGCTTGGACTGTTGATTTCATTCATCTTATCCTATATATTTTTGCCCAACAAACCAAACTCTAATCTCCTAATAACAGCAGCACTAAACAGCCTTTCTCTTCTCATCTCACTCTTTCACTCACTCTTGTTCATACTCGTTCTTCCATCTCTCTTTCGCTCTCTCTCTCTGTGGCTACTGGCGACCAGTGATCGGAACTGAAAGAAGCAGCTCTCTTTGTTGTGACTGGCGACCGGTGATCGGAACTGAAAGAAGTTGATGAGAACTAAAGGTAATGCAAAAAAAAAATGAATTTTGTTCTTTTCAATTTTTTACCTATTCCCTTTATGTTGATATTTGAAGGGTTGTTCCCTTTATTGGGGCTATTGATTTTGAAGCACTGATACTGGTGAACTTTTATTCAGTTCATCTGTATGTGTCGTTGATTTTTTAGAATAAAGAAGGGAAAAATCAAATTATTTTGCTTCGTCAGTGTTCTGAAGAATTTGAACTACAATTGTTTGCTTCGTTGATTTTTTAAAATAAAAAAAGGAAAAACAAATATGTTTTGAACTAGTTTTCTTTTCATCTCAGTTCTTAAAATTAATTTGTATTTTCTATTCGATTGTGAAGGTGCATATTTTGAATGACTAGTGATTATACTTGATTTTGTTTAGAAAAAAAGATGTTTGCCTAACAGTAAGAAAATTTTTACTGGAAGTTTTGTTGAAGGCTTGGTTCAGCAAACATATTTGTGTTCTTATTCTTAAATTAAAAATCTATTTCTGTTTTGTGTTCTTATTATTGAACAGTCATTTTCAATCTCTCAATATGTGAGATTAAAAAACTAGACATTAAATGAATGTTTGACAACTTCAAAAAGAGTTGAATCTGTTAATTATTTTTTTATATTATATTTATTATTTAGTTCTTATTTAATTTTCATTCTAATTTTTGTAATCCAGTTTGAATGGAGGATAGTGTTGAATCTCCAGCAATCAATCTTTTAACTCCGGAATCCTATAATTCTCAAATGAATTCCCCCTAACTGAACTCAAACCTAAGCCTCCTAAACCCCCAAAAAGAAAGCGTGGGAGTGGAGGGGGAAGAACACCATCCACAGTTTAGGATTTTGAATGATTTGCTGTATTAAGAATTGATTTTGTTGTGTTTTTAATTTTATAAGTTTTAATTCATTAATCATTAATGTTGAGCATTTTAGAAATGAGTGGAAAATGGTCCAAAATAAATATTTACAAAATGAAAAAAAAGGCCCAAAAATAAATTTTTAAATAAAAAAGTCCAATCTGCAAACTGCCTGCAACCACCGTACATCTACGAATCATATTCGCACAAACTGCAACCCGCACTGCGGGCGGTTGCGGGTTTAATTTTTCCAAATTGCACATATACGGACTGGTCCAAACAATAAATTAAACCATTCAAAACCGAACCACGAGCACCCGTAGCTAAGTTAACGAGTAGGCAAACGGACTGCTTCTGTTCAACCTACAAACTGGGCTGGACTTCAACCTCTCAGTCCAGCCTCAATCCAAGCCTCATTCGTTGGGCCGCCAAACTTGGAGCAAGCAATGAACAATTAGGTCAAATGACGACCCTTGATCTAGAGTATAAAAAGGGTTAATTACAATTAGGTCAAATGATGACCCTTGATCTAGACAATATAAAAAGGGTTAATTGGTAAGTCGTATGGTCTTAAGACATGATAGTAATGACACACTCCAACTTTTTTATTTTTTATTTTAAAAAAAAGAGTGCTGCTATTCGCACCTATCAAAATTCTTTGGACCCCAACCCTAAACCCTAAATTTTAATAATATTTTTTTGGACACCCCACTTATTACCAAATCTACCCATATTCATAATATTTTCACAATGAAATGCACACCCACCTAATTTTTCATCCTTCTCCTTCCCTGACTCACTCAATCTTCAGAGTTTGGAGCTTTGGTCCAGTATAGAATTCTTGGACCCCAACCCTCCATCACTCTTGTCATCGTCTCGGCCGTCAACAGGGCATTCTGACGACTCTCATCTTCTCTGAACGCTCTCCGTATCGCCGAATCAGTAACATCTCTCATCCTCTCATCATCATCTTCTTCGTTGCTTTTTGTTTCTTCGTCATCGCTGAGATCGATCAAAGATACTCCAATTTCTACGGGATTTGTATAACCGTTTGCAAGATGAGGAAAAACAGAATCATCGTCTGAATCGCAATTAGAATTCTGAATGTAGCCCAAAACAATTTGTTCACCACTGTGTAGCCGAAAAAATGTATTTTGTTCAGAACTGTTTTGTCGAACAATAATGATCCTGTCAGAACTGTATGTCCAAACAAAATTTGTTCATCACTGTGTAACTTGAATCCATTCCAATTCACAACTTAAAATAACATGAATTAAATCCATTCAAAATACATAACTTAAATCCATTCCAATTCACTCTTTTCCATTCTAAGTTAGTTTAACAAAGAAAATTACATAACTGACTATCTGCATTAATGTTCGGAACCTATGTATTGAACGAAAGGATAATGTTCAGTACTGTATTACCGAACATAATTCTAACAGTCAGCAAACCAGTACCGAACAGCTCGAATGAAATAAGAACGACCGAAAACGACCGAGAATGTTAATGCAAGACAGATAAACTTATAAGATGATGAAGTATACGTTATACTTGAAGCAAAAATTTCAAGTTCAATAGCGTTGATAATGGTAATGACGATGACACATTCAAGATTTAAGATGATTATGAAAAATAATAGATTTAGGGTTTATGTTAGTTGGTTATGAAAAGTAATAGGTTTAGGGTTTACAAACATGGAATACGTATAGTTGGAGGTGGAGGTAGGGGTGGGTGTCCAATATTATAGGGTATTAGTTCTTATTGATAGGTGGGTGTTCCATTTAATAATGTCTTTTAATGTAATTTTACTTTAGGGTATAATTGTAAAAAAAAAAAATTATAAAATGGGGGGTCCAAAGAATTTTGATAGGTGTTAATAGCAGCACTAAAAAAAAAAATAGTAACCATGAAGAGTATAACCTTGAGAGCGGAGAAGTAGCAAACCCTTTAGACGTTTGGGATGAGTTTTGAAAACGTTTGGGATGAGTTTCCTTTTTATACGTATTCATATTGCTCTTGGGTCCATAATTTAAATTCTAAACCGTCTACTTATAGCTTTCACAATAAAAATTATTTATAAAAAAAATTAATTTTATCGGATATTTATAAATATATGAACAAATTACGTTTTATTTTATAAATAAATAGTAAATAAAATTATAAACTTAAATCATAAAATCTATAAAATAAAATGTGACTTGTTTTTGTATTTATAGTTATCTGATAAAATTAAATTTTCTTTTGAATAACTTTTACTGCAAGAACAACAAAGTTGTGTTTACGAGTTAGAAGTCAAAAGAAGGGAATTGAGGGATATGATAAAATATGGAGGGGTGGTTATCTCTAAGTTCACGTTTGTTCTCAGTATCTATGATATGACTAAACTAAGATTGATGTGGTCCCTTTTTTCTTTTTTTTCTTTTATATGTAAGGTGTTTTGGGTCAATTTACGTACACCAGGTTAAGTCCTTACAGTCCAAACAAACCTTTCGAAACAGAATTTACGCCCTGCGATCCATGACCCCAAAGTATACATGATTGATGTGGTCCCATTCATTGTTTGGTTGTGAAATTAACTACCGGATTGATAATCCAATTGAATTCACAAACCCACTGAGCAGTGGGACTAGCATAGCTGGTAGAAACATGGGATTGAGAAATGAGTCCCATGGTGTTAGTGTTTGAAGAAAAATGCTTTGAGACTCCTTTTTTTTTAGAAATTCTCATAATCTTTTTTGGATCTCAATCATTGATGTATACGTGGGACCCATACCATCAATAGTTGAGATCTAAAGAGGGTTGTGGAGTTTCCAAAAAAAAGGAGTCTCAATTATTGTTGGTGTTTTGAATGGGACCACAGTGGTGGTGGTTATATTATACTGAGGGTCGGAACTACATATGGTCCAAGGGCACATGTCCCTCTTATTTTTTAAAAATTACTCTTTTACTTTTAAATAGAAAAAAAATAAAATTCATTTAACTCCTTTTTAATTTTTAAATATGTTTTAAAATGTTTATATCTCATTCTTCTTCTCTTTATTTTTTATAAATTCTTTATAATTTACCATTATAAATATTTAATTTTATCAAAATATTCTCTTATAATTTCTCTCTTGTTTTTCTCCATATCTATCTTCTTCTTCTTTATTTTATTTATTTATTTTTGTATATTTAGTAACTAAAATAGCAAATAAAAGAAGCATCGGTTAGTTAAAACATATCTAAGACACATAATTTTGACATCACATTGATCTTTGGTCATTCTATCACCAAATAAAAATTAGATTTGGTTAAATTTTATAATTGATATCGCTAAAAATTAATGGTACCCGCCCATGAATCAAAATCCTACCTCTGCCATTGGTTATATTTATTTGGGATAATTACATTTTGCCTCTTTGTGGCTTCACGCGTTTTTACATTACCTTCCTGATATTGATAAATGTATTCATAAATTCCCGGTGGTTTTGACTGAAGTGCAAAAGTGACGAAATCTGATAGACTTAATAGTGCGTGGGGTAGACGCGCCAGAGAAGTGTGTCTGTATTGAAATTAAGGATTTTGACATCAAATTTAGAGTTTTGAGTGACCAATTTGCCTTTTTCATAATCTGGGTTTTGTTTTGATCTTCAAGTTTTGTGTTTTGTTTTGGTGGATTAGAGTTGTTTATTAGTCTATATAGTCCATAATTTAAAATTTGTAAACCAACACTCTAATATTAAATATATATACACACACATAGATATACATATGAAAACAGAGCATTTACTTTGAATAGTGAGAAAAATTACCAGTGATATGAAGAGGAATGCATTGAATTGCTTGGCAAGAATGTGAGAGATAGAGAGAAAGAGAGAGCTCACTCTGCATCGATTAAACGATTTGTAGTGGACAAAGGGTGATTGAGGCCGAATTATACATCATTGAGGCCGTTAATTAGGATCTCTTAATTTCACTTGCTTGTCAAAATGTATACTTTATATGTGTTGAATGTCAATCAGGTTGTACATAGTCGGAGCATAAAATGGGCAAAAAGACAGAATTTGGAGAGAGTTGACTTTTCCGCACGTGCGTTGACTTTTTTTGGGAAAAATGTGCCAGATGTTTTAAACCTGTTTGGAAAGACACCAGAGGTATAAATAGGCAAGAAAAAGGCTGGATTAGGGTTCGGAAGTTGTTTTGTCAAGAAAGAGAGGCTAGGGTTTGAAAAGAAAATGAACTTGAAGCTTCAAGCATGTCTCCCATGGTAGCTTCTTCTCCATCTACCTCCTTCCACTCCTCCATGAGTGGCTAGTCTCATTTTCTAGGATTTTGATGAAACCCTAGTCATGTAATTAGTTTTTCTTTTTGATTTTCAATTATGTAAAAGTTTGAACAATTATACAGTGTTTTAGAAGTTTTATATATACACTTTCCATTATTTCTTCAAGTATTCAGCTTTCTGTGATTGTTGAATGTTTTCTATACAAGAGTTTTCTATTCTTTCACATTCAAGGTATGAGACGAATCATACTACGAGGGACGAGTCGTGTCACTACCCTAGTTTAAAGTGAACGATTTGCACTACTTGAGATGGTTCGTGCTCGTACATTGAACGTGATGATTTTTTTGTTAAATGCTTTGAACTTGTAGTTGCGAAGCATTAATCCGTTCGAACCATAACATAATTGTTTTCAATTGGAAACTCTATTTACGTGACTAGTGGTGGACTCTTTGCCTTAGATTTTTTGCCCAAATCAGTAAATCCAATTTCATTTATTATTGATAATTTAATTACTTAGTTTAATTTATTTGCTATTAATTTAGGTTATGAACAATCAATCTTTCATCAAAATTAATTTAGGAATTTAACAATTAAATTAGTTTAATTTCACAATTGTCCCTGTGAATTGATACCTGACTTGCCATTATTCTAAAAGAATTTGGTGTAGTTTAGTGTTTAATTTTGGTGTGTTCAACGACCCATCAAAGGGATTTGAGGGTGAATTGTGATGAGTATCGTGGTGGGCTACAAGACCTATACGACTGGTTGCTTCTGTCTTTCTCACTTCTTCATAAACAATTTGCCTTCTTCTATCTTTTCAACTCCAATCCTCTTCACTTTTTTTTCTCCGAGTTTCTCTATCCATTATTTGAAAATGGGATCAAAATCATAGATTTTCCACTTCTGGGTCTTCGACATTGAATTAATTTAAGCTTCCAAAGAGTTTACTTTTACCCGATTATGTGAAGTGGTTTTCGAGATCAAACTTTAAAAATGGCACCATCATTCGACTGGAGGTTGAAAGAGACCCACAGAGGTACACTAGTGGTAGTGAAGATGGATAATCCCAATAACTGGTCTATGGTCGAGCTCCAATCCCCCTTCGACAACGATAACGACGATTTCTTCCTCCATTTCACCAACGCTACGGGCCGAGAGAAAGCCCGCAATAAGAATGCCAAACAAGGCTGAGATTGCTTCATATTTCAAGGGTTGGCATTTTGGTTCCCCAAATCTTCAATTTCAGTACTTGTTTGTGTTAGCTAACCAATTAAACATTAGGGGTTTGTTTGATTTGGTGTATTCGAATTGGGTTTTGATTCGGGTTAAGTACCTAGCTCCATCTCTTCAGTTCCTTACCAGTATGTGTATGTAGGAATGGCAACGGGATAGGGCGGGGCCGGGGATCACACTTCTCGTCCTCGATCCTCGATGGTAAAAATTTTTCCGTCCCCGACCTCGATCCCCAACAGGAAACCTATCACCGTCCTCGTCCCTGCCCCCTAACAGGGATCGGGTTCCCCTGACCCTGAAAATTCCCCGGACCAACAAAAAAAAAAAAAAAAAAGCAAACAGCGGCAGTAACAATAACGATTCAACAACATCCTCAACAGCAACATCATCAACATCATCAAACAACATCAACAACAACATCATCAACATCACAAAGAGAGAGATAGATCTGAGTAGAGAGAGAGAGAGAGAAATTGATTTGCTCAGATCTGCCGTGGCGGAAGGAACCGACGCCGGAGTATGGAGGTTCGACGACTCTAGCATCGCGGCAGTAGCGGTGGCACGGAGGAGGAGGAGACGGTGTTCTCTCTGATTCAGCGACGATGTTTGGTGCTCTCTCTCTTTTTCTTTACTCCATACTTTTTTTGCTCGGAGGAGGAGAAAGTGGCGCCTATTCGGTGCTTTCTCTCTCTCTCTCTGAGTGAGTGAGAGTGAGAGAGAGATGAGAGACGGTGAGGAAGAGAGAGAGAGTAGATATGAAATGAAAAAAGATGAAATGAGAGAGAGAGAGAGAAACAGTTAATCAAAAAGTATATATATATCACTTCGGGGACAAACGGGACTGGGGCATGGACACTTATCACTGTCCTCGGCCTGAAATTGATCGGGGATTGATTTTTGAATACCATCGCGGTCTCGTTGGGGGTATTTTTCGAGGGAAAAAAAAGTTAAAATTGGGGTTAGGGGATCGGGTCCCCGTCGGGTCAATTTCGAATTGCCACCCCTATGTATATATTGCTCTTCCTTGTTCAGAGCTTGGACAATTTAGTGCTCAATTTGAGTTGGTTGTGGATCCAATTAAAGAAGATTAAACTTGTTTCCAAAAGTGACCACTAGATCTCGAGTCTAGCAATGGGGGATTTTTACCCATGGTTCTTGTTTAGATCCCCATGTGCAATGAAAAGAGGTAGATTTTTGTTTTGATCTTCATAATATATATATATACACACACGCATATATATAGAGTGAGTTCATAGAGAGAGAAGAAAAATGGAAACAAAATGGCATTTATAAGAAAATTGAAGAAAAAAATAAGGGTATTCTAATATTTTCAATAATTCCGTCACGTTCCGTCACTTTTACACTACAGTCAAAACCACAGGGGATTTATGAGGACATTTATCAACGTCAGGGAGGTAGTATGAAAACGCATGAAACCACAGAGGGTAAAATGTAAGTATCCCTATTTATTTTGTGCTTAATTTATGTCTTTTTCTTTATGTCTGATGGGTCGTTGAATACACCAAAATTAAATACTAAATTATACCAAATTCAATTAGAATAATGGCAAGTCCAGGTATCGATCCACAGAGACTATTGTGAAATTAAATTAATTTAATTGTTAAATTCCTAAATTAATTTTGATAAAAAGATTGAATGATCATAACCTAATTTAATAACAAATAAATTAAACTAAGGAATTAAATTATCAATAATAAATTAAATTGGGTTTACTGAATTGGAAAAAAATCCTAGGGTAGAGAATTCACCACTAACCACATGAATGAGACTTAACATCAACCACCAATCGCAATTCAGTTTGAACAACCCAATATTTCACAACTACAAGTTTGAAATATTGATCAAGAGGGTTGTTGCATTCAATGTACAGGCACGAATCATCCCGAGTAGTACGAGTCGTTTGCTCTAAACTAAGTTAGCAAAACGACCCGTCTCTTATAGCATAACTCGTCTCATACTTTGAATACAAACACAAAGAATAGTAATGTATGGAAAGCATTAAACAATAACAGAGAGTAAAATGCTTGAAGAGAAGAACGAAACAATTATTTATAAACTTCTAAAACATCCATATTGAAAAATCTAGAAACCTCCTAGATGTTGATTTGTGATTATGTATCAATTTTAAACAGAATATAAAAACAATCCCAATCAAACAATCAAAAGAAAGAGACACAAAGATTTTACGTGGAAAAACCACAATTGGACACCTTCCAATTGTGATAAAAAAACCACGGGCCAACTGCCACAAGAACAATCCACTAAGAAGATTTAAAGGAATTACACAGGTATCACTCTCAATTATCTAGCCATAACGCCTAATTGAACCAACCTCTATGTGCCTCTTCCAACCCCATCTTCAGCACGGAATTGTCTTTCTGATGAGCCACTCCAGAATCCACAACTGAAGCTTCAGGCTCGAATTCTTCAGAATCCACAACTGAAGAACAACACTCTTTTATGTAACAAACAAAAACCTTTGATGTAGCCTTTTCAGATCATGAGTTTAATACTCAATAAGACATCAAAGAAAATTAACAAAATATCCCCAGATATAAACCTTTAAGAACCAAAAAGAAGATCTGGAGGATTTCAATCAATTAAATCCATAGCATAGATTTGGAAGAAACCTAACTATTTATAGAAAAACCAAAGCAATCCTAGTTGGAAAAGAAAACCAACTTCTTGCAGAAAACCAACTTCTTGCAGAGTTCCAACTTCTTGTAATCAACTTCTTGTAGAAAACCAACTTCTTTCAGAACTCCCAAGTAACCCTGTTTTTGAAGGAAACCAACTTCTTAAAGAACTCTTGTTACAACCTTGGTTTTGATCCATGGAATTTGACAACAAAAAGTCCTAACAATCTCCCCCTTTGTCAAATCCTGGATAAAACCAATCTAAAACAAATTTCCTAACAAAATCTCTCAAGCAGCACCACCAACTATGAACCAACACTCAAATCCATGCTCTTGAACAATTATCCTGAAATAAAATAACCACACACAAGCCAACCAAAATATGTGGAACTGGATTAAATAACAAAATATAAATCAATCCATAAACAAAATACTAACAATCCAACTGTACCAAAGAAGGATATAAGCAAAAGTAAAAACACTGTACCATCAACCAAACTACTGTACCATCAATATACATCAAATATTGGTAATGATGACCCAAACTCCCCCTCATTAAAAACAACCACAAACACTGAAAACAGTGAACAAGAAGAAAAACGACAAAAAATAATATGGTGGAGCAAGTAAGGAATTTCAGATTTGTACCTTGAAACACACAAGATTATCCAAGAAGCACAATTACTTGAAAACATAATGTGCACAACCTCTAGAAAATTCCTCATGAAAGAAAGTGATGCATTATGTGAAAAGCATAGATCCCATGATAAAAGTGTGTATGTGACTCTTGGAGTTCGACAAACACAAGATTCAAATCCTAGTAGTGATATAAAGGCTGGACCTCCGACAAGAGAATCTAAGCACAACTAAGGAAAGTCAAACCACTAGGAATCAAGGGGTATTTGGTGAGTAAAGGCGGAGGCTCCCCCCTCAATAAATGAATCCTTTATTTTTCCTTTTTTTTCACATCTTTTTCTTTTCTTTCTTTCTTCTGCACATTTATTTTCTTTCTTTTCTTTCTTGTGCATTTTTTTTTTCTTTCTTTTGCACACTCATCGGCGGCTGACACGCTCAAGAGTATGGAAACCGAACCAAAGAAGCATGGATATAATAATGATGGCCTGGTTGGTGACTCTGAGGTAGCCTTTTCCTCATGCCTGGACTACAAAGAACAGAGGGGAAAGCCATGGAGATGCAAAAAGATGGAAGGTGGTTAAGAGACTCAACATCACCCATGATATGCTAGTATAGGTCAATTCCTTTAGAAAAGCAAAAGATATCATGCCAGAAGTCCATAAAAAAAATGATCACTAAGTCGGAAGACTCCAAAATTTGCTAATCCAAGAGTGTGTACAGAATGAGACATACTAATCAAAGAACACACACTCCAAAATGAGTAATGACCAAAGAAAGCACACACATATTAACATGTAATGGATATTCTCATCAATTCCAATATGCACCAAGGACATCTCAAAAAAATTTAAGCTTGCAAAACCATATTAAGAAAATCTTTTTAGATTTTTTTTTTTTCATAGGAATTTCCCTCACGAATTGTATCCATTATCACAAATCAAACAAGATCTCGTTCTAAACGATATTTTTTTTTTAAAAAAAAATAAAGCGATCCAAAAGAATTTTTTTTAAAAAAAATAGAACGACCCGCTCTGATACCAATTGAAAAATCTAGAAACCTCCTAGATGTTGATTTGTGATTATGTATCAATTTTAAACAGAATATAAAAACAATCCCAATCAAACAATCAAAAGAAAGAGACACAAAAATTTTACGTGGAAAAACCACAATTGGACACCTTCCAATTGTGATCAAAAAACCACGGGCCAACTGCCACAAGAACAATCCACTAAGAAGATTTAAAGGAATTACACAGGTATCACTCTCAATTATCTAGCCATAACGCCTAATTGAACCAACCTCTATGTGCCTCTTCCAACCCCATCTTCAGCACGGAATTGTCTTTCTGATGAGCCACTCCAGAATCCACAACTGAAGAACAACACTCTTTTATGTAACAAACAAAAACCTTTGATGTAGCCTTTTCAGATCATGAGTTTAATACTCAATAAGACATCAAAGAAAATTAACAAAATATCCCCAGATATAAACCTTTAAGAACCAAAAAGAAGATCTGGAGGATTTCAATCAATTAAATCCATAGCATAGATTTGGAAGAAACCCAACTATTTATAGAAAAACCAAAGCAATCCTAGTTGGAAAAGAAAACCAACTTCTTGCAGAAAATCAACTTCTTGCAGAGTTCCAACTTCTTGTAATCAACTTCTTGTAGAAAACCAACTTCTTTCAGAACTCCCAAGTAACCCTGTTTTTGAAGGAAACCAACTTCTTAAAGAACTCTTGTTACAACCTTGGTTTTGATCCATGGAATTTGACAACAAAAAGTCCTAACACATATATTTATTCAAACCAATTTATAATTAAAGCTCATGAAAAATTCCATTACATGGCTAGGATTTCATCAAAACCCTAGAAAAGACGACTAGCCACTCATGGAGGAGTGGAAAGAGGAAGAAGATGAGGAAGAAACCACCATGGGAGACATCCTTGAAGTTTTTTGTTTCCCTTCCTTCCCTTCGAAACCCTAGCCTCTCCCTTTAGGTCAAAACAACTTCAAAACCCTAGAAAAGCCTTTTCCTTTTCTTTTTATACTTCTACTCATTTCCAAACAGGTTTAAATTATCAGTTTGACTTTTTTAGAAAAAGTCAACTCTGTCCAAATTTTGTCTTTTTGCCCATTTTATGCTCCGACGATGTACAACCTGATTGACATTCAACACACATAAAGTATACGGTTTGACCAGCAAGTGAAGTTAAGAGATTCTAATTAACGGCCTCAATGATGTACATTTCGGCTTTAATCACATCCCCCAACTTACTACTTACTAGTCCTCAAGCAAGTAAAATAAAATAAAATAAAATAAAATCTATCTATTTCCTATTTCGTGGGAGAAACGGTTACATTTAGCATGTGCAACAAGCCTTTAAACCACAAGGTTACCCCAAGTGGACGAATAAAGTCTCGTGAGGGTTTCTAGAAATGATACCCACAAACATTAACATATTCATATATACTCAACAACAAATGACTACACTACTCCACTTAACAATCAACTTATGTGCCACTACAGTGTGATATTGAGACATCATGAGTCATTAAAAGCACAGTGGACAAGCATGAAGGAACCTATTGAGTCAAAACCACAATTCAGTTAATACAAAAGTAAAGTCCCCAGTACTTGTGCATGCTAGTAAACAAGTCATGAGTACCCTTGGTGTAAAGTGCAATCTCCATATTAGTTAACTATCCACTATAATAGCCCAGTGTAACTCATAATAACACCCAACATATACAGAAAAACTAATTTGTTGCAGCCAAGATTCTCAAAAGTAATTTTTTTTTTTTTAAATGACTGTGCAATGTCTTGATCCATTAAGCTTTCTAATCAACCCATGCAACAAGCATTGGGCCAATGACTCCCAAACCAGACGGTTTTAGGGCACTAGGTGTAAAGACACCCCTACGGGCTTAATAACTCGAGTTGAAAAGGCTACGAATCCGAACAAGTCATTCTTCTTATTTTTCCTTAACTGTGTAATGTCCAAGTCCCTTAAGCTTTCTAATCAACCCATGTAGCAAGTTTTGAGCCAATGACTCCCAAACCAGACGGTTTTAGGGCATTAGGTGTAGAGACACCCCTACGGGCTTAAAACTCGAGTTAAAAAGGCTACGAACCCAAACAAGTCAAGTTTTTTTTTGTTTTTTTTTTTTAATTAAGAATCTTGGCTCCTCATTTATTCTTTTCTGCAACTCTAGCTATTATCAATGATGTACATCAGGGATTATAATAAAAAGACCACCGCTATGATAGTGTGTTTATGTGAATTAAGGCATACTCATGACAAGTGTACTAAAATCACAAATACAGACAACTCTCCTCGTGCAAACATCGCATGCAAGTATTTACCCAATAAATCATTTTCATACAAGTCTACTATGCTCTCCAATTAACCTATGCAAATATCATCACCCTACTAGCAAAAAGTCACATCAAGTGAAGTAATACAATCAAGTGAAACAGGTATAAGCATGAATTATGAGTCAAATAGAAATGCACAAAAGAAAATATAACCCTCATCCCCCAACTTGAATATGACATTGTCCTCAATGGAAAAGTAAGGAGAAATGAGAGAAAATTACCAAAATTGTAAGTGCACACATCCAGGTAGGCAGAGAGTAACATATACACACTTCACACTTTTTTTTTTTGTGTGTAAATAAAAACGAAAATCATTAAATAAATGAGTAAAAATGACTTTAAATGAAATTAACTAAATTATAAACTAAACTAAACAATAAAATAACCTAAACTAACCCTTTTTTTTTTTTTGGATTAATAGAAGAGAAGAAAATAAAATAAAATAAAAAACTAAACTACTTATTAATTAAATGAACAATTACAGTATAGAAGAAAAATAAAAATAACATCACTAACTACACAAGTATAATAAAAATAAAAAAAAAAATAAAACGAAACCAAACATTTATTAAAAAAAAAAAAAAAAAAAAAAATTTGGCCGCACTTGGCGGCGCACCTGCTTTAATGGCAGAGTGCAACGTTCAATCTCACAAATTTCCCGCACGTGAGGAGCCCAGGCTGCACGTGCGGCGATTTCAATCCTCGCGATTTTTTTTTTTTTTTTCGTTTTCGTTGTCCCGCATGTGCGGCGCTCAAGCCACACGTGCGGCTTGGTCAACGGTTCAGCCCTCTGCACCTGCTTATTTAGCAGTGCACAACTTTGATGTTTGTGTTATATATATATATCTTATATTTGTATTTGTTTACAAATGAACATATATAACAACAAATTTTTTTTTTAAAATAAAGAAAATAAACATGAAAACATGTTCCTTTTGTTTTTTTTTTTAATTTTTACAACAAGTACAACACAAAATTATTATTATTATTTTTAATGTTAAAATGAACAAGTATAACCCCCCCTTTTTTATTTTATTTTTTTAAAATCAAAACTACGCATTTCTACCTTCAATTGACATCCGAAATAAATATAGCACATAAGAACATAACGGAATGCCCACTAAAGGTATAATCTTCACGCGAAAACCACGGGTACTACTTTTCTCCCTAACTGTGTTTGTAATTTTCCCTATTCTCCAACAGGGTGACAGACTAGGTTGATTCGGTATCCAGAATTGAGGCGCATAAAGCTATCTCAACCTATGTGGCTGCCATACAGAGTTCAAGCCGAGGTAGTTTTGAAGTAATCTCCACACCCCTGGGTATTTAAACCAGACTCTAATCTCGGAAATCCCAAACCTTTGTGTTCTAGGCTTTGCCATTCGAACTCTAGTTTCCACCGTCTCAGTTGGTCTCCTAGGAACTCACTACAAACACGGTTAGGTGGCTATACCAGACCGTCAGATACCGTTCGGGCACGGCTAACACCAAAGGAATTACACCTTTAGAGGATTTAAAGTCTCCTAGACGCAAATAAAGCATAACGAGCATAAAGAAAAACAGAATAGCATAGAAGTGAAAGAAAAGAGAATAAGGAATCAATCTATCAATCATAATAAAATGGGTCCATCAAACCCCTGGGTAAAGGAAAATGATGCTTTTTAGTCGAGGAATTTAGTCTCCTATAATCAATGCACACTCGCCACCCAGTAGTGGTTCGTGTGGGAACTAACTCTCCTCCTTCATTCTCAACAACGGTGATGCCCGATTTCTTAGGCACCACTTGTGTAGGACTCACTCACTTGCTATCTGAGATGGGGTATATAATACCCACATCCAACAATTTTAATACCTCATTTTTCACCACCTCTTTCATGTTAGGATTCAGTCTTCATTGCATTTCGCGAGAAGGTTTGGTGTCCTCCTCTAGGTGTATATAATACATGCACACGGAGAGATCTATCCCTTTCAAATCAGCCACTGACCACCCTATAGCACTCCAATGTGCCATGAGAACACTCATTAACTGACTCTCTTGCTTTACAGTCAAGTCAGATGCAATGATGACCGGTAAAGTATCTTGGGGCCCTAAAAATGCATACTTGAGTGTGGCTGGGAGTGGCTTCAACTCAAGTATAGGTGGTGTGACCCAAGATGGTATGGCAGGCTCTCTCGACAGAGGAAGAAGTGACTCAAACTGGGCTTTCCATGGAGGAAAATCCGGTATAGAAGAAGAATTAAGTAAGACATTCACCTGCTTAACTGACCCATCAATATCAAAATTTTCAAACCCAAAATGAGCTAGACAAGCCTCTAAAGGGTCCTCTATAAGAATGGAGGGCAAAGCCTCCTCCACAATCTCATCCACAACATCCACTAATAAGCACTCCTCTCTTTCATGAGGTTGTTGGGATGCTTGGAAAATATTAAGTTTCACTTGCATGTTGCCAAATGAAACTTCCATAACCCCGGTCCGACAATTGATGCATGCATTGGTCGTAGCCAAGAAAGGTCGACCTAAGATCACCGGGATTTGTTTCTTAGAACTAGCTATCGGTTCCATATCTAACACCAAAAAGTCAACAGGGAAGTAGAACCTATCAACCTTAACTAGCACATCCTCAATCATGCCACGTGGCACTCTGAGGGACCAGCCAGCCAATTGAAGAGTGACAGTAGTGGGCTTCAACTCGCCAAGCCCAAATTCCTCGTACACAGAGTACGGCAACAAATTAACACTAGCCCCTAAATCCAATAAGGCCCTATCAATGAAGTGGTCCCCTATAATGCATGCAATGGTTGGGGCACCTGGGTCCTTAAGCTTAGGAGGTGTGTCATTCAACAAGATGGAGCTTACTTGCTCCGTGAGTAGGACTTTTTGGGACACATGTGTCCTAGATTTACGCTTTTGCGTACAAAGGTCCTTCAGAAATTTGGCATATGATGGTACTTGCTTAATTGCCTCCAACAGGGGGAGGTTGATTTTTACCTGTTTGAAGACCTCCATCATTGCCTCCATAGATGCCGCCTTCTTATTAAAAGGGGACGGTATATCAGGGCACTGGGAAAAGGGTGCCTTAGGCACATATGGTGCCTTGGGCTCAAGTGAAGTACTGGGGACTAAGTCATCCCTCTTAAGTGTTTCCCCCTCACCCTTGCTCTCACTAGGTGAACCACCGTGGTCACCCTTCCTAACTCTAGTTGCATCAGACACAACTGACTGAGGCTCTAACTTCCTACCACTTCTCAAAGTAACCACCGCCTGCACTTGCTCATGTTGCTTACCATTCCCACCCGAACTCTCTGCCCCGTATTGTCCCTTAGGGATGGCCACAGTTTGACTTGGTAATTTTTCCTCCTCTCTCCGATTCATGTTGTTAGCCATTTGACCCAATTGGGTCTCTATCTTGGCAATAGAGTGAGTGTGGGAGTGAACTATCGGTGCTAACCCCCTAAGTTCTGAGAGAACTTCCAACACCTGAGTCTCAAAAGCATAGTTGCCCTGAGGAACAGGCGGGGGTTGTGGTTGTGGTTGCCGGTATAGTTGTGGGGGTCTATAAGGTTGCGGTGGTCGGTAAGATGATTGGTTGGCAAAATTACTAAAATTCTGCCTTGGTGGTGGAGGATTGTAAGAAGTGCCTTGTGAAGGGGGTCTCCATGAGAAATTAGGGTGATTTCTCCATCCCAGATTGTATGTGTTGGAGTATGGATCATTACCCGGGTTGGAGAATCCTTGAGCTGCATTTACATGCTCTTGGACTAACTCCGGAAATTGTGATGCCGAAGGGCACTCACTCAAGTCATGAGCAGGGCTCGTACAAATAACACATGCCTCATGAAATTGAGGCTGATCTCGCTGGGTAGGGGCATGTCCCGTAGCTAATAATTGGTCCATCTTGCGGGACAGTACCTCTACTTGTTGGGCTAACTCTAGGTTTTGCCCCACCTCATAAATGCCCCATCTTTTCGGGGCTCCAACTACGGGTTGCCGGACTTGCCGGGCTGCGGAGGCATGGTGAAGGGAATTATCACTTAAGTTCTCAAACAATTGCCATGCCTCGGCATCATTTTTAGACATAAATGTCCCACTACAGGACGAATCCACCATTTGGCGGTGTGGCTCAGTTAAGCTATAATAGAATGTTTGAACAAGTTGCCAATCAGGCACTTGGTGGTGGGGACATTGTTAGAGAAGGTCTCTAAGTCTTTCCCACGTCTCATGGAATTGCTTACTATCCATTTGAGCAAAGTTTGTGATGGCTTGCCTAAGTTGGTTAGTTTTACCTATGGGAAAGTACTTCTCCAAAAATCGTTGTTGTAATTGGTCCCAAGTTGTGATTGAATTAGCAGGTAAAGAATTTAGCCAGTGTTTGGCTTTATCCTTTAACGAGAATGGAAACAATTGCAACATTAAGGCTTCATTTGTGAAATTCTGGATCCTTACTGTCGAGCAAATTTTCAGAAATTCATTCAAATGCTTATAAGGATCATCATGAGTTAGTCAATGGAATGATGGGAGCATTTGTATGGTGCTGGACTTAATCTCATAATGAGCAGCAGTGGTGTTGAGCAATTGGATGCATGATGGTGATGTATATGCAGTGGGTGTAAAATAATCCTTAAGGGTCCGATTAGGCACATTCGGGACATTAGGATCTGCCATCTCTAATGGCTCAATGTATGAATATGAATATTCAAACCTAGGAACACGGGCAGAGGCCCTAAGTCTCCTAAGGGTCCTTTCTAGTTCAAGGTCCAAACTCCACAATTCAGGGCGACAAGAACGACGCCCGTGCATACACTACCCACACACACACAATAAGTTCGACTCGGTGCACTAAGTTACGAAAGCAGAATGCTAAAAGAGAAATACTCACGGCGATTTAACGAAAATGCTTTACTCGTCTTGCGGGTGCTTGGCGTGTAGACGTTGTCTCCAACTCCCAATTGAGCTTTGACTTTCGTTTTAGCACTTTGGTGCTTTGCTTGTGAATGTTTGCTTCTATTTACTAACTTTAGTGCTGTGGTTTTTTTTTTTTTTTAAACTCGACTGCGCTCCGCTTGCACTTCAATGATAGCTCCAATTTCAAACGCTCTGCACACTTAGCAACACCAAAAGCATAAAATCCTAAACTAAAAAATTAAAATAAGAATGTAACTTTAAATTAACTAATTTCGCCAGAAGTCCTCGGCAACGGCGACAAAATTTGATGGGTCGTTGAACACACCAAAATTAAATACTAAACTATACCAAATTCAATTAGAATAATGGCAAGTCCAAGTATCGATCCACAGGGACTATTGTGAAATTAAACTAATTTAATTGTTAAATTCCTAAATTAATTTTGATAAAAAGATTGAATGATCATAACCTAATTTAATAACGAATAAATTAAACTAAAGAATTAAATTATCAATAATAAATTAAATTGGGTTTACTGAATTGGAGAAAAATTCTAGGGTAAAGAATTCACCACTAACCACATGAATGAGACTTAACATCAACCACCAATCGCAATTCGGTTTGAACAACCCAATATTTCACAACTACAAGTTTGAAATATTGATCAAGAGGGTTGTTGCATTCAATGTACAGGCACGAATCATCCCGAGTAGTACGAGTCGTTTGCTCTAAATTAAGTTAGCAAAACGACCCGTCTCTCATAGCATGACTCGTCTCATACTTTGAATACAAACACAAAGAATACTAATGTATGGAAAACATTAAACAATCACAGAGAGTAAAATGCTTGAAGAGAAGAACGAAACAATTATTTATAAACTTCTAAAACATCCATACATTTATTCAAACCAATTTACAATTAAAGCTCATGAAAAATTCCATTACATGGCTAGGGTTTCATCAAAACCCTAGAAAAGACGACTAGCCACTCATGGAGGAGTGGAAAGAGGAAGAAGATGAGGAAGAAACTACGATGGGAGACATCCTTGAAGCTTTTTGTTTCCCTTCCTTCTCTTCCAAACCCTAGCCTCTCCCTTTAGGTCAAAACAACTTCAGAACCCTAGACAAGTCTTTTCCTTTTCTTTTTATACTTCTATTCATTTCCAAACAGGTTTAAAACATCAGTTTACCTTTTCCAGAAAAAGTCAACTCTGTCCAAATTTTGTCTTTTTGCCCATTTTATGCTCCGACGATGTACAACCTGATTGACATTCAACACACATAAAGTATACGGTTTGACCAACAAGTGAAGTTAAGAAATTTTAATTAACGGCCTCAATGATGTACATTTCGGCCTTAATCAATGTCTTTTTTTGCAAATAATTTATTTGTAAAAGAAACATTTAAATTTTTTAATAAATACTAAAAATTATGATTTTTTATATTTAGTAAAATTTTAAACAAATTTTACTCAAAATTTATATTTTAAATGTCTCTAAATTAAAAAGTACAGAAAAAATAATTATAACATTAAAAAAATATGAAAAAATAAAAAAATTTAGTTTTTTATATATATTAATATTATTTATAATATTATTAATCTCCTAGCTTATAAATAAATATTTTTTATTCTATATTTCTAATTTAATACCATTGTAGTAATAATTTCTTTTATTCAATTTTAACGTATTCTTATGAAAAAACGAGTCGTAAACGCTTAACAAGTCATGGAGAATGGCATGCGATGAGTGGTCTCACGAGAGGTCTGAGTCTCCTCCTTCACCTTTCAACTTCAACGTGCAAAATGGCCAAACAGGGTTGGTTTAAACACACCTCCCCCCCCCTCTCTCTCTCTCTCTCTCTCTCTCTTTCTGTGTCTGTGAAGAGTGTCAAACACGTTCTCACTCCACCGATGCATGACATGTGCTCCAGCTAAAGTCAAGCTGGCTCTCTCCTCCATTCAATTAGAGACATCTATGGCTGCCTTGGGGTTGGGATGCCATCAATTATTTTTTTTATATGATTTTTTTTTATGAATAATGTTACGGATATTAAATTTTTTATCAAATAAAAATATTAATCTCACATTTATATAAGATATTTGATTATTTATTTAGTAAAAAAATTGAGAACTATAACATTTTCTTTTTTGATATGAAGATGCCATTAATTATATAATAAGGGATGGTGCCACATTGATGTGTTTTTTAGGCTTCTATAATCTATAATAAAATTTTAAAAAATATTTAAAATTTATATAACAAAATTATAATTTGACTCACAATAATTTGTTTATATATGTCAATATTTAATTTACTACACATTCAATAATAAAGATCCAACTCTTTTGTTATATCACTGTAGGTAGATTTGTAAGTCTAAGAATGTAATTCTCTAACATTTCTCTAAAATTTAAAACAAATAAATAAAAATCACACAAGTAATATGTATGTTTTTGCTCGTCACTTTGCCTCTGTTTGGCAAGTTGGTTTTCAGGCTTTTTTGATTATTTTAGCCACAAAAAACAATAACAAACAAAACATCACATCCAACCCATAATCATTACATTCTTCTCTCACAAAAAAAGTCAAAAAAGCCAAAAAGTCAAAAAGCCCTTCCTAAACCAAGTTTTTTAACCCAAGCTAAAATAGCCAAAAAAGTCAAAAAGTCAAAAAATTAACCCACTTCCCAAACCAAGCCTTTGTCACATCTAAAATCTAATATATATATATTAAACAATTTGATATGCTAATATAAATTGAGAAATGCGAATACTATAGTCTGTCAATCCACTCTACTAAAATTTTGAAAAAGGCTAGGGGCTAAGAGCATTTGTATCATCCTCAGCAAATTTGCAGTCAAATTATAATTTAAAAAGCCATTTTCATATTTTAACTAGTCACCCACTACATCAAACTTTCTATTTTAACTCAATCCTATTAAAATATTTGTTATTCTTTTTTTTTTTTTATAATTAAATTGATGACCCATCAACTAAACAATTCTTATGTTTTACAAAAGATAAAACTGGAGGAAAAAAAAAAAAATTTGCCGTTGACCGAGGGGTTGACCGACCGATTGACCGGCGGGACGTCTGGCCGGACTTTCGGGAGGACATCCCGTTACACCCAAATTGCGTGTTTTAGCGATGAACAGTTCCTCGCTTCATCAGACGAGTTACTGTAGCAAATTTAACAAAAAGTTAATTTAACAAAAATTTGCTGAGACTGATAGAGGAAGAATTTGATGATTTATTATTTATATTTTAACTTTTTGTTATTTTAAAAATACTGATGCTGATACTCTAATAAGATAGTAACAGAGTTTTTCAAATTACTTTTATAAAATTTTTCATTAATGTATAAATATTTTTTTAAAATTACACTGAAATGAAATTTTCCCTTCATTCTTATTAATATATAAATATTTTTTTAACATTAGACTGAAATGAAATTTTCCCCTCATTCTTATGACCACAGACTACTCCACTCTAAAATATTATATACAGCCCGCTGAATAAAATATAATTTCATGTGAGAAAAAAAAAAATAATTTCAGAAATTCGAGGTGGTGGGTTTCCAATTTCACGTGCAGTCCTCCAGAATTTCCTCTATTATTGTTTCCAATGCGTCTTCAATTCTTGGATTGGAGCGTGTGCTTTTGGAGCTTATTAGAGTCATCTTCATCTTCCCATAGAGCATTATGCACTATTTGTTTCCAGTTTTTTTAAAATATTTTTCAAAAAAATTTATTTTCTTTATTTTCATATTTTTATTTTTATTTTTACTGATTTTTTAAATATTTTAAACATTTTTAAAATTTTCAGACACACCAAACATAAAATACACTTAAGAAGTATAATTTTTGTGAAAGAAAATCTTCAAAAAATTCACTAAATACCAAACATATAAAAAAAATAAATGAAAATTCAGTATATTTTTCATATTTTTGTATATTATTAATTTTTAAAAATATTTTTTCACAAATATTTTATTTTTTAGATATATCGAAATAAGGTGCATCTAAAAAAGTAAAAAATGTTTAAAATTTGAAAAATATTCACTAAAAACATAAAAACATGAAAAATAAAAAACTCAATTTTTAAAAAATTAAATTTAAAAACTGAAACCAAATACACTGATTATTATTATTATTTGTATTATTATATTCACGCAACGCTTTTCCAGCTTAAAGCAATGCCTGCCCACAAGTTCATTTCCTCTGTTTGTTTCCTCAGAAAACTAGGGAAAACACATTTTAGTTGGAATTTTCAACAATTGATGAAAAGATATTCCAAAATTTAACAAAAAATTGTACCAAATTTTTATTTTGTAAAAAAAAAAATTCAATTACAAAATATCATGGCCCCATGTAGTGTAATTCCCCTAAATGGCAAATTTTCAGCCTAACATGTCTGACATTTTAAAAGTCAGATTTTATTTTTCGACCTAATTTTCTAAAATTAGGTTCAATTCAACCCAATAGTTCATTGTACTTACTAGTTATTGCTTTATTTACGAAGTTAAAGTATTTCATTAATTCGATCTAGTGCATATTTATTATACCATACTTGCACGTTACAATTTATTTAAAGTAGTTTTTAATAAAATTTACATTTTAAAGTCAAATTATTACAAAATAAAAACAATTTAAATACATACATTAAAAGAATTGAGGTTAAAAATGTTGTGCACTTCTAGCTCACAATTAGCTCACAATTGTTATAAAGTTAATAAAGACTAACACAACTAATATATCAAGTCCATCAATCCCAACAACCCAATACAGGGAAAATTATTTAATAATTTCAAAATATCACGTGGTCATATTTCATATCAATTACTAATTACTTAAACCCCATATTATTTCTCATTCCCAACATAAATTGTGGACGCCTACCATCCTCTACTAATCAAAACTTTATAAAGTACCACATGTTCATATTCTGAGAATATTGAATAGTCACCCATAAACTACTATCACAAAAAGTATTAAACTCTTGTCTATGTAAGTTTAACTAAAAAACTCACTCTACAAAAAATATTACACACCTATTAATTCAAATGTCATGATTTAACGAAAAATTGTGCTCTATCTTGTGTTTAACTTGATTCATTCCCAATCAAACTTCTCAATTGGAGAAACCCACCAATTTTCAACCATGTATTGTCAATTTAAGAGGTACTTGAGGGGCATCAGAATTAATGAATGCATCATGTAAAAGAAGTAAGATAGATATTAAGAAATGAAAAATGGTTGAGACTATTAAAAGTGGTGCTCTAATAGCACCACTAATGATGTGGTATGTCTTTTTTTTTTTTTTGACATTTCCAATGCATTAGTGCTATTAATAGTCTTTTTTTTAACAACAATGGTAGAGGGCCCTAATTTCTGTGGCTCAAATGGCTCGAATTTGCCAAAACGACGTCGTTTTGAGTACAAAACAACATCAAAATTGTCAAAACGACGTCGTTTTGGCAATTTTGAGCCATTTGAGCCACAGAAATTAGGGCCCTCAAGCATTTTTCTTTTTTTAATTGTATGAATCATTGTTATTAAGAATTTTTTTAAAAAATAATATATTTTATATGAAAGGTTGTGTATTAAAAAAAAATTAACTTTTTTTAAACACGTTAAAAAGACTAAGAAAATAATAACAATAATAACTAATTATACATCATATAGTGAGATTTATCATAAAAAATATTTGGATTACTCAATTATGTTTTTATGTAACTAATTTTGTGGTCAATTTTGTGACTGTAGACTTGTTCAAATAAAAAAATTATTTTGAGCAAACCACAAAATTATTATAAAAAATAATTCACCATATATATCACATGATGACACTCATTGTTGACTGTTTGATAATTGTGCTCGCTCAGTGACACCCACTCCAACCTTCATTAGCTATAATCTCTTTAGCATTTTTAATTTTGGGTCATGGAGCTACCCCGAATCTCCCGAATTTGCAAAAACAGAAGGAGGAGGAGGGGGAAGAAGAAGAAGAGAAGGAAGGAGGAGGAGGAAGACAAGGACTGGAAGGGGCCAAATAAATCGGGGTGTGGAGGCGGGGGCGCGGAGGCGGAGGCAGAGGCAGGGGCTGCGAGGGGCGGGGCTGCGACGATGACCTGCGACGGCGGGCGACGAGCTCTTCCCTGCGACGGCGACGAGCTCTTCCTTGCGACGAGCTGCGACCTGCCTCTCTTCTCTCCCTCTCCCTCTTTCTCTTTCTCTCCCTCTCTCTCTCCCTCTGTCTCAGAGCTGCATGAAGAAGACGAAGAAAAAAAAAAAAGAATGCCCAAAACGACGTCGTTTTGGACATTCGGGGGATTAGAGAGGAAGGAATTCGAGCTGTCAAACATTATCCTTTAATTTTTTGTATGTAATTATACAAAAATTATAATATTTATTATATTTTTTTCAAAATTTAAATCTTAAGAAAAATAAATTCAATTTATCCAATTAATGGCCCTGTTTGGTAGGGCTTATTTCCAGCTTATTTCAGCTTTTAGTTTAATTTAAACTATTTTGATGTGTTTAGTTCAGCTTAACAATACAACTTATAACTTTTTGTAAGTCAAAAATCAACTTATTCTTTGAGTGGGGGAGGAAAAGTTTAATTTATGAGTCAAAAATCAATTTATGTTCACAATTATAAATTACAAACTATTAGGTAATAAATTATAATCACTTTCCCACAATTCTAGGACCAATAAATGCGTAAATAAACACAATAAAAATAAAACTCCACATTGAATTTTGAAAAGAACAAAGAAAAAAGAAACTTCAGGCCTCGCAAGTAAACCGGGACACGACCCAGTCCTCCACCGTTTGTCTTTCGATTCACTCTCCTCCGACACCTCTCCGATCTTCCTCTCTATATATACCGCCACACATTCACTCCCATTTCTCTACCACACTTCTCTCTCTCTCTCTCTCTGTCTCTCTACAATGGCCACTCCAACGTTTCTCCTCAAGGACGAGCTCGACATCGTCATACCCACGATTCGAAACCTCGATTTCCTCGAGATGTGGAGGCCTTACTTTCAGCCCTACCATCTAATCATTGTCCAGGACGGTGACCCTTCGAAGACCATCAAGGTCCCTGATGGGTTCGATTACGAGCTCTATAATCGTAACGATATTAACAGGATTTTGGGTCCTAAGGCTTCTTGCATTTCCTTCAAGGACTCTGCTTGTCGCTGCTTTGGGTATATGGTTTCTAAGAAGAAGTATATCTTCACCATTGACGATGATTGCTTTGTGAGTCTTCCTTCTATTTGGGTTTTTGTTTTTTAATCTGGGTTTTTGTTTTTTAATGATAAAGTTTAGATCTTGATGCAGCTATGTGTTTTGGGTGTCAATTTGGTAGATCTGTTTGATAATGGCTTGTTTTGATCTGGGTTTTTGAGAAAAATTGACTGTTTGATTGCTGGGTTGTTCTTTGGTGTCGCACTGTTGGTTTCTTCTAGCCATATAGCTTGTTTTGCTTTGTATTTTTATTATTTTTGTTATCAGTTTTTCTTTTTGGCAGAGTACTTGATGGGGTCTAGTAACTTTTTTAAAAACTAGCTTGTCGGTGCAAATGTGATGCATTTGTAATTTAACATAAATTATATCTAATTTTACATCTCAATTTTTTGTGTGATTTGTTAAATGAAGAAAATGGATTTTAATTGATAACTGTTTAACAATATGTGTGTATTTTTGGAAGAATAAGTTCAAATGTGATGTGTTTGCAATTTTACGTATACATTTTTTGGTGATTTGTTAAATGAAGAAAATGGATTGAAATTGATAACTATTTAACAATATGTGTACTTTTGGAGGAAAAAGAATAGCTTAACAAACCTTCAAAATCTTATGAGTTGTGTGCTTTATATAATACTGTAGATAGTATAGATTCACTTGGGCAACTTCAAACAACTTGATTAGGTCTCTATGACTGCTTGGTTTTGTTAATGAGTGATTTTGCTGATATAGAATTAATCTTTTTGAATCACAATAATTATCTGTAATGCCAAACATTGGGATGGGATTGGTTGCTTTGTTATTTTAATATCCAGATTGAAGTTTGTGGTTCTTTGCTTTGAATCTCATAGAGTTTATTGATGTAATTTGAATAATGCTAAATTGCTAATAGTGAGATCTTACAGTTTGATTGTTATTTTAACAACTTTTCCTTCTCTGTACTTTATTTTATTGTACCATCAATTTTGCATGTTATATTCAAATAATTCCCTTTGAAAGACACTTTATAAATACTTTCTAGGTAACATATCTGGGGAATCATGCTTTTGTAGTTCATGATTAACTGGTTACAATGTGATCTACAGCTGTAGAATGGTTAAAGATTTTACATCTTTTTGAATCATTGTATATTAGTAAGAAGGTCTTCACTTTTTCTCTTTTTTAATCTTTGGTTGGTGGGTCCAGATTGTTAAAGTAACCATAATCCTGACTTTAGACAGCAATAAAATACTTTAGTTAATGGCCAATTCTCTCGATAGAGACCTCTAATATCAAAAAGGTATAAATTGGATTCTTGCTCTTGCGTATGAACTGTCAAAAAAGATTAAAAGTAACAACCATTTCTCCAGTTGGAAAATCACTACTATATCCTACATCACAAGTATAATTAATCCGCTGTTTATTATCATTGCCAGAAAACAAAAATTTGAATTATGAATTTGTGGGTTGTGTATTAATCTTGGCACATGACTGACATGATTGTTCTTAAACTGCTTACCTAGTACCTCTCTCAGTCTCTGTGTACAACCTTTTTATGGTTGGGACATGCATGTTATGCCCAATTGCTTTGTTCATTTTAGTTACTAATTCACCGACATTTTTCTTTTGGTAGTAGAATAATTATCTAGTTTTTAACTGTGGGTATTTTTACTTAGCTTAATGATGTGAAACCCATATTGATGCTTAGTTTTTTTCTTTGGGTGAATAATATTGATGCTTAGGTTGCTAAAGACCCATCTGGCAAAGAGATCAATGCCCTTGAACAGCACATAAAGAATCTTCTCTGCCCATCAACTCCCAATTTCTTCAACACCTTGTATGATCCTTTCCGAGATGGTGCAGATTTCGTCCGTGGATACCCTTTTAGCCTTCGCGAGGGTGTTCCAACTGCTGTTTCTCACGGCCTCTGGCTTAACATCCCAGATTATGATGCCCCCACACAGCTCGTGAAGCCTCTTGAGAGAAACACTAGGTTTTTTTTTTTTGCCTTACCAAACCAATGGACTTGAAAATTATGAATCCTTGATTATATGTGTTTATCTTGTAGGTTTGTGGATGCGGTTATGACAATACCAAAGGGCACCCTGTTCCCCATGTGTGGCATGAATCTGGGATTTGACCGTGATCTTATTGGCCCTGCTATGTATTTTGGACTCATGGGTGATGGTCAGCCAATTGGACGCTACGATGATATGTGGGCTGGCTGGTGTGTCAAGGTACCTTTTGATTTGTGAAACATAATTGAGTTTTTCAGAAATCTTTTAAGAGCCAATTTTACTTTTAACAAAGAAGAATTATTCACTAATATCAGAATGTTGTTGGTTGTTTAGGTGATATGTGACCATTTAGGATTGGGAATCAAGACAGGGTTACCCTACATTTGGCACAGCAAAGCGAGCAACCCGTTCGTGAACCTTAAGAAAGAGTACAAAGGCATCTTCTGGCAAGAAGATATCATCCCATTCTTCCAAGCGATCACTCTTCCCAAGGACTGCACCACTGTGCAACAGTGCTACATTGAACTGTCGAAACACGTCAAAGAAAAGCTCGGGAAGATCGATGAATACTTCGTCAAGCTAGCCGATGCCATGGTGACATGGATTGAAGCTTGGGATGAGCTCAACCCGGGCAAGGGTTCTGCTAAATGAAAAGTTTTGACTGGGAATGGCAATAGTTCATCTATGATATGATGATTAGTTAGTGTTCTTAAACATTGTAATCTTTATTTTCTTTGTATTTTCTTGAGATTTGTCTCATCGATGATTGGGTCTAGAGATTGGTTGATGTAATGCTTTAATACTCTTGAAATTTTGATGTGCTTTAGAATAATAAATGAGATATATACTTCATTCAGTTTTGAATTTACACCCAGAAATGCTTGTATGTTTATTTGTGATGATTATTACTTGAAATTTTGATGAGTTTAGAACAGCAAATGATAATATACTTCATTTATTTTTGAATTACAACCACATTTGAATGATTGAAGATGATAGTGGTTGGCCTATGATACGCAAATATGTGCAGGGTAGGTTTGTTGTTGTTTTTTTTTTTTTTTTTGTAGTCATTCAATGATCAATTGATCTTTTTTTCCAGTTTGTGGAACGGTTAGTTTCAAATTTGGATAAATTACAAATACACCATTATTAGAATTTTTTTATTTAATAGAATTAATTAAAAAAATAAAATTCATAATTGTTCTCTTATATAATAATAAAATTATCTAAATTATTAATTGAAATATACTTTAATATTATTAAAAACTATTAATTGACTTGATGATTTATTAATAAAATGAGTGATTTGTTATGAAATTATAAACCTTAGGAGATGAAATGTAATTTTTAAAATCATAGAAGGCGATTCGTATTTTAATTAAATTTCAGGAATGTAAAATAAAAATAAAAATAATAATAATTTATGAGATAAAAGTGAAAACATAAAATAAAAAAGCGAACTAAAACGCCGTTGCCGGGGATCGAACAGGGGTCACCTGCGTAACAAACAGGTATACTCACCATTGTACTACGACTTTTTGTTGTTGCTACTTCGGAATTTTCTTTATATATACAAATATCATAAATGCCTTCTCGACCCACCAGTTAATTGTATATTGGAGCTGTTTGTTGTAACTTAAAAAAAAACTCTCGGCATGCTTGGTTAGAGTTTTTCAAAAAAAAATTTCAGAAAATTTTATTTTTTTATTTTTCGTATTTTTTTTATTTTTACTGAATTTTTTTAATATTTTAAGCAATTTTTTTACTTTTTAGACATACCTAACATAAATATACTTAAAAGGTAAAAAATTTGTGAAACAACCTTTTAAAAATTTACTAAATACCAAAAATATAAAAAAATACGAGAATTCAGTATATTTTTTATATTTTTATGTATATATTAATTTTTTAAAATATTTTTTCACAATTTTTTTACTTTTTAGATACATCTAAGTAAGATGCATCTAAAAAAGTAAAAAAAAAAATTTAAAATTTTAAAAATATTCACTAAAAATAAAAAAACACGAAAACCAAAAATTTAAATTTCAAAAAACTTAATCCAAAAAATTCAAACCAAACACACTGAATATAACTTATCTTAATTTTGAAATCTGTGCCAGATTATTTATTATATCTTCTAAGTTAAAAAGAAATTAATTATTCAAAAACTAGGAGAAGGGTACTTCTTTTTTTTTTTTTTTTTTTTTTGATTATTAGTTTTTACTTTACAATAAGCTGCACCAGCTTAGAGTACAAATTGGGGTCGAAACTATAATTCATGTCAAAGCACCAACCTGAATTATTTTCTATTTCCAAATTCTTCTCTCTATATTCTAAAACATTAATAATTATTAAATTATTTTTTAGAATTTTTATATAATTTAATATTTAAAATAAAAGACAAAAAAATAAAATAAGAAAAAGGGGAGAATTTCTAGGGCCACCTTCCCACAGCCACCACCAGCAAATTAAGCCACTTTTTATATATATTCAACTAAAAAACTAATAATGCAAACAACAAAAGAGATTTAGCTAATTAAGTTTTAAAAAAAGAGAGTTCGTTTTCAACTAAGAAAAACTTATAATGGAAAGGAAAAAAATAAGGCCTCACTTAATTTTACCACTAACAAAAAGATGAAAAAAACGAAGAAAAAAAAAGAAGAAAATGGCTCTCTCTCTCTCTAAAGTTCTACTCTCTGAGGGTAACAACGATAACCTCGAAGGTAAATCCTCTGAGGAAGAGGACCACCTGAATCGCAGTACCAAGAAGATCAAAGAGTCTACTGCCGGCGACGATGATACCATGTTAGATAACCCCACTCCTGTAGTTCAAGCAAAGCCGCTGGATGGAGAGTTAGTTTCAGAAGTCAACAAATCAATAAAGCCCCCCACCAGATCTTGCAAGGATGCTCTAGTTGATCGACGACTCAATGAGAGACCGTTTGATTGGATGATGAATTCGAAAGTGAGGGAGATGAGATCGAGGGGGAAGATGCTGACCATGAGGTTGAATCCTTTGGTATTCCACGCATCTCACTACCCAAGAAGCTTTTGGCAAAAATCAGGAGGCCATGGAAGAACTGCCTTATAATTAAACTGATGGACAAGAAGGTTGGGTATAGATTGCTACTATTTAAAATAAAAAAGCTTTGGGATCTTCAAGGTGATTTCAAGGCCATAGATCTAGATTCGGGATTCTTTCTTATTAAGTTCCAATTGAAGGAAGATTATTCTTATGTATACACTGGGGGTCCATGGATTGTCCTAGATCATTACCTAACGGTCAGAAAATGGAAACCAGATTTCAAACCAACGGTGGCGAAAGAAATTCAAACTGCGCTTTGGGTGAGGTTTCCCCAGCTCCCCATAGAGTATTACAATGAGAAGGTGCTCTTCCATATAGCAAAATCCTTGGGTAAACCCTTGAAGATTGACCTTAATACGGTGACAACAACGCAAGGAAAATATGCGAGAGTCTGCATTGAGATGGATCTCAAGAAACCTTAATCTCTCAATATTCAATTGGTAAGTATAATTATAGTATTGAATATGAGCATTTACATTCATTTTGTTTCAACTGTGGCAGGGTAGGTGTAACAACCCTCGTCCTAATTACCGTTAAACCACTGAATTAAGTACTGATTACTGCTAACTGAGACTGATAATGACTGATAAGTGAACTGGATGAACTACTGAACAGACTGAATGAAACTGAAACTGAAATTGAATGAGTTAACCTATTGTATTGCATTCCTATCTGTTGATTTATTGATTATCTGTTTGAATTTATATGTTTAAACTGCTAATTGAAGGCCTTATCGGCGGCCGATTTAGAAACCGTTTGATGTTTTGGAATCAGTAGAATATTTGTGATTTTATGGTATATTTACTTAAAATGTGATTAGGAATGATTAAATTAGATTAAAATGAGTTAATTGCAAAGTTAGGCTTATTAACCTTAGTGCCACCCTTAGTGGCCCACTTAATATATTATACGTGAGTTTTTTTTGAGCCTTAATGCATTCAATATAACATTTCCTCAGCCATTTGAGAGCTCCACCGAATTTAGAGAGAGAGGAAGTGAGGGTGTTGTGTTTTCTTCTTGTTTTGCTTGGAGACTTAGAGATTTTGTTAGAGGATTGCTATATTGAACTCCTACACTTCAACTTCAAGACTAAGGTAGGAAATTCAACCCTTTATTGTTACCCTTAGGCTAATTCTTGCATGGTTCATGTTAGATTAAAGCCTCAAGCCATGAATTGAAGTTAAGTTGTTGCCATGAAGCTCAATTGTTGCATGCATGTACACATTAAAGAGTTTTGAGGTTGTGAATGCATAATTCCTCACATGCATGTCCATGTTTTAAGAGTTGATCATGGTTCCTTCTTGTTTTGTAAGAATTGGGCTCACTTGAGCATGTAATTGAAGCCTTGAAGTTGTTCTTAATCCGTGCATGTCATGTTTGAAAATATGTTTATTAATTGGGTTTGAAAATGAGTTTAATTGAACACCCTTGGGCCTTGATTTCTTAAATTGAGTTTTGAAACATGTTATTCTATGTGTTTAAAAGAGTTTTCCAGAAAAATGGGCCCAAGAGGATCGATTTTGGTGCATCAAAACTTGTTTTCGAACTCAGAGCTCAAATCTGGAATTTCCAGATTTCAGTGGTCCGCTCGAGCGGGAAAGTCGAGCCCCCAGCATTTTCTACTGTTCATCAGTCCGCTCGAGCGGAGAAATGTGCGCTCGAGCGGAGGATTGGTGGCACGCTCGAGCGGGGCGTCGAGCGGAGATTTCACTCATCCAGCACTTTTTGGTCCGCTCGAGCGGGGAAGTTGGCGCTCGAGCGGGGACCTTTACTGCCTGTCCGCTCGAGCGGGGAAACCTGCGCTCGAGCGGGACTCTATTTTCCCAAAATTCTGAAACAATTTTCTGTATACAGTTTTGCATCCTCATTCCATCCTAGGCATTCTTAGGCCTAGTTTAAGGCATCTTAACGAGGATTTAGACATAGAACCACACCGAGGAAATTTAGGGATTTAATTATCATCCTTCCCAACTGTGAAACTTAGTGTGTGTTCTATTTGTTACCGTTTAGGGTTGGCTCTCGGGGATGCGCTCTAGCTGCTACTAGCCCAATCTCTGTGAGTAACAGATGTGTAAAGATATGTTCAAAATGGTTATCTTTTGAATACTGAATTAAACTGTTTACCGAACTGTTTACCGAACTGATATTATTTACTGAATGAATGTATGTCCTGTATTGTGAACTGTACTGTGGCATCCTTAGCAAACTGTTTACTGATACTGTTACAGAGCTCTGTAGGTTCCCTTGTGGAACCGTACTGTTTACTGATCGATGGCCATCACTACTGTTGGGTCTGTCAAGGCCCGGTCCTTTTGGACCTACTGTTATAGGCTATTGGATGTACCACATATGACTGTTTGACTGAAATACAGAAAGACTGAACTACTGTTTAATGAACTGTTTTCATTACTGTACTGTAAGGACATTCATTCATAACCTCTTTACGCTTTATGTTATTCACTGGGTTTTAGCTCACTGTTATATATATATGTAGGTTCTCAGCAGCCAGACCGGAGTTAGGAGCGTGGGTTAGTCCCTAGTTTTGTCAAGCCAGCCAATGTGCCTCACTATGAGGTTCCGAGACGCCATGCCATGGCTTGGGGTGTTTTTGTCTTCCCCACTTGTCTCCTACTGTTTTGTTCAGACTGTATAAACTGTTTACTGTAGTACTGTACTGTTATCGAGGGATTAGGTTCCCGTACTGAATGATTGTAAATGATTGTATAGACTGTACTGTTTGGAACTGTATGAGTGCATAAAAATGTTTTTGCCATACAGATTTACACAGCTCAATGGACACTAGTTGTTTACTGTATTGGCTTCCGCCAGGCCCTGTACTCTGTTTTACTGTATTACTGTTCAGCAGGCCTTCGGTAATCTCGGATTACTGGCCGGTTACGGTACTAAACCCATAGGGCCGGGTTTGGGTCGTGACAGTAGGTCACCGAAGGGAATGGTGTAGTGAGAGAGCTCCACCGCCAGTTCCAAGACCCTCTTCTGGCGAACAGAACAGTAAGATTATGTCCGTTGGGGAGGATGGAAAATGCAGAGGGGGCCTAAGCCAAAGTCTTTTAGTTCATAACACTGATCCCAACGAAACACTAGGGGAGAGTTTTAGGCCTTGGATGCTTGTAGACAGGAAAGGTAAAAAGAAGTCAACAAAGGCCAAACTAATGGGCCTTATAATCGAACCCACGGGAAAGGAGGTCAGAAGCTCAAAGTGACAGCAATGTCTAAAGTTAATGGGAATAAGCCTTCTGATTAGGCCAGGTTGGGGAGGAACGTTGCTAGAAGGGTTGTGCTAATCTTTATCACACCAATGTATCAGAAGGGCACACTGAGCAAAGCAACCCATGTGATGGTCTGAAAAGTAGCATCATTAATGCTAGAGGTGGTACTGTGAATACTAGCCCTAACCCTTTTGCAGTCTTCAGACTCTTGACCACATCAGTGAAGATGTTAGCTGTATCTCTCCATATAACGTCTGCAGTGGAGAGGTTGAGGAAGAGAAATCATCTAAGGTTTTGAAGTCTACATCTGGTAGTGCTCCTATTAAACCTCACTCTCGCCCTCCGGAATTAGGTCACATCTTCCCCCCTTCTCCAGGTTTCTTACGTATCTCTACCACCCTCCCTGATAATCCAGTGTTGAGTGATCATGGAAGTCCAAGATGTGATCCAACACCGGGTGAGCTGCAATCAAATGTACATCGTGATAAACCCAAAGAGTGAAGCTGCTCACCTAATTGCAACAGAGTGGTGGATAGAAGAAGCTTGGGTAAAGATCGATCTCAACATGATGAGCTACAGGACTTCAAATCACGGTATTCTAATAGGCTCAACAAGAGCCATGGTGAACGATCGACTTCGAGTTTGGAAAATTCTAGGGACTCCTGATTTTAGTCCGTTGCCATATTACCCTAACTCATCATCCATGAAGATGTTAGTGTGGAATTGTCGAGGAGCTGGTAACAGTGTTTTTAAGTGTAACATGAGCGAGCTATTGAAATGCCACAATCCATCCATCATTGTTCTTATGGAGACAAAGGTTCAACTCAGTTCTATGGGCCTCTTCTTCAATAATCTGGGATTTACTCCCTCTAATTACATTGACCCGGTGGGTAAGTGTGGAGGTATATGGCTTCTTTGGGACTCCTTTAAAGTGACTATTATGGCCTTGGAAGCTAAGCCTCAAGTTATTCATGCCAAAATCAAGCGACACCATTTCCCTGATTGGATTCTTTCGGTAGTTTATGCCAGCCCCAACCCCCGAAACCGTGACATTTTGTGGGATAATTTAGATCTACGGTAGGTAACATGTCTGAACCCTGGTTGACTGTAGGTGATTTTAATGACTTTGCTAGTCAAAATGAAAAAAATGAGCTTTATGCCGCCTCATAGTTATGCCAGGACCAAAAAGTTTGCTGCCAGATTGAATCGTTGCAAGCTTATGGACTTGGACTGTTCAGGACCTAACCTTACCTGGTCAAATGGGCGTCAGGGTATGGCTACTACTCTTGAAAGGTTAGATCGTGCTACTTGCAATACTGAATGGAGAGTTATTTTTCAAAAAGGGGCTATTAAAAACCTTTCCAGAACATATTCCAATCACTGTCCAATGATTGTTTACACTGAAGGTATATATCTCCCTAACCCCTCTCTTAGACCTTTTCGTATGGAGGCCACCTGGTTTCTGGACAATAGATTTAAATCGTTAGTCTAAGAATCCTAGCTAGAAACTAACAATTCTATTCTTGAAGCTATCCTCTGTATCTCTTCAAAAGCCTCTTCTTGGAATAAATCTGTTTTTGGAAATGTTTTCCGAAATAAGAGATGGCTTCTAGGTAAAATTGAAGGTATTCAAAAGGCTCAGTCTAGCAAGTTTTCTCATAATCTTTTTATTCTTGAAAAAGAACTTGTGAAATAATATAATTTTGTATCAAGAAGAGCTTCTTTGGTTCCAAAAGTCCAGAGCCAATTGGATAACTATGGGAGAAAGGAATACCAGGTTTTTCCATGTTTCCACTTTGGCTAAAAAAAAAAACTCAATGGTGATTACCCTTAAAGATGAGGGTGGTTGTTGGGTTTCGAATCCTGTTGACCTTAAAAAGCTTGTGAGTGATCATTTTGAGGGGATGTTCACTTCTTCATCCTTTGTGGAAGGGGAAGTGCGGAGCTATGGTACTAGCTCTAATTTCTCGAATGACGAGAATATTGATCTTTATAGACCTCTTTCCAGTGAGGAGAATTGGAAAGCTATGAAATCTATTAAAGGGTTCAAAGCCCCTGGGTGTGATGGTATTCAAGCTATTTTTTATCACTTCTATTGGGATATTGTTGGAAATTATGTGTGTAGCTTTATCAAATCCTGTTTTAGTTCCCATGGTTTACCTCCAGAAATAAACAAAACCCTGATTACCCTTATTCCAAAAGTTGATAATCCTGAAACCATTAAACAATTTAGACCTGTTACTTTGTATAATGTGCTTTATAAAACCCTCATCAAAGTTCTTGTGAATAGGCTCAGACCCCTCCTTGATAAAATTGTTATCCCAAACCAAAGTAGTTTTGTCCTTGGTAGGTTCACTAGTGACAATATCATCATTGCCCAAGAAATTATCCATACCCTTAGATCCAAGAAAGGAAAGAAATGTGAGATGATTTTCAAAATTGACTTGGAGAAAGCCGATGACAATGTGTTATGGACTTTCCTTCGGGACACCTTAATGGAGCTAAATCCAAATATGAATTGGGTGGAGTTGATTATGAATTGTGTTACTTCTGTGAATTCCACTATTCTTTGGAATGAAGAATAGGTCCATGATTTTCATCCAAGGAAGGGACTCCGTCAAAGAGACCCCCTTTCCCCTATCTCTTTGTCCTATGTATGGAGAGGCTTTCAAACTTGATTCTTGATAGAGTTAATTGTGGCTAGTGGAAGGGAGTCAAGGCTTCTGTTAGAGGCCCTGAAATTTCTCACTTATTTTTTGCTGATGATCTTTTATTATTTACTAGTGTAGATACTAAAAATTGTGATACCATTATGGAGGTTTTTCAATACTTTAGTACTCACTCGGGGTTAAAAGTGAACTTGGCTAAGTCCAAATTATTTGTATCTCCAAATGTGTGCAATTCTATGGCCCAGACCTTGAGTGTTTTTTGTGGCATCCCTATCACCCAAGATTTGGGGAAGTATCGTGGGATACCTCTGCTCCATAAGAAAGTAACCAGAGCTCATTTTTCTTCTATTTTTGATAAGCTTCAAGGGAAGCTCTTAAGTTGGAAAGCTAATATGCTGTCCTTGGCAGGTAGAGCCACACTCATTAAGTCACTGACTGCTGCTCTACCTGCTTACACCATGCAAACCAAGAATTTACCTGTTAATGTACGCAATGACTCGGACAGAATCAACCGCAACTTTCTTTGGGGAGAGGTGGGAAATTCTAAAAAATTTCATTTGATAAAGTGGAATACTGTGTGCAAAAGCAAGAAAATGGGAGGCCTGGGCATTAGAAAGGCTAAGCATTACAACATTGCTTTACTGTCTAAGTTGGGCTGGAAGTTACTTAATGGTGAAACCTGTTTGTGGACTAAAATGCTCAAGGCCAAATACCTACAAGAGGGTTCTCTTCTTAACTATTCTAGCAAGAGAAGAGCTTCTCACACTTGGAAAGGCATCCTTAATACTAGAGAGACTCTTGTTAAAGGTAGCAAGTGGTGTGTTGGGGATGGTTCTCGCACATCCATTTGGTTTGATTGGTGGTGTGGAGAGAGTATTTTAGCATCACTCTTTCCCCAATCTCCTCTCATTAATTCTGATACTATTAACCTACTTTTAGATGAGGAAGGTGGTTGGGATCTCATTAAATTGAACTCTAAGCTTCCTAGGGAGGCTGTTGATCTTGCTCTTAAAGTTTATTTACCTAGATTTGTTACTTATTTGAATACATCTCATTGGCATGGTTCTAGTTCTGGTGATTTTTCCACAGCTTCAGCTTATGAGATTGTTGCCACTCATGAGATCAAAAATTGTAACTGGCTTTGGTTGTGGAAGTTGAAACTCTCCCAAAAAATTAAGGGTTTTGTGTGGCTTACCTTGCATGGCAAGTTACTCTCAAATAACTTAAGAATCAAGAGAGGTCTTACTGACTTTGCTGAGTGTAGCAGATGTGATTGTCAATATGAAGTTATTGATCATATTTTTAGAGATTGCCCTAAAGCAGTCTATATCTAGAGCAGTATGGGTTGTTTGGAATGGTTGTCTAGGGATCAGCATATTCCTTTGATAAATTGGTTGGAATCAAATCTTAAAAACAAACTTTCTTCTAATTTGGATCCTACTTTTTTTGCTGTTACTCTTTGGCAAATTTGGAAAGACCGTAACAAAAAAGTTTTTGAAAATGTTGAACACCATTAGTATCAAAGTATTATGCTTTCAAGTAAACATGTTTCTGATATCAAGGAAGCTTTTAAACCTTCTGTTTTGCATCCTAGTATTTGTGATGTGGTTATTAATTGGTGCCCTCCTTGTGTAGATAGACTAAAGTTGAACATTGATGGTAGCACAAAAGGAGACCTTGGGGAATGAGGCTTTGGTGGTCTTATTCATGATGAGAAAGGCATATGGCTCATTGGTTATTATGGGAAGCTTGATGTTTGTACAAGTTTAGAGGCGGAGCTTTGGGCTATCTACCGAGGCTTAACTATTGCCTTCGATAAGGGGTATAAAGATCTCACTATTAAAACGGATTTATCATCTGCAATTGAGCTTTTGAAAGAAGGATATGTGGTCTCTTCTTCGATTAAAAGCTTGGTGGAGGACTCTAAATTTCTTATGCAAAGGTGTGGCTATACCATTTAGCATGTTTTGCTCGAAGGGAATAACAGTGCGGATGACCTTGCGAAGTTAGGAGCTACTCAAGCTGAGGCTCTTGTAGTCATGGATGAAAACCCTTATAGAAATTAGAGGGCTAGTGATAGCAAACATGGTTGGATGAGGATACCTTAGGCCCTGATTTGTATACCCCAACTGTTTGTGCTTCTCTGTTTATTTTTCTTTCTTTAGTTTCCTTTGTCTGTTTTCCTTTTTCGATGTACCAAAAGAAAAAGAAAAAGGAAGAAGCTATTGCCAAACCAAAGTGATTATAGAAAGGGCATGCTAAACTACTTTAGTACTAAGGTGAGTGAAGTTTTAAGTTCGAATCTATAAAGAAATATTAATGTATGTTGCAATTTAAATATTAACATACTAATCGTTATTTTTTGCCACACAAAAAACAAAAAGGATAAATTATAAATACAATCCCTGAAATTTGTTTAAAATAAAGATTTTCCCCTATAATTTAAAAAATTACAAATACCTGCTTATTAAAATTTTTTATTTAACAAAATTAACTAAAAAATTAAAATTCATAATTACTTTCCTATACAATAATAAAATTACCTAATTGTTAATTGAAACATATTTTTAACATTATTAAAAACAGTTAATTGACTTGATAATTTATTAATAAAAAGAACGATTTGTTATGAAATTAAAAACCTCAAGGTTAGAATGTAATTTTTAAAACTACAGAGATAATTCGTACTTTAATCAAATCTCAAGGGATATATTTATAATTTATCTAAAAAAAAAGAAAAAAAAAAAACAACACGAGAAATGCCTACCACATAACTTTAGCCGTATTACAGTGTTTCAAGTTAAATATTTCCCATTATGGCCTTTTCTCTGAATAAAGCTAATTTAAGAAGGCAAGTAAATAATTCATTAATAGAAATAAAACAAGCAAGCTACATATACAAAAAACAAAAAGGGTCAACTGCAATGTCTATCATCTCTCTACCTTACTTCAAAGAACACATCAAGAAAAGAGAAAAAAGAAAATCAAGAACAGCATACAGAAAAACAAAACAAAATCTTATGCTGAACTTCAAAAACTCAATGTTAAAGACCTCGCGGTTCTAACTTCTAATCCCCAATTTCACCGCGGGATTTTTTGCATAATTACTAAACAGGCGAGCTTGTTTGAGACACACGATGAAGATTTCATCTCTCTGCAAAGCAAATAATGCAGAATAAAAATCAGATATGAGAGAGTAAAAAAGAGAGCTCTGCGCCAGCTTCAGCTAAGATGCATGAAGAACATTTTCAAAGAGGCTTTTTTTCATGAAATGGAAGTGGGGTCCTCTGTCTTCTTACGCTTGGCTTGGGGCTCATCATCACCACCTTCACCTTCTGCTTCTTCCTCGTGGTTATTAATTTCATTTAAAGCCTGTGGACCCAAAAGAGATACGTGCTTGCTGGTGATTGTACGGCCTGCCCTGAGCTTCGGGCCCCAATGCCTTTCAGGATTTGGAAGAAACCGTGCCACCTTCTTGGCTTGTGCTTTGCTGAGGGATGCAACAGCTCTAGCAAAATTAGCCTGCACATAAGAAGAAAAAGAGAAGAGGCAATAGAACTATTGAGTACTTTGAAGCTAAAGAATCTCTGAAAAATCCAACTAGGCTTTGATGCTAATTTAGAGTTATTACGTAGTGTGAGTCCTAAGGCTGATTTTGATTAAGATGAAAGTGATAGAAACAACAAATTTTTTTTTTTTTTTTTGCACAACCCATATTAATATGGCAACTAAATTATAAAATTCTTGCAAAAAACACAAGAAAATTTAAATTTGTCCATGGAAGAGGTTACTTAAGCTCTCTTTTTCTTGCAAAAGTTTTCATCATAATTAGATGCTTGCAAGAAAATATATTTTCCTTTCTATTTCTTTCTTTGAAATCACTCTGCCACTTTCACTTCCCATATTTTCTCTTTTCTAAGAGCATCTCCAACGGTGAACCAAACCTGGCATCAGATTTAAATTTTGGTGAGAAAATTACTTTTTGGAGCTCCAATAGTTTTAGCAAATTGGTATCAAACTGAAAATTTACCAAAAAATTCATCAAAGTGAGAACATGGTACAGATTTCACTACTTTACTGTGCGTGACCGTTGGAGGAGACCAACCGGTCAACCAGCCGGTTGACCAACCGGTCGACCGATTCCCTTTCAAATAGGTAGGTTCAAACCGGCCAAAAAGGTTCAAACAGGTAAAAAAAAAAAAAAAAAAAAAATTTTTTTGCCTTACCGGTCGACCCTCCCCTTTTGATGCACAGTTGGAGGAAAAATATCAGATTGAGAAAATTCGTTTTTTTTTACTCAAATTTGGTGAAAATTTTGGTTTATCGTTAGAGATGGTCTTAAGCAAACAGAGCCTAAAAGCTCACACCAACACCAATAAAAAGAGAAAATAATTCAGTATGTTTGGTTTCAATTTTTTTAATTCAATTTTCTGAAAATAAAGTTTTTTATTTTTCGTTTTTTTTTTTGTTTTTAGTGAATATTTTTTAAATTTTAAGCAATTTTTTTACTTAGATGTATCTTACTTAGACGTATCTAAATAGTAAATTATTTGTGGAAAAATATTTTAAAAAATTAATAAATACACAAAAATACGAAAAATGTACTGAATTTTTGTTTTTTTTGTGGTATTTAGTGAATTTTTTAAAGATTTTTTTCACAAATATTAAACTTTCTAAGTGTATTTATGTTAGGTGTGTCTAAAAATTTAAAAAATTACTTAAAATATTAAAAAAATTCAGTGAAAACAAAAAAAAAAAAAATACAGAAAGCAAAAAAAAATTTTGAAAAGTGAATTTTGAAAACTAGAAACAAACAGAGTGAGGTTTTCCTTGATGCACATGTGTGTGCGTGTGCCTGTGTGCTTGTGCCAGTGTTGTGTGGATTTGACCTCAGATGACCTAGAAAATGAGGGCGAAAATACTGAAGAGAGAGAGAGAGAGGGGAAAGAAATTGGAACGCACTTGAAGAACTGGTTCCTTGGCAAGTATAACACTTCCTGCCTGATCTGGTGGTTGAGCTTTCACAGGATGATTTTTAACCTACACACATGAGAGATAAATTCATGATAAGCCAAAAGTTACATCCGGACAATTCAACAAACCACCAAGTGTTCAGACACAGAAAATCACTGAAAGGCTGGTGAAATTAGCTTGCAAACATTACACACTCTTCTAACAGAAATCAAGATGACAAAACCAACATGATTGTGTGGCCATTTGAAGTTCTTGATTTGATTTGAAAATATAAACACACAAATCTCATAAAAACAACAATGAAAATGCAGGAATTAATGAAGTTTGTTATGCATGCATGCACATGAAAACACACAAAGTAACACTTACCCAACAACGCATGATATCCCAAATAACATGCATCGGAGCATCCGACTTTAGCCCCAAAGGATTCACATGAGTTCCCGATATACGATATCCTGCATTGATGACTGCAGATCGGAATATTACTGCCGAGGGAGAAGTGCATTTTAGTGTTGCACAAAGATTGTGCAAACTAAGAAACAGAGGAACATCAGGCAATTCCTGCGAACAATAATAGATCATTGGAATAGGTGTTAAAAGGTATTGGCAACGACTACATTTTCAGGAAATCAATGAAAATGAAAATATGTTTCAGCCATAAAGTTTTTATTTTCTTTATACTAACTACAGATAATTGATTAGCTTAGAGGTAAATTAATAACAAACCTCTGAAATTGTTGTTAGTACAGCAGAGATTCGATCATAAGCGGGATAATGATCCTTCATTGATTTCACATCTGCAAGTATGGAAGTTACCCATTCTTGATCATGAATGGGAGCAGACCATATGGGCCCGCCCATGTTATATTTCTTTCCACAATCGCTGCACTCTTCAGAAACAACGGGACCAAACCCAGGTAGATACCTTACGCTGTTATTCTTGAGAGAAGGGAAGCATAAAAAAGAAACAAAAAGAGAGATAAAATGAGAACATCAAAATATTGTTACAATTAAGCACAAAATAAATATGGAAAACAAATTCTGCACACTAAGTGAGTAGTGTCATAAATATATACAGGTAGATACCGTTCAGAATACCAATGTAGTAAAAATAATAGTACCTTCAACATAAAAAAGGAAAAACTTTTGTTTCTAATTTGTCATATCAGATAAACTAATGTCTTAAAAGCTATAAATTACATGAATACCAAATAGATACATACCTTTGAAACAGTCCTTCCAAGTGACTGAAGATGAAAAGAATCACAACCAGTGCACTGATAAACATAAGAGAGCTTAAGGGGAGTGTTCTTCATTGCACTTGCAGAGCTGCAACCAATAATTCCATATTTCAGTCAAACATAACTAAGCAAGGGCTGAGACCGGATAACAACATGAAGAGAAACGACACTCCAATTGTAGTAATTATGCAATGTTAACCCTACTAGCTAATTTGACAAAAAATCAAGAATATAGTAAACTCACGTATATACACGAACAAAAACTCGAACATAAAAGTCCATCTGAACTGATAGCACCGGAACAATGTATCGCTTGTATCGATTTGCATGGCTCTGCATTTAGGAAAGAAAAGGGAAAAAAATTTAAAAACTTACCACTGAATTATAAGCAAAAGATGGGCAACAAGTCTTATATAACAAACAATGCTTTGCAAGTCCAATGGGTAGATGAGATGACTAGGAACCTGCCACAAGAAGCAGACGTTTCAAGGGTGCTTCTCACAGTTTAATTACTTTATGTGCCACTATAATTTCATCTACCCGTACATTAGAAGAGCCGAAAGAAGATAAAAACAGAATTTGAACACTCAACACCTATAAAGTTCCCAAATTTGATAATAGTATCAAAAATAAAGAGGCAAGATCACCAAGATAACTTTGTTGCTTTCTTCTGACCTCATCCTCCTCAAAAAAAAAAATGTCAAGAATTATATTTCTATTTCAAATGTCAAATATAGCGGCTTCATCATGAAAATAGAAGTACCTCAATGCAGGCAAGGAGGATCCTCAACGCCATTTCATGACAATATTTCCCTCTCAATGGATAAGAGCCGTATCTAATTCCACAAGCAGCATTAGATAAGCCCGGTAATTAAAAGCTGTTGGTTCTAAACGAGAGGGGGAGCAGAAACCTTACTTGGAATAGCAAACCTCCCCATTACCCCCACACAACACTGCCATATCAGTTGCTGTGCACATCAACATACCTCCGTCAACAACTGACTGAATGTTAGAGTCCAAGAACACGGAAGGTGAACCATAAGGATCAAGATCAACCTGAAACACCAAGAAGCAGTAGAAGTATGAATGTTGTCTGGCTCATTGTAACCGTATAAGCAAACATGCCCTCAAAAGTCTCTCTTTCAAAGTCAAAACAACAGGAAAGTGATATCCAATACTCCAGGGTGGTCAGCAAACTGAAACCAGTTCCCATTTGGATTGAGTGATTTGGTGAGAAATGATAAGAAAAGAAGAGAAAGAGAACTCTTTTCTTGGGTATGGTTTATAAGGTAGGTGAGAAATTATGAGAAATAGTGATAAACGGAGAGAAAGAGACCTCTCTTATTATATAGGTTTCATTTCTCACCAAAAGTGGTGAGATTTGGTGAGAAACAAGCTGATTGGGTTGTGTATTTTTTATAATACCAAGATTGCCTATTAAAATCCAAAGGAAGAAAAAGAAATCCCATCTATATCCCCATATCACATACTTTGCTTTCTTACTCATCCAAACATGATAGTGAGAAAACACAATAAGTTCTTTTCTTTTATTACCCCACCATCCAAATGAAGTGCCAATTCTTGCTCACACAGCACAAAAAATTCTGTCATTCAGTTTTCAAATGAAATTGAAAGAAAAGAAATGCTTATCTTGAGAAACTATCACTACAAGTAAATTTTCATACATGTATTAAAAGAATGCATATAAGATAAGATATATACAACATACCACATCAAACTCCTTTGGATGGGTGAGCATATACACTCGAGCGTCAGCAAGGTGCGACTCCACCTTGGCACATGCCACTGAACCATTGAATTTTATGTTTCTCCTGCATGCTTCAACAGATGCTGCAAAAAAGGAATGTATTCCTCTCATCAATAGATTCAAATATGAAGCAAGTAAGATGCAACTTTTGTAATGTCAAACAACTAGTGAAAACCTGGTAATTCTATCTGTAAACATATATAAGTAGGAAAGAATACCAAAATTTGTATACATTTGAAATAGCATCCTCATATAGTTACAACTCATATGTGCTTGAGCATGCTTGAGGGTGTCATTTCCATGTCAAAGTAAAAAAGGAGTTCCTGAATGATTTGGCATCAGAGAACATAGTCATGGATTATATTAATAACATGAAATACCTTTATCATTGTCCACAGCCACAACTTGACCTATCCCTTCTACTTCACGTGCATATCTTAATGCTCTTAAGCCCGAAGCTGACAATGCCTATTAGGACACAAGGAAAATAGTGAAAATCGTATAATAAGGATTAAAATACTGTATGACCTGAAAATTTCTGAATATGATTTAAATAAAAAACTCATAATATTAGAAGATTGTGAAATAAAACCTCAAGCACTCTTGGTGGCTTTAGTTCCCCTTGTACTTTCCCCTCTGGAGTTTTGACTGGTTTTTCTGAGATACTACAAGGTTCATCTGGAGATATCTCTTTTGACTCTTCACATTCACCATTAGATTTCTCATTGTGCACATCTGGCTCAGTAGGTGCTTTCAGTTCAGACACATTCTCACCTGATACCTTTTGTGCTGTTTTTGTTCTTCTGGACAGCTTTGTTTCATGCTCCTCTTTCCGTTTGGATATAAATGTCCTCAGAACAGCAATGGATATGTCCCTGTTGTTCACCTGTTTATAGTAAAGTTGCAAGGTCAGATTCCTCTTACTCCGCTAGAGAACAAAAAAGTTACCAGCTAGGTCAAGTATTACTCCAACTAAATTATGGTAGCAAACTCGAGAATAAACTATTCCACAGAAGATCTCCAACACGAAGATCAATTTAAGATATATTGTTTCGGTAAGTATCAATTTGAGAAAATAATATGTATGATCTATTTTACACATGGAAAATGAGTTATCCAAAAGTGCAACATAAATGTCATGCCGCAAACCAAACTAGGGAACAAATATTAGGAGAGACGGTGGAAGCAGAATAGTTGCCCTCAAGGGGATAGAGTACGACAAATGTGACTGATGGACAAATGATCAAAATCCAAAAGCGACAAATGAATGTGATCCCTTAAGCTATGCAGAGGTGTAACCAAGCAAATTAGGTAGCATTTCAACAACTGCACCCTTTCGAAAGCCCCAAACAAAAGGAATGTTAAAATCGCGATCTGGATCATATGATCGTATGATCCTACGATCTAACTTTGCTAAATAGATCCAGATCCGGATTGCGCTATGGATTGCATGGGTAAGAACTTGGCTGGATCAGGTAGGATCATTTATTGTGATCTGGATCGCGATTATATGTAATCTTGTTTCTAACCTGGTTTCTGTGTAATTGTTTGTACATCAGATTATTTTATCACGTAAAGCAGCCCTCTAGCCCATAAGTCAAAGGTAAAACACAACAGACTAGAACATGAAGACCCATTCTCAATCTGTCAATTAGGGCAAAAAAATTTAAGTCCTCCTTAATAGAATTGAGTAAGCAAGGCTGTCTCTCACTCCATAATGGAAATAGTTCGTAAAAAAAAAGGGCGCAATACAACAACAATTTGAAAGATAATTTTCTTAATTCTTCGGTGAAGGGTTGTTTATGGAAAAACAAACACCAAGGTTTTTCTTTTAAAAAACAATAGTCTATATTAGCCCCAAAAAAATGATATACAGACAAATTTTAGCGCCACATAAGTTTGGTAAAACTAACTCAAAAAGTTAACTATGAACATGATCTTCTTGGCAATAATAGGAGTTCAAGAGGTTGGCTCATTGGCTCAATTAGCTAAAGGTAGCTTCAAGAGGTTGCTCATTGGCTTCAATGTCATTCTTTCGATAAGTAACATTTCCCCTCCAATATACCCAAAAGGAAAACGACTAGCATCAAAGAACCAGAAATGTACACTCCATTTCAATCACGGGATGAGAAAAGAAGTCATTGCATAACCCATTTTCCCAAAAGAATCCTCACTCAAGAACTAGAATGGATCATGATAATATATCTAACTAAATTGAACAAAACATTCTGTCATCGCCTAGAAAGTTGCTGTAATGACATTGTTCTGTAGTTTAGCCAACAAAATACAAAGGAGACCTTTGTAACAAGTTCACATAACCCACCAATTTTCAAAAACCCAACTTTACAATCACAACCACACAAAAATTATGAATTGGGTCCTAATTCAGCAATCACAACAAACAGCTTAGCCCATAAAAAATTCAGTTCAGTAAGTCAAACAAAATTACAAAAAAATCAGACTTGGACACAATTCAGTACATTATATAAATCAATAGAGAAACCAAAATAAACCACCAAAAAAACATTATTGAAAAAGAAACGCTATTTTGACCTGGGTTTTGTTGTAAAAGACTTCGTTTTTTGCGTGCATGAGAATCTCAGCCTCTCCTTCCTTGATTATTGTGAAATCGTTAAGATCAGATGACATTACTGTTTTGCTTCCCTGCTTCTCTCCTTCCCCTGTTTTTTCATTATCACCCATCTCTTTTTCTGATGGTTCAGAGGGTTTTCCTGATTCTGGGTTTTGCTTCCGCGGCGGCGGAGGCTGGTGGAGCGAATAAAGAAGGGGAGCGTTCTGCTTCTTGCGATTAAATTTTTTTAGCAGCCTCAAAGTTTGGGAAAGAAACAAGCTCTTGAGAGACTAAAAACAAGTTAATACAGACAGTTGCAATGTGGAAACCCTAACATCCCTCCTTATTGATTTTTGACCCCTTTAGCACCGGAACTACTACGTAGCTCGAATATCACGGTTCGAATGGTTCGAAAATATTCTCTTACCGGTAAGAGAATATTTTCATAGGTTAAAAAATATTCTCTTACCGGTAAGAGAATATTTTCGAGCCATTCGTGCCACACTTTTTCGAGCTACGAGGAATTTCCCCTTTAGCACTTGCATCAATTTCATCAACTGTTTTTTTAGATTGGTTTGGGAATTGAATTTTTTTTTTTTTTTGAATTTTTTTTTATAAAAATATGTGTTAAAAAAAAAGATAGAGGGAGTATATTAACTTTTTAATTAAAACTAGTAGATGAACCGTGTATTGCACAGGAATTTGTTTTTGAAATAAAATTTTCATTTTGTGTCTTAATATTTTGTGTAGAAAATTTGAACAATTAAAAGTCAAATACAAATAGATTTGGTAACAACTGATGTAAAATAGACTCACAAAAATAATTTTTTTCAAATTTTTTTTTTTTAAAAAAAAGAAGATGCATTCTCAGCCTGAAATCAAATTCTCATTTTGTTAATTAAATTTAGGACAAATTATAAATACACCCCTAATATTTGCTTAAAATAAGAATTGTCTCTTGTGATTTGAAAAATTACAAATACCTACCTGTCAGAATTTTTTATTTAACAAAATTAATTAAAAAAGTGAAATTTCTAACTATTTACCTATATAATAATAAAATTATCTGAATTATTAATTGAAATAAAATTTTAACATTATTGAAAACTGTTAATTAAGTTGATGATTTATTAATAAAAGGACCTATTTATTATAAAATTAGAAACCTTATGGGCGTAATGTAATTTCTAGAATCACAAGGGGTAATTTGTAATTTAAATAAATATCATGAGGTGTGTTTGTAATTTATCAAAAATCATGAATTTCACTTGTATAAAAAAAATTGAAAAAAAATAAAAATAACAACAAATTCTAGAATATACAAATTATGACTTGATTATAACTCAAAGTGTATTATTTTGATTATTAATTGAAAAGGTCTTTACTAATTTCTTATATTTTTTGTTATGTCTAAAGTGGTGCATCAAGTATTTAATCATACTTCAAGTAACATTTGATTATGATCTATTATAGTATTTTTATATGACAATATTTAAGTATTTTATTATACGAAAAAAGTGTTTAAAGTGAGTTGATTCAAAAATAAGATTTATACTTATATCAGTAAGGTTTTCAAAGTTAGAGAAATGCCATGTACCTCAAATATTCTACCAAATCTTTCACATGGGGTGGGACTCACACAAATCCACATGTGTGTGGGTCCTACACTCATGTGAGAGGTTTGATAGAATATTTGGAGTCCGTAACATAAAAATTACAAATAAAAATCATAAAAAATGTGATCAAAAGGAATCAAGCACAAAATCTCTATATCTTTAATAATTTTAGTTTTCAAAGAGGTTCCGATTAATTACGTGATACATCATAATAACCGCAAAATTTTTATTTCAGCTAAATTATTTTTGTATATCTTTTCTACCAAAGCTCATGAAGGTACATTATCAGTATTACTATAAATTTAAAATTTTTATTTAAAACTTATTTAAGAAACATTAATAGGGTGTCTTACATATATACAATCATTTCGATGAATCATATTTTTTAAAATAATATTTCACACTATGTATCATTTGACATTTGTTAATTTATCATCTAAAAACTTAACACAAAATTGGGTTCTATTATTTTAATCTATCAATATCAAATTGGACAATACACATATATGTAAATCACTTCTAAAAATATGATGTCTGACATAAAATCACAATGAAATTAATTTTAATTAATGTAATGATATTTTATATTATAATATGTGTTACAAAAGAATAATATTAATTTTAATTTAAAATAAAATTTAAATTTAAATTATTTATTTTGATAATCTTAACATTATCGTCCTATAAAAGTGTTAATTGAATATTTATATATAATATAATAAATTTAGTTAAATTATTTGTTTATTTTGATAATATTAGTTTTATTGTGCTGTAAAAGTGTAATTATCATATAATGATTTTCTATGATATGTATTAAATTATAAGATAGCAATATAAACACTCATTTTGATATTAAAAATAATAGTTAAATTACAAAGACAATTAGTAATATAAAACTAAAAGTGATTCTAATTATTTAATTTTATTTTTATTTTTATATTTATTTGGAAAATAAAAATATACAAAAATAAAACTGCACAAAATTTATTTAAAAGATTAAATATAAATATGTTGTAATTGGATTAAGAAGAAAATACATAAATTAAATATGTAGAGTATTGATTTTTTTTTTAATATTCTTTTTGAATTATTCATATATATTATATATAGGTATATAAAATTTAAATTACATATAAATATTTTTTAATAAATAATTTCATGTTAACTAAAAAATTAAATATAAATTAATATTAAGACTTTAATAAGATAGACAAAAAATAAAAAATAAAATAAATTTGATTCGTGCGATGTACATAATTAAGCATATTCTATCTTATTTATTTATTTGTATGTCGAGATATTTTTTTCAAATATCATAATAATTAAATTAAAATATCAACTATATAGAAGAAATCTGATAACAATAAAACTAAATATACAATGAAAAATATGTGAAAAATAAATATTTATCAAATAGAGTCCATATAAAATTAATTATTATAATTAAAATTGAACTTATATAAAACTTTATAGATAAAAAGAAAAAGTATGTTGACGTGACTTTGTGTCATTTTACCTCTCTATTTTTTTTTTACACGTTTTTTAAAAAAAATAAAAAAACTAACTTTTAATTAACTTTCTAAAATAACTCTATGTTTATGATTACTTTTTGACCATCATATATAAGATTAATAATTTTATGTACTCATATGGCGGATAACAAAAAATATAATTGGTGCAAGGTGGGTGAAATAAATTTTCAATGACAATTCCCATTATTTGATGGGAATGATTAAAATTATTTTTTTTATAATTAGTTTTTGATTAATTTTGTTGATAGAATATTGGTATAAAATACAAAGCCTAGGAGGCACAGCACCACGTTGTGAGCCTAGGAGGCACAGCACCACGTTGTGAGCTTTTTGGGTTGGGGGGGGGGGGGGGGCGCGAATATATTATAAAATTTATCGAGTAAATCATTTATGAAAAAAATCAAATCAATTAGATATTTATAATTTATAATAAGATCACATTTATATTTTTAAAAAAATAAATGATTAACATGATTTTGATACTTTTTTTAAAAATAATTATAATTTGATCATGGAGCCACACACATCCGATTAATCTTATTTTTTTATATGAATAATATACTCAATAAATTCTATAATATAAACTACTTAAATTATCAAAATAAAATCAGTACAAACCACAACCTTATCGTCACAACAGAGTGTTGCGACAGCACCATCCTCTCAGGGCAATAATACCTTTTACCAATAATTCAGGAAGAAGCTTTGGAGTACAAATTTTTATTTTATTTCTCATGACAATAAAAAAAATTATTTTATAACCAATTTATAAATACTTTTAGTCTTTTATGCTGAAATGTTATTGTTGGCTTATTTTTCCTACGAAGGAAAATATCATAAATGCGAGCGTGCCAGTAAGGATTGAAAAATCCTTACAGATTAAATTCAAGCCAATTATCAAGCGATTGCGTTGACGGTTCTTTTGCCTCAACGAAGAGGACTTCAAAATTGCCAAGTGTAGCGAAAAGAAAAATTAAAAGAAGAAAGGGAGATGGAGAAAGACGATTGAGTGAACAATCAAGGTGATAATTACTTACCTCTACTCCTATGCTTCGAAAAGGAAGTGCATGAAAATAAATGCTTCGAAATGAAATCTATGTTAAACTACTCCTAAGATAAGGAAAATGACAAGAAATATTGAAATCAACTGTCTTTGATTTAAGTTCTGAATCCCTTACAATGTAGCCATTAATGGCTATTTATAGAGGAAAAAATACAGCAATAACTACTTAGTAACTACCCATTTCTTCCATCTTCAATCTTGTCTTGCCACATGTCCTTCCACTCATCCACTTTGTCCTTCCACTCATCCTTCATATTCTCCATCATCTTTATAACTTCTTTTAACTTCCAAATGAACAAGAGGATGCCACGTGTCCTGCAATTATATAAATAATAAAAATTGCAGATTTATGATGTTAACATTACCCCCCGCGGCCCTTAAAAATGATGTTTACTTGAATTTTTGAAGGGCCGAACCAAGCACATGATTAATCTAAGCAATAAAATGCTTCGAATAATATTAGCAAAGTGCTTCGAATGATGTAATAGCACCAATGAAGTGCTTCGAATGACTAGTAACAAGCTTCGAAGGTGGTATAAAGGACCAAAATCATCTTTCGAATGTTGAAAGCGCCGACAAAGGACAAATTACATCCTTGGAAATATTCGGCAAAGTTTCGAAGGTTCATAACCACCATTATTGTTTCTTCGAAGCTATTAATGCAAGATGGAGTGCTTCGAAGCTTACAAAATTATGGCAAAAAAGGCTTTCAAAGCAACTTTTGGCCAACATTGTGGTTATTCAATGTTCTGGTTCATACATAATTAATGAAAATATTAATTTTATGCTTCGAACCAATTATTAATTCTTCGAAGACACCAAAACGGTTGTTCTTCGAACCAACTTATCATGCCAAAAATAGGCATTATTCGACAACTAATTAATTGTCATTTTACATATATTTGAAGAGATGGACACATTTCGAAAATTTTCAAAGCTTTATACAGTTTCGAAGGTGAAGTAATCAACCTTCGAAACAACTCTTGATGCTTCGAATTTATACAGCTTCGAAGGTGAAGTAATCAACCTTCGAAACAACTCTTGATGCTTCGAATATGTCTTCGATGCTTTGATTGTGTACATACAAACAACTGGCCATCAATTTGAAAAGATAAGCCAATCTCAACCATTTATTTAAATGCATAGGCTTCTTTTCTTTTAGCCAAATTCATGCATTTTAAATGGTGATCCCTTGTTCTTAGTGCTTCGAACTCATAAGAACAATTTGTTAATTTTATTAGCCACATCATTAGAATTATATTTTGATGTGAACCACAAATCCAGAAAGGATCTTGAACACCAAAAGTCATGGTATAGTGTGACCATGAAAATTCATACTTTTTGACATTTTGAAAAATGTCAAAAATTTTGAATTCATGAACAGTGGCTTGTTCATCATTCTTGACCATGTTTGTTTTAAAAACAAAACTTTTGCCGAATTGATTTTCATAATCATTTAGCAAAGTGGGTTGTTTTTCCATGTTAGCCATTAATGGCTTATGAAAATCACCCATAAATATGTTATTGTCATGACTCGACACTCTAAGATTTGGTTTTTGGACCCCCCGAGTCATACATGGAACATCATTTTTAGCCAAATTTGGCTCAAGAACATGCTCTTTCATTGTGTTAATTTCATAACTTGGCTCTTTAAAAACGCACTCTTGAACCCCCCGAGCCATTGATGAAATCAACTCTTTACTTTTGCTATTTTCAACCATGGAAAAATTCTGAAAAAATTCACCAATTCCGGCCATTAAAGCCTCAGTTAAAGACTTGATAGTGAGAGTTGATAACTCATCATTCCATTGGCGAATTTCCATATCAAGTTGATGAATTTCTCAAATTAAATGGTGTCTTTTTTCTTCCACCAAATAATATTGTAATGGATGAAAGTTTATTTCATCAAGAAAATGGATCTCTTCTTGAAGATCCAAAATTTTTCTTTCACGCCAATATATTTCGAATTGACAAGTTCGAATGGCGAAATCCAAATTGTTTGTCATTTCTTACACTTGGCTGTCCCACCGGGCGTGCCAAAATTGTTGGCTTATTTTTCCTACGAAGGAAAATATCATAAATGCGAGCGTGCCAGCAAGGATTGAAAAACCCTTACAGATTAAATTTAAGCCAATTATCAAGCGATTGTGTTGACGGTTCTTTTGCCTCAACGAAGAGGACTTCAAAATTGCCAAGTGTAGGGAAAAGAAAAAAGAAGAAAGGGAGATGGAGAAAGACGATTGAGCGAACAATCAAGGTGATAATTACTTACCTCTACTCCTATGCTTCGAAAAGGAAATGCATGAAAATAAATGCTTCGAAATGAAATCTATGTTAAACTACTCCTAAGATAAGGAAAATGACAAGAAATATTGAAATCAACTGTCTTTGATTTATGTTCTGGGTCCCTTACAATGTAGCCATTAATGGCTATTTATAGAGGAAAAAATACAGCAATAACTACTTAGTAACTACCCATTTCTTCCATCTTCAATCTTGTCTTGCCACATGTCCTTCCACTCATCCACTTTGTCCTTCCACTCATCCTTCATATTCTCCATCATCTTTATAACTTCTTTTAACTTCCAAATGAACAAGAGGATGCCACGTGTCCTGCAATTATATAAATAATAAAAATTGCAGATTTATGGTGTTAACAGTTATTCTCCTAATAATTTATAAGAAAAATTAGTCTAAGGTCCATTTTTCATTTTTAGTAATGTAAGAAATTCACAATATTATTTTATAATGTTTAAAGTCCCTCAACCCTACCTCCATTTATTATAGAGAAATTTGACTCTCTCAACCATGACACTCAATTTCCGACAAAGATAGACCGGTATTTCTCTCTTTCTCTCTCTCTAGATCTATCGATCTAATTTTATTGCCCTACCTTGCTGTGAATTACGTCGATCGATTCTTGTCAAGGAATTCAAATATATCAGTAAAATCTATCCACTTTGAGTAATTTGATTTGATTAAATGTGTTTTTGATTGAATATTTGATTTGATTTCAATTCTTGATTTAGCCGATAGAGGGAAATCCGAACAAGAACATAAAACTTTTTACGATTTGCTGTCTTAGGCTTGCTTGGAAGATGAGGCACAAGAAATTTTCTGTCACTGAATTCATAGTGAATCTCTCTCTCTCTCTCTCTCTCTCTCTCTCTGTGTATATATATATAATGTTAGGTTTAGTATGTGATTGGATGATGTTGAATAGGAAAGACAAAGACTTGTCACGAATCTACTTCGGATTAGGATAATGAACCTTCAGATACGAATGCTCTGGAATGGAGCATGCGATTCTTGAATGCGATATGCGTCATCAATTACTTCTACCCTTTCTTTAAACTTGGACATTCATAACCAATTCACGGCTTCACTCGTCCTCACATTGCACAAGCCATTACCACAGTTCAAGAGGGTAAATTTACTATCATTACTATTTTATTCAAGTTAGTTGATGATTTGTTTGGTTTCCAAGAAAACCAAAGAAAAGCAAAGACAGTGAAAATTATGATGGATATATATTTGGGTTCAACTAAACAAGAATTGTGAAACCAAAATTTAAAATTTTCCTTTTCATTTTCTTGCCAACTAATCAATGATTTGTCCTCTGTAATTTGATTACAGATATCAGATTCACACGGTTCAAGCCGTCAATAATCGCGAAATCGGTAATTTTGAGTTTTTCATTGCAGGCTTTTCTCGCGCAATTCCTTTAACGAACAGAAGTGGTCCTCCATTGCCACTGTATTGATAAGGTAATAGAGTAATTGGCAACATAAATTCTATCATTTGCCACTTGTTTGGCTCATGAGAAAACAAATAGCGGAAAAAAGAAAATAATTCTTTTCTAAAAAAACTAGGAATTTTGTTGTAATGTATACCAATTAATTTAACAAATACAGAATTCTTTTAAGAACTCATGATTTATAAATTTAATTTTGTTTTGGTTTCTCAACAGCCAATCAGAGAAATTAAAATAGATTACAACAGCAGAGAGAGAAAAAGAGAAAGAGATTTACAGAGAGATTTCAATTCTCTATGAACAAAGCTAGAGAAGTTTGTGAACAAAGCTAGAGAAATTTCAATTTTCTCTGAATTTCTTTGGTTTGAATTTAGAAAATTTTCAATTTTCTCTGATTTGAACCTAGATAAATTCTCTACACGTAATTTTTCTAGATCGAAATTTATCTGGAAGAATATTAAGGGACTTTAGCCATTATGAAAATATTTTTCCAGTATTACCATCTTGTGATGTTTGGTTCATTTTTCGAACTTGTTTTTGATTTTTTTTTTTTGAAAAATTAGTAACTAGTTTGAGTTTCTTTCTTTTGTTAATGCTGAGGTTCTTTCTTTGGAAACAAATTGTCTAGGAAGAAATTTTCAGAATTTCTCTGGAGAGAAATTCTTTGGGAAGTCCAGAGAAATTTTCCGGATCGAATTTTTTCTGAATCAATGTTGAGGGACCTTAGACATTATGAAAATATTTGAATATCCTTTATACCATAAAATCTTAATACCAAGAACTCTAAAAAAAAAATCCCCTAATTTATAACAATTAAGAATGGCCAACGATTATGTATTATTTTGGTAATTGTTAATATTCTTTCGATGTTAGTTGAAAAGCTAGTTAAGTGGCTTAAAAAAAGTTTTTATTTATTTATTTATTTTTTTATAGAAAAAAGTTAAAAGTTAAAGGTTTTAAAAAGAAATAAACCTAATTTGTTTTACAAATTCATAAGTTTCTTTTTCTAAAGACTTTTCAGAGTGACAAAACTAAAATGAACTTTTTGAAGGGAAATAAATATTACCAGATAAGCTATGATTTTTTTAGTAAAATAATTTTTTTTGCCAGTAAATTGATGTTTTAGCTAGTGACAAATGAAATCTAAACTTTCTATTTAGATATGTATACCGTAAATTTATAATTTTTATCATATAATAACATAATCTATATAACAATGGAAGGGTTCATTTGAAAATGTCTTTGAAATTAATGGTTCAGACCTATCTAATTTAAAAAGCAATGGCTCAGATTTATTTTTAAAAATATCTCTCTCGCAAACTATCTTTAATGATTTAGATTTGTCCAATTTAAAAACAATAGCTGAAATTGAAAAGAGTTTCAATGGTCTAGATTTATCAATGACTAAAATTCAATGGTCCCGATTTGTTTACCTATGAACTCTCACCAACCCACTGCACTTTACCAGGCAAGGCACTCTTTACATCATATGTATTTATGAGCAAAGCTCTGAGAAAGCTTTGAAGAAGGAAGAAAGCTCTGAAGAAGGAAGAACAAAGCTCAATCGAAAGCTTTCTTCTCTACCATCACCAGGTAAGGCACTCTTCTCTCCTCACTTTCTTTTTGTTTTTCCATTCATTTTTTTACCTCTGTTTTTTTTTCATCATCCTGTCATCCCCACCTTCAGTTTGAATGCTAAACAATGGCTCAAATTTTTTTACCTTTAGCTTGAATGCTAAACAATGGAAGAATATAATTTTTTTTTTTTTTTTACCTTCAGTTTGAATGCTAAACAATGGCTCAGATTTATTTTTCTCTTCCCTGGCTTCACCCATGGTTTTTTTCTGAAGCAAAAAAAAAATTCTAAAGCAAAAAATTTTGTCTCACATTCGGACCACACTGAAATTTAAACATTAAAGGGTGTCTTCCTCTAATAAGGCTTGAGGTTTTTTGAAAATGTCTCAAAATGTATCAAAGATACATTTTGAACGAAGGGTTGAGATTATACTTATCAAACATCTATGGGTCAAGATGATTTGTTTGTTTTAGCTTTTTTCCTCCAAAATGTGTCTCTTCACTTACTCTGTCTCTCTTTCCCATGTTAAGAGATAGATTCATCTCTCTCTCTTCTTACATACTCCACCAACTCTCCATTTTCCTCTCTGGTTTTAGCTCAAATTTTTCTCTCAGTTTCGGTTTTGCAATCTCCAGCAACTCTTCATAGGTGACACTCCTATTCTTCTCTGCTCTTTCACTTTTCTAGCCTATGAAATGGGTTTCTATTTCTGTAAATATTGAAATGGGTTACAAATATGATGGATTTTGATTTCATTGAAGTAGGTTTCTGTTTCTGTATGTATTTTAGAAAATATGATGGGTTGAAAATTTACATTTTCTTTTTGTATATTTCTATTTCATTGATTACTTGCAAATATGACGGGTTTATATATTTTTATTTCATTGATGGGTTTTGTGTGTGCTGTTTTCTGACCACACTGCCAAACAAGTACTTTACTGGAGAACACCAATAGAATAGATTGCGTCCGAACGACCTGTTATAGAAAGATGAGACTCCGACGGTGGTTCGTCCACCCGGGGGCACTCCGACGATCAAGTCAGTAATCAATATCTCTCAAAGATAGCCATGTGCTTAACTCATAAGCCAGAATACAAAAAGAGTACCTTAGACCCATGAGGGTGCCTTACTTTTATAGTCAGCACTGACCTGATCTCTGTAGAAGCCTAGCTTCAATGGACTCTGGCTCAATGCCTATCTTGGACTCCCAGTTAGATAGAGATAAACTCCCTAAAAGCTTCATCCTTATCCAGACTGAGGCACTTTTCCATTCTAGGACTCTTATCCATTATCCACTTATCTCGGATTTCGGTATCTCCGCAAATAACCTCGGCCTAGTCGAGATCACCTCGGCATCATGACTAGGACACGTGGCACCTTGGCTGGCACTTTGGTGCCACCTTGGCCATGTGTTGTTATTCAAAAAATATGTCCCCATAACTGCCCCCTAGGTTCTATTACCTCGGCATCCTGAGGTGATGGAACCTATATCATTCAAACCATATAGCACGTCGGCTAAGCTTACTCTATCCTTCATTGCCGAGGTCATCATTCGTTGGCTCCATATGACCAAAACTTCAGTGTGTTTTATCAATGCCTCTTGAACTAAGAGCCAAGTTTTCAAAGTTCCTTAACCGAGATCGTTCCCTTAGCCGAGGTCTTTGCTTCATTAAATCAAGAACTCCAACAGTTTCTACACGCGTATGAGCTGTCACGCACAGTAACTTAACCGTTTTCGCCACGTGTCTCCTCTTTATTGAACCGTACCTGACACACGCCATCAAGTCGCGTCGTTTTTGAGTGCGCCGCCTGACAGGCACATCGTCTTAGGCACATTCAATACCATTTTGCCACCTTTTCGTGTTTTGATCAAAAACACTTCTCTTTCTTCGTCTTTTCACTTTCACATCTTCGTCTTCTCCCAAGCTCTCTCTCTAACTTTCCGCCAAACCCTCCATTTTTATTCTTGCGAAGCTTTTTGCAACTACTTTCATTCTTCCCCTCCGGCGAGGCTTTCAATGTTCTGCCACTCGTACCACCATCGTTCAACTCCGGCATACCTCACACCGGCGTCACTCCCTCTAGTAAGTGGCTGCTTTCCCTCTTATCAATTTGTGTTTTTCTTAAAAAACTCCACTGCATTGTTTGCTACCATTACGAACCTGTTCATGTTCTTGATTATTAATTTGTGCGTTGAATCCTACCATGTATTGAGCATGTTTGTTTCATGATTTTGCTTCTGCCCAATCTCTTCCAAAGTACACACACACTGCTCACATACTTGTTTATTTTGCCACTGTTCTTGGCCTTGTACACATTTTGTCACAGTGTTCTTTGAATTCTTGCTTGTCTTCTTGAGTCTGAATTACTGTTGTTTTCTGTTTTCTTGTTGTGTTTTCCAGATTTCTGCTTTCAATTCTTATTTTCATAGTCTTAAGTTTTGGGATTTGTTTTAGAACTCCTATCCTTAGGAAAAATTGAAACGAATTCCTCCTAGATCTTGAAAATCCTTTCCCCAGTTTCTGTTTTTGAGTTAAGCCGAGGTCCACTTAAACCCAAATAAAACACTTGCTTCTGAAATCCAACACTTTGTCCCTCTTAGCCGACATCATGGGTATGTTTAGGTGGAGCGTAGACACCCCTGCTAAGCTAGAATACTTTAGGCAAGAGTTCTCTATCTCTGCCGACATTCATCTTAGGTTGGTTGGGGAGGAGAACTCCATTATGCCCAAAGACGATTCCATGCCCTTTCCAGTAATAGCCTTTATAGAGTGTGGACTTAGGTTCCCTCTTAACATCCTCTTCCGAGAAGTCCTTCACTACTATAAACTCAACCCAATGCAGCTAGCCATTAACTCTTACCGAGTTATTAATGGTATCATTGCCCTAGCTAGCCGAGAAAAAGCTAGGATAACCTTAGCCGATATCCAATACTGTTATACAATGTATGGCCTGAAGTCAGAAAAGGGCTATATCTATTACCTTAAGTTGAGATCCACAGAATACAAACTCATCGCCGACTTCCCAGACTCCAACAAGGGTGCTGGAGACGATTATTTCATTGTCTCGGGCAGCTGGGAGTTCCCACCAGATGACGACCTTCACTTCTACTCCTTAAGTCGAACAGTGTTCAGAGAGGGGAATGGTAAGAGCCAAGTGTCACTTTACTTGCTTTCAAGTCTTTTATTTATTGCTGATACTTTTGTATATTCTAACGTTTGCTTGTTATACTTTGCAGTCCTTTCTCAACCACCAAAAGACTTCCGCAAAACATTTTATCCCAGCAAGGATTTCAAGAAATTGTTGGGTTTGCCAGTTGACCAGCGAAAAGCCCCTTTGCTGCTTAACCACATCCCAACTTACAAATCTGTACTACCTGACGTCCCAAAAAAAGCAAGTCTCCTCCTTCTACTACAACTCCTTCTACAACTTCATCACCTCGGCTAGATCAAGGCTCCACATCTAACCCAGCAAAGTAGCCATCAACTTTTGCTCCACAACTGATTTCACCCTCTCAGCGCCAACGCCGACGTCGAGCTCTACTTCTTGCCCCCGCAAGCAGAACTCGTAGCCGAAGACGCTGAAGTACTGAGGCATCGGCTTACGATCCAGCCAACCCACCAACCGCACTTCCAGTGATCCGTTTTGGCACTAAAGTTACTGATGTCGTTTTTACCAACGAGATGGGGCGAAAAAAGGCCATTGTTGAAGACCTTGTTGCCGACATCCCCAATGTCGTTACAGTATGTAGACACCCCATTTTTGACCGTCCTCAAGATTTGGACGTCATCGTTTGAACACTCGATGATCATCCATGTTTGTGTTCGCTTTGAGTTCCTGAAGGTCTTAGTTGTACGCCTTGCCTTGGAGCCTCTCAACTTGTCTGTTTTGTGCTTGGTTGTGGACCAAGGGGCTTGTAGCTTTACTTTTTGGGGAAGAGGGTGGCCTCTCGGCCAGCCCTAGAACCCATCGGCCATGGATTGTGTCCATCGGCCATCAGTGGTGGTCGGTCGGCTACACTGATGGCCGGTTGGGCTCATTAACGGCCGATTGGCCTCATTAACGGCCGGTCGGCCTCCTTAATGGCCGGCGGCCTTTTTTCTGCTTTTTCAGATATTTTATGTGCCAGCTGTTGAACACTGAAATTATCTTATGGAGGGATGGAAACAAGTTTTTAGCTTGTCAATGAAGCTTTGGCTTGCATTTTTTATATAAGGGGAGGTCCCTCCCCCTTTAGAGGGGTTCAGAAATTTGAAAAGCAAAAATTCTATCTCTCTCTCTCTCTCTCTATATATATATATATTATGCTTGAAAGTATATTTTCTTCACATATTTGCACTAGAACACCTAGTCAAACACCACTACCTTGTTACTGAGGTGCTTGAGGGTCTATTTGGGCTGTTGAAGGTTGGTCTTTTTTTGGCTCAGAAGTTGCTGTTTTGAAGTTGTGCTTTTGAAGTTGTGCTTTAAGGGTGAGAATCTACCTCTTTAAGCTTTGTTTTTGTAAATTGGTTTGGCCACACTTGCATGCTGTTTTTGGCTTAGCTTTCAACTACCAAAATCTCTTTTTTTAAGTGTTAAAGGTGATTGTTTGAGGCCCTGTGGGAGTTAGGGGTGTTTCACCCCCTTGTGTGTCTTATTTGCTTAAGCCTTGTGCCATCTCCTAAGGCTTTTGAGGCACCCTTTGTTTGGCCTTTCTACCACTGAAACTCAGAGAAATTTCAATGGTAGAAATCATGTTTTGAGGTCCAAAGTAAGAGGGGGTGGCCTCCCCCTTTGCTTCTTGGTTGCATGTCTTGTTGGCCTACTTTGTTGAGCATGTTTTTCTACCATCACCTGACTTGATCTTAGTCTATTTTTGACCTTATTTCAGCATGTTATAACTCTGTTTTGGCCTGGTTGAGTCACCTCTTGCATGCTTTTTGCACTTGTAGTGTTATCTTGCTTACTAGTCTACCATGTGTGATGATTTAGCCTATCATTCTACCATGAGTTAGCTTGATTCTAGCATGCTTTTGGCTCTGATTTAGCATGCTTGAGGACTGTTTTGAGTGGTCTTGGCCTCTTGAGCTTTGCTTTGTATTGCCATAGTGAAGGTAGCTTCACTAGTTTTGTGTTTCAAAGTTTTTAACATGCTAAGCTTGAGGTGTTTGCATGATTTGGCATTATTTCACACATGATTTCAGTTCTTGTAGCTTAGCCACACTTTCACATTTTTCACTCTTTCAATGTGTTTGAAAGTTGAGCTTTGTACCTGTCTTGCGAGCCATCATTTGAGCATACTTTTTCTTGCTTTTCATGCTGTCATTTCAGCTATTTTTTGCCACTGTTTTGGCATGCTTGGGGTCTGTTTAGGGCTGGTTTAGTCCTTTGAGCATTGTATTGCATGGTGCTAGTGTTGTGTCTTTCACTAGTTTTTGATGCTTAAGTCTCTTAGCATGTTGTTTGCATTGCATCGTGTTCAACTGGATGTTATGTTGAACACAAGGTGGATTGGTTCACTTCATACTCAAAGTGATGAAAGTGAGCCAATCCCTTTTGTCTCCATTGCCTTTGTTCTTCCATGATAAGGTAGTTGTCTTAGAGTCTTGTTTATCTTGCATTTATTGAAATATGTGCAAGTTGGATCTTTGGCCATCATGCATTGCATGCTTAATTGATGGTTTTGGATCCAATGGTACCTTTCCTTTGAGCTTGAGACATGATAAGGAGGGTGACTGTACACACATTTCCTTGCAAATACATTGCCATGCCTCTGTTTGCTCTCTGTTGCAGCAAAAGGAGGAAATGCAGGGAAGAAGTGGCCAACCGGCCACAAGTACTAGCCGACCGGCCATAAAATCTGCTGACCGATCACCAGTTCTGGCCGATGGCCACCAATCATGGCCGATCGGCCATCAATGTGTTCTTGAGATCAAAGAGAAGCAATCTGGAGGTTGGCACAATTTTCAGAGGTTCAAAGATATGCAAACAGAGGCATCTAGAGGCAAGGCAATGGATTTTCGGGAGGAAGCAATCGAGCATGCATGCCTCCCTCGCCCGCGAGGCCGTCCTTATCGCTTTATTAGCTAGTTGTAGTTAATTACATGTGCTGTAATTGATTTAGCTTAGTTCATGTTGTAACATTCTAATTAGCTTAGAGTAACTAGTTATTCAATTTGGTTTGTAAATAATTAATTAGCTAAGTTAGTTAATTAGTTGGTTTGTAATAAGTAGCTTAACTTAGCGTAGCTAGTTAGCTTACTTATTCGGATCCTCCTCCGAGAGGGCAAATGTTGTAATAAGGGTGCGTGTGTGTATGCATGTCTTCTAACCCCACTTCTTTCTCCTTTTTACTTATTAGCTTTCAATGGTTAGTTTAGGGCATATTTCGATTAGCATCCTCATGCTTGCATGCGTGCATCATTCATTTGTATTGCATGCACCAGGCTCGGTGCATCATTCAAACTGCATTGTATTTCAATACACTTACTTAAATACGTGTTTCAAAGCATGTTATCAAGTGTTGCATTTCATATGCCATCTTAGATAGCCGAGCCTATTTAGTTGCATTTTGCATGTGTTGCATTAGGCATCTGGTATAGTTAGGATCATGCATGATTTCTAACTAGTTCTCTATTTTGGCTTGGAGTACACGGTAAGTGTTTACGCTTTAGCATCCTTGCATGAGTGTGAGTGTTGCCATGATAGCATGCTTGCCATGAGACTATTTGCTTAAGTGCTTAAACTGCTTGAATGCTTGTGGGTGAAGGCTTGATTGCCTGAATTGGAACAACTTGATGATTGTGAGTTTTAAGCCCACTTGAGGTGGCAAAATCATGTTTTAAGCCCACTTAAGGGTGGCAAATCCGCGCTTTAGCCTACTTGCGAGTAGCACTTTCAAAACATTTTCACAAACAAACATGAGTTGTTTTGTTCCAATTCTCGTGATCTAGTCTATACTTGTATGTTGTGCGCATCACATAGTAAGCTAGCTAAATAACCGGAGTAAGAACACATGTGTTTTCAAAACAACATATCATGATTAGTAGATGCTGATCCTTTGATCGGGCGAGCGGGGGTGCTCATTTTATGACCTTCCCCCCTCGTACCTAAGTTCCCGAGCTGAGGCAACTTTGGTGATGACGGACACGTGGCCTTTGGCACAAGTCAGGGTTTCCTAAATTTCCTAAAAACAAAACATTTAGGTGGCGGCTCTGTAATCTGGCAAAGCAGTCCATGTTTGGCACTTCTTGATTAAAATCGATTTTCCAAAATGATTTGCCGAATTTGGACTCTTTGGTGATTTATCAGTCTTACATTGCACTTTGTAAGACTAAATACAGAACCGTGACAGGAGTCTAAATTGTAGTAGTTATGAACCCAAATCTGCGCCCTCTCCGAAACGGGGGGCGCGCGAAGGACGTTCGAGCGGTCTACACAGTGCAATCTTCTCATTCTCAGTCCCAACCCAAACCGAAGCCAAGGAGGCTGAAGAAGGCCCAAGCAAAGGCAACGATGACTCAGATCGACTCTGAGGACACCTTGTCAATCTCAAAAATGGCTGAGGCAGAAAAAAGTTCCTCCACCGTCAAAAAGAGGCCCGCCGAGGCTGAACCCTCCGAATCCACCAAGTCAAAGAAGCCGAGGTCGGACTCAGTAGCCACCTCGGGTTCTCTCAAATCAGATGACCTTTGGGCCCCCTCCATTACAATTAAGGATAAGCCAGTCAGAGCTGGTGATAGTGCCTCTGATATTGAGGTCGGCGTCGCCCTCTCCACTGTGCTGCTCCTTCCCAATGACCTCAACCGAATGGCCTTGGTCAGCGAATATGAAAATTTCACTTTGATGGTTCAGCATTCTGTACGGGTAAATCTCTAACACTTGGTACTCTTCATTCTTTGTCTTCAAACTTAAAGATTTTACTAACTTTGTTCCTTGCATTTCTTTTAGGCAATCCAGCATGCCCAATCCTTTGCGATACAAGCAGAGGTAATGAAGAAAGAGCTGGTCCACAAGACCAAGGAGGCTGCTGGTTTGCTCAAGACCATAAATAAAGCCGAGGCCAAGATGAAAACATTGATAGATCAGGCCAAGGTAGCCAAACAAGCCCAAGACGAGGCCGATGAAAGGGCGGGGACTACTGAGGCTGTCGTTGAGGTCCTTAAGGCCGAGAAGAAAGAAGTCGAGGAAAAAATAGTGGAAGCCCAAGCCGAACTCTGGGATGCCCTGGCCATCAAAGCCGCCGAGATCAAAGCAGTAGACGAGAAGGCCTATGCCGAGGGGGCAGTCGACGTCCGCAAGGACTATAAAAAACAAGTAAGAGAGGCATGCAACAAGGGTTACACCCTTGGTTGGATGGCTGCTTTGAAGGAGTTGACTGTCCCTGTGGACTCTCCTCTCAGAGACATAGGCTGACTTGCGCTGCCGTTCTTTCCCGCTTCAAGCCAATCCGAGGCTAAGGCTGGGGAGGAAGAAGAAGAAGAATAAGAGGAGGCCGAAGACGAAGAGGTCGAGGTGGCTGATGCTGAAGTTCCTGCTGGGGTCAAGTCCCCAACTCTGAATGAGCAAGTCTTAAACTTGACTCAGGATGAAGAGGATGAGGTTTCAAAACGTCCCTCACCCCAGAAGACAACAGTCGAGGTGCCAATCGCTGAGAAGAGCATTGATTAAACTCTGCAAGAGACTGACGCCAAGCTCGAGGCTGAGAAGGCTGCCAAGAAAAGTTCACAATTGTCTTCTGAGGCAGAGACACATCTTGCTGCCGATACCGAGTAGTCTAGATACCAATTGTTGCTTTTTTACTTTGTATTTTCTGTTTTTGGAGTTTATTGTAACTTTTTGGACAATGTTTTAACTTTAGTTTGGCCGATGTGCCCTTTCGTATCTGAACAACTTCCTTATTTGAATGCAAGTCCTTTTTCTTGACTAAGTGTTGATACTTGTCTTTTCTTTACTGTCTTGTATGATTCCATACTTAGAATAATTTGCATGTCTTCAAAGTACACCTTAACTATGCAATTTCCTCGGGGTAAAATATTTCGGATATACCCGCTGACTGTTTATCTCGGCCATGGCTTAACGCTTGAAAACATATGTAAAAATATTTTCACAAGTGTTTATTTAAAACTTGCCACTTCACTTTTAATTATCAAGACTTTTGTCTTCAATTGTCTCAAAGCTGGGTAATCTAGTCATCTCGGCAACTAGGAATGTACTTCTTTGTAATATGACATCGGCGTATCTTTAACTTGTAAATTTTTTTGAAAAATTTCAACAAGTGTTTAAGCCAACTCTAGCTTGTAAAATGTTTGACAAGCCTTCCCTTGTCAAGCTTTTAAACTTTCTTTATCATTCTCCAGCTCTTTGCCCCCTAATGTGAACTTACGTTTCACTTATGTTTACATTAAGCATGTACCTATGATCTTGGTGCCGAGGTCAGATTTAAACAGAGATTGGCCGAGGTTATCAACCTCAGTTTCTCTGTTAATCTAACAGACATGTACTTAGTATCATTCAAAGTTTTAATTCTGTCGACACAGCAAATCTAGGTTAATTCAACTTAGTTCAACTCTAGTATATGCAAGTATAATTTCAACTTTGCTGTATAATGAGTCTAAGTTATTCGTCATGTTTCAATCAGAAATATCGCCAACTCAGTTTAACTCTATTATATGCACGTATAATTCAACCCTGCCATATAATAAGTCTAAGTTATTCGTCATGTTTCAATCAGAACATCGCCATCTTAGTTAATTGTTTTACACAAGTTTGAATTTAAAGAATCGAACTAAAATTTTATTATTTACTTCGGCTAATAACAAAAGACTTTAAAAAACAAAAAAATTAATGATAGAAAAACTTCATGTTGCAAGTATTCTAGGGTCTTGGTAACTCTTTGTCTTCACTGTCTTTAAGCCGATATGCTCCAGTGCCCAGGACCGAGATGATTCTATAAGGTCCCTCCCAATTTGGGCCAAGCTTGCCCTCTTTGGGATCTTTTTTGTTGCCGACGACCTTTCTTAGGACGAAGTCCCCGACTTGAAACTCTCGTGGGTTGACCTTCTTATTGTAAGCCTTAGTAAGCTGCTGCTGGTATGCCCCCAGCTAAATTGCTGCTTTCTCCATTTTTTCTTCCAAAAGGTCCAGATCTCGAGTTAAAAATGAATCACTAGTCCCATTCTCCACTTCCTGGGTTCTGACCCCTGGGATGCCGACTTCTAATGGGATTACTGCCTCTGTGCCATAAGCCATGGCAAATAAGGATTCCCCAGTTGATCTTCTCGGCGTAGTCCGATATGCCCAAAGTACACTGGGAAACTCTTTCACCCACTTCCCCTTTGCTGCTTCCAGCCTCTTCTTAATCCCATCCAAGATAGTTTTGTTGGATGCTTCTGCTTTTCCATTGCTTTGAGGAAAGCTTAGGGTGGAATAGTAGTTCTTGATTTTGTACTTTGCACAGAAGCTTTTGATTAACTTACTGTCAAACTGTGTACCATTGTCTGCTATTATCGCCCTTGGGATCCCAAACCTGGTGATGATGTTCTTCCATATGAAATTCTTTACATCAATGTCCCGAATCTTTGCAAGGGTTTCAACTTCCACCCACTTGGTGAAGTAATCTGTTGCCACTAGCAGAAACTTCCTTTGTCTAGCCGCTTGAGGCAGTTGTCCAAAAGATCCATGCGCCATTGGGCAAATGGCCAAGGGCTGGACACTAGGTTCAAATCTGCCACCAATTGGTGTATCAAGGGTGCAAACCTCTGACATTTCTCACATTTTCTAACATAAGCTTCAGCATCTTTCTGCATATAGGGCCACTAGTACCACTGAGTAACGGCCCTATGAGCAAGTGACCTGACCCTAGTGTGGTTTCCACATACTCTTTCATGTATTTTATACAAGAAGTCTTTAACTTGTGAATGATGTACACACCTCAAAAGGGGTCCAGTAAAAGATCTTCTATAGAGATGTCCTTCTGCTGTCAGACTAAATCTTACCGACTTCAGTCTAATCTTGTGTGCTTCTTTATAATCATCTGGTAGTTTCTCATCTCTAAGGAATACGATTATCGCATCCATCTAGCTTGGTCCCATCTTCACACACATTGCCTCATGCTCTGTGTTCGGTGGTTCTACACTTGGACCTGACAAGTAGTCAACTATTATTGTCCTTGTCTCTCCTGGTTTCATTGCACTAGCCAAGCTGGCCAAGGTATTAGCATGGCTGTTATCATCTCGGCTAACTTGTTGTAGTCGGCAATTTTGAAATAATGCTATCAGTCCGCCTACCTCTTTTGCATAGGCCATTATTTTTTCATCTCGGGCTGCGTATTCGCCCGTTGCCTGGTTGACGATAAGCTAGGAGTCACAAAAGCCCATCACCTCATCGGCTTCCATTGCTACTATTAACTTCAACCCTGCGATCAGTGCTTCATACTCTGCTTCGTTGTTTGAGGCTTTAAACCCTAAACAAATGGATTGTTCCAGCATCTGCCCATCTGGTAATACTAGCACTACTCCTACCCCCGCTCTTTGTTGGTTTGAACTTCCATCAATAAACAGGCGGAAGGAGTCACCGACGTAAATACTGAAGGGCCTGAGTTTCTTTTCTTTCCTCTGTTCTACTATCCCCAGCTGGGTTTCTCCTTGTTCACCTGGACACTTTATACCCCGGATCAACGGAGCTCGATGTATGATAGCGCCTGGTGTGAACTTGGCCACAAAGTCGGCCAAAACTTGGCCTTTGATTGCTGTTCTGGGTCTGAATTCTAGGTCATATTAGCCCAACACCACTGCCTATCTGGCTATCCTGCTTGTCAGATCTCCTTGTTGCAACAGGGACTTCAAAGGATGCTCAGTTAACACCACAATCTTGTGGGCTTGAAAGTAATGATTCAGCTTCTTGGAGGCCATTACTAAAACCAGTGTCAGCTTCTCTAAGGGTAGGTATCTGGTCTCTGCATCTGCTAGGGTTTTACTTACGTAGTAAATTGCCATTTGTTCTCACTTTTATTCTCTGATTACCACTACACTCACTGCATGCTCTGAAACCACCAAGTATAAGAGCAGCTCCTCTCTAGGTACTGGATTTGAGAGAACTGGAGGGGTGGTCAAGTATTTCTTCAAGTCAGCCAGGGCGACTTCGCACTCTTCTGTCCATAAAAAGTCTGTGGGTTTTTTCACTAAACTGAAGAAATGTTTACATTTGTCAGAGCTTCTGCTTATCAATCTATTTAGGGCTGCAGCCCTTCCAGTCAGTATCTGCACTTATTTTGCCGACGTTGGGCTCTTTAACACCAAGATGGCCTTGATTTGATCCGGGCTTGCCTCAATGCCCTTTCTAGTGATCAAGTATCCCAAGAACTTCCCTGACCCAACTCCAAATGCGCACTTTGATACATTGAGTCGGAACCGGAATGTCCTTAGGATATCAAAGACTGTCTTTAGGTTGGCCAGATGATCCTCAGGTTCTTTGGTCTTCACGACCATGTCAGCAATGTATACCTCCACTGTTTTGCCTATTAGATGTCTAAACATCTTAGTCACCAATCTCTAGTAAGTTGCTCATACATTTTTCAACCCAAAAGGCATCACTTCGTAACAATACAGTCCTTTTGGGATGATAAATGTAGTCTTTTCCTCATGTAGGAGGTACATGGCTATCTGATGGTAGCCCCAGTAAACGTCCAGAAAGCTCATCCTTCCATGTCTTGAGGTGGCATCCACCAATTGGTCAATTTTGGGGAGTGGGAAATTGTCTTTGGGATAAGTCTTGTTCAGGTTGGTGAAGTCCGAATAAACCCTTCACTTCCCATTCTTTTTATTCACAACAACCGTGTTTGATAGCCATGTTGGGTAATTTACCTCTCGAATGGCTCTGGCCTCCAGAAGTTTATCCACTTCCTCTTCTACTGTCTCAACATGCATCAATGTAGGCCTCCTTACTCGCTAGATGACAGGTTTGGCTGACCTGTCGACATTCAGTCTATGGAAAGTGACCTCGGGGTCAATGCCAAACATCTCGTATGGTGTCCAGGAAAACACTTCAAGGTTTGCTCTCAAGAATGCCTCTAATTCCTTTTCCTCTTCCTCGGCCAAGCCTGAGCCGAGAAGAAAGAAGCACTCTTCATTCCCTTGCTGGACTAAGATCTTCTTTAGGATTTCCTCACTTTTTTCGGCTGGTTCTTTGCCGACGTCCTCAAGGACCTCTATGTCCTCATCCTCAATATCTGCTATTTCTGCTTCTCGTATGTTGCAGGTGGATTTCATTACTGCCATGGAGCAATTCTTTGCCTGTACCTGATCTCCTCTGACCTCCTCAATCCCATGTTTTGTTGGGAACCGCAACAACTGGTGCAATGTTAAGCGAACAACCCCCATTGCATGCAGCCATGGCTTTCCCAGGATAGCATTGTAAGGGGAGGGGATGTCAATTATTGTGAACTCCATTTTTACGTTCTTGGTGCTAGCCTGCACCTCCAAACTTATTGCTCCCAGGGGCCACGTTGGTACTCCGTTGAACCCAACCATTGGACTATTGGATTGTTTCGGATCATCTTGGTGAAAGCCAAGCTCCTTGTAACACCTGACATAGATGATGTCACAAGAGTTGCCCTGGTCGACTAGAATTCTCTTTACCTGGCACTCTCCAACCTGGAGGGATATTACCAATGCATCGTTGTGTGGATGCTGCACCATCTCTAGGTCGTCTTCAGTAAAGGACACCATTGGTCCTTGGCACTCATCTGCCATAGGTCTTTTCTGCCGGACCTGATACACATGTTGCAAGTGTTTTACCTTCTGAGTTTCCCCACATATCTCGTTCTCATTCAGCTTCGAGTGAATCACATTGATCACTCGAGGTCCGCCTGCTTGCAGTTATGGTGCTAGTGGGGTGGTGCTGCTGCTGGAGCTTGAGGCAGTCTCACTTGTTCCTCCCTTGTCCTGGCCTTATCTACCAGGTCCCTTAGATGACCTTGTCTTACCAGGTCTTCCAGATGTGCTTTTAGGGCTCTGCACCCTTAGGTTAGATGTCCATCCTCATTGTGGTAGGCACAGTGTTTCCCCAGACTTCTTCCTATAAATTCACCAAGAATCTTCTCTGGTACTCTATAATAGGGCTGATTCCGGATTCTTTCCAAGACGTTGTAAACCGGAATCTGGAATACGGTAGTGACTATTTGTGCAGCCCTCAGTCCTGTCTTTTACTTGTTGTATCCAGTGTTACCTCGGCCTCGCTTCAGCGAGTCGTTTCTCTTCTCTTGTTTTAACGCCTTTGTCCCTGACGTGTCCTCCTCGGCCCTCGCATACTTATCTATCCTGGCCATTAGTTCCTCCATACTTTTTGGCAGTGTCTTTGCTAGTGATTTTCGAAGCAGGCAATCATCGTTTAGGCCATTCTTGAAAGACACGACTGCCACCTCTTGGTTGCACCCTGGTATTCGGTTGAACACCTCATAATACTTTTTGGCATAGGACCTAAGGCTCTTATCCTGGCCAATTCTCAGAGCCATCAGGGAGTCCACCCTCAACGGCTGTAGTTTGTTTTTCACAAACCTGGCCACGAGCATCTCGACCAGGCCTTTCCAGCTTTTCATAGTTCCTTTCAACAACTTGTGAAACCAGTCTGATGCGATTTTCCCAAAGGATGAGGGGAACACCTTGCAGAGCAACGGCTCGTTCCCGGTGTGTAGTGCCATTGAGTTTAGGTACAAGCCGATGTGAAAGTTAAGGTCAGACTTATCGTCCTATATCTGGAATCTCGATATGTGGAGCCTCGTTGGGGCCTTAAATTTGCCCAATTCTACCGAGAACGGCGTTCTTGGCTTAACCGGAGAGGTTACCTCGGCATCTTGTCGTTTTCTCTGGAGGTAATCTCTTAGATCCTCTTTGGTCCGTCTAGGAGCTCGATTATCAATGGATTTTAGCCTCTTTGGTGCGCTACTCCCGGTGTCGTTATGGGTCCTCTTGGACCTCTCTCCGTTAGTTGCATCGAAACAAAGTTCCTTTCCTTGAACATGCCGATGTTTTTTGAGGTTAGCTTCTTTGGTACGATGTGTCCTCAGAGAATCTCCCTTGATTGACTCTCCTCACCCGACCTCCCTTGAAGGCCGGTGAGAGTGTTCCTTGGTCCTAGTGTGCTTGGGGATTGTAAGGACTGTTTTCTGCCCCCTTTTCTGGGCATTGTTCTTGGCCGCTGGAATCGGCGTGTCTTATAACGGAAACGGTGGCTGCATAACGTTGTTCTGCATCATGAAATTGACGACTGATTGCTGGTCTGCCAATTTATTCGCCATTCCCTTTATCTCTCCGTCCCTCCACACGCATCTATCTTTCCATACCTGGAAGTCATTCTCGTTGTAATACCCGCTTCGGTCTGCCTTCTTTGGTACGTCTCCCTCCTGGCCAACGTCCTTCTCTCCAGGGTTCTGATCCCGAGTTTCTTTGTTGCAGTTATCCTCTTCTACGTTAGGGTCAATGTATTTACCACTCCCAGTAGGGATGTCGTCCCCATCCTTTTCTTTTTGTTTATCGTTGGCCATCTATTCTCCTTTCTTTCCCACAAACGGTGCCAAATTATATGTGCTGTTTTCTGACTACACTACCAAACAGGCATTCAGCTGGAGAACACCGGTAGAATAGATTGCGCCCGAATGACCTGTTACAGAAAGATGAGACTTCGGCAGTGGTTCGTCCACCCGGGGGCACTCCGACGATCAAGTCAGTAATCAATATCTCTCAAAGATAGCCAATTGTGCTTAACTCACAAGGCAGAATACAAAAAGCGTACCTTAAACCCATGAGGGTGCCTTACTTTTATAGTCAGCACTGACCTGATCCCTGTAGAAACCTAGCTTCAATGGACTCTGGCTCAATGCCTATCTTGGACTCCTAGTTAGATAGAGATAAACTACCTAAAAGCTTTATCTTTATCTAGACTGAGGCCCTTTCATATTCTAGGACTCTTATCTATTATCCACTCATCTCAGATTCTGATATCTTCGCAGATAACCTCGGCCTAGCCGAGATCACCTCGGCGTCATGACTAGGACACGTGGCACCTCGGCTGGCACTTTGGTGCCACCTTGGCCACGTGTTGTTATTGAAAAAATATTTCCCCACAAAAGGGATGGAAGAAAAATTAAATACTCTCATAGAAATCTTCATAATTTTTCTCTACTAGTCAAAATGTAGAACTATTGCAATACATGATTTTGTGGTTGATTCTATATAGTAATTTTGCATTGACAAAGGTTAATTCTTATGGATTGTATTGCCCACTTTTCCTACTAACAACTAAGTAAATTATAAAAAAAAAAATATAAATTATACTAATGAATAAAATTTTAGCAAAACTTAATTACAGAAATTTAATTATTAAATTTGCATTTTAAAATGTGAAAACAAAATAAGTAAAAAACTACAATAAAAATTTATAAAAGGGCTCACCACACTATAACTGGATAATTACAAATACCTTTTGTATTATCTATATAATTACAAATGCCTTTTTCAATACACATCATAAAAAATTATACTACACAGTAGCTTATTTACTCCAAGGAGTAATACTCTCATAAAAATCATAAAAAAAATTTTAAAACAAATTTTTAAAATAAGTTTAAGTTTTTTCAAAAGTCTTGATAAATATCTAAAAAGTCTTTTTTTTTTTTTGAAAAATTACAAAAATAAAATTGAAAAAGCTAAATAAACTGGACTCTTTTTAAAGAGAGAGAAGCCTAAACATTTTAAAATAGCAATTCAATAAAAAATCAAATTAAAAACAGTTCACTAAAAGCAAAAAAAATAAGGGTCATCAAATAAAAAGGGTTAACTTTTTAATGTTCCCTTTTCCTTTCAATCAACAAATTCCCTTCAAATCCTAAATCCAAATACAGCCTAAGAGAGATGGGGAAAAAAAAAAAAAATAGGGCCTTTCATATTACAAAATTAAACTATAACAAAATCTTTGTAAGAACATTCATTAATCGGAACATTCATCTGAAAGAGTTCATTCATTAATCTAGAACATTCATTAACCTACTGCAGTTCAAGAAAGAAAGTGAGGAACTAATAAAGAATTGCAAGGGAGAGACTTTGTAACCTGAGTATCTGCTTGAGAAGTCAAATTAAAGAAATCTGAGACAGAAGGATAAAAAGAAAAACACAATTAGTAAGAACACTCCTCAACACTAAAAATGTACACGAATCTATTTTCATATTTGATGAATAAGAATATGACCATTGATGATTAATGAGAACTTCTACCCATTTGATTAAGATGAAATAAAAATGACTGTTGACATGAAATATAACCGTAAGAAGGCAGAATGAGATTTAATAATTGCCATAAAGAAAAATTAATTGACACATAATTAACAACCTCATAACATATTTTAGTTAACAACCTACTTTAAGAAGTTCGTGATTGCATGAATATCACAGATGGGGAAATTGAACTATTACAGGATAGAAGAAAAATTATTATTTTTTAACATCTTCAATATACATTAAAAAGGATAGAAGAAAAATTAAATACTCTCATAGAAATCTTCATAATTTTTCTCTATTGGCCAAAATGTAAAACTATTGCAATACATGATTTTGTGGTTGATTCTATATAGTAATTTTGCATTGACAAAGGTTAATTCTTATGGATTGTATTGCCCACTTTTTCTACTAACACTAAATAAATTATAAAAAAATATAAATTATACTACTTATGAATAAAATTTTAGCAAAACTTAATTACAAAAATTTAATTACCAATTTTGTATTTTAAAATGTGAAAAAAAAAGTAAAAAACTACAATAAAAATTTATAAAAGGGCTCACCACACTGTAACTGGATAATTATAAATACCTTTTGTATTATCTATGTAATTACAAATGCTTTTTTCAATACACATCATAAAAAATTATACTACACAATAGCTTATTTACTTCAAGGAGTAATACTCTCATAAAAATCATAAAAAAATTATTAAAACAAAATTTTAAAATAAGTTTAAGTTTTTTCAAAAGTCTTAATAAACATCTAAAAAGTCTTTTTTTTTTGAAAAATTTCAAAAATAAAATTTACAAAGCTAAATAAACCGGACTATTTTGAGAGAGAGAGAGAGAGAGAGAGAGAGAGAGAGAAGCCTAAACATTTTAAAATAGCAGTTCAATAAAAAAAACCAAATTAAAAACAGTTCACTAAAAGCAAAAAAAAGGGCCGTCAAATAAAAAGGGTTAACTTTTTAATATTTCCTTTTCCCTTCAATCAACAAATTCCCTTCAAATCCTAAATCCAAATACAGCCTAAGAGAGATGGGGAAAAAAAAAAAAGAAAAAAGACCTATCATTTTATAAAATTAAACTGTAACAAAATCTTTGTAAAAAAAATAAAAAATAAATAAAGAATAGTTATTCAGGCCCAAAAGTTAGATCTACTTTTTATAGGTCTAGTGATATGTCAAGAATCAACCAATTATCTTCTTGACACATCACTGGGTCTATAAAGTGGGTATAAAAAATGAACTTGTATATCATTATTTAAAAAAAAAAAAAAAGTGACATAAGTATTCACATAATTCATCATACATTCCAACTATTAAAAAAAACATAAGTATTCTCTAGAAATTTAAAAGCTATATACCACGATACATAACTATACACACTATATTAGACTTCTTTCTAAACCAAACATGGGCATACCCTAGTACACATTATATTAGACTTCTTTCTAAACCAAACATTAAAAGCTTAATGTTTAATCTAATTATTGAAAATTCCAAGACCAAACATGAAAATTCCAGAGCATTAAAGAAATCTAAGAGAGTTCATTCATTAATCCAAAACATTCATTAATCCACTGCAATTCAAGAAAGAAAGTAAGGAACTAATAAAAAGTTGTAAGGGAGAGACTTCCTAACCTGAGTATTTGCTTGAGTAGCAAAATTAAAGAAATTTGAGACAGAAGGATAAAAAGAAAAACACAATTAGTAAGAGCACTCTTCAACACCAAAAATGTACACGAATATATTTTCATGTTTGACGAATAAGAATATGACCATTGATGATTAATGAGAACATCAACCCATTTGATTAAGATGAAATAAAAATGATTGTTGACATGAAATATAATTGTAAGAAGGCAGAATGAGATTTAATAATTGCCATAAAGAAAAATTAATCGACACAGAATTAACAATTTCATAACATATTTTAGTTAACAACCTACTTTAAGAAGTTCATCATTGCATGAATATCACATATGGAGAAATTGAACTACTACAGGATAGAAGACAAATTATAATTTTTTTAATGTCTTTAATATACATTAAAAAGGATAGAAGAAAAATTAAATATTGTCATAGAAATCTTCATCATTTTTCTCTATTGGCCAAAATGTAGAACTATCGCAATAAATGATTTTGTGGTTGATTCTATATAGTAATTTTGCATTGACAACAGTTAAATTCTTATCGATTGTATTGCCCACTTTTCATACTAACAACTAATGTATACCACCAAAAAAAAAAAAATTTATAAAAAAATATAAATTATACTACTTATGAATGAAATTTTAACAAAACTTCAATATAGAAATTTAATTACTAATTTTGCATTTTCAAATGTGAAAAAAAAGAAGAGTAAAAGACTACAATAAAAATTTGTAAAAAGTCTCACCACACTGTAACTGGATAAGTACAAATATCTTTTGCCTGATCTATATAATTACAAATGCCTTTTTCAATACTCTCATAAAAATTATACTATACAGTAGTTTATTTACTCCAATGAGTTATACAACACAGTAGCTTATTTAATCACAAATATCTTTTCTTCACCCATTTTTCCATACTGCCCATTCAAAAGTTATATTTATTTATTTTTAATTATATGTTTTATAAGCAATGAAACAGTGAAGAAAGTTAAAACTTTCAATTTCCTTTTCCTTCCTTTTCTCAGATACCAAACAACAATGCATAAGATTCAAACTTCCTTTTCCTTTCTCTCTCTCTCAACAATCAACAGCCAAACTGAGAGATAGAGAGAAAGAGAATCCAAAAAAAATAAAATAAAGTGGGTATAAAAAATGAACTTGTATATCATTATTCAAAAAAAAAAAAAAAACATAAGTACTCACATAATTCATGATACATTCCTATTATTTAAAATAAAATAATAATAAAAAAAAAACATAAGTATTCTCTAGAAATTGAACAGCTATATACTAAGATACATAACTATATACACTATATTAGACTTCTTTCTAAACCGAACATTAAAAGCTTAATGTTTAATCTAATTATTGAAAATTCCAAGACCAAACATAAAAATTCCAAAGCATTAAAGAAATCTGAGAGAGTTCATTCATTAACCCACTACAATTCAAGAAAGAAAGTGAGGAACTAATAAAGAATTGCAAGGGAAAGACCTCCTAACCTGAGTATCTGCTTGAGAAGCAAAACTAAAGAAATTTGAGACAAAAGGATAAAAAAAAAAACACAATTAGTAAGAGCACTCATCAACACTAAAAATGTATACGAATCTATTTTAATGTTTGATGAGTAAAAATATGACCATTGATGATTAATGAGAACCTCAATCCATTTGATTAAGATGAAATAAAAATGATTGTTGACATGAAATATAGCTATAAGAAGGAAGAATGAGGTTTAGTAATTGCCATAAAGAAAAATTAATCAACACAGAATTAACAACCTTAAAACATATTTTAAGAAGTTTGTATGTGCATGAATATCACAGATGGAGAAATTGAACTACTATAGGATTGAAGGCAAATTATAATTTTTTTATGTCTTCAATATACATTAAAAAGGATAGAAGAAAAATTAAATACTGTCATAGAAATCTTCATCATTTTTCTCTATTGGCCAAAATGTAGAACTATTGCAATACATGATTTTGTGGTTGATTCTATAAAGTAATTTTGCATTGACAACAGTTAAATTATTATGGATTGGATTGCCCACTTTTCCTACTAACAACTAATGTATACCACACCAAAAAAAAAAAAAAAAAAAAAAAGATGTAAATTATAAAAAAAATATAAATTATACTACTTATGAATAAAATTTTAGCAAAACTTCAATATATAAATTTAATTACTAATTTTGCATTTTAAAATGTGAAAAAAATAAGTAAAAAACTACAATAAAAATTTATAAAAAGTTTCACCACACTATAACTGGATAATTACAAATATCTTTTGTCTTATCTATATAATTACAAATGTCTTTTTCAATACTCTCATAAAAATTATATTGCACAATAGCTTATTTACTCCCATGAGTTATACTACACAGTAGCTTATTTAATCACAAATATCTTTCCTTAACCCATTTTTCCATACTTTCCATTCAAAAGTTCTCTTTATTTATTTATTTTTAATTATATGTTTTATAAGCAATGAAACGGTGAAAAAAGTTAAAACTTTCAATTTCCTTTTCCTTCCTTTTTCTCACATACCAAACAACAATGCATAAGATTCAAACTTCATTTTCCTCTTTCTCTCAACAATCAACAGCCAAACTAAAGAGAGAGAGAGAGAGAGAGAGAGAAAGAGAGAAAGAGAATCCAAAAAAACAGAGATCGAAGTACTAACCAGAGCGTCGAGAAACAATTTGCAAGTAAGAACAAAACACAATCAGAAATCAAACAAAAAATTGAAAAAGAACAAAATAAAAATCACAAAAATAAAAAATTTTGACAAACCGTTTTGTCAACCCATATTTGGTGAGTAAAAATATGACTATTGATAATTATGACCATTGATAATTAAAGAGAGTCTCAACCCATTTAATTAAGATGAAATAAAAATGATTCTTAACATGGAATTCATTTTTCCTTAACTCCTATTTGAGAGAGAGAGAGAGAGAGAGAAGTGGGTGTTGAAACCCAATTGATTATTAAAGAAAAAAACATAATACAGAATTTTATTTTGTATTTTGAGACATTTGATAAATTTTTTAAAATCCCTTAACATTTTTGTTTTTATTATTAAAGCTCATCCTCAACTGCAGCATTTAATAGATTATGGGTTAGTTATCAGTCCTTTGAGAGCTTTGGTACCTTATTAGAGGAAGACACCCTTTAATGTTTCAATGTCAGTGTAGTCCGAATGTAATTGTCATTGGTAGGGTTCAGTGAGATTTTTGTTAAAGAATTTTTTTTTAAAGAGAGTCTCAACCCATAAGATAAAATAAAAATGATTCTTAACACGAAATTCATTTTTCCTTAACCCCCATTTGATATATATATATATATATAGAGAGAGAGAGAGAGAGAGAGAGAGAGAGAAGTGGGTGTTGAAACCTAATTGATTATTAAAGAAAAAAAATACAATACATAATTTTATTTTGTATTTTAAGACATTTGATAAAATTTTTAAAATTCTGACAAACTGTCATTTTGTCAACCCATATTTGGTGAGTAAAAATATAACCATTGATAATTAAAGAGAGTCTCAACCCATTTAACTAAGATAAAATAAAAATGATTCTTAATATGAAATCTATTTTTCCTTAACCCCTATTTAATAGAGAGAGAGAGAGAGAGAGAGAGAGAGAGAAGTGGGTGTTGAAACCCAATTGATTATCAAAGAAAAAAACACAATACAAAATTTTATTTTGTATTTTGAGACATTTGATAAAATTTTTAAAATCTCTGAACATTTTTGTTTTTGCTATTAAAGCTCATCCTCAACAACAACATTTAATAGATTATGGGTTAGTTATCAGTCCTTTGAGAGCTTTGGTGCCTTATTAAAGGAAGAAACCCTTTAATGTTTCAATTTCCGTGTGGTCCAAATGTAATTGTCATTGGTAGGGTTCAGTGAGAATTTTGCTTCATAATTTTTTTTTTTAAAGAGAGTCTCAACCCATAAGATGAAATAAAAATGATTTTTAACACGAAATCCATTTTTCTTTAACCTCCATTTGATAGAGAGAGAGAGAGAGAGAGAGAGAGAGAGAGAGAGAGAGAGAGAGAAGTGGGTGTTGAAACCCAATTGATTATTAAAGAAAAAAACACAATACATAATTTTATTTTGTATTTTGAGACATTTGATAAAATTTTTAAAATTCTGACAAACTGTCATTTTGTCAACCCATATTTGGTGAGTAAAAATATGACCATTGATAATTAAAGAGAGTTTCAACTCATTTAACTAAGATGAAATAAAAATAATTCTTAATATGAAATCCATTTTTCCTTAACCCCTATTTGATTGAGAGAGAGAGAGAGAGAGAGAGAGAGAGAGAAGTGGGTATTGAAATCCAATTGATTATTAAAGAAAAAAACACAATACAGAATTTTATTTTGTATTTTGAGACATTTGATACAATTTTTAAAATCTCTTAACATTTTTGTTTTTGTTATTAAAGCTCATTTTCAACAGCAGCATTTAATAGATTATGGGTTAGTTATCAGTCCTTTGAGAGCTTTGGTACCTTATTAGAGGAAGAAACCCTTTAATGTTTCAATTTCCATGTGGTCTGAATGTAATTGTCATTGGTAGGGTTCAATGAGATTTTTGCTTCATAATTTTTTTTTAAAGAGAGTCTCAACCCATAAGATGAAATAAAAATGATTCTTAACACGAAATCCATTTTTCCTTAACCCCCATTTGATAGAGAGAGAGAGAGAGAGAGAGAGAGAGAGGTGGGTGTTGAAACCTAATTGATTATTAAAAAAAAACAAAATACAAAATTTTATTTTGTATTTTGAGACATTTGATAAAATTTTTAAAATTTTGACAAACTGTCATTTTGTCAACCCATATTTGGTGAGTAAAAATATGACCATTGATAATTAAAGAGAGTCTCAACCCATTTAACTAAGATGAAATAAAAATGATTCTTAATATGAAATCCATTTTTCTTTAAACCCCATTTGATAGAGAGAGAGAGAGAGAGAGAGAGAGAGAGAGAGAAGTGGGTGTTGAAACCCAATTGATTATTAAAGAAAAAAACATAATACATAATTTTATTTTGTTTAACATTTGATAAAAACTTTAAAATGTTTAACATTTTTGTTTTTGCTATTAAAGCTCATATCCAACAGCAGTATTTAATAGATTATAGGAATTATTATCACAAAAAACAAGGTGCAAAACAAAATGGGCTTTTGATTATGCCTTTTTGATTTCTATAAACAGTTCTCGCAAACAGCCCTATAATGCAACAAAATCAAACCAACAACAGAATGCTAATGTTTCAATCCCAAAATAAAAACCCATGACATCAGCACCCATTTACTCAAAGAAATCTTATTCAATAATTTTCTGAAATCGTCAAATTTCTAAAATCCTCATAGGTTTAGTTGATGAAACCCACAATATGAACCCAAAATCGAAACTCATTTCATAAAAATCCAAAATCGAAATATAAACCCATTTAAAAAAAAAATATATATATACTAATTTCATAGGAGAGGAGTGAGGGAATAGAAATATAATTAGTTGCAAGTTCCTATGCAAAATATATATATAAGGCTTTATGGAGTTGACATGTACACTTCGAGAATAGAAATATATATATGCTAAATATATACTTCATAGGAGAGCAGTTCCTATGCAAAATATAAACCCTTCTCATTTCAGGACTTTTCTTAAGTGTGCAACCCTCAAGGTTGCACATCATGTGCCACTTACACAAAAAGTGTAAGTGGAAGGTGAAAACAAAAAGCAGGACTGAACACAGAAAGGCGTAAGTGTAAGGCGTAAGTTGCACACCATAACAGTACCCCTCATTTCATAGGTTTAGTTGATAAAACCCATCAATGAAATAGAAATATATAAATTTATCATATTTGCAACTAATCAATGAAATAGAAATATATAAAAAAAAAATGTAAATTTTCAACCCATCATATTTTCTAAAATACATACAAAAATAGAAACCCACTTCAATGAAATCAAAATCCATCATATTTGTAACCCATTTCAATATTTACAAAAATAGAAACCCATTTCATAAGTTAGAAGAGTGAAAGAACAGAGAAGAATAGAAGTGTCACCTATGAAGAGTTGCTGGAGATTGCAGAACCGAAACTGAGAGAAAAATTTGAGCTAAAACCAGAGAGGAAAATGGACAGTTGGTGGAGTATGTAAGAAAAGAGAGAGATGAATCTATCTCTTAACATAGGAAAGAGAGACAGAGTAAGTGAAGACACACATTTTCGAGGGAAAAAGCTAAAACAAACAAATCATCTCGATCCATAGATGTTTGATAAGTATAATCTCAACCCTTCGTTCAAAATGTATCTCTGATACATTTTGAGACATTTTCAAAAAACCTCAAGCCTTACTAGAGGAAGACACCTTTTAATGTTTAAATTTCAGTGTGGTCCGAATGTGAGACAAAATTTTTTGCTTCAGAAATTTTTTTTTTTGCTTCAGAAAAAAACAATGAGTGAAGCTAGGGAAGAGCAAAATAAATCTGAGCCATTGTTTAGCATTCAAACTGAAGGTGGGGATGACAGGATGATGAAAAAAAAAAAAAAAAAGAGGTAAAAAAATGAATGGAAAAACAAAAAGAAAGTGAGGAGAAAAGAGTGCCTTACCTGGTGATGGTGGAGAAGAAAGTTTTCGATTGAGCTTTGTTCTTCCTTATTCAGAGCTTTCTTCCTTCTTCAAAGCTTTCTCAGAGCTTTGCTCATAGATACATATGATGTAAAGAGTGCCTTACCTGGTAAAGTGCAGTGGGTTGGTGAGAGTTAATAGGTAAACAAATCTGAACCATTGAATTTTAGTCATTGATAAATCTAGACTATTGAAACTCTTTTCAATCTCAACCATTGTTTTTAAATTTGACAAATCTAAACCATTAAAGATAGTTTGTGAGAGATATATTTTTAAAAATAAATCTGAGCCATTGTTTTTTAAATTAGATAGATCTGAACCATTAATTTCAAAGACATTTTCAAATGAACCCTTCCATTGTTATATAGATAGTTTATTTTTTAGAAATAAATGCAATAAAATGAAAAGTTATAATTATCATATCAATTTTGATTTTTTTCATCGATAATATATATTAAAAGTCTTATAAAATAAATAATTTAAATTATCAAAACAAGGGATTGTTTTAGAAAGTTGGTTAAAAACTGACTCTTTAACTTTTTTAATCTATTTTGTTTTTTTGAATAAATTATATAAGAGATAATATGAATCAAAATATATTAAAAAGTTAAAAATTGGATTTGAACCAACTTTCAAAGAATACAGATTCGTAATGGATTCCACAACCCACTCAAGTTCAGCCAATTTATTGATGAAACGTTGTCCTATACTTTTTGTTTGGGGCCTTGAGTTACCGCCATTGTTTTAGTAGGGCAGAGAGATTCAGACCCGAGTGTGAATGGCAAAGAACAGTAATGTACGGGTGATAAATGCAAATATGATAAAATATTAGGGGCCATCAGGTAGGGCTGCAAACGAGCCGAGCCGAGCCGAACTTTAGTGTGTTTGGGCTTGTTTATTAAGATTTTAACGAGCTCGAGCTCGAGCTCGAGCTGAATAAAAATTTAACGAACCGAGCTCGAGCCGAGTTGGCTTAGGCTCGACTTGAGCTCGAGCCTGTTCACGAACCTTAACGAGCTAAAAAATTTATAAATTCATACTTGCATGTGAGACTAAAGTTACAATTAAAACTTTGATTATACAATTATATATACAATATATATATAAACATACTAAAAAAAAGTCCATATTTTACTAAAATAATAATATCTACTACCACTATTATATAAATATACTATCTATAGTTAAGTATTATTTACATTTATATTTTTTAAATATATAAATAGCATATTTCTCTTATTTTTATACATAATTTTATATTATTTAATATATAAATAATAAATATTAAACGAGCCAGCTAACGAGCCGAGCTTTAGACTGTTTGGGCTTGTTTATTAAAAATTTAACGAGCTCGAGCTCGAGCTCGAACGGCAAAAAAAATTAACGAACCGAGTTCGAACGAGCTCTTACCGAGCCGAGCTCGAGCTTGTTCATGAACGGCTCTGTTCATTTGCAGCCCTTCCATCAGGACAAACAAAAAGATGTGCCCTCTTTATTTTTTTAACGAAAATATATATAAAAAAATAGAGGCGTGATATGATAAAAAAAATAAAAAAATAAAAAGATAAATCAGCGTGTTTGTTTTTATTTTTCAGAAAATACTTTTCAGAAAATTTTACGTTTTTATTTTCCGTATTTTTTTTTACTGAATTTTTTTTAATATTTTAAGCAATTTTTTTATTTTTTAGAAATATCTAACATAAATACATCTAAAAAGTAAAAAAATTGTAAAACAAATCTTTTAAAAATTCACTAAATATCAAAAATACAAAAAAAATACAAGAATTCAGTACATTTTTTGTATTTTTATGTATTTATTAATTTTTTAAAATATTTTTTCACAAATTTTTTACTTTTTAGATACATCTAACTAAGATGCATTTAAAAAAAAATAAAAAAAAGGTTTAAAATTTAAAAAATATTCACTAAAAACAAAAGAATACAAAAATAAAAAAATTCAATTTTCAAAAAACTTAATTCAGAAAACTCAAATCAAATACACTGAATTATTTTGTGTAGGTCAAACTTCGCCTTACACATACCATCACGTTGTTTCCAAAGAGTTAAATCTGACGGACACAATGAAAAGCCCTCTTTCCAGATGAACGGCCACAGATGACCTTCCTCGTCTTTATAGACGAAAAAACCAAAGATCCAAACACGTACATCTTTGATTTGGGGGATTGGGATGTGTTTGGTGTGTGGGAAAGTGAAGGGGAGAGAAAGAGCCAACGGGAGCTTTGGGTTGGGAGTGGTAGGAAATGCCTCTGAGAAAATGGAAAATTTGGAGGAATGGCTTTTCCTATTCCTCCCATACCTAGGGTTTCCGATCGCTCCTCCCCTTTCCTTCTCTCTCATGGAAAATCTTCTTCTATATACCGCCGTCAGATCTTTGGCTTGGATCTGCACTTTGTATACTTCTCAAATGCCTTTGCTTTTCATTTTATTTTTGTTCAAAGCTCATTATGTTGCCATAGATCTAGCCTTGTTCATATTTTTTTTTAGTGAGTAAAAGTTTCATCTGATGTATATATTTAAATGGTCAAATTTAAATTTGGATAAAAAAAAATTGGGTCATAAAGTGATCTTTCTTTAATTTGTGGAAAAAAGTGAGCAAAATTTATTAAATGTTGATGAGTTTGTAGCTTCTGAATAACAAGTAGTGAGAAATATTATGACTGGTTTGGATTGGGGGTTTAGTGGAGAAAACTCTTATCATTTGAATGATTAAGGGTATGAGAAATTGTGAGAAAGAGAAATTTTTAAGCTCTGTTTGGTTGTGCTCTGTAATCAATTTTCTATCCGTGTGTTGGAGCATGATGTTTAGTTTCGTTTTCAAATCAATTTTCTACACTCTGCAGAGAGAACTCTGATGCACAAGCGCCTTTTTTGTCCACTCGGATGTCCACCTGGATGTCCGGCTGATTTCTAGATTTTTTTTTTTTTTTTTTTTTTTTTTTTTTTTTTTTTTTTTTTTTTTGCAATTGATTTACATAATCGGGACATATTTTTTGAAATTTTTTATGTGCTTTAAAATAATTTTGAGTTGTATGTTTAGTTATGAGTTGTAAATTTTTGTATCACATATCAAATGTCACATCAATAATTTTTCACTCAAATCAAATCTCTTTTTTAAAATTATTTTTAAAACTCTTTACCAAATAAATTTTTTACACTCAAATCATAATTCCACAGCATACAAACTCAAAATACAATTCATATTCTCAAATCACATTTACAAAACATAACCAAACGCTACCTTAAATTTTTAAATATCAAAATGATGATATTTGATAAGAAACTAAAATTGCTCTTTTATAATATATATATATTTTTTTATAATACTTAAATAATCTCTTTAAATACAAAGTAAATAACTTAACCTGACACTAATTGTTTTTTATTTAATATTTATCTAAACAAAATGATGAGAAAACAAGATTATCATTCATTTTCCTTTTTCAACTAGGTTATAATTTTCCTGTGTTTCTCGTTTGAAAAATGATGCAGGGTGTCTTTGTTTGAGAATTGTCATTGATATTATGTTGCTCTAATGTTTGCAAAATGATGCAGGGTGTAATTTTAGAGGTCTCTAGCATTGTTGTTTGCTTTATGTATTGGTTTTTTGGTCTTTTAGTTGAGTTAAAAAAAGTCTCATTTGAGATGAATTTTTTTGAGTTTTTTGATTTTTTGAGAAAAAAAATGAAATGATTATAGTTTAAATGTAATATTTTATTTTATTAGCTTTTTAATTTATTATGTTTTTTTTTTTTGTGTGTGTGTTTATTTTAATCCAAAAAGTTTATACCAAACATAACCTTAATGTATTCAACAAATTCTTTTTGAGCAGATTCTAAATGATGGAAAATTACAAGAAACTCTGGTTTTAAAACAAATTGAACCCCACCTTAATGGTTAGGTTCAACTTGATTTTCTGACTTTTTATATTTTGGTTTTGATTTCAAATTTTATGGAGGCAGTCATTGTGGCAATGGTGGGTATTGGCAGTAGGGGGAGGTGTTGATTCATTTCATATGGATGGAGACAACATATATGAGAGGTGTTGGCACAATAAGTTTAAATCTTTTAAAGTAATTTTTTTATATGGGTGAAATTTTTTAAGTAGTTATTAATATTATTGTACTCTCCATTTAGTATTATTATATCTTTAATTTTTATAAAATCAAATTTTAACTATTTAAAAATACACTTTAAAACATCTAGATTTAAAATGGTAAAGACGGTGGTAGATGTTGACAATGATATCAATGGATACATTTAGTCCGTTGAGTTACAAACCACCCATAATTTGCTTCAAGGGTTCAAGATCCTTCGATGGATGACTAACAAAGTCAGGATGAAGAAATAATAAAGAAGGTGAAAGAGAAGCAAACAAAAAGGTTATGGTTTAGGGCTGGGGTTGGGTGAAAAAGGTGGAGTTGTAATTTCATAATAAGAAGGGTAAAATGATAATTTTATATTATTCATTAATTTTGTTAATTTTTTATTGTTGAAAGATAAATTGATATAATTCTATCAAAATTATAAAATTAATTGTAATTTTTTTCTAACTTTCAAAGGTTCATTGAAATTTACATTATTAAGTTGTGCCAAAATAAATGCATTAATTGCTTTGAAAATTATTAGAGAAAAGAGCGGTAACTCGAATATCGTGCCTCGAAAATGGCCCGAATTTCTCTTTTTTTTTTTTTTTTTTTTTTTTTTTTTTTTTTTTCCTTCCATCTCAAGCTGAAACTGATTTCAGAGAAAGAAAGAAGCAAGAGAAAAAGAGGAAGAGGGGAGAAGAAAACAAAGAGAGGGGGCCATGGACGGAGATCACCACAACCCGCCATGGACGGAGATCGCGAACCACTCAAACCCAATCCACCGCCATGGGCGGATGATTTTTTTGATTCAGTGGGTTGATTTGGGGTTTGGTTTTGATTTTTGATTTTTGATTTTGATTTTGTTTTGATTTTGATTTTGTTGTTGATGATGGATGTTGTTGTTGATGAGATGCTGTGTTGTTGTTGTTGCTGATGATGATGCTCTATTCTTCTCCTCTCCCTACTCTGTTCTTTTCTTTGTTTTTCTTTGATAATTCGTAAAAAAACAGTAAACAGATTCGTTACTGTTTTTTAGATAGATGAAGAGATCAGTGGGCATCATTTTCAGAACAGAGGAAGAAGAGGAAGGAAGAGAGGGGAAGAAAGGAGGAAAAAAAAAAAAAAAAAAGGGTGCCAAAACGACGTCGTTTTGGCACCTCGAGCCATTCGGGGCTGGGTAAATTCAAGCTACGAATCGCGGTTGAAATTATTAAAACTATTCAATTTCCACATCATTTATTAATTGTCAATTTTCATATTATTTTTTTAAATTTTAACGCAAAAATAACGAGTCTTGAAAATTTAAATTAATAATTATTAATTAAAAAATCACTTAAAATTGTTATAAGAGCACTTACTAATTTATCCAATGCAACATTTCTTTCGCTTTTTTGTTTTGTTTTTTAAATTTTTTCACCCAATTTAATAATTCAAATACAATCCTTCTTTTTTTTTTTTTTTGGTTATGAATCCAAATGCAACCTAAAAGGCAATAATGTGAGTTATCGGTATGAAATGGCGAAACTGTTTAGGCTTGTTTGGGCAATTAAAAGGCCCACCAAAGTTCTACCAAAGCTCCACGATTGGCCCATGAAAATCCCAGGCCTCTGGCTAATCTGATTATGGCCTAGTTAAGCTACATTGTTGCACATTGTAAAGGTGAGTATCGGCCCATTGGTTCGCTCAGTCCAATTTAACATTTTCGGGAGTTGAGAATAATATTTGGCCCGTAAATTTGGGATGGATTAATATCTTACACCCCTTTAATTAAAGTTTTGGATTGAGTTTGGGAATCAAACTTGTAGCTCTGACCCAGCACAGTTCAGTTGCAATATATATTATTTTGTTATTGTTTGTTTATGTAATATATTGAAAGATATATAAATCCTTCTAGGGTTCAGTTTCTTCTGTATGTGTTTACTATGAAAAAAAATATAAGGATTCCGATTTAGTAACTAATTGATGAAGTTTTTGAACTTTAATCTATGCCTATGTAAGACTGTAAATGAGTCAAGCTGAGCCGAGTCGAGTTTTAGTGTGTTTGGACTTATTTATTAAGATTTTAATGAGTTTGAGCTCGAATTTGAATTCAAAAAAAATTTAACAAGCCGAATTCAAACCTATTCACGAGCCTTAAAGAGTCAAAAAATTTATAAATCCATACTTGCGTATAAGACTAAAGTTATAATTAAAATTTTAATTATACAACTATATAAACATACTAAAAAAAAGTAAATATTTTACCAAAATAATAATATGAGAATTTTTTTTTTAAGGTCCCTGATATTAAGATTTTATAGAATAGAGGACATTTATTATTTCATAATAGTTAAGGTCCCTCAGCATTTTCACAGAGAAAATTCGACTCAGAGAAATTTGGTCCGATTCAAAGAGAAATTTTTGAGTTGGAAGAAATTTCTCTGAGTCAAATTTTCTTTGTGAAAATGTTGAGGGACCTTATCTAAAAAAAAATAAAATATATTGGATCTCTCCTACTACACAAAGTTGGAGAGGGATGTTTTACTAATTTTTCCTAATAATATCTACCACCACTATTATATAAATGTACTATCTATAGTTAACTATTATTTACATTTATATTTTTTAAATATATAAATAACATATTTATCTTATTTTTTATACATATTTTTACATTATTTAATATATAAATAATAAATGTAAAACTAACCAGTTAACAAACCGAGTTTTAATTTGTTTGAACTTTTTTATAAAAATTTAACGAGTGCCAGTTCGAGTTTGAACACAAATTTTTTTTGATGAATTGAGTTTAAACAACCTCTTACTGAGTTGACACCCTAAATATTTAATTAATACCACAATTAATCATGATAATATTAATACTAGTGGGAGTGATAGTAAACTAAAATAATTTAATTTATTATACAATTAACTAGGGTCAAGGTAAGATGAAGGCAAAATAATAATAATAATAATAAGAACAATAATAATGGAAATAATAAAATAACTAAGCCATACGTGCTGTGTAAATTAATTTACTATTGTGATTATCAAATATATGATGAAGAGAATTATTTGGGGGCTAAATTAATCATTAATTAGTGTGAGAAGATTGACATGTATAGATTTAGTTAAACAAATCAAGTAATAATTAATTACGAAGATTTGTTTTTAATTGAGAGGATTTGCAAATATTGCTAAGAAGATGAAAGCGAAACCATCTGTACGTCTAGGTCTAGAGGGGAGGTGATTCATCACTTAGGGCTGTGAAGTTGAGGCCAGCGGAAAAACAAAGAAAAAAAAGAAAAAAGAGAGAGAAGGGCATCAGAAAAGAGAGCGAGGGAAGGCCCGAAAAACCAACGAACATAGAAAGGGAATAGTAAGATTCAATATTAAGATGAGTTATATTATACCTTGAGTTATCATAATATATTTTACGTATGTTTTGGGTTACCATAAACTATTTTACGCAATCTATGTTTTATAAATTATATTAATATTTTGATTACGTTAATTATTTTCTAAACTCTATTTGCTTAAATTGAAACCCATGGATATGTTTGTTTAACTTTTAGAAATTATTTGACAATGGTTTTATAAACAATTATGTTTTATAAGTATTACCACGGAGTCCCATACCTTGGGGGACTTGAATAATCATTGGCCTCTGTTTGGCTACTTTGTGGTCCTCTGTTTGTCCACTTTGTGGTCCTCTGTTTGTCATGGATCCATTGACTTATGTTCTGACTGTCACTCCTGTGACATCTGTTCTATACCGTGGTTATGATTATTTATTTATATAATTTTTGTATTTCAATTTCTGTCACTTAATTAATTTGTTTATTCAAATTAAGTTATGTACATGTTTTGGCTTAACTAACTATTCATGGTTGTCTTGTGTTTCCTATACTCTTGATATAATATTTTTGACTCTGTTGTGCGCTTATAGCTGTTACCCTTTCCGGTGATGAGATGTAAAGAAGACCCGTATCCTCGTGTAGTGGAACCCGCACAAGAATTTGATGCTGATCCATTATTTTGTTTCCTTTTTTTCTTGTTTCTTTTCTTCTCTTTGTTTTTTTTCCTAATGGCCGGTCATTGAGTAATAAAATAATAAAAGGCCTATAGATATATTCTCTCTTATTAAAATAGTAGAATAAAGAAAATTTTCTATTTAATTATTTTTATTTGCCTCCGCCTGTGCCATTTAATTTGCTACGATTAGAATAAATTAGTAAGTTGCGATTCTAAACCTAAGCCCCCCGGGGTTGGGTCGTGACAGGTGGTATTAGAGCAGTGGTTCTTTTTTGTTTTTTCTTTTTTTTAAAAAAATTCATTTTAATTTGATCAAAAAGTTCAAAAAGTTATAAATAAAAAATATAAATAAAACGATATGGCTAGATACCGATAATAAAATAAAATGACTACATAATAAAATAATAAATATTTACCTGCGACGTTGGGCATTTTATGTAAAATCTCATGGTTATTCTGGTGCTGTAGAAATGTCTGAGCTTAACTTTGATGAGGCATTTTGAGAGGAGCTTGAGGCTATCAATTTAGAAGATATTTTAGCAGAGCACCCAGCAACCGCCTCACCGGAAGGATGGGGAGACTCGGAGGATATCGTTAGGAGACTACACCCAAGCCTTGCCCAATTGATGGGTCGGCCAATATATATACAAACCGATCCTACTTGTTACGCTCCAAGAAAATATACAATAATAGTGCATTGATCTCTACTCTTTATGATAACAGAAGTAATTCTTTAACATTTGAATACATGATCATAAGGTTTTCTTTTTACAAAATAGTTTCACGTGAGGATATACATTCAATTACTTCTAACATAGGAATCTATGGCATGGAGAATATTCTGTCAAAATAAATAAATGCCCTTAAGGGCTACAAATTCTACGGCTTAAGCTCGATTACACAAAAATGGTTACTCGAACCCATACAGATATAGCCCTTGGATTACAAAATATAATCATAACAAAATAAGAGCCTTGTGCTCTCAACATGCACATCTACACCCTTAGTTCGGTGAAATCGCTACATTTTTCCTAGACCAAAATTCCGTAGGGTGAGCATAAAGCCCAGTAAGAAATTCTTAACAAAGTATATACATTTTATACAAGTCCCATGAAATGAAATATACATGCCATGCCATGCAAAGTATCATTTCTTTTTATCATTTGAAAACCAACATGCACAATGAAAACTTGAAATTTCAATAGATTCAATGATTTAAAACTAAATTCATGGGGCGGTAAATATGACTAACTAGGTTGGTGTTTGGAAGTAAGCATAATTAGCACTACCAAATCCCTACTTTACCGGTAGCTAACCAGAAGGCACGTGGTACCTCCTTCGTGCGTGTTTTCGGTCTTTCACCCTGTACACTCAGGCCAACTTAATCGATTTCATCTACACTTCCTATCCGGACTTACCAACGTATTTACCCCAAAACATTTCAATAAAATCTTATTTCACAACATTCCTTTCTCAATGCAAAGTTTCAAATCCCAATTCAATATTAGTAACAAGCAAAAGTATTGAAATGCCAATACAACAATTATCAATGCCATGAAACACCCTTTCCATTTTCAATTATTCCATGCAATGTTCCCATAGAAATCATAACACTCATTTCTCTTTTCAATGACATTCCTCACGATAGCCATATGTTCATTTAAATTCTTCAATGAATAATCAACAATCTCACATTTCATGCATTCTCAACGATTTAATCATTTCATAACCACATCAACATTTTGAGCAATAACTTCCCAAAATTAACAATTCTCATATTCCATGAAATTTGTCATTTATTATATAAAATAAGAGATTTTTCAATCATTCATTCATTCATTTTAACATGGTAATAGGTAAACACCCATAAATTTTCAACATCTCTCACAAAAATCTCAAGTTTTCTAGGTTTTTGCCAAAACTAGGCATTTCTTCATCTTACAAAAAGAAAATCTCTCCAAAGCATCCTTTCTCACAATGTAGTCAAGCTCTCAAAAATTTAAGAAAAACAAAGTGAAAACCCACTTTCAACATCATCACCACATATGAACCAAAATCAAGTTCCTATACTTTCCAAAAGAGTTCCAAATCAACATAATCTTGCAAAAATATATATATATATATAATTCTAAAAAAATCTCTACCTCAAGTTTTGGAGAAGAAAAGAGATGAAAGCCCCAAATCCAACGGTGTCGAAACTCGATCTTCACCGCACACAACGAAGCCTTCGCTTAGCTCTCCAAAATTAGTGGAGAATGTTGGATCAAAACTCCAATGGATTTAAAGAAATCAAGGTTTTGATTTTGTTTGGTGTAGGTAAATGTAGAGAGAAGGAAAAGAAATGGGTTTATAGAGAAAGAGAGAGATATGCAAAAAGTGATACATATACGACCCAAGAAAAGAGAAAAAGGCAAATTTTCGAACTCAGATTCGTCCCGCACGTACGACAACCCCCTCCGCACGTGCGGTGCTCTTTCCCCGCACTTCCCTCCGCACCTGCATATAATACAGTAGCCAACCCAGGACTTCCCTTCCTCATCGCACGTGCGGTCTCTCCTTCACACGTGTAGCCCAAGCCCCCCGCATGTGCGGCCTTGCTCCTAGACAGAAAATTCACTAACTCAACCCGAGACACCCCGGATCCAACCTTACACCCTCCGAAACAAGCGAAACTCAGATTCGAAATAATTAAGAACGAGAATTTTGAAAGCAAGTTCACAAAAACAATTGACCCAACCGCTAACAAAACCTCGCATTAAAATCCGATACTATAACGAGAGTAATCCCAACATAATTCAAAGGGGATGAGACGAATAACATACCCGGTCATCACAACCTCCCCACCATAGGAAATTTCGTCCTCGAAATTCAATCAACCTCTCAAATAAATAAAAAGAGACAACAAGCGATCTAAACTACACTATATACAATTTCAAATCACAATTTCTATTTTCAACCAAAATTCACCATTTTCGTCATGGTTTCCAAGTGTCTTAGTCACAATGTCAACAACAACGGTTCATAAGCATGAAACTTTCCAACAAAATAATGGCAATTCATAGTAATCTCATGCCTTAAAATAATAATACACGTAACAACACATGATTAACAACTTTGATACATTTCCCTTAAACGCTAGGGAATATTACAAATTAAACAACCAAGAATTTTCAAACAAATCTGAATAGTTGGAGCGGGCTTCCGCCTCCGGTTCCCAAGTCGCTTCTTCAACCCCATGGTGTCTCTACAACACCTTAACCAATGGTATAGTTTTGTCCCGTAACACTTACTCTTGGGTATCTAATATTTGAACCGGTCGTTTTTTGTAAGAGGTGTCCTCATCTACTTCTAATTCAACCCAATCTAGTATATGAGAAGGGTCGGGTTCATACTTTCTAAGCATGGATACATGAAACACGTTATGAACTCCCGAAAGTTGTGGCGGTAAGGCTAACTAGTATGCCACTTCCCAATTTTCTCCAATAGCTCGAAAGGCCTAATGAACCTTGGAGATAATTTACCGCTCTTACCAAATCTCATCAAACCTCGCCTTGGTAAGATTTTAAGGAACCAGTGATCACCAACCTCGAAAGCTAAGGATTTTCTTCTCTTATCGACATAACTCTTCTGTCGACTTTGAGACAACCTTTTTTGAATGATAGCAACTTTTTCAATTGTCTCTATGTAGAAACCCCATTTTTGACTGATCTCAAGACTTTGACGTCATCGTTTGTGCACTCGATGATTGCGCATGTCTGTGCTTGTTTTGAGCGCTCGAAGTTCTTGGCTGAGCGCCTTGTCTCTGGATCTCTAAACTCTTTGTGTTTTGGGCTTATTTTTGGGCCAAACCTTGATGCCTCTTGCCTGGGGGGAGGGGGGAGGGGGGGAGGGGGGGAAGGCCTTGCCGACCATTTTTGGCACTTGCCGGCCACTTTTCTCCTCTGTAGGCCACTTGGAGTGGCCGGTCGGCTAGGGGAGGTAGCCGGCCGGCCGACCACCTGAAGCGGCCGACGGCCAATTTTCTCATTTTTCAGATATTTTTAGATCTTTTGAACCAGCTACGGAGCACTGAATGCATCCTCCATACACGTGTATAGAGGGATGAAACAAGATTTTTGCTTGCTTGTTCTATATAAAGGGAGGTCCCTCCCCCTATTTGGGGGTTACAAATTTTCAGAACTGAAAATTCCCTCTCTAGAACTCTTTCTCTCTCTCTCTCTCTCTCTCTCTATATATATATATTTGCGCTTGAAGTGAGTTTTCTTCACATATTTGCAAAGAGACCCTTAGCCAAACACCACCACCTTGGAGCTGAGGTTCTTGAAGGTTTTGTTTGGGCTCAAAAAGCTGGTTTTAGCTCAGAGTTGTAGTTGTTTAGCTACTGTGCTTCAAGAGTAAGCATTTACCCCTTTTAAGCTTGTTTTTGTACACTAGTTTGGGCCACCTTTGTATGCTATTTTGGCCTAGTTGTCAACTACAAAAACCTCTATTTTTAAGTGTTAAAAATGGTAGTTTGAGGCCTTTTTGGAGTTAGGGGTGGTCCACCCTCCTTTGTTGCTTATTTGCTAAGCTTTATGCCATCTTTTAAAGCTCTTCAAACAATCTTGTTTTGGCCTTTTGACCACTGAATTCCAGGGGAATTTCAGTGGTAGAAATTTTGCTTTGAGGTCCAAAATGGGAGGGGATGGCCTCCCCTCCTTGTCTTTCTATGCCATGCCTTGTTAGCACTAAAAAGTAGCATCTTTTTATGGCTTATGTTAGCTTAGTTCAAGCATGTTTTTGGCCATATTTTAACAAGCTATAACTCTATTTTTGGCTGGTTGGAGCACCTCTTGTTTGTTTCTTACACTTGTAGTGCAATCTTGCTTACTAGCCTAGTGTGCTTGATGATTTAACCTATCGTTCTAGCTTGTGTTAGCTTGACTCCAGCATGTTTTTTGGCTTTGATTTAGCATGCTTTAACTCTGTTTCAAGTGGTCTTGGTCACATGTGCTTCGCTTTGTATAACTATAGAGTAAACAAACCTTACTAGCTTTGTGTTTTAAGGCTCTTAGTATGATTTATTTGAGTTGTTTGCATGATATGGAATCATTTAGCATATGATTTTAGAGCATATACCTCTATCACACTCTCACATATATCACTCTTTAATGGCTTTTGAGAGTTGCTCCTTATGTCTTGCTTGTGAGCCAATTTGTGCGCATGATTTTCTTGCCTTTTAAGCTTCAATCTCAGCATGATTTAGCCTTTGTTTTGGTGTGCTTTAACCCTGTTTTGAGTTGATTTGGCCCTTTGAGGCTTGTGTTGTAAGGTTGTGGTACAACCCCTTTCATTAGCTTAATGAGTTAAGCCTTTAAACATGTATCACATGGGTTGTTTGCATGATTTTGAGTCATTTAGCATGTTATTTCAGTGCTGAAATATGTGTCATTGCACTCCATTGTTTTAAACTTTCATTCGCTTTGAAAGTGGTCTTGAGCCTCTTAATGGCTTGAATGTGGAATTGAGGTTCGTACGCCTAATGGTTTTAACTCTCTCTTGAGGGTTTCTACTAACTAATAGCATGATACCTCATTTATGCTCAAGGCACTCGAAGCTTAGGCCATCTTTCAAATTAGAGGACTTTTCACAATTGGACTTAACTGGTTAATGGACTAATTGGTAAGCTAAAATGTGTAAACAAAATGAACCAAGTAAAACTTGAGCAAGATAAACATATGTGTTGCATTGCATGTGTTTGGATCGGACGTTAATCCAAACACAAGAAATGTGGGACGTTTCATACCCAAAGTGATGAAACGTGTTGCATTTCTTGGTCGCTAACACCCTTGATCATGTATGATGGGGTGGAGGCTCTTTGTGTATTGTTTGTGCATTCACTAAGCTTGTACAAGCTTGGTTTTTGGGCCATCATGCATTGAGATGCTTGGTTGGTGGCTTAAAAGCTGAGCACTACACTCCTTTGAGCTTGAGACATGATGAAGAGAGTGGTAGTGCATGCATTTTCTTGCAAATACATTGCTGTGCCTCTGTTGTAGCAAAACCAGAAGTCTGGAAAAGCAGGTGGCTGACCGGCCACTTGAGGTAGCCGACCGACCACCTATACTAGCCGACCGGCCAGTTAAGGTGGCTAGCAGCCACCTTTTGTGGCTAACTGGCCACAGTCAATTTTTGTGCAAAAATATTCCTATTTTGAGACAAAGGCAGTCTGAAGTTGGTACAATGTTCAAAAAACAGAGGCGAGTGCAAACAGAGACAACCGATGGCAAGGCAATGGATTTCCGGGATGACGCCAATCGAGCATGCATGTCTCCCTCGCCCGCGAGGCCGCTTTATTGCTTTGATTAGTTTGTGTAATTAATCATTCAATTTGTTTTGTAATATCTTAATTAGCTTAGCTTAGCGTAGCTAGTTATTCAATTGAGTTGTAATAACTAATTAGCTAGGTTAGTTAATTAGTTTTGTTTTGTAATAATTAGCTTAGCTTAGATTAGGTTAGCTTATTTATTCGGACCCTCCTTCGCGAGGGCGCAATATTGTAATAAGTGTGCGTGTGTGTGTGCATGTCTTCCAACCCCACGTCTTTCTCCCTTTTACTTATCAGCTTTTGATGGCTAGTCTAGGGCATATCTCGATTAGTATATCTTATGCTTTGCATGTTTGCATTCATTCATTTGTATTGCATGCACCGGGCATCATTCAAACTACATCGTATTTCAATACTTATTTGAATACGTGTATCAATCGTTGCATTCATATGCCATCTTAGGTAGCCGAGCCTATTTAGTTACATTATTGCATGTGTTACATTAGGCACTTTAGCATAGTTAGGATCATGCATTGATTTCTAACTAGTTTTTTGTTTTGGCTTGGAGTACACTGTAAGTGTTACACTTTAGCATCCTTGCATGAATGTGAGTTTTTCTATGATAGCATGCTTGCCATGAGGCTATTTGCTTAAGTGATTAACTGCATGAATGCCTGTGGGTGGAGGCTTGGTTGCCTGAATTGGAACAATTTGACGAATGAATGTTTTAAGCCTGCTTTGCGAAGTGGCAAATCATGTTTTAAGCTCACTTGAGGGTGGCAAATCCGCGCTTTAGCCCACTTGCGAGTGGCACTTTTAAACCATTTTAAAAAACAAACATGAGTTATTTTGTTCCAATTCTTGTGATTGAGTCTATACTTGTATGTGTGCGCCACATAGTAAAGTTAGCTAATAACTGGATAAGAACATATGAGGTTTATAAAACAACATATCATGCTTAGTAGAGGCCGATCCTTTGATCGGGCGAGCGGGGGTGCTCATGTCATGACCTTCCCCTCTCGAACCCAAGTTCCCGAGCCGAGGCAACTTTGGTGATGACGGACACGTGGCCTTTGGCACGAGTCAGGGTTTCCTAAATTTCTCCAAAATAAAATATTTATGTGGCGATTTTGTAGTCTGGCAAAGCAGTCCATGTTTGGTGCTTTTTTATTCAAAATCGATTTTCCAAAACGATTTGCCGGATTTGGACTCTTTAGTGTTTATCAGTCTCACATTGCACTTTGTGAGATTATATTCAGAACCGTGACAGGAGTCCGAGCTGTAGTAAGACCAATTCGCGCCTCTCCGAAAGGGGGACGCGCGAAGAAAGTCGGGTCTACAGCTTCTGGCGATTCTGCTGGGGATTTAGAGAACTTGACTCGAAACTCATGATATGTCGTTTTATCTACGTTTATGTGTTTCTTTGCATTGCATTTGCATTGGTGCACCTAGGACACAGTGTTTGCCATCTGCTATTCCTGTACGGTTTGTCGGAGGCTTGTTTGGAAAAGCATGCCATAAGGCTGACCGGTTGCGGGCTCTGCCACGATGGGAACACAAACCTCGGATCTGGACTACCGCCGTACCATTTGATCCTCCTTTCACTTCTCGATGTTAGGGGCGAGAGGTATATTAGGTGGTTTTGCTGAGGCACCATTTTTGACCAATTGACCTAGTTGCATATCGGAAGCCTTAGAGACTGTTCCAAACTAGGACAGGTTGCTCACTCGAATGCAGGAATGTTTGAAACCGCATGTGTGCATAGTGAACCCTAGCTCTTGACGAAACTAGGATAGGGAAATCCTACCCCACCATAGGGGTGTTTTGGCTCTTACTTGCTTGATATGTGTTGTTAGGGTGTGTCTCTACAGGAATATATGTATCAGTTGCAAGTCTGGGCATTAGTCTGAGGACATCAGTGTTTGAGGGTATCAGTATTGTGGCATAAAATTTGGGGGCAGAAATCAGTGGTTGAGTGCAGTTTGTCCAGCTTTCGATATCAACTGTGTGTTGTCTTTATCTAAGTCAAGGTGCTGTGCGTTTTTCTGATTTTTGTTTCTTTTGCTTTATTTTCTGTTTTGCAAGGTAGTATTTTCATCATTGTTTCCGACGAGGCAGTTACCTCCCAAGCACTCTGGACTCGAGTAAGGAGGCTTTATCGATCTGGAGATCTTGTGAGAGGACAACCTGTGTTTGCTTCGCTTCCCCTGGTTACAAGATGAAGGAGAGTTTGGCATAATTCACTACTTCGTCAGTCACCTGTGCTTAGTGAGAACCAGTTTTCTACTTCTACTTCAGAGGGTACATAGAGTCTGATAGATCATCATTTTTCAGTCAGTATGGAGAAAATGATGCGTCAACTCCAGCAAACTATCGAGGGCATGCAGTGGGATGCTGCTCGCCAAGCCGAGGTCACCGATCGTCAAACAGAGGTTGTAGCCTAGCAAGTTGAGCTGATTTTTAGGCTTCAACTACTACAACAACCGCAATAAGCCGGAGCTTCTGCATCGCACCCGCCTCCATCTAGGGTTTCAATACCCGGGGAAACAGCTAACGTCCAGGAGAATATGGACATTCTAACGGAGCCAGTACCACCACCAGTCCTACCACAGACTTCAAAAGCACCGGCCTTTCCAGTGGACACACTGTTCGAATTTGAGGTCGATCCAACTGCTCTGAAAGTGAGCAAGCTCGAAAAACTGTTCAAGCGGGCTCAGGGAGTTAACTTGATCTCGGACATAGAGGACGGCTACATAGATTCAGCGATGACATTGCCGGACAGATTTAAAATGCCTTACATAGATCGCTTCGACGGCTCGAGCGATCCTATGGTTCATTTGAGGCTGTTTTTAGATATTCTGCGCTCGATGGGCTTGACTAGAATGCAGAAGCTATCCCTTTTTGGTCGAACCCTGTCGGGTATTGCGGCCATCTGGTATGCCAAACTGGAGGATTCAGTGAAGAGAAATTGGGAGGAGATGGCCGAGGACTTCATTGCCCAATATTCATACAACCCCACGTCTTTCTCCCTTTTACTTATTAGCTTTTGATGGTTAGTCTAGGGCATATCTCGATTAGTATATCTTATGCTTTGCATATTTGCATTCATTCATTTGTATTGCATGCACCGGGCTTAACGCATCATTTAAACTGCATCGTATTTCAATACTTATTTGAATACGTGTATCAATCGTTGCATTCATATGCCATCTTAGGTAGCCGAGCCTATTTAGTTGCATTATTGCATGTGTTACATTAGGCACTTTAGCATAGTTAGAATCATGCATTGATTTCTAACTAGTTTTCTGTTTTGGCTTGGAGTACACTGTAAGTGTTATGCTTTAGCATCCTTGCATGAATGTGAGTTTTTCCATAATAGCATGCTTGCCATGAGGCTATTTGCTTAAGTGATTAACTGCATGAATGCCTGTGGGTGGAGGCTTGGTTGTCTGAATTGGAACAATTCGACGAATGAATGTTTTAATCTCGCTTTGCGAAGTGGCAAATCATGTTTTAAGCCCACTTGAGGGTGACAAATCCGCGCTTTAGCCCAGTTGCGAGTGGCACTTTCAAACCATTTTCAAAAACAAACATGAGTTGTTTTGTTCTAATTCTTGTGATTGAGTCTATACTTGTATGTGTGCGCCACATAGTAAAGTTAGCTAATAATTGGATAAGAACACATGAGGTTTATAAAACAACATATCATGCTTAGTAGAGGCCGATCCTTTGATTGGGCAAGCGGGGGTGCTCATGTCATGACCTTCCCCTCTCGTACCCAAGTTCTCGAGCCAAGGCAACTTTGGTGATGACGGACACGTGGCCTTTGGCACGAGTCAGGGTTTCCTAAATTTCTCAAAAATAAAATATTTAGGTGGTGACTCTGTAATCTGGCAAAGTAGTCCATGTTTGGCACTTTTTTATTCAAAATCGATTTTCCAAAACGATTTGTCGAATTTGGACTTTTTGGTGTTTATCAGTCTCACATTACACTTTATGAGATTATATTCAGAACCGTGACAGGAGTCCAAACTGTAGTAAGACTAATTCGCTCCTCTCCGAAAGGGGGGCGCCGAAGAAAAAGTCGGGTCTACACTCCCTAACAATCTTTGGGCCCAATAACGGTGCATCACCTACCTCGGCCCAACAAACTGGCAATCTACAAGGCCTTAAACGGTGCCATCTGAATACTAGCTTGATAACTATTGTTATAGGCGAATTCAATCAATTGCAAGTGTCTTTCCCAAGACCCTTTGAAATCAAGAATGCAAGCTCTAAGCATGTCCTCCAAAATCTGGATGGAACGCTCCGACTACCCATCGATTTGAGGGTGATAAGCGGTGCAAAAGGTCAACTTAGTTCCCAACGCCTCTTGAAGGCTTTGCCACAATTGGGCGGTAAAACGAGGATCTCTATTCGATACAATGGTCACACAGACCCCATGAAGTCAAACTATCTCTCTAATGTACAACTTTGCCAAATGCTCAACTGAGTCACCGGTGCGCATCGGAATGAAATGCGCAGAGTTGGTTAACCTATCAACAATCACCCAAACGGCATCATTGCCCCGTTGTGTTCTAGGAAGCCTAACTATAAAATCGATGGTAACATACTCCCATTTTCACTCTGCTAACGGTAAGGGTTGTAGCAAACCCACTAGTCTCTGGTGCTCAGCCTTCACTTGTTGATAAGTAAGGTACTTCGATACAAATAAGGCGACATCCCTTTTCATACCTCTCTACCAAAATTGGGGACTAAGATCATGATGCATTTTGGTGCCTCCCGGACGTACTACAAGGCGTGAATCGTGGAACTCTCGAAGTATGTCCTCTCTACAAGATTCTGGTACTAACAAACGTTCTAGGTAATGTACACTTAGATCCGAGTGAATGTTCAGACCCTTATCTTCCTTCCTATTGGAGATCCTATCACGGATCAACTCTACCTCACGGTCACCCTGCTGTGCCTCTATGACCTTACTAACCAAGGTAGGTTGAACAATTAATGTAAATAAGGTAGCACCCTCACTGGACTTATCCAAATGCAAATCGAACTGGCCAATATCACCTAGCATATCCCATTCTCAAATGGCCACACTTGCCAAACTACTCACTGATTTTCGACTCAAGGCATCGGCCACTACATTGGCTTTTCCCGAATGATAGTGTAACTCGAAGTCGTAATCCTCTATAAATTCCATCCACCTCCGTTGGCATAAATTCAAGTCTTTTTGGGAAAACAAATACTTTAGGCTCTTATGATTGGAGAAAACCTCAAATTTCTCACCATAAAAGTAATGTCTCCAAATTTTCAAGGCAAAAATTACTGCTGCTAATTCTAAATCATGGGTGGGGTAGTTCTTCTCATGAGTTTTCAATTGTTGTGAACCATAGGCCACGACCTTCCCTTCTTGCATCAAGACACAATCAAGACTATCTTGGGACGCATCACAATAGACGGTGTAACCCAAACCTCTTTCCGGAATTATCAAAACCGGTGGGGTGGTCAATCTAGTCTTAAGTTCTTGAAATGACTTTTCACAAGCTTCACTCCACACAAATTTGACACCCTTCCTTGTCAACCTAGTCAAAGGTGCGGCTAATATAGAGAAGTCCCCTTGCAAAACGATGATAATACCCAGCTAATCCCAAGAAACTTCAGATCTCAAAAATATTTTTTGGTTGTTTCTAATCTTGCATGGTATCTATCTTCGAAGAGTCTACAGTTACTCCTTCCCTCGACACTACATGCCCTAAAAACTTCACCTCGTTCAACCAAAACTCACATTTCTCAAATTTGGCATACAATTGGTGCTCTCTCAGCAAATCAAGTACTAACCACAAGTGGTTCTCGTGTTCCTCCTCGGAGGCGAAATAGATCAAGATGTCGTCCACAAAGACGACCACGAAACGGTCTAAGAATTCTCAAAAAATTCGGTTCATCAAATCCATAAAGGAAGCGGGTGCATTGGTAAACCAAAAGGCATTACGAGGAATTGATAGTGGCCATAACACGTGTGAAAGGTCATTTTCTGTATGTCCTCCTCTTGGACTCTCAATTGATGGTACTCAAATCTACCTTCGAGAAGCAACGAGACCCTCTAAGTTTGTCAAATAAATCATCTATTCTGGGTAGAGGATACTTGTTCTTAACGGTAACTCGATTCAACTTGTGGTAGTCGATACATAACCGTAACGACACATCATTCTTCTTCGCAAAGAGAGCCAGTGCTCCTCAAGGTGATGTACTAGGGCGAATGAAGCCCTTATCTAAAAGCTCTTGGAGTTGAATCTTCAACTCGTGTAATTCAGCCGGTGCAAATCTATAAGGTGCCATAGAAATCGGTGCCGTGCCAGGCACTAAGTCAATAGAGAACTCAATCTCTCAGTGAGGTGGCAATCTAGTAAGATCCTCGGGAAAGATATCCGAGTAGTCACAAACTACCCTTGGCAATTCAACACGGGCCCCGTTACTCTCACTATCCCAGAGAGTCGCAAGAAGACCACTAAGCTCGTCCCTACCACGAGGGCCAAAAACTGACGACAAGACCCTATCAACCTGATCCCCCAGAAAATAGAAATAGTCACCACTTGAGGTGCACACTATAACTCTTTGACAATAACAGTCAATCACAGCTCGATACGAAGATAACCAATCCATATCTAAAATTACATCAAAACTTGACATATCTAGTAACACAAAAGCAAACGGAAGTCGACGCTCGAAAACCTCTATCTCACAACAGCAACATCCTCGGTCTAAATCAATCGTACCCCCAACTGGTGACTCTACCCTGAGCGGAGACACTAACTGAGCCATCTCTAACCTCAATGTGAAAACAAATGTAATAGATATAAATGAATGAGATGCACCCGTATCTATCAACACATTAGCCAAAGAATTACACATAACAAAAATACCTCTCACAACTGAGGATCCTGGTAACTGCTCTTGCACAGTAACAACATACATGTGCCCCTATGGTCTTTGATCAACCTGCTCATCTCTCGAAAGATAGGCCTGCTGTACTGACTGAGTCGAAGCGGCTCCTTGATTGGCTCGTAAATTTTGAACTAAGTGAGCTTGCTGGTGCTTCTGAGTTTGCCTTGACCCTAGTGCGCCAAACGCGCCTCCCAACTGCGGGCAAGCTCTCCTCATATGCCTCGACTAGCCACACTGAAAACAAGTAAGCCCCTGCCCTCTGCTTTGTGACTAACTCTGAGATCGAATAGGTGGCGGTGGCGGTAACATCTGCTGCCCTCCTCCCTTCTGTGGGTAGGAAAAGGCCTTATGACCCGGTTGGCCACACTTGAAACACGAGAAATTACCCAGTGTGCTCTTCCCCAGGCCCGCACTAGGCAAGGGAAAGATAGATCTAGACTGTTGTGACTGGGATTGGGATGAAAAGGTTCTCCTGTTCTTCTTACTGGGTCTAAAATCTCCCTGTGACTCTTGGCCCCTAGATCTCGAACCCCGAAGTCTCTCCTCCTCGGCCTGCACCGTAATCTCCACATATGCCGTTGCCTCCACAAGGCGATCATAGTTCTGGATCATATTTCCGGCAACCTTGAATAAAATTTTTGTTCTCAACCTCTTCTCAAACTCTATGCAATGGCACTCTTCTATTGCCACCAACTCCGGCGCAAACTGGGACAAACTAGTGAAGGCCACTTCGAACTCGGCCATAGATAGGTTAAGTTGCTTGAGGTCTTGAAACTCTTGCCTCCGCCTCTCTCTAGCAGTGGGAGGTAGATATTTGTCTTGGAAAGCAACCACAAAGGCTTTCCATGTCAGCTCCATTCTATCCTTGGTGTACTTCCACCATTGGCCCGCTTCCACCATTGACCCGCATCCCCCTTAAGATAGTAACTCGCTAGAGTCATCCTTAGCTCGCTATTGTTTGCTTGAGCCACTCATCCACTTTCTTGGGCTCTGGGCCACCATGGAACTCATTTGGTTTGGCCTGCAAAACTCTATAGTGAGAAATCTCGCCCTTATCTCCACGGTGTTCTCTCTGGCTTGGTTCTCTACCCTTAACACATTCATCGATTCCCTCAAACCTCCCACCATTTCTCGGGCCAGGGCCCCCATTACGGCTGGACCCGTTTGCCCCGAAATTTTCACTTGCCCTATTTGTTCAGCCACATTAGCTTGGCCTGCTTGCTCGGCCGCATGGGCTTGGCCAAACCCTTCCTCTTGCATCGGAACCTCATGGACTGGTACTTCATGTACACCTCGGCGAGGTCTACCACACCTCCCACCTCTGCCACCACAGGCTTGACCCCTTCCTGACATCCTAATTAAGAATTAAGGTAAACAATTCAGCACATAGCCTCAAATGTGCTCGCAACTTGCCTCACACATTTGACTACAACAATTTCATATATTTCTTTACCATATAAACAATTTAGTTTTACTCCACATAAGCACTTAGTCACATAAACATTTATGGATTATTCCTTTGTGATGAAATTCGTCCCACGAAACATCAAGAATTCTTAGTAGAATGAGAATTGATCAAGAACCCTTCGAATAATACCTCAAGGAATTTAATAGACGCAAACCACATCCCAAAAGTCTAGCCCCATACCCATCTAGTCATATAAACATGTTATCACACAGTCACAGAATATACAACATCTCCTAATCATGTGAAATGAACCCTTTGTGGCAAAACAACCACTTCCCGCGAGCCCCAAGCATTCAAACCCGGTAGCTCTGATACCAAGTTGTCACGTCCCAAGAAAATATACAATAATAGTGCATTGATCTCTACTATTTATGATAACAGAAGTAATTCTTCAACATTTGAACACATGATCATGAGGTTTTCTTTTTACAAAATAGTTCCACATGTGGATATACATTCAATGCCTTATAACACAGGAATCTATAGCATGTAGAATATTCAGTCAAAATAAATAAATGTCCTCAAGGGGCTACAAATTCCAAGGCTTAAGCTCGGTTACACAAAAATGGTCACTCAAACCCATATAGATATAGCCGTTGGCTTACAAAATATAATCATAACAAAATAAGAGCCTTGTGCTCTCAACATGCACATCCACACCCACACCCACACCCTTAGTTTAGCGAAATCGCCACATCTTTTCCTGCACCAAAATCCCGTAGAGTGAGCATAAAGCCCAGTAAGAAATTCTTAACAAAGTATATACATTTTATACAAGTCCCATGAAATGAAATGTACATGCCATGCCATGCAAAATATCATTTCTTTTTATCATTTGAAAACCAACATGCACAATCAAAACTTGAAATTTCAATAGATTCAATGATTTAAAACCAAATTCACATGGCGGTAAATACGACTCATGTAATCCCTAGGTTAGTGTCTGGAAGTAGGCATAATTAGCACTACCAAATCCCCACTTTACCGGTAGTTAACCGGAAGGCACGTGGTACTTCCTTCGCTCGTGTTTTCGGTCTTTCACCTTGTACACTCAGGCCAACTTAATCGATTTCATCTACACCTCATATCCGGACTTACCAACATATTTACCCCAAAACATTTTAATAAAATCTTATTTCACAACATTCCCTTCTCAATGCAAAGTTTCAAATCCCAATTCAATATTTGTAACAAGCAAAAGTATTGAAATGCCAATGCAACAATTATCAATGCATGAAACACCCTTTCCATTTTCAATTATTCCATGCAATGTTCCCATAGAAATCACAACACTCATTTCTCTTTTCAATGACATTCCTCATGATAGCCGTATGTTCATTTAAATCCTTCAATGAATAATCAACAATCTCACATTTCATGCATTCTCAACGATTTAATCATCTAACCACAGCAACATTTTGAGGAACAACTTCCCAAAATCAACAATTCTTATATTATGTGAAATTTGTCATTTATTATATAAAATAAGAGATTTTTCAATCATTCATTCATTTTAACATGGTAATAGGTAAACACCCATAAATTTTCAATATCTCTCACAAAAATCTCAAGTTTTCTAGGTTTTTGCCAAAACTAGGCATTTCTTCATCTTACCAAAAAAAAAAAAAATCTCTCCAAAGCATCCTTTCTCACAATGTAGTCAAGCTCTCAAAAATTTAAGAAAAACAAAGTGAAAACCCACTCTCAACATCATCACCACATATGAACCAAAATCAAGTTCCTATACTTCCCAAAAGAGTTCCAAATCAACATAATCTTGCAAAAATATATATATATATAACTCTAAGAAAATCCCTACCTCAAGTTTTGGAGAAGAAAAGAGATGAAAGCCCCAAATCCAACGGTGTCGAAACTCGATCTTCACCGCACACAACGAAGCCCTCGCTTAGCTCTCCAAAATTAGTGAAGGATGTTGGGTCAAAACTCCAATGGATTTAAAGAAATCAAGGTTTTGATTTTGTTTGGTGTAGGTAAATGTAGTGAGAAGGAAAAAGAATGGGTTTTTAGAGAGAGAGAGAGAGGTATGCAAAAAGTGATATACACACAACCCAAGAAAAGAGAAAAAGCCAGATTTTCGAACTCAGATTTGTGCCGCACGTACGACATCCATTCCTGTACGTGCGGTGCTTTTCCCCCACACTTCCCTTCGTACCTGCATATAATACAGTAGCCAACCCAGGACTTCCCTTCCTCGCCGCACGTACGGCCTCTCCTCCCGTACATGTGGCCCCTCTTTCGCATGTGCAGACCAAGCCCCCCGCATGTGCAGCCTTGCTCCCAGATAGAAAATTCACTAACTCAACCCGAGACACCCCAGATACAACCTCACACCCTCCAAAACAAGCGAAACTCGGATTCAAAATAATTAAGAATGAGAATTTTAAAAGCAAGTTCACAAAAACAACTGACCCAATAGTTAACGAAACCTCGCATTAAAATCCAATACTATAACGAGAGTAATCCAAACATAATTCAAAGGGGATAAGACGAATAACATACCCGATCATCACAACTAATGTCCCATACTTACTATGGAGGCAGAGCCATGCCTATACGCGTGGACGCTTTCTCAGACCGACTCGTGTCCTCGGCGTTGACCCTGGATATGATCGCCCACATTATATCATTGGCCCTTTGCCCCCAGATTTTGTTGCAAGAAAGGGAAATGTGTACCCCGAGGACTTTATCTTCATCAATGTCCCTAACCTGTTGGAGATTATTAATATTCAAAATGTTGACTTTAATAATGACTTGTCATATATCGAGACACCAGGCTGGATTGTTGATCAAGCGTTTTTGGGATACATACAGTCCGTCCTCGTTTTCACAGTCCAGGCAGCGTGGATGTGTTTTGGTGTGGTCCAGTTAGGATGGGAATTTGAGCTTTTCATGCAATACTACTTTCTGTGGTTGTTTGACTCGTTTGACCCACCACTCTAGATTTAGTAGCAGAAAACCTTTCTTGTATGCTAACCATGATGTGTTCTAATCCCTTTTTTTTGTTTTTTGTTTTTTGTTTTTTTATTTTTTGTTGTACCACAGGGATGAGGCACTGACATATTTTGACTTTTGAACAAGGATGTAATATTAATTGTAAAGATAGTAAAGTTGGTATTTTATATATATTACGCTATATATGCTTATGTATATGTTGCGTTATGGATGTAATGCCTCATTTATTACTTTGTAGCATGACCAATAATGGTAACGGAAGCGAGTCATCAGTTAGTGGCACTGAATCGATAGAAAGAATCATGGAAAGAGCGGTTACTAGTTTTTTGCAACCCTTACAGACCAACATCAACAATGGGATACAGGAATGGCAAGAAGAGCCAGTTACCATAAAACAGTTCTAGGATCTGAAACCCACCACATTTACCGACGGTCCAGACCCAATGGTAGCCGACGCATGGGTTAAAGACATGGAAAAGATTTTTCGCGCCATACCCTACACCGAAAGACACAAGGTAACTTTCACTACTTTTACTTTCAAAGATAATGCGCTAGAATGGTGGCTTTTCACCTTAGAGAAAGAAGAAATTGTGACTTGGGAAAGATTTTTGGAAGTATTTTATGAAAAATACTTTCCAGATTCATTGCGGGAACAAAAAGCGTCGAAATTCATACATCTAAAGCAAGAAATCATGATGGTGGCTGAATACGAGAGCAAGTTTACACAACTCGCTCGATTTGCAACATATGTCATCCCCATCGAAGCTTGAAAAACAAGAAAATTTGAAGTAGGATTGGATACTGAAATCAAAGATAAGCTTGAGGTTTTGAAACTGCCAACCTATGTGGAAGTGGTAGACCGAGCGTATATTGCAGAAAAAGGGATTAAAGCCTCGCATTCTGGGGAACCAAGCCAAAAAAAAACGATTTTGGAAAAGAGACAATAGAAGATCCGATGTTGCGCCTCCCAATAGGGTGAATACAGGCACCACTAGCTTAGGCAATCAATGTTCTACTAACCCCAGAGGTGGCACCATTCCAACTTGCCCTACGTGTAGAAGGGCTCATTGGGGACAATGCTATCGAGACACGGGAGCATGCTTTAATTACGGTCAAGTTGGCCACTTGCTAAGAGACTGTCCAAAACTGACCAATCTTACAGCTAGCTCGTCTGGCCCAGTCAGAAAACCAGCAGGACCTGGAGGAGAGAGGAAGGACCAAAAACGCCAAGGAAGAGCTTTTGCCTTAGTACTTGGAAAACCAGAAGTTACCGAAAACATTGTGTCAGGTATACTTTCTATCTATGGTCATTTAGCTCATGTCCTCATTGCCCTGGGTCAACTCATTCTTTTGTTGCACCATACTTTGCCGCCAAGCTGGCATCAACACTCAAACCCTTAGGATATATATTGTCTGTGTCTTTTTCTTCTAGTAATTTTGCCCTTAGTATTGATGTCTAAAAATCTTGTGCCATATCCCTAAAAGGCAAAATCTTATACGTAGACTTGATTCCCTTCCGCATTGGGAACTTTGATGTGATCTAAGGGATGGATTGGCTGGCTGGCTGCCAACCACGCCTCTATTGATTGTATAGCCAAAAGGTCTCCCTCAGGTTACCAAACCAACCCGAGCTTGTCTTTGATGGGACTGGAGTTTCTAACCCTCCCTGTATTATATCCTCCATGACAACCCAATGACTTCTAAGAAAAGGTTGTTGTAGTTATATTTGTTGTGTGATCAATACACAAAAAGTGGTCCCCACCATTGATGCAATCCCCATGGTTCGAGAATTTTTGGATGTCTTCCCTGAAGATCTACCTAGTACCATAGTTGACCGGGAAATCGAATTCACCATTGAAACTCAACCTGATACCCAACTAGTATCAAAAGCCCCTTATCACATATCAATGACGGAATTGAAAGAATTGCAGACTCAACTCCAAGAACTCATGGACAAAGGTTTCATTTGACCTAGTACCTCACCCTGGGGAGCTCCAGTACTATTCGTAAAGGAAAAAGATGACACGATGAGGTTATGCGTTGATAACCAGGAGCTGAACAAAGTCACTATCAAGAATCAGTACCCGCTGCCACGAATCGATGACTTATCCGATCAACTACAAGGCGCCCAAGTATTCTCGAAAATTGACTTGCGTTCTGGCTACCATAAACTAAAAGTCAAAATGGAAAGCATTGAAAAGAGTGCCTTCAGAACCCATTACGGGCACTACGAGTTTCTCATCATGCCATTTTGTAACAACCCGAAAATTTAAGTTGTCTCTTAAATTTTATACTAATATTATGGTTGTATGTGATAATATATTATTAAATAAATAATAATAAATACGGAATCTAATTTGGCATTAGATTATCAAATATGAGATTAATTAGGAATTATTATTTGGGGCCAAATTAATAGAAATATGGAATTATAATGCTAGTTGGGCCAAATTAAAGTTAAAGATAATAAATAAATAAATATAAAAGTAAGAGTAAATAAATAATAATATTGATAACAATAATAATGATAATAATGGGTGTGGTAGTAAAATAAATAATTAAATTTTTGTTGGTATACGATAAAATGCAATTTAATTAGGGATTAATTTATTTATATAGTTATATTAGAAAACTGGGCCAAAGTGTAATTATCTTAAATATCTATTAAAGATAAGTATAAATCTATATAATTTATGAATCAAATCTGGGGAAGATACGCAGGCCACGTTCTTATATCCCTATAAATAAGGAGGAGGTGATCAATTGGGCAGAAAGAAAGAAAGAAAAAGAAAGAAAGAAAGAAAGGGAAAGAAAGGAAGGAGAAGGGAAAGAAAGGAAGAAAAGGAAGAAAAAATAATAGAAGCCGAGAGGGTCTTTGATAATGGAAAGAAAGAGTGAGGTATTAAAGTTAAGATGAGTTATATTATACCTTGAGTCACCATAATAAATTTTACGTATGTTTTGACTTACCATAATTTATTTTATACAAGTTATGTTTTATAAGTTATTGTAAATTATATTAATATTTCAATTATGTGGATTAATTTCTGAACTCTATTTGTTAAAATAAAACCCATGGATATGTTTATTTATATTTTAAAGAATATTTGACTATAACCTTATAAACAGTTATGTTTTGTAAGTACCACCACGGGAGTCCCACGCCTTGAGGGACTTAAATAACCATTGGCTTCTGTTTGGTCACTTTGTGGCCCTCTATTGTCATGGATCTATTGACCTTTGTTCTGTGCGGAGTAAAGTGTTGTGCGGAGATAAGTGCTAAACTATTGTGGGAGCCACCTCTATAATCCGTACGAGCCACCTCTTAAATCCATATCTCTGTTCTGACTGTCACTCATGTGACCTCTGTTCTGTTATGTTCTGTTCAGTACCGTGGTTATGGTTATTTATTTACATAATCTCAGTTTTGCTACTTTAAATATTTTAGTTACATAACTATCCATGATTGTTTTGTGTCCCTTATACTTTTGGTATAATATTTCTCACTCTGCCATGTGCTTATAGCTGTTTACCAATTTTCAGAAAACAATGCAATTTAGAAATAGCTTTTGGAAAGTCGGGTTATGGAATAGACACACACAACACTTTTATGATATTTTTATATGTAAATATCGGCCTTTTTGGTCAATAAATTTTGTAATAAAAATAGAAGCTCTAATGATTATTTTGGTACCCTCACTTAAATATTTTTCCGCTTGCGTTTATTTATTTGTTCAAGAATTGGCCGTGGGTAACTTCAGTTACTGGCCATCACGATGCTTAACCCTTGGGTACGGGGAGCGGGTCGTGACACATTTGGCGTCACCAATGCCCCAGCAGCCTTCATGGACCTCATGAACCGAGTGTTCAAACTCTATCTTGATGAGTTCGTCATCATCTTCATTGACAACATTCTCATATACTCCAAGTCACTGGAAGACCATGAGAAGCACTAGTGAACGGTTTTACAAACGCTATGTGATCACAAACTTTATGCCAAGTTGAAGAAATACGAATTTTGGATCACCAGTGTACACTTCCTCAGTCACATCATTAACAAAGATGGCATCTCAGTTGACCCCAAAATGTTACAACAATCGTAGATTGGCCACGACCTACTAATGTGTCAGAGATTCGAAGTTTCTTGGGTTTAGTTGGCTATTATTAACGTTTCATGCAAGATTTCTCGAAAATAGCATCACATTTGGCCCAACTAACTCAGAAGAACATGCACTTTAAATGGACTGACAAACAGGAGCGTTGCTTCCAAGAATTAAAGCATCGACTTGTGTCAGCTCTTATACTAGCACTTCTCAAGAAGAAGATATTGGTGGAAGCTCATAGCTCGAGATTTGCAGTCTACCCTGGCAACACAAAGATGTACCAGGATCTGAAGGAACACTACTTGTGGACAAGAATGAAAAGAGACACAGCAAGCTATGTCTCCAAATGTCTGCATTGTTAGCGTGTTAAAGCAAAACATTAGAGACCTGCAGGAATCCTGCAGCCACCCCTTATTCTTGAATAGAAATGTGAGTACATTACTATGGACTTCGTGGGCTACCACAGTCATTTTCGAAGAATGATGCAATATGGGTTATAGTAGACCGATTGACGAAGTCGGCACATTTTCTGCCAATCAAAATCATGTACTCCCTTAATAAGTTTGCCACTTTATACATCAAGGAAATTATTCGTCTACATGGCATCCCAATTTCAATCGTGTCTAACCGAGACCCCCGCTTCATGTCTCACTTTTGAAACAAATTGTAGGAGGCTTTGGGGACTACTCTGAAGTTTAGCATTGCTTATCACCCGCAAACTGATGGGTAATCTGAAAGAACAATCCAGACGTTGGAAGGCATGTTACGTGTATGCGTGTTGGACCTCAAAGGTAACTGGGATGAGCACCTACCTTTAGTGGAATTCGCCTGTAACAACAGCTACCAAGCAAGCATTGGAATGGCATCGTACGCAGCTCTATATGGAAGAAGATGTCGATCACCTCTGTGTTCGGCAGAAGTCAGAGACAGGAAACTGTTAGGCCCCAAGATTGTGCAAATAACAAGTGATAAAATTCAACTCATCCAGCAGTGAATTCGCACTGCCCAAAGTTGCCAGAAAAGTTATGCAAATACACAGAGATGAGACTTAGAATTCCAAGTAGGGGATTATGTATTTCTCAAGATCTCACCAACAAGAGGAGTTATTCGATTTGGAAAGCGAGGAAAGTTAAACCCACGATACATCGGGCCATTTGAGATACTAGAAAAGATTGGTCCTGTAGCATATCGCCTTGCACTACCACCTGAACTATCCAATGTCCACAATGTGTTCCAAAACATGTCATCAACTATGAGAACTTGGAAGTTCAAAAGGACTTCTCTTATGAAGAACAACCAGTGCAGATTGTCGATCGTCATGATCAAGTTCTCCAAAACAAGACCATACCGCTGGTAAAAGTTTTATGGAGAAATAATCGAATCGAAGAAGCAACGTGGGAAACTGAAAGTCAAATGCGAGCCAAATACCCGTACCTCTTCAAAAATCAAGGTACGTGAAGTTTGAGGACAAACTTCTATTTAGGAGGGGAGAAATGTGCCACCCTAAATATTTAATTAATACCACAACCAATCATGATAATATTAATACTAGTGGGAGTGATAGTAAACTAAAATAATTTAATTTATTATACAATTAACTAGGGTCAATTTAAGATGAAGACAAAATAATAATAATAATAATAATAATAATAATAATAATAATAATAATAATAATAATAAGAAGAAGAAGAAGAAGAAGAAGAAGAAGAAGAACAATAGTAATGGAAATAATAAAATAACTAAGCTATACATGCTATGTAAATTAATTTGCTATTGTGATTATCAAATATATGATGAAGAGAATTATTTGGGGGCTAAATTAATCACTAATCAATGTAAGAAGATTGGTATGTATAGATTTAGTTAAACAAATCAAGTAATAATTAATTACGAAGATTTGTTTTTAATTGACAGGATTTGCAAATATTGCTAAGAAGATGAAAATGGAGCCATCTGTACGTCTAGATCTAGGGGGGAGGGGGGGGGAGGTGATTCATCACTTAGGGTCATTAGTGAAGGGTGAGTTGTCACCCAGCCATGTGTATATAAATAAGAAGGGGGCTGTGAAGTTGGGGCCAGCGGAAAAACAAAGAAAAATAAAAAAAAAAGAAAAAAAAAAGAAAAAGGGCATTAGTAGAAAAGAGAGTGAGGAAGGGCCGAAAAACCAACGGACATATTTTACGTATGTTTTGAGTTACTATAAATTATTTTACGTAATCTATATTTTATAAATTATATTAATATTTTGATTATGTTAATTATTTTCTAAACTCTATTTGCTTAAATTGAAACCCATGGATATGTTTGTTTAACTTTTAGAAATTATTTGATAATGGTTTTATAAACAATTATGTTTTGTAAGTACTACCACGGGAGTTTCATGTCTTGGGGGACTTAAATAACCATTGGCCTCTGTTTGGCTACTTTGTGGTCATCTGTTTGTCATGAATCCATTGACCTCTGTTCTGACTGTCACTCATGTGACCTCTGTTCTGTTCTGTTCTGTACCGTGGTTATGGTTATTTATTTACATAATTTATGTATTTCAGTTTTTGCCACTTAACTAATTTGTTTATTCAAATTAAGTTATGTAAATGTTTTGGCTTAACTAACTATCCATGGTTGTTTTGTGTTCCCTATACTCTTGGCATAATATTTCTCACTCTGCTGTGTGCTTATAATTGTTACCTTTTCAGGTGATGAGATGTAAGGAAGACCCTCGTGTAGTGGAACCCGCACAAGAATTTGATGCTGATCCATTATTTTGTTTTCTTTTTTTGTTCTTTCTTTTCTTCCCTTTGTTTTTTTCTCCTAATGGCCGGTCATTGAGTAATAAAATAATAAAAGCCTTATAGATGTATTCTCTTGTATTAAAATAGTAGAATGAAGTAAATTTTCTGTTTAATTATTTTTATTTGCCTCTGCCTGCACCATTTAATATTCTACGATTAGATAAATTAGTAAATTGCGATTCTAAACCTAAGCCCTTTGGGGTTGGATCGTGACAAGTACTTCTTTCTGAGTGTGTGTACCTGAAAACCACATTTATGGACTGTGAAAATGAGAAGGATGGAATAACAACATCAATATTTATAACAATGGTTTATGCACCTTATCCATCATTTCTGACATAAACTTCTGTCCACCAAATCCAAGTTCCACAAAATTTTCACCATCAAGCTGTGGAGTAGGAAAGAGAAAATAACTGCTAAATACAAGGTATCAAACAATCTTTATTTTAATTACGGTGTAACTTTACTCCGTTAGAGAAGCATATGAACAATAAGTCATTAACTTTGTACAGAGACATTACTATTTTTAATAAAGTTGATTAATAGTCTCTACTAAATATAGCAGACAAGCATGAGCATGACCGCCAGTAATTGAAATATATACCATCAATAAAGACAATAAAGTACTAAATATACATATGCATGTATATATAGTTCACACAAAGAGTTAAAAATATGAACACATCCAAAGTATATCAGCTTCGATATTAAGAAAATGAGATACAGGAAACATAAAGTTTCGATATTAAAATGCATCATTTCTACTGAAATGGGGAGAATGAATTTGTAAGAACATTATGCGTGATTGTTTTGCCGATGTCGGGCTCTTTAAGTCCAAGATGGCCTTGATCTGATCTAGGCTCGCTTCAATGCCCTTTCTGGTAACCAAGTATCCGAGGAACTATCCTGACCTAACTCCAAATGCGCACTTCGACGCATTGAGTCAGAGCCGAAATGTCCTCAGGATATCAAAGACTGCTTTCAGGTCGGCCAGATGGTCCTCAGGCTCTTTGGTCTTCATGACCATGTCATCAATGTATACCTTCACTGTTTTGCCTATTAGATGTCCGAACATCTTAGTTATCAATCTCTGGTAAGTTGCTCATTTATTTTTCAACCCGAAATGCACCACTCTGTAGCAATACAGCCATTTTGGGGTAATAAATGCAGTCTTCTCTTCATCTGAGGGGGGGTACTTGGCTATCTGATGATACCCCCTGTAAGCGTCCAAGAAGCTCATCCTTCTATGCCCTAAAGTGGCATCTACCAATTGATCAATTTTAGGGAGCGGGAAATTGTCTTTGGGACAAGCCTTATTCAGGCTAGTGAAGTCCACGCAGACCGTCCATTTCCCATTTTTCTTTTTCACAACAATTATGTTTGACAACCATGTTGGATAGTTTACTTTTCGAATGGCTCTAGCCTCTAGCAATTTATCCACCTCATCTTCTACTGCCTTAACATGCATCAAGGTCGGCCTTCTAGCTCGTTGAATGACAGGTTTAGCCAACTTGTCTACATTCAGTCTATGGCAAGTAACCTCGAGGTTAATGCCAAGCATCTCGTATGGCGTTCACGCAAACACCTCAATGTTTGCTCGTAAGAAGGCTTCTAGCTCTCTTTCCTCCTCCTCGGCCAATCCTGAGCCGAGTAGGAAGAAACGCTCTTCGTCCCCTTATTGGACTAGGATCTTCTTCAGGGCTTCCTTACTTTTCTCGGCTGGTTTGCCGACGTCCTCCAGGACCTCCATGTCTTCGTCCTCAATCTCTACTGTCTTCACTTCTCGTATGTTGCAGGTGGATTTCATTGCTGCCATGGAGCAATTCTTTGTCTACACCTGATCCCCTCTGACCTCTTCAATTCCATGCTTTGTTGGGAACTGCAATAGCTGGTGTAGTGTGAAAGGAACAGCCCCTATTGCATGCAGCCATGGCCTTCCTAGGATAACATTGTAAGGGGATGGGGTGTCAATTATTATGAACTTTGTGTTTACCTTCTTGGTGCCAGCCTGCACCTCCAAACTTATTGCTCACAGGGGCCACGTCGGCATTCCGTTGACCCCAACCATTGGACCATTGGACTGCTCCAGATCATCTTGGTGAAGGCCAAGCTCCTTGTAACATCTAACATACATGATGTCACAAGAGCTGCCTTAGTCAACTAGAATGCGCTTTACCTGGCGCTTTACAACCTTGAGGGATATTACCAAGGCATCGTTGTATAGATGTTGCACCATGTCTAGGTCATCTTCAATAAAGGACACCATTGGTCCTTGGCACTCGTCTGCCCTAGGTCTTTTCTGCCGAACCTGATACACATGCTGTAAGTGTTTCACCTTCTGAGTTTCTCCACGTATCTCATTCTCATTGACCTTCGAGTGAATCACATTGATCACTCGAGGTCCGCCTGCTTGCGGTTGTGGTGCTGGTAAAGGTGGTGCTGCTGGTGCCTGAGGCAGCCTCGCTTGTTCTTCCCTTGTTCTAGCCTTATCTACTAGGTCCCTTAAATGACCTTGTCTTACTAGATCTTCCAGATATGTCTTTAGGGCTCTGCACCCCTAAGTCAAATGTCCATCCTTATTGTGGTAAGCACAGCGCTTCCCCAGACTTCTTGCCATAAATTCGCCAAGAATCTTCTTTGGTACACTATAATAGGGCTGATTCCGGATTCTTTCCAGGACTTTGTAAACCAGAATTCGAAATACGATAGTGACTGCCTGTGCAGCCTCAGTCCCGTTTCTTGTCTGTTAAAGTTTGTATTACCTTGGCCTCGCTTCGGCAAACCGTTTCTTTTCTCTTGTTTCGACGCCTTTGTCCCTAGCGTGTCTTCCTTATCTCTCGCATACTTCTCGATCTTGGCCATGAGTTCCTCCATACTTTTTGGCATTGTCTTTGCCAGTGATTTTCGAAGCAGACAATTATCGTTCAGGCCGTTCTTAAAAGACACGATCGACACCTCTTGGTTGCACCCTGGTATTCTGTTAAACAATTTATAGTACCTTTTGGCATAAGCCTTGAGGCTTTCATCCTCACCAATTCTCAGAGCCATCAAGGAGTCCACCCTCAACGACTATAGTTTGTTTGTTACAAACCTGGCCACGAACATCTCGGCCAGGCTTTCCCAGCTTTTCACAGTTTCTTTCGGCAACTTATGAAACCAATTTGATGTGATTTCCTCAAAGGATGAGGGGAACGCCTTGCAGAGCAACGTCTCGTTTCCAGTGTACAGTGCTATTGAGTTCAAGTACAAGCCGACGTAAAAGTTAGGGTCAGACTTACCATTGTATATCTCAAATCTCAGCATGTGAAACATTTTCGGGGCCTCAAATTTGTCCAATTCTACCGAAAAAGATGTTCTCGGCTTGACCGGAGAGATTACCTCGACATCTTGTCGCTTCCTCTGGAGGTAATCCCTCAAATCCTCCTTAGTCCGTCCAGGAGCTCGGCTATCAACGGATTTTAGCCTTTTTGGTGCGCTACTCTCGGTGTCATTATGAGTCCTCTTGGACCTCCCTCTATTAGTCATGTCGAAACAAAGCTCCTTCCCTTGAACATGCCGATGTTCTTTGGTGTAGGCTTCTTTGGTACGATGTGTTTTCTAAGACTCTCATTTCATCGACTCTCCCTACCCGACCTCCCGTGAAGGCCGGTGAGAATGTTTCTTTGTCCTGTCACGCTGAGGGATTGCAAGAACTGTTTTCTGCCCCGCTTTCTAGGCATCGTTCTTGGCTGCCGGAATTGGCGTGTCTTGTAACAGAAACAGTGGTTGCATGACGTTATTTTACATCATGAAACTGACGACCGATTGTAGGTCTGCCAATTTGTTCGCCATTCCCTTCATCTCGTCGTCCCTCCGCAGGCATCTTTCTTTCCATACCTGGAGATCATTCTCATTATAATACTCGCCTCGGTCTGCCTTCTTTGGTACGTCTCCCTCCTAGCCGACGTCTTTCTCTCCGGGATTTTTATCCCGAGGTTCTTCGTTGCAGTTATCCTCCTCTACGTTAGGGTCTATGTGTTTACCACTTCCAGTAGGGATGTCGTCCCCAATCTTCTCTTTCTATCTGTAGTTGGGCATCTATTCTCCTTTCTTTCCCACAGACGATGCCAACTTGTGTGTGCTGATTTCTGACCATACTGCCAAATAGGTACTTAGCTGGAGAACACCGGCAGAATAGATCGCGCTCAAACAACCTGTCACAGAAAGATAAGACTCCGACGGTGGTTTGTCCACCCGGGGGAACTCCAACGATCAAGTCAGTACTCAATTATCTTTCAAAGATAGCAAGCAGTGCTTAACTCACTAGTCAGAATAGAAAAACCGTACCTTAGACCCATGAGGGAGCCTTACTTTTATAGCCAGCACTAACCTGATCCCTGTAAAAGCCTAACTTTAATGGACTCTGGCTTAATGCTTACCCTAGACTCCCAGCAAGATAGAAATAAACTCCCTAAAAGCCTTATCTTTATCTAGACTGAGGTCCTCCCCCATTCTAGGACTCTTGTCCCTTATCCGTTCATCCAGGATTCTGGTATCTCTACAGATTACCTCGACCTAACCAAGATCACCTCGGCGCCATGATCAGGACACATGGCACCTTGGCAAGCACTTTAGTGCCACCTTGGCCACGTGTTGTCATTCACAAAAATATGCCCCCCACACTAATAATTTAGTCGAGCCGAGCCGAGTTTTGCAAGGTTCAAGTTTGGCTCGTTTGTTTATTGAGTTCGAAAATCTAATTTGAGCCCAACTTGAACCTTGATAATGAATTTCAAGATATATTATTTTATTATTTAAATAAATAAACGCTCCGAGTTCCACAAGCTGAACTTATTCAAGCTTGAGATAGGCTTATTTAGTAAACAAACCTAAAATTTGACTTGAACTCTTTTATTTACTTAATAAATTGAGTCCTTAATGATGAGTTTGCAAACAATTAGGTCATTTGTAGTCGTGATTGCCGATTAACTCTAATAATACATAAAATGAATAAAATAATCCATATATAAACCCACAATTAAAATCCATCTAGAAGTCTCTAGGGTTTCATTGTTAACAATAGTTAGAACTAGTACAATCGTTTCCAAACAGGACTACAAAAGTAGAAGACTCAAAAGCTTTTCATCTACTTTTGTCACTCACTACAACACTACCAAATCAAGCATCTTCTCTACTTTACGTAATGATCTTGGTCTGCACAAGATCTTCAAAGTCTTCCACAAATCTTTCTTAAAGCTTATAAGTATTAATTAGTGGTCTGCACAAGATCTTCAAAGTCTTCCACAAATCTTTCTTAACCAATTAAACAATGCCCAAACATTCCAAATATCCTATTAACCATGTCCTAAGGACACGTGTCTGTTAAATGACTCATCACAAGTGTCCCATTAAACATATTCTAATCAGTAATGTTAGGTATCATAAAAAACCTTTCATGAAAATAATCATGAAAGATTTGTGACCCTTGGATTATACTTAGAATAAAACGCTATACACTAATCAAGGTAATCTAAAGATCGCAAAATTTTTCATGATTATTTTTATGAAAAGTTTTTCATAATCCCTAATTTTTTCCTATTCTAATACTCCATTACCCAAATTAGCATCCCAGAAGCTTCATTGTGCTTATTAATTAAACATAATTAGTGACTTCACAATTTGTAAAGCATGCTAGAAAGGGATTACGTAGATCAACAAATGTTGCAGTCTGATTGGTTCAGAAGGCGTTTTCGACAACCCACTTAGAATTTTAATTATGAAGTGAATTAAGATTATGCTTTGTTTAATACTATGATTAAACAACGTGTTTGTCTTTTGTTTTTGTTTGGGAATCGTGATGTCCGAATATTGGCCCTGACGATATGTGTACGGTGCAAAAGAATATGGAGCACCCACTTGTAAGATCCTCATTGGTTGATTATATATATACAAAACTCACCACAGAATTAATTATATAAAATAATTTTGATTATACATGTTAAATGATCGGGCCTATTATAAATTATACAGTTTCACTTAAATTACTCTACTTGTATTGATTTTGTTGTGTGGTTAATTTCATATTCATAAATTTATTGGATTGGTTAAATAAAGGAACAAAACATGGTAACACTTGGACAAGAACTATATGGAAAAAGGAATAACTAAATTTGTTTAAAAGTATATGTTCAATAATGTTATATATTCATATTTAAGAAAATATTCAAAATTTAAAAGGTATGAATTAAATCTATATTTAAAATGTTTAGAGCACCCATTTGTTGGATTCTTGTTTGTTAAACGTCTTGAACACAAAGCGGTAACACTTGGGTCAAAACTATAGGGTGGAAAATATAAAGAACCAAATTTACTATATTTGTTTAAAAGATTTAACGTTGTGCAATGCGATATATTCAGAAAAATTATTTTAAAAAAAATTCAAAAAGTGAACTTTGTAGATCAAAGTTATTTTGATTGCAACTCACATAACCACATCACACCAAATATAAGTTTACGCTATAAATTTAAACTTTAAATATATTTTTGTAAATATTTTTTCGGGTTACATGACAGTTTTGTTTAATGTTATTAGAGTGATGACAATGGTGATGGAAAAGGACATGAAATGATTGATATTGAGGAGGGTATATAAGCAAAGCCTTGGTGCAGTGTTTGTAACAGGAATTGGAGACAACAAATATATACATATAATCAAATATACAACAAGAGATCAAAGTGGTGAAAATGGTTGGGTTGATGATGGGTTGGGGGCTTCCAGCTGAGCAAGGGTGGAGGAAGGGACCTTGGACTCCTGATGAAGATAAGTTGCTTACTGAATATGTTAGTTTGCATGGAGAGGGAAGGTGGAGCTCTGTGGCTAGATCTTCAGGTAAATCAATCAGCAGTTCTTTTACGTGCACATAATTTAATTACAGAATCAGTTTTTCATCAATTGGGCTTTGCTCTATGTACCTTTTGGGAGAAGATATTAGGCACATCTATGGTTTTATTTTTTAGGCTATCTTGGTTAGCTTAATTTGATTGATGAAAGTATATTTGATGTTGTATTGTTGTTTAAGATGAATGTTTAATTTGTTGATTTTGGGTTTTTCAGGGCTGAATAGGAGTGCCAAAAGTTGTAGACTAAGGTGGGTGAATTATCTTAAGCCTGGTCTTAAGAGAAGCAAGATTACACCTCAAGAGGAAGGCATCATCATTGAACTCCATGCCCTTTGGGGTAACAAGTAATGCAACTCTCTCTCTCTCTCTCTCTCTCTCTCTCTCTCTCTCATACGAGACTCACAAAAAATACTTAAAAGATTATTTAGAATTTGAAATGTATAGACCAATCAATTCATTTTGAGTGCATCTCATACCATATTAAGTTTAAATCGACTCTGTATACTCTACTTTCTAAACACATTTTGAGAATTTTTTTTTTTTTAATTTTTTCTCTAAATACAGAGCATTTATGTTCTACTTCTTACTCTCCTTTTTTACTAATATAGATGGTCTACAATTGCTCGATACTTACCTGGGAGAACCGACAACGAAATAAAGAACTATTGGAGAACCCATTTCAAGAAGAGAGGAAAGCCCTCCCAAAAGCAAGAAAAGAGAAAAACTCGACTACTTCTTGATCAGCAGATTAAGAAACAAGAAGAAGAAGAACAAGAAGAAGAAGAACAAGGAGAGAATGATAATGACATTAATAATAAAGTCCTGTCACAAGCAGAAGCAATTGATCAAAAAATGACTGATGAGAAACAAGGCAAACAAGAGACATTACTCTTTATGTACCCCAATATGGAGAATCTGTGCTTCCCTATGATGTGTCAAGATGTTGCATCTTGGTCACACACCATGGATGACTTGTGGAGTGGTGGCTTGTGGAACCTAGATGAACCACAGGGTCGCGTGGATCAAGCAAATGACTACAACAAAATCAACTGGAATTAATTTAGTTAGTCAAAATTGTTGTTTTTCTTAATACAGAACAAGTGTTCAAGTTTTGTCAGGATACGACTTTTGGCCTCCCTGATGTATCCAAAATTTAAAAAAAAAGGTAAAAATTTAAGCAAATTTTTTTATTTTGTGGAGGGAGTACAACTAAATGATGCAGTGGAGGGTTCATTTTCGAAGATGGCAAGCATTGAAGATGATGCATAGGTTTCGAGCCTATTTGGTCTTTTAGTTTACATGTAAACATTATTTAGGTTTGCACGCAACATGATATTATTGGTTTAATCTTGTTAAAAAATTTAAATTTCATCTCTTCCCAAAGTTTTTGCCATCTCCATTCCGCTTGTAACGATTGTAGTTTCATTTTTGGGTTAATTTTATTTTTACATTTTTAGTCTTTAATAATGTCATTTTGATCCATAATGTTTAAATTATTAATTTAATTTTTAATATATAAAAAGTGTTTCAAAAAGAGTGGACAAAGAGAATGGGATTTTATGATTTGTATCATAGAGCTGAGTTTAAGAATTTGTTATTTTTCTTCCACATAAATGACCATTATCTAATTTCTATGCTTGTTTTATAAATAATTTTTATGAGCACAAACAATTAGTCACAAAATGTTTATGTAGAAACACCATTAATAAATTTTATAAAATTTTATCAATTTATTGGTATTTTGTATCCGATTTTTGTGTTGTTTCATCATTAGCGAGAGATCATAGAGGGTTTATTTTTTCTTTTTTAATTTGTGGGATCATTTGGGATGTAGAGAAAATCACAGCCCAAGTAAAAAGCCCATGTTTTTCGCCCAAGAACTAGAAAATAGTAAATGGGCCCAACTGGCTCAACACCCCGATCCAAATTGGAATGAAATTTATAATTTTAATTATTAATATTTATAAAAAAAATTAATTTATAATATTATTGATTTGAAATTAATTTTAAAATTTTACACTGAATTGAAATTCTTATAATTTAGAATTTTAGAGAAGATTTGGCTTTGGAATCGAAAGAAACTTTACAGAGTTGAATTAAATAATTACATTCCAAGGGTTGGACAGAGTCTGTGTGGACATGTTTGAACACATATTAACGGCAAGCGAAGTGGCTAGTTATGGTTATGATTATGGATTTCTTCCCTGTATGAGAGGGTTCAGAAAAGTTGTTAGAAAATTCGAAGATCCTTGAAGAATAATTTTGAATTCTTTAGAAGATGATGAGAAGCTTAGATTCTTCAATAATCTCAACTCAAGAATACAAGAGTAAAGGAGATGATGGAGATAAGAGATTGGGTGAAGAAGAAGGCAAAGTGGCTAGAGAGAGAATAATGGCAAGGCTCTCCCATGAATCTCCCACTTTCACTCTCAAGGTTGATAATGAAGATGGGAAATTAGTTCTTTCCCAATAGTCATCTCTCAAAAATCCATCCCTTGTAAAGCTATGGGTGGATGCTATTTATAGGCACCTCATGATGTAGGATGGAGCCCATGTGCAAGGCACATGGGGAATATTCTCTCTAACCACCTTGTCTGAGAAGGTGACCTCTCCGAGGAGGTGACCTCTCTGAGGATGAGAAAAACCCCGAAGAGGAGATCAACCCCTCGGCGAACCTTTCTTCTTAACCACACCTAACCAATGATCCCCAATCATCCCAAAGGGTCAGGGGTAGTCTCAGAGGACGTCCTGCCTCATAAGGGTTAGGGGTAGTTCAAGAGAACGCCCTGCCGCAAATATTGCCGAGTCTCAGGGATCTCCTAGATCGTGCCACCTCGACCCGGGTATAGACTAGTTTAACCGAAGAGTGAATTTATCTCCACTCACCGTCCTCGGGATCGGGTCCTTTGTTCGGACTCCATTACGCCCATAGTTCTGGTGCGCAGATCCCGGAAAGCTCCGAGCCCACAAGTGTTCTGGGACTCATTAACGGAGCGACTTCTAGATTGCGTCTGAATCCGTTCGAAGCCAAGTGCTTCGGATCTCTAGGTTCGTGGATCCGAACCCTTTCGAGTCCGAGTGCCTCGGATCTCTAGGCTTATTCAATACCCTTTCGAGTCCGGACCCGAGTAAGTCTCTAAGTCTCTAAGTTCGTGGATCTGAATCCCTTCGAGGCTTAGAGTGATTCAACCCGTTTGATGGCGATAAATCCGGGCCCACCAATCTTGGACTTGCGATAAATTCGGGCCCACCAATCTTGGACTATTGAGCTTAATTAATTTAATGGGCTCAAATTAGCTCCTCTTACATTTGCCCCTTGCGTGTATGAGAAATTGTAGCTTTCTCGGACATGCATAGTTTCACCTTGTCAGCCGTGTTTTACATTACGTCTTCAGGAATGTTTGGTCTTTACAGAGTCTATTAATAAGGCTGAAGACTCACCGTAATTTACAGATAAAATCGATAAGTAATATTAAAAATAAATAAATAAATAAATATCTTTTTCTGTTTTTTTTTTTTTTTGAAAGAAAAATCAAAACTTGAATTGTTTAATGCTCCGCCAAACCAACCTGGACATGTAATTAATATGGCACCAACTAAGTTGTTCAAAGAAAATAATAATAATAATAATTCTTTTTCTTTCTTGAAACCAAAATAACCATTTTTTTTTTTTTTTTTTTAATTCTGCAGGTGTCCAAATCAAAGGCCTCTATTTATATATATATATATATATGTATATTTAAAATATTTGAGTCAAACTTCACTTTGCATTTTCTTCAACAACTTTCAAATCCGCAAACTCCCAGAATATTTAAAGGCCCGCTATCTATATATAGAGCCCTAGCCTTAGCATATTTGAGGGCCATCAGATTTTTTTTTATTTTATTTTCTAAGGATAAGGACAAAAAACCCTACTCCTTTTTGGCTAAAACCCATTTCGGCAAGCAGAGTCATTTCGGCTCTCTCTCTCTCTACACAGAGAGACCGAGACCAACCCAGGTCTCTTCTTCTTCAAGGAGCCTCTGCCGATTAACACCATCTTCATCAGCAGTGCAGCAAATCAACGACGCAGAGCATTGACTCGCTCACGGCCATCAGCGCACTTAGCACGCCGTCCGTCACCACAGCGTCGGATACTATTACCGTCGCAGCTCAGTCACCGGTTCACGCCAACACCAGCCCAGCTCACTGTTGGTTGGCTTGTCCTTCACGCTTGATGCCTTGCGCCGAGACCAAACCAGCCTACCATCGGCCTCTCTTTGCTGAAACTCTTCCTCCGGCCTCGACAGTCCAGTGCCAACCACACACGTCGGCCGTTCAACGTGACGTGCGTGGTTGCCAACTCCGCCGGCTTCGGATTGTCCAACGTTGACCACACACGTTTGCCCACTCAACGCGACGTGTGTGGTCTTGCCTTGCCCTGTTGAGCCTCAGTATACATTATTCTTCATTTCTCTCTTGATCATTGTTGCTTTGAATTGCTCCTCCTTTCTCAGATTTGTGGGTAAGTGTATATATATAATTGGTGGAAGCTCCTGTGTAAACCTTGGTGTAAGCCTTTCAAAAAATTGGTGGAAGCTCCTGTGTAACCCACTTTCCTTCTTATTGTTTTGATGAATTTTTGTGCTCATGAGCTTGGATTTGTGAAATACATATTTGGAATTTTGCAATCTTGCCCATCTCCACTGATTTATTATTTCTATTGGAAGTACCCACAACACTATTTTGTTGATTTGGGAATGCTGAAACATTTATCATACTCTGTTGCTTATTTGCTTTGATTAAAAGGACACGAACCTTTGACAGGCGAACTTGTGAGCTTGTTGTTACACACTCTTTGAATTTGATGTCCGAGGGGATGAATTTGTTTGTCCAAGGGGATAAATAAAGAAATAAACAATTGATGCCAAAATTATGTTTGAACATTGTTGTTTTACGTCGGCTTGAGAGGAACCGACCCGAACAGACAAAACCTTGATTGTTGCATTTTCAAGAATTTGCTCAGAGTAATAAAATTGTTGTAGCTTAAATAGATCATTATTATTTGTTGATGTTGCCCCATTCCGATAATGCCTGAATCAGGATATGAAATTGATATTGCTCATCACATTTGTCGGTTTTACTATTTCAGGCAAATAAATTTTTATGCGAAATCCACGACCCTGAGGCCTTCAAAATCTTTACTAATGAGAGCAAGGGCTATCCTTCGAAAGTCTGAACGAGAGCAAAACTGTCCCTTAGGAGTCCGAAAGCAGCATACATCCTACTTCGGCAAGAAAGATCCCTCTGGACGGCAACTGAGTCTACCAAGCTTGCACCAATAGAAGTAAAGATTGTCTCTCAGAAGTCCGAGCAGAAGCAGGGCTGTCCCTCAGAAGTTCGAGCAGAAACAAGGCTGTCCCTCAGAAGTCCGAGCAGAAACAAGGTTGTCCCTCAGAAGTTCGAGCGGAAACAAGGCTCTCCCTCAGAAGTCCAAGCAGAAACAAGGCTGTCCCTCGGAAGTCCAAGTGGATGCGTACTTCTATTTCGGCAGCTAATGGAAGCAAAGGCTATCCCTCGGGAGTTCGAGTAAGAGTCCACTCTACTTTGAAAAGAAAGATCCTCGGAGCTTGTATGGATGAAATCAAGGGCTGTTCTTCGGATCCGCACTAATGAGAGCAAGAGTTGTCCCTCGGAAGTCCAAACGGAAGCAAGGTTGTTCCTCAGGAGTTTGAATAGTAGCACACACCCTACTTTGGCAAGAGGATCCTTTCTGATAGGCCACCGAGTCTCGAGGGCTGTTCTTCGAAAGTCTGAGTGGGAGAACACACTCTACTTCAGCAAGAAAGATCCTTGAGGCTCGCACTGATGGAAGCGAGGTCTGTTCTTCGAAAGTCTAAGTGGGAGCACACACTCTACTTCAACAAGAAAGATCCTCGAAGCTCGCATTGATAGAAATGAGGTTTGTTCCGTGGAAGTCCAAATGGAAGCAAGGGCTATCCCTCGGAAGTCCGGGTGGAAGCATACTCTTTTCTTTGGCAAACAAAATCCCTTCTGGCTGGTAACCGCAAGAAAGATCCCTCATGGCTGGCAACCGAATCTATCGAGCTTGTACTAACGGAAGTAAAGATTGTTTCTTAGAAATCCGAGCGGAGACAAAGCTGTTCCTCGGAAATCCAAGTGGATGTACACTCATTTCTTCGACAATCAATTGAAGCAAATGTTATCTCTCGAAGCTCGCACTGATGGAAGCGAGATCTGTTCTTCGAAAGTCTGAGTGGGAGCACACACTCTACTTCAGCAAGAAAGATCTTCGAAGCTCGCGTTGATGGAAGTAAAGGCTATTCTTCGGAAGTCTGAGTGGGAGCACACACTCTACTTCAGCAAGAAAGACCCTCAAAGCTTGCATTGATGGAAGCAATGACTGTTCTTCGGAGATCCGAGTGGGTGCAACACTCTACTTCAGCAAGAAAGACCCTTGAAGCTTGCATTGAAGGAAGCAATGGTTGTTCTTTGGAGGTCCGAGTGGGAGCACACACTATTTTGGCAACTAATGAAAGCAAAGGTTGTCTCTCGGAAGTTCGAGTGGGAGTACACTTCTACTGCGTCAAGAAAGGTCCCTTCAGGTTAGTAACCGTGCTTACCATTCCTCTTTCTTCTTCGAGGGCAACAAAAATTGAAAACTATTTCAAGCAACATAACACAATGAAGATATACAATGTAGAGAAAATAACTTCTAATGGAGATACATAATATGGAGGAAATAACTTTCTTCATAACATAGGAAAAAAAGATAGAAAATTCTTAGACAATGCAGTAAATACAAATTGTAAATGTCATAGATAGATTTCTTCTACGGAATGTTGAAATTTGCCCCTAGAGTTGCAAGGTCATTTGGAAAGCTTTCACCAGCTGCTCGGGCTGTGGTCATCATACACCATCATAGCCATGTCTTCTAAGATATCCTGGGGCCCTTGTTCTTTGAACTCTAGCTCATCTGCTTCGACTTTCTTTCTAAAGATCTTCTTAAATGTCCGGCACTTTTCTGTAGGATGCCCTAGTGATCGGTGGAAAACACAATAATTAGGGCCCTCACGGTCCTTCTTCGGCAAAAGCTCTTCGATACGAGGCAACTTCAGTTCCCCATCTGCCACCCATTCTTTAACTAAAGCCTTCATCTCCTCAACACTACACGGAAAAGGAGTGTCATCTTCGCAATATTTCCTCTTCTGACCTCTGAATTCCTCCCCCTGCGACTTTCCGGGAGAAGACGCAGAAGCCGCAGTGACAGAAAGTCCTCGAGATGACTTGAAACTGGTTTTATAACTAGTCTCGAACCCGATCTCCTGAGATTGAGGTATGTTGATGTTCCAAGATGCTTCAATTAGCGCCGAGAAGGTGAGTAGCTTATGATTAACTAGAAGCATCTTGTATCCGTTCAATGCCCCTTCAACACAGATTTGGACCAAGTAGCTTTCCTCCACAGCTTCATGACAGTCTACGGCTTTGTCTTGAAACCTCTTTACATATTCGAAAATGTCTTCACCTTCCCGCTGCTTTTCCTTACATAGGGTAAGTGCGGTTACCTTCTCAGTTGCTTGAAAGAATTTGGTGTGGAATTTGTTGACCATCTCCTCCCAACTTCGAACAGAGTTTGGGGCCAAGTTAACATACCAATTATATGCTCGGTCGGTGAGGGACTTGGAGAATTCTCTCAGTCGGAGGACATGATTTGAACCATGAATCCTCAAAGTCTCGATGAACCGAACAACATGTTCTCGAGCATTTCCTTGCTTGCCATTGAATTTGATGAACTTCGGCACCGTGTACCCCTCCGAGTATGGATAACTCAACATCTCGATAGGGTATGGTGGCTTAACATCCGGATCAGGCAAAGAGGGTAAAGTCCTCTTGTCCCGTTCGAGATCGAACATGGCTTGTACATTGGCGAGAGTGAGAAATGGTTGAAGGAGAGAACTTGATGGTGGTATTCTCGGAACCTGACTTGTAGACCCGAAGACTGAGCTTGGAGCAACTTGGCTATTTGGGTGTTGAGAATTCACAATCAGTGAAGACACATGATGAAATTGGCCATCGGCACCTATGGACACGACATTTGGTGATGGGATGTTGCATTGGGTCCCATAAAGTCCATTGTGCGCCATGGCTATATCGGGTTGGGCTTGCAAACTTGGCATTGGAGCCAAAGGAGACCCACTCGGTACATGAGTAGAATTTACAATTGGTGGAACAAAATTAGGCATGGATGGAGCACCATTTTGTAAAGAAATTTCTGTAGGTTTTCTTTGAACTTCCACAACCACTGAGACACCATTCGTTGCGCCAAAAACTCCTCTAACCACCGCTGGACCATGGATCAATCCTCCAGGTGCGTGATTTTACGCTCCGTGGGCCGCAGGTTGGCCATGACTTGTTCTTCCTAGCACTTGATTTTGCACACCATTTTGTACATCTTCAGGGAGAATTTGGAGTGGATCTTGATTGTTTTGACCATTCCCAACATTACCATGAAGTTGTTGATGCTTGTCAGTGCCGACTTGACCTCCATTTGTTGCTGGTGTTGCGAAATTCGAACCCATCACCAACATGGTGTGGGTGAGATCTTGAAGCGTCTGTTGAGTGTGTTGGAGTTCTTGAATGACTTCAAGGATGAAAGGTGAGTCTTGAACTTGAGTCTTTTCATCACCACCATTGGAAGAGCCTTGTTGATGAACTTCATCTTCTCCCGCCATCCTTGTTGGAGTTGTGTGGGTTCTAGATCTCGTTGAGACCATTAACCAATCTTTTATCCCCAACAGAGTCGCCAAATGTATGAGAGGGTTCAGAAAAGTTGTTAGAAAATTCGAAGATCCTTGAAGAACAACTTCGAATTCTCTAGAAGATGATGAGAGGTTTAGATTCTTCAATAGTCTCAACTCAAGAACACAAGAGTAAAGGAGATGATAGAGATAAGAGATTGGGTGAAGAAGAAGGCAAAGTGGCTAGAGAGAGAATAATGGCAAGGCTCTCCCATGGATCTCCCACTTTCACTCTCAAGGTTGATAATGGAGATGAGAAATTAGTTCTTTCCTAATAGTCATCTCTCAAAAATCCATCCCTTGTAAAGCTATGAGTGGGTGCTATTTATAGGCACCTCATGATGTAGGATGGAGCCCATGTACAAGGCACATGGGGAATATTCTCTCTAACCACCTTGTCCGAGGAGGTGACCTCTCCGAGGATGAGAAAAACCCCGAAGAGGAGATCAACCCCTCGGCGAACCCTTCTTCTTAGCCACACCTAACCAATGATCCCCAATCATCCCAAAGGGTCAGGAGTAGTCCCAGAGGACGTCTTACCACATAAGGGTCAGGGGTAGTTCAAGAGAACGCCCTGCCGCAAATATTGCCGAGTCTCAGGGACCCCCTAGATCGTGCCACCTCGACCCGGTTATAGGCTAGTTTAACCGAAGAGTGAATTTATCTCCACTCATCGTCCTCGGGATCGGGTCCTTTGTTCGGACTCCATTATGCCCATGGTTCTGGTGCGCAGATCCTGGAAAGCTCCGAGCCCGCAAGTGTTCTGGGACTCATTAACGGAGCGACTTCTAGATTGCGTCTGAATCCGTTCGAAGCCAAGTGCTTCGGATCTCTAGGTTCGTGGATCCGAACCCTTTCGAGTCCGAGTGCCTAGGATCTCTAGGCTTATTCAATTCCCTTTCGAGTCCGGACCCGAGTAAGTCTCTAAGTCTCTAAGTCTCTAAGTTCGTGAATCCGAACCCTTTCAAGGCTTAGAGCGATTCAGCCCGTTTGATGGCGATAAATCCGGGCCCACCAATCTTGGACTATTGAGCTTAATTAATTTAATGGGCTCAAATTAGCTCCTCTTACATTCCCCAAAATCGATCCTCTCATTTCTGCTTCCCAACTAAGGTACCATTACTACTGCTCCACTATTCTACTGTTTCTGGGTTCTCTTCTGTTTGACTCAATTGTGTTTTTTTTTTTTTAAACAGAATTTCAAATTTGGGTTTGTGGGTTGTTGGGGTTAATTTTAATGTTTTAATCCGTGTAATGACATTTAATTGTTTGGGTTATGGTGCCAATGGCTATGTGGTTCAAAAGAAAGCAAAATTGCAGATCACAATATAAGAATAAGAAAAAGCATAAATGGAAGATATATATATATATATAAAATTGTTGATTTCTTAGTTGGGTACTGTTATGGTGTGCAACTTACGCCTTACACTTACGCCTTTTCTATTTACAGTCCTGCTTTTGTTTTCACCTTCTACTTACACTTTTTGTGTAAGTGGCACATGGTGTGCAACCTTGAGGGTTGCACACTTAAGAAAAGTCCTTCTTAGTTTGATTTTATCATGGAGCTTGCTGTAGAGTAGTATGTTTGCATTGATTTGAGTGTAACTTTAAATTTAGTTGGAATAATGATTTAAACATGCCTACTCAAAGTTGAATGTATTGATAGGGGCGTGTAAGATTCGGTTCGGGTGGTTTGAGAATAAAATTATAAATCAAATAATAGGTTAGTGGATTGACAAATTATAATTTGAGTGATTTTTGACAGATTAGTGGATTGAAGAATATTCTAACTAATTATCATATATTTTCATAATATAAAACAATAATTTGTATAATATTTTTTAGATATATAACACAAAGTAATTTTACATAATATGTTTCATATATATAACTATTAATTTGTAATAAATTTCATATTTTAAGTCTCTCTCACGCTCATTTTTACATTAATATTTTATTAGAAATTAAATATATATATATATTAACTATAGTAGAGTGGAGCGATTCAGTTGACAGATTATAAATTTTAAAATTTAAATTGTGGTTCGTGGTTAGAGTGGTGTAAATTGATATGAATTGGTACAATTTTAACAAATTAAGTGAAATTTTATACAGGCCTATATAGGTGTATATATATGCCACTTAGGATTTAACTATTAAATTCATTCAATATTATTTTAAACTTTCATCGTCTTAGGTAAGCGATGACTTCTAATAAAATAATGAATTTTCAGTAGTAATCCAAATATATTGAATTACAGAGTTTTTTTTGGAGAGTTAAATGTACGGAAAAAGATTATGCCCTGATTTGATTTTCGTTGGGTCATTGAGCTTCATTTAATAGATATGAAAGGATAGAGGTTAAGGCCAAGTTTGACGTATTGTAAAAAAGTTAAAAAGTCAAAAAATTACTCAAAAAGTTAAAAAGTTAACACTATTTATCAAAAGTCAACAATTACGGCTGCATAACTTCCAATTCTAATTTTTCCCTACAAATTAATTTTTATAATTTTTTATTACACATTTTTTCATAAAAAGTCAAAAAGTTAACCCAAACATCTATATTTTCTTCCTCAATTTTTTAATTCAAAAAGATAAAAAGTGTACTTATTTAGAACACCCCAAACAACCCCTAAATTACTGGTGTGAATATAACAGGGTTTGGGATCTTTTTTTGTTTTTTGGGGTAGGTAAGTGGTTAGTTTTAAAAATAAAGAAAAATAAAATAAAATAAAAAAAGAAGAAGAAAAATGAAAAAGAAAAGGGAGATATTACAATGATATTGAAAGCATGGCCCTGAGGTTCAACACAGTTACCGAGAAGTGACACCAAAGTCAAAAGCATGGACGAAAGTAGTAGTCCTACCTAGCATAAAAATATAAATCTCTCACAACTTGAGACGCTAGGTGTAAAATTCCACCCTTAGATACAAGCTAAAAAATAGCTAGAAGGAAAATGATACAGAGTTTTAAATTTGGAGTTTTAATTTGAGTTCTAGTGATGTGTTAAAGTAAAAAAAATAAAAATAAATAAAGTAAGACACAAACATCAAATCATGAGTGGATGTCAACTCATTAGAACCTTTCTAGAACCTTATTTTTAGAGCTCCCAATTTTTTTTTTTTTTTTTTTTTCCTCAAAAAAAAATAAAAAGTAAAAAAATCAACAATGATAGAGACCACTAATTTTAGAGTTCTAAAAAGATCACTAATGACATGTCACTCAATAAAAAAAGAAAAAAAATACAACACCAAGACCAAAATATCAAATCATTCATGATGGGGCCTACTGCCACATCATTAGTGGGAGCACTAATTAGTGCTCTAACTCATTTTTTTTAAAAAATATCGAAGGAGGACTGCGCCCGCCACGCCCATTGGGAACTTAGCACATTGGAGAGAATTTAATGTAGGACATGCAGCAACCTTGCTTTGACCGGATCTGGGGCGCACAGCAGTCACTGCTGTGGCTGATTTTGTGATACATTATGAATTTATTTTTATAATCTGAACCGTTAATGTTGTAGGGTTTGTTGAGTACTTCATGTCTACCAAAAATCATATTAATCGGATATCAATAACTATATGATTGATAACCAAAAAAATAAACAAGAAGTTTTTCTTTTGAAAAATAGTATAAAAATATACAATTTGATCATATAGTTATTGATATCCGATTAATATGATTTTTGGTAGGCATGAAGTACTCAACAAACCCTACAACATTAACGGTTCAGATTATAAAAATAAATTCATAATGTATCACAAAATCAGCCACAGTAGTGACTGCTGTGCCTTTGGCACAGCAGTGGCCCCAGATCCTGCTTGACCGTGCTAATACTACCAGGGGTACACAGTCCCTTCAGAGTTAAGGAAACCCTACTCATGGTGCCTGTCAAGAAGTTGTCATCATTACAAATTTCTCGTTTCCTTGACCTTTTCTGTGAGATAATTTGAATCCTATCTTCTGTTAGGATATATTTTAATGAGAATATGATTTAAAGAAACTGCAGCTGATAATTGACGATTGAAAGTGAATGTAGTTGTGGACTTGCAGACAGGCAGACAATACAATCCCTTGTGAGAATGATCGCAACACATTGGCTGTTTTCAAAGAAAACATATCACTTATTGAAACAAGAATATAATGGAATCAATGTCAAAGGGTTTCTGCTATTGAAGAGACTAATGTAACTTATCCCAACCTCAACTGCTGATTCTGCCTTGCAAATTTTCAAAACTGAAACTTGCCCAACGCTCTTCTTGGCAATTGTCAACATCATTTTTCTTATAATGAAGGAAATATATCACATTAAGGAACTAATTACTTTTTGTATTAGAACTTAGCAGTAGTAGTATTTTTATTTTTATTTTTTTTTTCTGTCCTTTCTGGAGAAGCTTTGTGGTCTTACACATCTTGCCGGCATTTCATGAACAACATATGCTCGAAACTGGAATTCATCTTTGAGAGGACCCAAGTGTTAAGTTCATTGGGTCGCCCTTTTAGTGATTTACAACTGAAAGTTTCAAATCGAAATGAAAGAAGGATGAGTATTTTTTCTAGCATATGAGTTTAATAACTTAGGGTTGGTTTGGGGTGTCCTAAAAAAGTGTACTTTTTGTCTTTTTACGAAAAGATGTGCAGAAAAGTAGAGAGGTGATGTGATGGAAAAAAGATAAAAAGATAAAAAGATGGATTATATAGGTTATGCCAAACAAGGCCTTAGCCTCTTAATATATGAATTTTTAGCTACAAATAAGAATTGGATAACGTGCATGCATTCTGATTAACAAAGTGTTCGATGTGCTACCCCTGAATATGCAACTCTCTAGAAATGTGCTGAAGATGCGGTGATTTGAGGATGATAGCATGCTCTAGATGTAACGGATTAGTATTAGTTAAAGAAGGTGGACGATTCAATGTTATTACAATAAATAACCTTTATCAGGCATATGGGGGTGAATTAAAGCTATTTAAAATCCATCGCATGCACCAAATGTGAGACAAAAGGGCATTTTAACTGTCCTGAATGCTCTAAACTCACCCAGGATTGATCTTCTTCATGTCGTATAAAAATCTCTTCACTTGTGTGCTTGAACAAACTCCAATATTTCAATAGATGTCACAGATATAGCTTGTTATTTGTATCCATTTCACATGATTAAAAAAAAAAATGATAAATATGTTTGTAGCATTGGAAATATGTAGCTGTGATTTGTGTGCTTTGTACCTTAAAGATTGTTTTATTATGTCACTGTTCTTACATGGATGATTAGAAATTTAACAACTTGAACTAAAGATTCCTAGTTCGGTACACATCTACATTCCAGTGTTCTTGACATTGTGTTTTCAAAACTCGACTTTTAAAAGTCAAGTCAAATAAAAAATCTCTTTCTAGATTTTCAGCCTTTTACATTAGGATATGTTTTCTTGGATGGGTGTGTTGTCTGTTCAATACCACTTATGGTGCTATTTTCCATATGCAAAGGCTGCTTGTTTTTCCTTTTTTTTTTTTTTTTGATTAGCAAAATAAAACACTTTATTGATGAAACTAGTATGAAATACATGAGAGAATACAGCAATGAAGAAGGCTAATGCGCAACAAATCATAGTAATCCATCCTAATCCCCACTTAGGTTGGCTCCAAGAGAACCACACAATCATCTGCAGGCTCAAGATCAAGTTAGTAAGGTACCAACAACAACAAACAAAACAAAGAACACAAAGACCCAAACAGACAAACCACTGCTCCTAACAACACAACCACCCTTACCTAACACAACAAAAACACCAAAGTTGCCAACAAATTTCACAAGCCCCCTCCCAATACATACTCGAACTTGGTTAAGACTATAAATAAAATCACTGACCGTCCACGCCTTTGATGATGATATCAACCAAATAGCCACCCTAGTTTGAATCAAGTTAGAGAGTTCCTAAACATCAACTTTAGCCTCATTGAAGACACAATCATTTTTTAGCTTCCATATAGACCACAAGGCAACAAGAGTGACAATCCTCAAAATCTTCCTCTCTTGCTTCTTCAGCTTACCACCATCCCACTAATTTAGTAAACTAGCAACTGTACCAAGAATGACCTATTGTAGCCCCCACCACTTTAATAAGGAAGACTAAACATTCCACACAAGGGGACAATGTAGCAGCACATGAAGCATTGATTCCTTCTCTTTTTTACAAAAGTAACACAAGGTGGATATACCTCTCGTAAGAACCCCAATCCTTTATAAGAACATGAAGTTTTAATCTTGGCTTGTTACCATTAACTTATCTTGGTCTTTCGTTGGGGACTAATCCTGGGAGGAGGAAAACATGGAAACCAATTCTAGACAAAGTTAAAAGTAGACCGGTTGGTTGGAAAAGAATGATGCTATCCTTCGCAGGAAGATTGACTCTGGTTAACTCAGTTTTATCTTGCTTACCTGTGTACTACTTGTCTCTGTTTAGAATGCCTGAGGGTGTGGCTAAGGAATTTGAGAGAATCAAAGCAGTTTTTTATGAAGAGGTTCGGATCTTAAAAGGAAAGTGCACTTAGTCAAGCGGGAGGAGGTGACTACAAGTATTGGTTAAGGAGGCTTGGGCATTAGAAAGATTAGGGTAGTTAACTCTTGCTTATTATTTAAATGGTGGTAGAGGTTTGCAGGAGAGTCAAAGACATTGTGGAGGAGAGTAATTTGTAGCAAGTATAATCAGGAGGAGTGTAGTTGGTTGCTTTCTTGTGCTGCTAGTAATTGTTGGACCAATCTTCTGTGTAAATAAAAGAAATAGAAACAAAACCAAACAAAATAAATAAATAACGTACCGAATTTATTTATCGAAACCGAATTAAAAATAAAAGACCAAGTCGAATGTGTGACACTCTGTCCTTAAGACAGATTTGCCCCACTTCGATGCTAATGGTTGAGTGGCGTCTATCTCCCAGGATACAATGATCTTCACAAATTTGTAGAAGCACTTCAAACAAATTTGTACAGTGAACCAAACCTATATTCTAACTCTTTGAATTTTATTCTAAAACTAAAATGAAGAATAATGCAAAACTAATAAAATCTGGACAGCAAAAGAACTATTTTGAGACTGATTTTTTCAGATCTATAACACTGCTGGAATGATGGTATTTATAGGCACAACAAGTCCTGTCCGAACAGGTGTAAATCTGTCCAACAGATTCAGATTTGAATTTGAACAGGTACTGTTTGAAAACTGGATTTGACCGTTGCTTTGAACAAATTTTCAAACAATTAGAAAAAGGATCCGTTGGTTGGTGGAACAGTTTCTAAACTATTGGAATACTTTTATTAAACTATTTGAATAGTTTAATCAATTTTAGGAAACCACTTTAGGAAACCAAAAATAAATTTATATTTAAATTAAATTCCCACAATCATTTTTATTGAAAAAATTCAAATGAACTTTGTCTAAAAAATTAATGTTAAACTCGAAAACGACGTAAACTTTCCATTCACTCATAAATGGTTTTGACGTTCCATCTTCACCGTGTGACTTGCCATGCGGCAAGGAACACGTCACCTCTTTGAACCCACCCCAAAAGACGTTTGAGGCCCACTCAATTTTGGCCTCAAAGTTGGCCAAAAAAAAAAAACCATATAAAACACCATTTTTCCAACAATCCCCCACATGAATGGAATTTGACGGAGAGAAAATGCAACAACATGATCTATTACGGAGAGTACTGAAATTGGAAATATTCTGCAAAGGATAGATAGCTTTTGGCTTTGAACCTTCCCTTGTAAGACACTATCGGATTTACTAGCTAACCAATAAACATGATGTCTTGAACTGTTCAGCCGTTTGAGTAAACCAAAACAATAGAACTCACACAGCATATCCCTAGACATAGTTTAGTTCTCACTATTGTGTTCATTTTGGCCCTGAACAACCTGGTCTTTTATGAGTGCTCTACAGAATTGTAGCCCTTCACAAATCTCATAGAACCAGCCCAGTTCACACTCATATAGGTGATTCTTATGAAGAGTATCCTGCCATACTCCACTAGGTATACCTAGATATAAGAATCATTAAAAGTATTACTTAACCTAAAAACGCGGCAGACATCACTATTTCATCATAGAAATGGGTAGGGGTTAGACTCCACAGTGATCATTTCTGAGTCATACACAACTCGGTTGTCCCTTTGAACCTAGATCTTGGGATCTCCAGTCAACTAGGTTGGGTTGCCGTTATGGTAACTCTTAGTTAATAGGCTTAAGTCCCATTCCCCTCGATAAATTCTTAACTAACTCTCGTGCTAACCCTTTGGTTAGTGGATCCGCTATGTGTAGATGCGCCCTCGAGCCTCACTACAGTTCGGACTCAAATTGTCACGGTTCTCAATCTGAACCAAAGAGTCCAAATCCGGCAAATCGTTTTGAGAAAACAGATTTTTTTTGAAAGAAGTGTCAAACATGGACTGCTTTGCCAGATACAGAGTCGCCACCTAAATGTTTTGTTTTGGGAAATTTAGGAAACCCTGACTCGTTGCCTAAGGCCACGTGTCCGTCATCACCAAAGTTGCCTCGGCTCGGGAACTTGGGTACGATTGGGGAAGGTCACTTCGTGAGCACCCCCGCTCGCCCCATCAAAGATCGGCCTCTACTAACCATGATATCTAGTTTTGAAAACATTACGTGTTCTTATTCCGGTTATTGGCCTAGATTTACTATGTGATGCGCACAGCATACAAGTATAAATTGGGTCGCCTGAATTGGAACAAAACATTTCATGCTTGTTTATTTGAAAAATGGTTTGATGGTGCTAACCGCAAGTAGGCTAAGACGTGAATTTGCTACCCTCAGGTGGACTTAGAAAAGATGGTTTTGCCACTATCTAGTGGGCTTAAAACAAACAATCAATACATTGTCCCAATTCAAATAACCCAACCTCTGCCCACAGGCATTCAGGCAGTTATATCATATAAGCATATAGCCTCATGGTAAGCATGCTATCATGGCAGTTACTCACACGCATGCAAGGATGCAAAAGCATAAAACTTACCGAGTATTCCAAGCCAAAGAGAGAAGCTAATTAAAAATCCATGCATGATCCTAACTATACAGAAATGCCTAATGCAACACATGCACAATGCAACCATAGCAGGCTCGGCTATTCTAAACATGGCATGTGAAATGCTACAACTAACAAGTATTCAACTTGGAATTGAAATACAATGCAGTTAGTATGATGCGCCGAGCCCGGTGCATGCAAAACAGATGAATGAATGCAAACATGCTATCATACTGTATGCTAATTGAAATATGCCCTAATCTAACCATCATAAGCTGGTAAATAAAAGGGAGAAAGACGTGGGGTTGGAAGACATACATTACACATACGCACACTTATTACAACATTGCCCTCGCGCAGAGGGTCCGAATAAATATACAGTCCCAAATAAATAATTACAGTCCGAATAAATACAAAACCCTAATTAATTAACAAATTAATCTAGGAAAGCAGTAAATTAGCATGCAAGCTATGGACTGTCTCAGCTCTGCTCCGGATGATGGATGATGCATGCTTGAGTTGCCTTGCGCGAAAATCCATTGCGATGCCCCGGTTTGCCTCTGTTTGCAATTATTCTCGGTATTTGTGCCAAGCTCCGGAAGGCTGCCGATTTCTGATTTGCTGCAACAGAGAGCAAGAAAGGGGCATGGCAAAGTATTTTCACATATGTATGCATGACTACTCTTCAGGAAGTGTAGTCCTCGATCCTCGTGCCACCAATCACGCATCTCGATGCATGATGGCCGAGGAGTCGAATTGCACGACTCAATATGAAATGAATGCACATATAAACACAACAAGACTGAGACTCCATCATGGATAATCCGGAGTGTCGGCGACCGGGAATTGAGACCCGTTCCGTCACTCGGAGTACGAAACGTCCCTCGTTTCCCGTGCTTAGGCTAACCCCTATTCCAAACACAATGCAATATGCATGACATGCATTAATGCAATTCTAACATGCAACCTAGCATACACAATGCTATGAAATGGCATACACAATGCTCGATGTAACATGGCATACACAATGCTCTAACATACAACCTAACATACGCAATGCTATGAATTGAACTGGCATACACAATGCACGATGGACTTACACCAATATGAGTGGACCTCAGCCACACTCACATCAGTAGCCATAAGATGAAAATGAGACGCTCGAAATGCGTGCGCACATGCACGCAAACCGAGGACCGAACCTAAGGCATCAAATGCCACTCTACCAAAGCATGGCAAGGCATGGAATATGGCATACAAGCATGCAAATTTCAGCACTGAAATATGATGCTAAATGGTCCCGAAACATGGAAAAATGGCACCCGATGCATGAGATGAACCCCGAAACTCAAAACTAGGCACATGGAATGGCTTATAGCTATACAAAGCATGCATTATTTGATCATGAAGTCTAAAGACAGAGCCAAGGCAGCCCCAAAATATGCACATTTCCAGTTCAAAGTGTGGCCAAAAAGTGCTAGCAAGATGGACTAAAATAACATGCAATTTTGACTAGCAAACATGGTTTACATGGCAAGTATATTAAGCATATAGAATCTCACCAAATCAGCAAAAATCAGTGAACAAAACATGTCAAAATATGTTCAGATAACCACTGAAATGAAGCCAACACATGCAAAAATGATGTACTCCTTTAGAGGGCTATGCAAGGGATTCTTAAGCACATACAAGGTGGACACTTAGCATGGCATAAAAAACTCTGAAAATCAAATATGGTAGTCCTAAAACTCACCAAATTGACCCTGGAAAGTGACTTCAAAGCATGCAAGATAGGGTCTCTTTGGAAGGCCTAAAAGGCCACCAAACAAGACAAGGTGAGAGGGGGTCACCCCCCTCTGATTTTGAGGCTCAAAAGAGTGTACTAGCCACTGAAAATTCACTGGATTTCAGTGGCTAGAAGGCCAAACCAAGCATGCAACAAGAGCTTAGGTGTAAGGCTTAAAATAAGGGACAATCAAGCATACAAGGAAGCATATGACCTCAAACAAGAAAATGCCCTTAATCAAACATGAATATGATGTCAAAAGGAGACTTTTTACAGTTTATAACAAATCTCAAAAGTGAACACAAATAGGGCCAATCTATCATGCAAAAATGGCCCTAAAAGAGAGATTAGAGATAAGGGACAACAGCTGGCCCCAAATATCAAAGAGCCCTTCAACAAAGTTGAAGAGGGGATCAAAACAAGGCACTTTATAGTTTATATCAAGTCTCGAAAATAAACACAAGTGGGGCTAAAACAACATGCAAGAAAAAGGCCTAAAAGAGGGATAAAGAGATAAGTGGTAGCAGCTGGCCTCAAACAGAGGAGAACCCTTCAACAAAGTTGAAGAGGGGCTCAAAAAAAGACATTTTACAGTTTGTGACCAAGTCCAAAACAGCTCAAAAATAAGACTAAAATACCATGCAAAAATAGGCCTAAAAGAGAGATTAAACACAAAGGGTGAGGAGAAGACCTCAAACAGTAAAAAGTCCTTGATCAAACATGAAGAGGAGCTCAAAATATGACTATTTACAGTTAAGGTCGGAGCTCAAAAATGCAAGCAACAAAAGCTAAGATAGTATGCAAAATAGAGCAAAAAAAGAGGGAAAAGAGACTCACCCTTGTAGCACAAGTCTTCAGCAGCTTTTGGACCAAGGAAAGGTGCTCCTAACCTCTGAAAAATAGCCTCAAGTTGCTGGAATGGAGTGTAGAGGTTGTAGGCTTGGAGGTGGTGTGTAAAGGGTGCAAGAACCTTAGGGTTTGGAGGGTTGAATGAGAGATATAGAGGGTGTATGTATCAATGCCTCAGCTGGTTTTTTGTAACCCTTCAAAATGGTGGTAGAGTGCTGGTTTTATAGAGGGAGAGGGGCCAAAGAAAAGGGGGGGGGGAAAATCAATTCAAATTTCCCCCTAAAAGGACAAGTCCTCGGACAGTGGGTTAAGTGGAAAACAGCTGGCATAGCTGGAATACACTCATGGAGACAAAAATGGCCGGCCAGGTTCAAAAGGTTCAGGTGGCCGGCCGGCCAGGCTAGGTGGCTGGCCGACCAGTTCAGGTGGCCAGCCGACCAGGTCAAAAGGGTCAAGGTGGCCGGCCACCCCCTAGGATGAAGCCCCAAAAGTTAGCTTTCCAATGCTGTAAACCTTGCATCAAAATTTCTTCTGTGGAAAAAGTTATGCCAGTTTTGGTGAAGCCGCGCAGATTCGGTCCAACCGGACTTCAACCAACCATATCTCCCCCAACCAGACTTGGCTTTAGGAGATTCTTGAGTGTAAAATGAAGCCCCGGAAGTCTCCTTTCCAATGGCACCAACCTTGCATCAAAATTCCTCCTATGCAAAGAGTTATGCCCGTTTCGGCAAAGCCACGCAGATGTTTTCCTCCTTCCCGGATTCATGCTGAACCACTTTTGACCAAAAGAAGCTGGTTTTTCAGAAAAATTGCTGGCCTCCCACCCTCCTACAAGCTTTCTAACAATGAAAATAAGGTCCCTGCCAAAAATGGACCAAGACGGATGCAAAACGAAGGTTCGGGGGCCGAAACACACAGTTCGGGGCCCCGAAAACAGGCTGTTAGGCACCAGAAGTGGCGTTCGACCACGAAGTTGGTCTCTCGGGCCACAATGTCCCTAAAAAGGGAGGAAATAAGGTGTGTACCAAAAATCGGAGCAAACGGAGGTGGTTAAGCGGTCCCGAACCGAGGCACACGGCCGACAGTTCCGAAAAATCGGGAACCGGGCTCCAAACGAGGAAAATGGCCTATGACCACGAAACGTAGCCTACGGCCACTGAGAGATGGTCTACAAGACCTCTCCCTCCCTTCGGGAAGAGAAAATAGAGAAAACTGGGCCTGGTTCGCAAACCGAGGCAAAGTATAAAAGAGTCCGGAAGTCCGGAGGCAAGGCTCGCAGCCGAGACTCTGAAACCTCAGAACGAGCACAATATGCCATATCACCAAGCGCTCAATCGGTGACGTCTGAGTCTTAAGGTCGGTCAAAAATGGGGTGTCTACAGTTGCCCCTCTTTGACAGAACTCGAAAGTCAAGAAGTGACGGGAGTGAATGTCAAAGCCCAGAGACGACCCATTTTTGACAAGGCCGAAGACTTGGACAAACAAACAAAGTATAGATAAATAAATGGTTGTGCCCGCAGGCTGCCTATGTATCCCTTTGCAAGGAATCAAACTAGCGTAGTTCAGGGGCAGGATGCAAAATGATATGCAGGAAGATTTTGATGGTTGGACTTATACGCTACGCGAAGCCGGTTTGAAGATTGGACTTATACGTTACGCGAAGCCGGTTTGAAGATTGGACTTATACGCTACGCGAAGCCGATTTGAAAATTGGACTTATACGCTACGCGAAGCCGGTTTGATAATTGGACTTATACGCTACATGAAGCCGGTTTGAAAATTGGACTTATACGCTACGCGAAGCCGGATATCACTCATGATCATGCAAAGAGAGCTGTAATGAAGCAATTATGCAAAATAAATGCAACATTTTAAGCGAATGCTAGGCAAGCAAGTAAACTCGAAACCAAACTATACCTCATGCAGAAAGGATGTAAGAAAATTATGGAATCTTCACGAACATGTGCGATAGATACACAAAGGTGAACGAAGTGTGTGATTGATGCACGAAGTGAGCGTGTGTGATAGATACACAAAGCGAACGTGTGATAGATACACAAAGTGAAGCGAGTGTGATGGATACACTATATGAAGCAAAGTGTGATGGATACACTAGGTGAGTGTGTGATAGATACACAAAGCGAACGTGTGATAGATACACAAAGTGAAGCGAGTGTGATGGATACACTAAAGGTGAACACAAAGTGTGATAGACGCACTTAGTGAACAAGTATGATTGATATACTGAAGGTGAACACGAAGTGTGATAGACGCACTTGGTGAACAAGTATGATAGATATACTGAAGGTGAACACGAAGTGTGATAGGTGCACTTAGTGAACAAGTATGATGGATATACTAAAGGTGAACACGAAATGTGATAAATGCACTAAGTGAATAGAGTGTGATTGATACACTAAAGGCGAACACAAAGTGTGATAGATGCACTATGTGAACAGAGTGTGATTGATACACTAAAAGCGAACACAAAGTGTGATAGATGCACTAAGTGAACAAGTGTGATGGATACACTAAAAGTGAACACAAAGTGTGATAGATGCACTAAGTGAACAGAGTGTGATTGATACACTAAAAGTGAATACAAAGTGTGATAGATGCACTATGTGAACAGAGTATGATAGATATACTGAATGTGAACACGAAGTGTGATAGATGCACTTAGTGAACAAGTATGATTGATATACTAAAGGTGAACACGAAGTGTGATAGATGCACTTAGTGAACAAAGTATGATTGATATACTAAAGTTGAATACGAAGTGTGATAGATCCACTTAGTGAACAAAGTATGATTGATATACTAAACGGTGAACACGAAGTGTGATAGATGCACTTAGTGAACAAAGTATGATTGATATACTAAAGGTGAACACGAAATGTGATAGATGCACTTAGTGAACAAAGTATGATTGATATACTAAACGGTGAACACGAAGTGTGATAGATGCACTTAGTGAACAAAGTGTGATTGATACACTAAAAGCGAACACAAATTGTGATAGATGCACTTAGTGAACAAGTGTGATGGATACACTAAAGGTGAACACAAAGTGTGATAGATGCACTATGTGAACAGAGTGTGATTGATACACTAAAAGCGAACACAAAGTGTGATAGATGCACTAAGCGAACAAAGTGTGATTGATACACTAAAAGTGAACACAAAGTGTGATAGATGCACTATGTGAACAGAGTATGATAGATATACTGAATGTGAACACGAAGTGTGATAGATGCACTTAGTGAACAAGTGTGATGGATACACTAAAGGTGATGATGTGAATATGTGCATAATAGATACACAAAATGAGGATGTGTGTGATAGCTACACAAAATGAGTGAAGTGTGATTGATACACTAAAGTGAAGAGAGTGTGATTGATACACAAAATGAGAATGTGTGTGATTGATACACTAAAGCGAGCGTGTGTGATTGATACACAAAGTAGGCATAGTGTGATAGATACAAAGCTAGTGTGTGTGATTGATACACAATATGAACAAAGTGTGATTGATACACTAAGTGAATGATCTTAAACGAAACTTCTTTGAATGAACCGTACATACAATATCGTGCATGACTGAGAAAGAAACTTGATAGGTACAATGCATTACAATGCATGATGCTTACGGAAAGCAATAAATGGACAAAGCGGTGCTTTAGAAAGCACCTCATGAGGTGAGTGGCGGTGAACCGTTCTTCTCTGACGGGGATCTCCCCTTGTGCTCTTCGAACACTTTACCTTCAACTCACAGTACAAAGGCTCTGGAATGCTGGCAAGGGTTCTACACGTAGAACACTTTGGATGCTACCTTTCTTCATGATCATTTTCACAACTTTCCCTATTCTTCAACGGGGTAACAGACTAGGTTGGTTCAGTATCCAGAATTGAGGTGCATACACGCTGTCGCAACCTATGGGGTTTCCATACAGATTTCAAGCCGGGGATACACCTCTGGGTATTTAAACCAGACTTTAGTCTCGGAAATCCCGAACCTTTGCGTTCTAGGCCACGGCCATTCGAACTCTAGTTTCCACCGTCGCAGTTGGTCTCCTAGGAACTCATTACGAACACAGCCAAGATGACCCTGGCAAGGAACTGGTACTCAGAGAGAGCATTTTTGATTGCCATTCTGGCTTGAGGCAGACTTGATCTTGAGCTTGAGGTAGAGGCACACTCATACTTCGGAGCATTGACAAGGCCTGACAAGGTGCATACAGAATGCAATCTCGGAGCTTACTGAAGTTGGAACAAACTCAGATGCCCGACATTTTCCTCTTTTGCTTTTGCTTTGCAGTCCGGAACCATTATAGCTTCAGATAGGTCCTGGTTCCACTGTTCTCACATGAACTGGGTTGAACCCTGCAGTTTTATGAAAGAACAAATTCTGTTTTGCACAAATGTGGAGAACGGCACGGCACTCAGAGCACAAAACGATTTTATTTTTGAAATTGAGAGATGAGTTTTCGACCAGGTATTGAGCCTACGACTGAATACAGCAAAACGACTCAACAAGGAAATAAAAGGCACACAACCTAGACACATCGAGTAACACTCGAAACGACTCAAAACAAGAATCGAGATAAAACAAAAAGACACGACACTCAGACGTGCACAGGGAGCCTGTTTCACCGGGTAGTGTTTCCCACCCTTTCTCATTTGTGATTCTCAGATCACTCTGGCACTCAATCTCTTGTTTTCTGAAAAAGCCCTTTTCTCACTTCTTCTCTCATCGCACATCTCTCTATTCTTCAATCTCTCATTTTTCAATCCCTCCCCTGGGTGGTTGATGGATAAACAAGAAGTTGCGGGCTCTTGCCCCTAGCATGCTGCTAGATTCTCTTTCTTCCGTTCACAGCTAGTGAATTCCTCCCATAGAAGGGTTGCGTTACAACTGGGTGTGTAGCAAATCTGCAGCTAACATCGGTTGATGATGCTTTGCTGGGGAGTTTGGACGTGATAAGATCTGTCCAGATGATGGAGTGGAATATCTTGCCCTATTCCAGTTCGTGCTTCGCACTTGGCTTGATACCTCGTTGCTTAGAGGGTGAGAGAGCTTTCAGCCATTTGTTGTGCCCTTTTCTGGCGAATACGGTGCCCTTTCCGGCAAGTAGAGTGCCCTTTCTAGCAAGTATTTTGACAAAGGGGAAAAGACAGAACACCTGACTCAACTGTGCCCCTAGTTCATTATTTTGACCATTTTTTGTTTTGATTTTTCTACTAAAACAATTTCGACCAATATGAGAGTTAGATTAACACGCTTATTCAATTTTTGATTTGAAATCATGCAAGTCAGGCCATGAGCACTGAAAATTTTCCTTTTTTGGGTCCAAGAAAATGGTCCAGTTTCAGAAAATGAAATAATTTTCGAGAAAATTAGTCAACCTCAGTAAAAATTCTCAAAAACTATTTTTGCAAACGGCCACTTACTCAACGAGCATGAAACCTACTCCTGAGATGCACAACCTCAGATCTGAAGGAAAATTGCCCCTTGCTTGAAGAGAGCTGCATGGTAACGGAAAGTTGCCCCTTGTTTGAACTGCACCGCGGCGCATTGAATGGCAACGGAAAGTTGCCCCTTGTTTGAACTGCACCGCAGCGCATTGTAGTCAATCCCTGGAGCGATGATTACAACCGAACTCTCGGATACAGAGAAGGCAAAGATGATCAAAAACCATTACATGGACACAATCGAATTTGAAGTGTTTTACAGCTGGACTTCAAAATGAAGTTGCCTACGTATCCCAAAGATGGGAATCAAGCCTTACGTAGTTCGGGGTTAAGGTACACTCGTGTATTAACCCTCACTTTTTGCGCTCTAACTTTTGCCAAGGCCGCCCTTTGCGGGTTTTCAACCTTGCGAGCTATGTTTTTCTTCTTTTCAATTCTTTTTGTTCTTTTCTTTTCTCTTCATTTCTTTTTTGATTTTCTTTTTTTGTTCTTTTCTTTGCATTTTTCTTTTTTTTCTTCCTTTTTTTTTTCTTTCTTGCTCTAACTTTTGCTTGGGTCACCCTTCCGGGTTTTCGGCCCAGCGAGTCTCTCAAGGGTAAAAGTGTAGCTTTGTCCATGTCAAATGGTTTTGAGATCCTGAAGTCATCTGAATCCAGGAGAATGGCTGCTGTTTGCTGACGATGCAGGAGTTCATCCAATGGTGGTTGAATTACCCCTAGTGTTGTGGATCGGAACTCAGTTTTTCTTCAGCAATACTTTCTTCTTTCCTCCCTCTGGGATTTGGCATTCTTGCCAACCTTCTTTGATTTGTGGAATGATCCATCTTCGGCTCTTCGAGCACATTTGAAATTCTTTGCCCCTAGTTCCAGGGGTGCTTCTGATCTAGCTTTGCAAGCTTCTTTTGATGACACCTAATCTTCTTGATCTAACTTTCTTGCCTCTTGTTCGAGGGTTGCTTTGAGTCTGGCCACACAGGCCTCACGTTGTAGTTGACCATTGAACATTTTGAATTCAAGTTCAAGGTTCGAAAGTGAGGGGTTGAGTCTCGGGGCTGAGAGCGATCCTAAGCTGTACAATCTCAAGAACGATTCCACACATGTCTTCGCAGGACCACGCAAAACATTTTTTGAAAGTTTTTAAGAAAGCGACAAATCGCTCGCGCTGAAGACAGTGTAGAACCAATCTAGATCAAAGCTAGGGTCCTTCTCAGTACTCACACTAACAAGCCTGATTTCATTCATTAAGGGCTTAGCACGCCTCTCTTCCTCTCAGTTGATCAAATTTTTTGCAAATCCTGAGGAATTCCTTCCTCTTCGTTTTCACCACAGTGTTCAAAAAGTTTTGAAAAACTCAGGTCATTACAATGACTTCAAGGCACAGAAAAGACAGAGTCCTTAGTCAAATACTGTCATCTCTTTCCGAACTTCCAGCATAACTGGCACAAGACAGAAGCAAATGCGAGAGCGTAAAAATCACTGCTGTTTCATTCAAAAACTGCTGGCACAACTGGCTCCCTGGCAGAAACAGACTCAAAACAAAATGAAAAGACAAATGCAAAACAAAATGGTGACGCCCGAGGTAATACCCCCGGAATCACCCGACTCCTATACAACAGGACTGACTCGATATAACAAGACAGACCCGAAACAAAAAGACTGACTCAAAACGGACTCAAAACAACAAGACTGACCCAATACCCAAGTCAGAAAGCACAAAAACCAGCGTTCACAAATGCTCAAAACAGTGCGTGCCATACGCCATATCTGGAGTAAATCGAGTGCCATCCGCAGGTGGCTCATCCCCCGATCACATAGTCACATTATCCCCCACAGGTTCACTGGTCGAGTGCCGATAGACTTTGCTGGACTGGCGCGGGGATGACCCTGTTGTCAAACAGATCTTGTACATCATGGCGCAGATGAAAGCAACTGTCAGTGTCATGATCGGTTTGTTGATGGTACGCACAGTACCTAGTATGGTCATGCTTTGGAGGGAGAGGATCAGGTAAAGGCCGTTGATCCAATGGTTTCAGATGTCCTTTCCGGATTAAGACCTCTAGAGCCTTTGACAAAGGCATATAAAGTGGGGTGAAAACCCTCTTGACTCGGGGTGGATATTTGGCCGTCTGTGAGCTACTTCCGGACGCACCGGTGAATGGGGTAGCCTTTTTTGATGTGGTGGTGGTGACCATGCCCACTTCAGAAGATCTTGCAGCTGCATCACCACTGGTGGTCGCATTCGAACTGCGGGAAAACGCCCGCCTAGGTTGCTCCTTCTCCTGGTCAATAAGGCCCTACTTCATGGCATCCTCGATCTGTACTCCCATCTCATGTAAATCTGAAAAGGTAGGGAAAGGGAGCACGATCATTTTCTGCATTAGTTTGGGCTGGAGGTTACGTACAACCATCCGCATTTGATCCTTATCCGTTGGCCTAATGGTCATCATTGAGGCCTTGGCCCTCCAGCGGGCCACGAATTCTGAGAAGCTCTCCTTAGGCTCCTGCCTCGTCGTCTCAAGATCACGGGTCGTAATCTCGATTTGGGTATTGTATGAATATTGTGCGACGAAGGCCTCGGCCATCTCCTCCCAGCTTCGTTTCACTGAATCCTCCAATTTGGCGTACCAGATGGCCGCAATACCCGACAGGGTCCTGCCAAAAAGAGAGAGCTTCTGTAATCTTGTCAAGCCCATCGGGCGCAAAACATCTGAAAACAAACTCAGGTGGACCACGAGATCTCCTGACCCGTCAAAACGGTCGATGTGAGGCATCTTGAACCTGTCCGACAGTGTCACAGCTGCGTCGGTGTACCCGTCCTCAATGTCCGGGATGGACTTTACCCCCTGGGATTTCTTGAACAACTTTTCAAGCTTGCTCAACTTCAACGCTGTATGGTCTACCTCGATCTCAAAGGAAGAGTCCGGTGGGTTGATTGGTGCTTTAGACAGCTGGGGTAAGATTGGGGGCGGAGCCGGCCCTGTCGGAATGTCCGTACCTTCCTGGGCATTTGGCGTCTCCCCGGGTATTGGATCTACTGGTGGGGAGGGAGCTTGATGCGAAGCAGATGCTCCGTTTTGCTGTTGTAATCTGGTGATTAGCTCTGCCTGTTGGGCCATGACCGCAGCCTGCTGTTTGACGAATTCAGCTTGGCGGACAGCATCTTGCTGCATGAGTTTCATACTTTCTTGCATCTGGCGCATCATTGCCTCCATCCCTGACGTGTTCTGCTGATCCATCTAACTAACTGGTATCTATCCCTGCAGTAGAAACTGAGACCTCAGCCTGACTGTTCACTGGTGGGGTGGATAAGGGCCACTGATCTGGTAACTGCTGAACTGGTGATTTGTGCCTGACTGGCCCTTTTACCCTGCCTCTGGCAAAGGAACACTGATTGCCCTTGAACTGAATCTCTGACCTGACAAAGTCTATCAGCACAAGTTCGATGAACCTCGGGGGATATCGGAGCCTTCTGAAGCTATGGTTCCAGGACTACCTAGCAAAAGAGAAAACAGACAACACCTCAGCTCAACTTCACCAAAACAGATACGAGTGTAGCAGGATGACTGTGCCCTCTACTGAATTCTGCCCCCAAAATTCAGCCTCAAATCTGATACCCTCAAGTAAACTGAATCCCAAAATACTGAACTGGTGCCCGCATGCCTGATGCCCAAACTTGTAAACTGATACATGTATTCCCTGTAGAGACGCACTCTAAAAGCACATAGCAGATAAGTGAGAGCCAAAACACCCCTATGTTGGGATAGGGTTTCCTTGTCTTATTTTGTCAGGAGCTAGGGTTTCACTACGCACGCAGCGGTTTCAAACAACCTATCGGGTAAGCAACCTGTCCTAGTTTGGAATGGTCACTATGGATCCGAATATGCACTAGGTCGAATGGTCAAAAAGGGTGCCCCGGTAAAACCGGGGTTTGTGTTCCCATAGTGGCAGAGCCCACAACCGGTTAGCCTTATGGTCATGCCTTGACAAGACAAGCCTCCGGCAAACCGTTCAGGAATAGCAGATGGCAAACACGGTGTCCTAGGCGCACCAATGCAAATGCAATGCAAAGAGACACGTAAGTGTAGTCGAAACAAGATATCATGAGTTCGAGTCAAGTTCTCTAAATCCCCAACAAAGTCACCAGAAACTGTAGATGCACCCTCGAGCCTCACTACAGTTCGGACTCAAATTGTCACGGTTCTCAATCTGAACCAAAGAGTCCAAATCCGGCAAATCGTTTTGAGAAAACAGATTTTTTTTGAAAGAAGTGCCAAACATGGACTGCTTTGCCAGATACAGAGTCGCCACCTAAATGTTTTGTTTTGGGAAATTTAGGAAACCCTGACTCGTTGCCTAAGGCCACGTATCCGTCATCACCAAAGTTGCCTCGGCTCGGGAACTTGGGTACGATTGGGGAAGGTCACTTCGTGAGCACCCTCGCTCGCCCGAATTAGAACAAAACATTTCATGCTTGTTTATTTGAAAAATGGTTTGATGGTGCTACCTGCAAGTAGGCTAAAACGTGAATTTGCCACCCTCATGTGGGCTTAGAAAAGATGGTTTTGCCACTATCTAGTGGGCTTAAAACAAACAATAAATGCATTGTCCCAATTCAAATAACCCAACCTCCGCCCACAGGCATTCAGGCAGTTATATCATATAAGCATATAGCCTCATGGTAAGCATGCTATCATGGCAGTCACTCACACGCATGCAAGGATGCTAAAGCATAAAACTTACCGAGTATTCCAAGCCAAAGAGAGAAGCTAATTAAAAATCCATGCATGATCCTAGCTATACAGAAATGCCTAATGCAACACATGCAAAATGCAACCATAGCAGGCTCGGCTATTCTAAACATGGCATGTGAAATGCTACAACTAACAAGTATTCAACTTAGAATTGAAATACAATGCAGTTAGTATGATGCGCTGAGCCCGGTGCATGCAAAACAGATGAATGAATCCAAACATGCTATCATACTGTATGCTAATTGAAATATGCCCTACTCTAACCATCATAAGCTGGTAAATAAAAGGGAGAAAGACGTGGGGTTGGAAGACATACATCACACACACACACACTTATTACAACATTGCCCTCGCGCAGAGGGTCCGAATAAATATACAGTCCCAAATAAAAAATTACAGTCCGAATAAGTACAAAACCCTAATTAATTAACAAATTAATCTAGGAATACAGTAAATTAGCATGCAAGCTATGGACTGCCTCAGCTCTGCTCCAGATGATGGATGATGCATGCTTGAGTTGCCTTGCGCGGAAATCCATTGCGATGCCCCGGCTTGCCTCTGTTTGTAATTATTCTCGGGGTTTGTGCCAAGCTCCGGAAGGCTACCGATTTCTAATTTGCTGCAACAGAGAGCAAGAAAGGGGCATGGCAAAGTATTTTCACATATGTATGCATGGCTACTCTTCAGGGAGTGTAGTCATCGATCCTCGTGCCACCAATCACGCATCTCGATGCATGATGGCCGAGGAGTCGAATTGCACGACTCAATATGAAATGAATGCACATATAAACACAACAAGACCGAGACTCCATCATGGATAATCCGGAGTGTCGGCGACCGGGAATTGAGACCCGTTCCGTCACTCGGAGTACGAAACGTCCCTCGTTTCCCGTGCTCGGGCTAACCCCTATCCCAAACACAATGCAATATGCATGACATGCATGAATGCAATTCTAACATGCAACCTAGCATACACAATGCTATGAAATGGCATACACAATGCTCGATGTAACATGGCATACACAATACTCTAACATATAACCTAACATACGCAATGCTATGAATTGAAATGGCATACACAATGCACGATGGACTTACATCAATATGAGTGGACCTTAGCCACACTCACATCAGTAGCCATAAGATGAAAATGAGACGCTCGAAATGCGTGCGCACATGCACGCAAACCGAGGACCGAACCTAAGGCATCAAATGCCACTCTACCAAAGCATGGTAAGGCATGGAATATGGCATACAAGCATGCAAATTTCAGCACTGAAATATGATGCTAAATGGTCCCGAAACATGGAAAAATGGCACCCGATGCATGAGATGAACCCCGAAACTCAAAACTAGGCACATGGAATGGCTTATAGCTATACAAAGCATGCATTATTTGATCATGAAGTCTAAAGACAGAGCCAAGGCAGTCCCAAAATATGCACATTTCCAGTTCAAAGTGTGGCCAAAAAGTGCTAGCAAGATGGACTAAAATAACATGCAATTTTGACTAGCAAACATGGTTTACATGGCAAGTATACTAAGCATATGGAATCTCACCAAACCAGCAAAAATCAGTGAACAAAACATGTCAAAATATGCCCAGATAACCACTGAAATGAAGCCAACACATGCAAAAATGGTGAACTCCTTTAGAGGGCTATGCAAGGGATTCTTAAGCACATACAAGGTGGACACTTAGCATGGCATAAAAAACTCTGAAAATCAAATATGGTAGTCCTAAAACTCACCAAATTGACCCTGGAAAGTGACTTCAAAGCATGCAAGATAGGGTCTCTTTGGAAGGCCTAAAAGGCCACCAAACAAGACAAGGTGAGAGGGGGTCACCCCCCTCTGATTTTGAGGCTCAAAAGAGTGTACTAGCCACTAAAAATTCACTGGATTTCAGTGGCTAGAAGGCCAAACCAAGCATGCAACAAGAGCTTAGGTGTAAGGCTCAAAATAAGGGACAATCAAGCATACAAGGAAGCATATGACCTCAAACAAGAAAATGCCCTTAATCAAACATGAATATGATGTCAAAAGGAGACTTTTTTCAGTTTATAACAAATCTCAAAAGTGAACACAAATAGGGCCAATCTATCATGCAAAAATGGCCCTAAAAGAGATATTAGAGACAAGGGACAGCAGCTGGACCCAAATAGCAAAGAGCCCTTCAACAAAGTTGAAGAGGGGCTCAAAACAAGGCACTTTACAGTTTATATCAAGTCTCGAAAATAAACACAAGTGGGGCAGCTGGCCTCAAACAGAGGAGAGCCCTTCAATAAAGTTGAAGAGGGGCTCAAAACAAGACATTTTACAGTTTATGATCAAGTCCAAAACAGCTCACAAATAAGACTAAAATACCATGCAAAAATAGGCCTAAAAGGGAGATTAAACACAAAGGGTGAGGAGAAGACCTCAAACAGTAAAAAGTCCTTGATCAAACATGAAGAGGAGCTCAAAATATGACTATTTACAGTTAAGGTCGGAACTCAAAAATGCAAGCAACAAAAGCTAAGATAGCATGCAAAATAGAGCAAAAAAAGAGGGAAAAGAGACTCACCCTTGTGGCACAAGTCTTCAGCAGCTTTTGGACCAAGGAAAGGTGCTCATAACCTCTGAAAAACAGCCTCAAGTTGCTGGAATGGAGTGTAGAGGTTGTAGGCTTGGAGGTGGTGTGTAAAGGGTGCAAGAACCTTAGGGTTTGGAGGGTTGAATAAGAGATATAGAGGGTGTATGTATCAATGCCTCAGCTGGTTTTTTGTAACCCTTCAAAATGGTGGTAGAGTGCTGGTTTTATAGAGGGGGATGGGTCAAAGAAAAGGGGGGAAAAAATCAATTCAAATTTCCCCCCAAAAGGACAAGTCCTCGGATAGTGGGTTAAGTGGAAAACAGCTGGCACAGCTGGAATACACTCATGGAGACAAAAATGGCCGGCCAGGTTCAAAAGGTTCAGGTGGCCGGTCGACCAGTTCAGGTGGCCGGCCGACCAGGTCAAAAGGGTCAAGGTGGCCGGCCACCCCCTAGGATGAAGCCCCAGAAGTTAGCTTTCCAATGTCGCAAACCTTGCATCAAAATTCCTCCTGTGGAAAAAGTTATGCCAGTTTTGGTGAAGTCGCGCAGATTCGGTCCAACCGGACATCAACCAACCATATCTCTCCCAACCGGACTTGGCTTTAGGAGATTCTTGAGTGTAAAATGAAGCCCCGGAAGTCTCCTTTCCAATGGCACAAACCTTGCATCAAAATTCCTCCTGTGCAAAGAGTTATGCCCGTTTCGGCGAAGCCGCGCAGATGTTTTCCTCCTTCCCGGATTCATGCTGAACCACTTTTGACCAAAAGAAGCTGGTTTTTCAGCAATACAAGCTTTCTAACAATGAAAATAAGGTCCCTGCTGTAGACACCCCATTTTTGACCGACCTTAAGACTCAGACGTCACCGATTGAGCGCTCGGTGATGTTGCATATTGTGCTCGTTCAGAAGTCTCAGAGTCACGGCCGTGAGCCCTGCCTCCGGACTTCCGAACCCTCTTCTGTACCTTGTCTCAGTTTGCGAACCAGACTCGGTTTTCTCTGTTTCTTTTCCTGAAGGGAGGGAGGGGTCCCGTAGACCATCTCTTAGTGGCCGTGGGCTACATTTTGTGGCCGTAGTCCATTTTGCCCGTTTCGGAGCCCGGTTCCCGGTTTTCGGAGCCGTCAGGCCGTGTGCCTCGGTTCGGGACTGTCTAACCATCTCCGATTCCTCCGATTTTTGGCATGCATCTCATTTACTCCCTTTCGAGGGACACTGGGGCCTGAGAGACCCACTTCATGGTCGAATGCCACTTTCGGTGCTTAACGGCCTATTTTCGGGACCCCGAACTGCGTGTTTTGGCCCCCGAGCATTCGTTTTGCATCGGTTTTCGTTCATTTTTGGCAGGTACCTCTGTTTTATCACCAGGAAGGTCACTGAAGGGTGGGAGGCCAGCAATTGTCTCAGCAACCAGTTATATTCCTCCGGCGACCTCCGATGCCCGTTTTTCTCACTTCCGAGCCAATGTTGACCACCCTAGGGCCATTTTCTTCAACCCCAAACCACATATTTGTGTTGTACACACATGGGAGGACCCTAAAAGTCTATGGCCGGCCAGTAATTCAAATTGAACCTTTTGAACCCCTCTTAAAAGTGGCTTATTCTCTCTCCTATTTTAGAGTTGCCAATTTTGAACCACAAGGTTGTGATAAGGAGACCTGGGAGGACACCTTTCTCTGGTGGCCGGCCAGAAAATCTTCTTGAGCCTTTTGACCCTTGGCCGGCCGGCCATAGGGGGTGGTCGGCCGACCACCTGCAACAAAAATAGGTGGCCGGCCATGTTCCTTGGGATGTGTGCTTTACAGCTGTATAGCTTTTTCCCCCAAAATATCTGATTTCGGGGGACTTTTGTAGAAGAGGGAAACTTAATCCCATATCTCTACACTTTTTCTCCCCCTTGCCCCACCATTCTTGCATACATACAGCAGCTCCCTCTCTATCTCAAGGGTTGGAAAACTTGCCTTGAGGATACACATACATATCTCTCCATTTCTCTCTCATTTTCTCAAGTTTTGGCTCCATTTCTTCACTACCACCAAGCACCACTACCACCATTCCATTTCCAGCAGCTTGGGGAGCTTTCCAGCAGCTAGGAAGCAACGTTCCTTGGTCCAAGAGATAGCAAAAGTTTGGTCTTCAAGGGTAAGTTCATCTTTCCCTCTTTTGTAGCACTTTTTTGCACCATTCTTCTAGCCTATTTGCTTCTATTTTGGGCTCTGACCCTAACTGAAACTAGGCTTCTTTTGAGCTATTCTACATGTTTGTTTAAGGGCTCAACCCTGTTTGATCCCCCCATTTGGTACTTGCTTCAATACCCTCTTGTATGCCATTATTTTGCATGGTATTTCTAGCATATGTGTAGTTTGTTTTGAGGCCTGATGTAAACTGAAAATAGGCCTATTTTGAGCCCCTCTACAACATTGTAGAAGGGCTCAACCTTGTTTGGGACCTCCATGCATGACTTGCTTCATTGCCTCTCTTTGGTCCCTATTCTTGCATGCTTTGTTAGCCTACCTTGCTTCTGTTTTTAGGCCATGATCAGAACTGAAAGTGGCCATATTTTGACCCTCTGGACATATCTCATTAAGGGTCTTTGGCTTTTTGGTGATTTCTTTGTATACTTCATGTTATACCCTCTTGTGGCCTCAATCTTGCATTGCATCTTGAGCATGTTTGCATATTGATTTGGGGAATGTCATAAACTGTAAATGTTCATATTTTTTGTCTCTCTTCAGTGTTGTAGAAGGATATTTTTCTGTTTGGGCATTGCATGTATCACTTGCTTCATTGCTTCCCTTGCGGAACCATTTTTATATGCCATTTTTGCCCTACTTGTGATTGCTGTTTGGCCATGTTTTGTACTGTAAAAATGTGAGTTTTTGGGCTGCCTTGCTTCTTCTTTTTCATGTCATGTTCAAATTATGCATGTATTGTATAGCTACAAGTCATTTCGGGTGCCTAATTTCGCATTTCGGGATCATTTCATGCATTGGGTTTCGTTTTACCGGGTTTCGGGGCTGTTTTGCCCCTCATTTCGCCACTGATTTTTGCATGTTGCATATCATATACCATGTCTTTCCCATGTCTCATTAGAGTGGCATTTCGGTGCCTGAGGGTCCGTCCTCGGTTTGCGTGCCCGCGGGCACGCATTTCGAGTTGTCTTGTTTTCATCTGATGGCCTCTTATGTGAGTGTGGCTGAGGCTCTCTCATGTTGGTGTAAGCCCATATTGCATTGCGTATGCCATTTCATCCATAGCATCGTGTATGCTCGGTTGTGTATCACCTCGTGTAGCGTGTATGCCATTCCATAACATTGTGTATGTTAGGATTGCATCTTAGTTGCATTTCACGCATATCATGCATATTGCATCGTGTTCGGGATAGGAGTTAGCCGGGGCACGGGAAACGAGGCACGTTCCGTACTCCGAGTGACGGAGCGGGTCTCAATTCCCAAGTCACCGACACTCCGGATTACCCGTGATGGAGTTAGGTTTTATTGTAGCATTCATATGCATTCATTCTATATTGAGTTATGCAATTCGGTTCCTCGGCCATCATGCATCGAGATGCGTGATTGGTGGCACGAGGATCGAGGCATGCATATATTTGTGAAATACATTGCTATGCCCCTTTCCTGCTCTCTGTTGCAGCATATCAAGAATCAGCAGTCTTCCGAGGCTTGGCGCGCTTTTCAAGAAACATTGCAAAACAGAGGCTAATCGGGGCATCGCCGTGGATTTCCGCGCAAAGCAGCCCAAACATGCATCATTCCATCATCTGGAGCAGAATCAAGGCAGCCCCGGCTTGCATGCCAGTTTACAGTTTTTCTTAGTTAATTTGTTAATTAATTAGGGATTTGTATTATTTGGACTGTATTATTCGGACTGTATTATTCTTTCATATTGGGACTGTATATTCTTTCGGACCCTCTGCGCGAGGGCACAATTGTAATAAGTGTGGGTGAGTGTGATGTATGTCTTCCAACCCCACGTCTTCCTTCCCTTTTATTTACCTGCTTATGATGGTTAGATTAGGGCATATTTCAATTAGCATACAGTATGACAGCATGTTTGCATCATTCATCTATTTTGCACGCACCGGGCTCGGCGCATCATACAAACTGCATTTGTATTTCAATTCCAAATTGAATACGTGTTAGTTGTAGCATTCCATATGCCATGTTTAGAATAGCCGAGCCTGCTATAGTTTGCATTTTTGCATGTGTTGCATTAGGCATTTCAGCATATTTAGGATCATGCATGATTTCTAATCGGTTTCTGTTTTGGCTTGGAGTACTCGGTGAGTTTTATGCTTTAGCATCCTTGTATGCGTGTGAGTGTTGCCATGAATAGCATGCTTACCATGAGGCTATATGCTTATGTGATATAACTGCCTGAATGCCTGTGGGTGAAGGTTGGGTTATTTGGATTGGAACAATTCATCAAATGTTTGTTTTAAGCCCACTAGATAGTGGCAAAACCATCATATTTTTTAAGCCCACCCGAGGGTGGCAAATTCACGTCTTAGCCTAATTGGGGGTAGCACCATCAAACCATTTTCAAACAAACAAACATGAAATGTTTTGTTCCAATTCAGGCGACTCAGTCTATACTTGTATGTTGTGCACATCACATAGTAACCTAGGCTAATAACCGGAATAAGAACACACAATGTTTTCAAAACTAGATATCATGGTTAGTAGAGGCCGGTCTTTGACCGGGCGAGTGGGGGTGCTCACGAAGTGACCTTCCCTAATCGTACCCAAGTTCCCGAGCCGAGGCAACTTTGGTGATGACGGACACGTGGCCTTTGGCACCGAGTCAGGGTTTCCTAAATTTCCCCATAAAAAATATTTAGGTGGCGACTCTGTATCTGGCAAAGCAGTCCATGTTTGGCACTTCTTTCAAAAAAATCTGTTTTCAAAACGATTTGCCGGATTTGGACTCTTTGGTTCAAGATTAAGAACCGTGACATTTGAGTCCTTCGAATTGTAGTGACCCAATATCGAACCAGAAACCGGGGGGGGGGGGGTCGCACCCTCCCCGGGATACGTTCGGGGACGTCTACAGTTTCTGGCGACTCTGCTGGGGATTTAGAGAACTTGACTTGAACTCATGATATCTGGTTTTGACTACACTTGTGTGTTTCTTTGCATTGCATTTGCATTGGTGCGCCTAGGACACCGTGTTTGCCATCTGCTATTCCTGAGCGGTTTGCCGGAGGCTTGTCTTGTCAAGGCATGTCCATAAGGCTGATCGGTTACGGGCTCTGCCAGTATGGGAACACAAACCCCAGTTTTACCGGGGCACCCTTTTCGACCATTCGACCTAGTGCATATTCGGATCCATAGTGACCATTCCAAACTAGGACAGGTTGCTTACCCGATAGGTTGTTTGAAACCGCTGTGTGCGTAGTGAAACCCTAGTTCCTGACAAAATAGGACAGGGAAACCCTACCCCAACATAGGGGTGTTTTGGCTCTTACTTATCTGTTATGTGCTTGTTAGAGTGCGTCTCTACAGGGAATGCATGTATCAGTTTATGAGTTTGGGCATCAGGCCTGCGGGCATCAGTTTCTGAGTTTGGGCATCAGGCCTGCGGGCATCAGTTTTTGAGATTAGGCATCACGCCTGCGGGCATCAGCCAGTTATATGAGAATCAGTTATCCGCGGGTATCGGATTCAGTTTTGGGGAACAGTGATATAGGGACAGTAATCAGTGATTGAGGACAGTGTATACCCAGCTTATCAACCGTGTGTTGTATGCCCGACTGTGTGTTGTGTATTTAATTTAAGCTGTTATGCTGTCCGTTTATCTGGTTATTTATTTCCTTTTCGCTTTATTTATCTTTTTGCTAGGGCAGGTTTGTAGCACAATTGCTTCTGAACCCGTAGATATACCCCAAGCACTTTGGACACGAGGTCACCGACTCATTCGATCCGAGGATCTGGTTGACGGACATCCAGTGTTCTACTCTCTACCCCCGATTGTTAGAAGAAAGCCAAGGAGGCGCAGTGTGTCAGAGCAGAGATTACCGGGGCAACAGTCTACTTTAGCAGCAAACAGTCGAACTGAGGTTTCTGTTTCCGCTATAGAGATACACTTACCGGTTATTCAGATGGATCCGCAGAATACATCAGGGATGGAGGCGATGATGCGCCAAATGCATGAGAGCATGAAACAAATGCAAGAAGATGCTGCCCGCCAAGCGGAGTTCTCCAAGCAGCAGGCCGCTGTCATGGCCCAGCAGGCCGAGCTAATCACTAGGCTGCAACAGCAGAATGCGGCATCTGCTTCACATCAGGCTCCTCCTCCACCCGGAGCTCCATTACCTGAGCAGGCATCCACTGGTCAGAATGCCCTGCCAAATCCCCAGAATACCCCCCTGAACACCCAGCACACCCTACCCAATGTCCAGAATATTCAAGAGGACACAGGCCATCCAACGGGGCTGGCTTCGCCCCCGTTTCTGCCTCAACTGTCCAAGACCCATACACCTGCCAACCATCCGGACTCTCCCTTCGAGTTCGAGATAGACCATACAGCTCTGAAATTGAGCAAACTGGAGAAGCTTTTTAAGAAGTCCCAGGGGTGAAGGCCATCCCAAACATCGAAGATGGGTACACCGATGTGGCCGTAACATTGCCAGACAGATTCAAGATGCCACAGATTGATCGTTTTGATGGGTCCGGGGATCCTATGGTCCACCTCCGGCTATTCTCAGACATCCTGCGGCCAATGGGCCTAACCCGACCACAAAAGCTTTCCCTTTTTGGCCGAACTTTGTCAGGTGTGGCAGCTATTTGGTACGCGAAGTTAGAAGATGAGGTAAAGAGAAGCTGGGATGAGATGGCTGAGGCCTTCGTTGCACAGTACTCGTACAATACACAGATCGAGATTACAACTCGTGATCTCGAAACGACGAGGCAAGAGGCCAAGGAGACTTTCTCAGACTTCGCAACTCGATGGAGGGCAAAGGCATCGATGATGACCTTGAGGCCTACAGACAAAGATCAAATTAGGATGATTGTGCGCAATCTCCAACCAAAACTCATGCAGAAGATGATCGTACTCCCCTTTCCCACCTTCTCAGACTTACACGAGATGGGGGTACAGATCGAGGATGCGATGAAACAAGGTCTGATTGACCAGGACCGAGAGCAATCCCGGAGGACATTTAACCGCAATAACAACGCAGGCCCGAGTGGCGCTGCAAACACAAGGACTTCGGAGGTCAGTATGGTCACCACCACTCCCCCTCCCCATTCAAGGCCCGCGGCGGCCACACCATTTTCCAGTACATCCGGGAGCAGTACCCAAGCCCCGAGATATCAGTCCAGAGGCCAAAGAACCTTCACTCCACTATACATGCCTTTGTCCAAGGCTCTCGGGGTTCTAATCAAAAAGGGGCATCTGAAACCCCTAGAGCCGAAGCCATTACCAAATCCACTCCCCCCTTCCCACAACCCGGCCAAGTACTGTGCGTACCACCAGCAGCATGGCCATGATACAGACCAATGTTTCCGGCTGCGTCACGAGATTCAGGATCTCGTTGACAAAAATATTATTCTGCCTCCCGAAAGACCCAACGTCACAACCAACCCACTCCCCGCACATAACCAAGATCCACCACCCAAAAGAGTCAATCTTATCCAAACTGGGGTCGTGTCCTACGATCCTAGTATCTATATTACTCCCTCCTACCTACCCAAGCCGGAGGTGATCCTTCCTGACTGCACTGACTTGTGCATGTTGGGCACTTTCACAACCCAATTTGAGCCAAAGGTGGTGACTACTGAAGATGGAACAGGGCAGGTTTCGGAGGAAAGTGGAATTGTTGCGTCTGGGGTTCACCAGTCTGGGGATTGTACTGGAAGAGCCTATGATCCAAGCGAGTACATCTTAGCGATGGGTCAGTCTGAGCCGAGTGTGGGACTGCCAGAAAAAGCCGAACTGTGTATGATTCAGGAGGACAGACTTGAACAGGGGGCGGATGATCTGACAACAGTAGAAGAGGACTTTGCCAACCTCCAGTTCTTCAACGACCAAGAATCAGGGGATGCAACGATCAACTGGTTTGAATATGGGGAGTCGGCAGAAATTACCGGATGGTTGGATGATCAGCCAGACGTTATGGAATTTCAGCCAGAGCAAGGCCCGGCAGGGGCAAAAGTATCAATGGTGGCCGGAAGGGTCGAGAGTCAGAATGGATTGTCGGAGAGCGCCGGTACAAAAAATTTCGCTCAGGACTTAAACATTGTGGATGCAGAGAAAGTGGAACAACAAACTGCAGTGACGCAGTCAGAACAAGAGGAATTTTGGGAGTCCGAGAGAATCAGAAAAGCAAAAACCCATGAAGGGGCCGGAAGTGCTGTGGGCACAAGAACGGGACATGCTGTGAGCATATGGGACGAAAGTACCGAGAGTACAAACTTGCCAGAACCAGATAGGTGTCTGTTAAACGCTAGCGGGATGTGGTGGGAAGACGACGACTTATGTCTTGCCCACACAGACGAAGATTGGGGGGTAAATCAGCCAAATGACACTTGGTACCTCGATGAGGTGGACCATATGACCAGGAGCGGGCGGTACTTCAAGCCCCCACACCTTGACCAGCCCGAAGCATCTGGGAAAGACAAAGAAGCTGAGAAACAGAGAGAGAAACAAATTGAAGAAGAAGCTGTGCTGAGACAATTAAAGAAGATACAAGCAGACATCTCCATCTGGGGACTGCTTATGGCTTCGCGGGTGCACAGACAGGCTGTCCTATCTGCTATGGACAAGGCCAAACTCTCTATCGACACTACACCAGAACAGCTGGTTGGGCTGGTTTTTCCGGAAGGAGGTTCCCCGGCTTTAACCTTCTCAGACAAAGAACTGCCGCCTGAGGGCGTGAATCATAACAAACCTCTCTACATCTCCGTGGAATGTAGAGACAAGTGGATACCGGTGGTGCTTGTTGATACCGGGTCTGCTATCAATGTCTGCCCAGCCAGAACAGCGTATGCAATCGGGTTGAAGCCCGCGGACTTCATCCCGACAACTCAGATGATCAGAGCATACGATAATACTAGCAGAGAAGTGATGGGGACTGTCAAGATTCAGACAAAGGTTGGACCTGGACAACACGAGATAGATTTCCATGTCTTGGAGGTTCCCGCAACTTTCAACCTACTTTTGGGGCGACCGTGGTTGCACCAGGTGAAGGCCGTCTCGTCCACTCTGCATCAGATGGTGAAATACCCCTATGGAAAGGGAGTAGCCATTGTGTTTGGGAATTCATCGATCCATCCCCCTCCAGAGGTGTCTACACCAGTCCTAGAAATAGAGCACGGCATGGAGGACGTGTTTATATCAGGATTTACTCTGGCCGAGGCCCGGGTTGTGCAAAACATTATGGCTGTGAATGAAGGTATGTACGTCAGTGCTCAATCCGTCTACCTCATGAACAAGCTACAACACATCCCCGGGATGGGATTAGGAAGGAGCGGCAGGAAAGGCGTCGCAACATTGGCCGAAGTGCCACACAACCCGCATACCTTTGGACTGGGTTATCTGCCCACCAAAGAGGACTGGGTGAGAAAAGGGAAAGAAATAGCCGGAAGAGCCAGAGCAAAGCAGGCTGGGAAGCCTTTTGAATTAATGCATAGGCCCATCCAGGGCACCCTGAACGGACGCTTCGTCCGGGAGGGGAAGGACTTCCCATTTTGCGGCTTCCCAGAGCCGTGGATAAACGCGGAGAAGAAGCGCGTGCCCGGTTTTGAGATCTTTTTCGACCTGCAACTACCCGGGGAGGATGTTACCGAAGAGCAGACGGACCCATCAGCTGAGGTTGAGCAGTGTAGGGCAGTGGATCCTGAGGGCACAGAATTTGAAATGGGGGTAGCGCTGGCATGTCTACTCTCTGATCCTCCGATCGACCATAAGTGCTTGGGGGATAACTCCGAGGTTTCCATGATTGGGGATGAAACGGCTGCGAGCCAACCAGCAGCTATCTTGGATGCATCTATCGCACCCTCTCTCACTTGGCAATACGAGGAGGGATTTTTGTCCAGCAGCACCGGGTCGGGTAGTGAGCCGGAATCTGATTCCACCGAGTCTTGTGAGTCGGAATCAGATTCCAGCTCGACTGAGTCTGAGTCTGGTACTCCTGGGGATGTTAACCCGGATGCCACAGTCCTGTCTAGGTCGTCTTTTTCCTTTTCATTTGAGTCTGTTGTAAATGAATTGGACGATTTGGATGTGCCTAATGAGAATCAAGCAACTGTGGTTTCTGAGTACTTTTCTGTGCCCTTAATTTATTGCATTAATTCAGACTTTCAAAATTTTGAAAACGACGAGGACGAAGTTCCTCCGGTTTTGCAACGATTAATTGAGCAAGAGCAGGAAAGATTTGTTAAACCCCTAGTGGACGAAATCACTACCGTGAACATTGGTACTGAGGAGGACCCGCGGCTGGTCCAGGTCGGGTCCACGTTGTCTTCGGAGGAACGCGAGCGCTTAGTCGCTTTATTAAAAGATTTCAAAGATGTTTTCGCGTGGTCCTACGAAGACATGCCTGGAATCGATCCTGAGATTGTACAGCATCGGATCCCCCTTGACCCTGAGGCCCGACCAGTCAAACAGAAACTCAGGAGAATCCGCCCGGACTGGGCTCTCAAGATTAAGGAAGAGGTCACCAAGCAAATCGACGCAGGTTTCCTGCTGGTATCTGAATATCCGACTTGGTTGGCCAACATTGTTCCGGTGCCGAAGAAAGATGGCAGGATCCGAGTATGTGTGGACTTCAGGGATTTGAACAGAGCTAGTCCGAAGGATGACTTTCCCTTACCGCATATTGATGAGTTGGTGGATTTCACAGCAGGGCATGCTTTGCTCTCATTCATGGATGGCTTCTCAGGCTACAACCAGATAGTAATGGCACCAGAAGACAGGGAAAAGACTGCATTCACCACCCCGTGGGGGACATACTGCTATAGAGTCATGCTGTTTGGGTTGAAGAACGCTGGAGCTACTTATCAACGGGCCGCGACCACAATATTACATGATATGATCCACAAAGAGGTTGAGGTGTACGTGGACGACATGATTGTCAAGTCCAAAGAAAGAGAGGGCCACTACACCGCCTTGCATAAGTTTTTTCAAAGGATCAGGGAATTCCGGTTGCGGCTGAACCCTCAAAAGTGTACATTTGGTGTTACAGCGGGAAAAATGCTGGGGTTTCTGATTACACAAAGGGGCATCGAAGTCGACCCTTCCAAAATCAAGGCCATCCTAGAAATGCCCCCACCAAGGACTGAAAAGGAGGTGAGAGGCTTTCTGGGTAAAGTGCAATTCATAAGGCGATTTATCTCAAAATTAACCTTGACTTGTGAACCACTTTTTGGTCTCCTGAAGAAAGGCAAGAAATTTCAATGGGACGGCCAATGTCAAGCAGCGTTTGAGCAGATTAAAGAATATCTACAAAACTTGCCCGTTTTATCACCACCAGAACCAGGGAAACCGTTGATTTTGTACCTATCAGTGACTGAGACCACGATGGGCTGTATGCTTGCACAAGAGTCTGAAGACAGGGTGGAGAGAGCCATCTACTATCTGAGCAAGAAGATGCTAGAGTATGAGACTCGGTACACACCGCTGGAGAAGGCTTGCTTAGCTTTGGTATGGGCTACCAGGAAGCTGCGGCACTACTTGTTAGCTCACTCCGTAATGTTGGTTTCACGTCTCGATCCCATCAAATATCTTTTCGAGAAACCAGCACTTACGGGTAGGCTAGCTCGTTGGTTGCTGTTGCTCTCTGAATTTGATTTGAAGTATGTTACACGCAAGTCAGTCAAAGGAAGAGCAGTAGCAGAGTTCCTTGCCGACCATCCGGTTGAGGGGGATGAAGCAGTTGAATACTTGTTCCCAGATGAAGCCATTTTGCATATCGACGACGAAGCTTGGACGATGTACTTTGACGGAGCGTCAAATCAACATGGGTATGGGATAGGAGTGTTGCTGATAGCACCCAATAACTCCCGTATCCCTCTAGCCTTCAAACTCCGATTCAAAGTCTCGAACAATGAGGCAGAATATGAGGCGTGCATTGCTGGCCTAGAAGCAGCCCTGGAACTAGGGGCAAGACGGCTGGATGTCATCAGAGACTCGAACCTTGTTGTGTCTCAAGCTAAAGGAGACTGGAAAGTAAAAGAGGAAAAATGATGATGTATCACCAAACCTTGGATTTGCTGATTCCTCGGTTTGAGAAGTTAAGTTTTACTCATCTACTAAGAGAGAACAACAGGTTCGCAGATTCTTTAGCAACTCTATCTTCCATGATAGACATCCCGTGTGGAGTCCGAATGCGTCCAGTCATCATTGACCAGAAATTTGCACCTGCCTATGAGTCGATTGCAGCCATAGATGAAGTTCAGGACGAACACCCCTGGTATTACGACATTTGGAATTTCTTGGAGAAAGAAGCATACCCGTCAGGGGTAAATGCCAAAGACAAGAGGGCAATCAGGAGAATGGAAGTTCAGTTCATCATTTGTGGGGGTAAGCTGTACAGAAGAGGTCATCTGGGAATGCATAAACCGTGTGTTGATGCCGAAGAGTCGAAGCGCCTAATGGAAGCCATCCATGGAGGAGAATGTGGAGCACATATGAATGGGGTAATGCTGGCACGGAAAATCCTCAGACAAGGGTACTACTGGTCCACCATGGAGGAGGATTGTATCGGTTTCGTCCGGCGATGCCACAAATGTCAGATTCATGCAAATCGCATGAACATCCCGCCGACAAAGTTGTACAATATGACTTCACCATGGCCATTTTCAGTCTAGGGAATTGATGTGATCGGGGCTGTTACGCCAAAGGGGTCGAATGGGCATGAGTTCATCCTGGTTGCGATAGATTATTTTACAAAGTGGGTTGAGGCCCAATCTTACGCGGTGTTGAAGGCTTCGCATGTTGCAAAATTTATCAGAAACAACATCATCTGTCGCTACGGGGTCCCAAATGAGATAATTTCAGATAACGGTTCCCACTTCAAGAAGGAGGTGATAGACTTGTTGGAGAAATACAATGTGGCTTTTCATAAGTCATCTACATACCGGCCGCAAACCAATGGAGCGGTTGAGGCTGCCAACAAGAATATCAAGCGTATATTGTAGAAGATGGTGGAAACCTACCGGGACTGGCCAGATAAGCTGTCGTTTGCTCTGTGGGGCTACCGGACTTCGATCAGAACTTCTACTGGGGCGACTCCGTACTCATTGGTTTATGGGATGGAGGCCGTTCTACCTATTGAGATTGAAGTTCCGTCATTACGAGTATTGGCTGAGTGCCAGATAGCCGAAGCGGATTGGCAGCAAAACAGATTTGAGGAACTCATGCTCTTTGATGAGAGAAGACTGAAAGCACTGTACCACATTCAAGGCTATCAACGCAGAATCGCCCGGGCTTTTAACAAGAAGGTTAAGTCCAGGAATTTAAAGGAAGGAGATTTGGTACTCAAGGACAACCGAGCTCCCATCCATGACCCTAGGGGCAAGTTCAGACCTAATTGGACTGGTCCCTACATCATTAAGTCTATCTGGTCAGGTGGAGCTGTGGTTCTGATGGATCTGGATGGCTTAGAGTTTTCACAACCGATCAACATGGACAAGTTGAAGAAATACTACCCTTGAGAGGCTCGCTAGGCCGAAAACCCGAAAGGGCGACCTAGGCAAAACTCAGAGCACAAAAAATTTGAAATTATAAAAACTGAGCTCGCAAGGTTAAACCCGCAAAGGGCGGCCTAAAGCTTGGGCGTGGCCAAAACGAGACTGAGGCAAGATCTCTTCTGAGCGTTCAGACTCCATCAAGATTTGAAAATCTTCAAAAGTGGGACATACCTCTTGCCCTCCGAAGCTGAAGACGTGCGTCACCGGGTTCCAAAATCTCGCCGCCGCATGGAGGAAAGGAAGGTGCAGTGGAGTCCGGCCCAGCGTGAATAGTGCATTCAAGTCGAAACCCCGGAAGTTCAACTTTTCCGAGCCATCTAAAGAAGAGGTCCAAGATGTGAGATTTTCTACGAGAAATGCCTCCATTTTTGTGCAAAGTAGTGATGAAATGAATGAGTTCCAAAGTTGGAGTTTTTATAGGAGGCGAAACACTATTCGAAGGAGGACAAGTGTCAGAATTCTGTGGGCTGTAGGGAAAGGTGGCCGGCCGGCCACCTATTCTAGCAGGCCGGCCACCTTTGACTCAAAAAAACTGGCCGGCCGGCCACCTTTCAGTTCCCAGAAGCAAAATATGGCTGGCCATGCTCATTGGCCCTGTCTTGCCCTCCGGAAGGAAGTTTGAGGCACTTTCACGCATCGGGAATGTTGGAGGCCTTCATTTTTCTCAGTTTCGGATGCGTCCCAGCACCCAGATCGTCCGAAGTACGCTGTGTTGTATTTTGCTTATCGAGTTGTCGTTTTGTTTATCGAGTTGTAAGTTTTGTCGAGCTGTCGCATTTTGTGTTTTGAGTCGTTACTCTTTGTTTACGCAATTTTGTTAAGTCTTGTTTATCGAGTCGTTAACATTGTTGTATTTTGCTTATCGAGTTGTAAACTTGCTAAGAGTCTGTTATTTCTTAGTGAGTCGAGTTGTTTGATTTGTTGCGTCGGTTCATTACCTGACCCGGTAAATACACAAGGCACGTTTCCATTCGATCCCATTTTTGTGCGAAATAATGCGATGCAATGCTAAGAATTTCAAACACAAACACATTTTCAAAAGCTGTTTCATTCCGTCATGTTTTACAACAAAATAAAGGTACAAGTTTTACAGAAAATAAAACTGCCTGGTAAAATGCAAAGTGCTACAAACTACTAGCAAAAAGTAAAATAAAGCAGGGAACAACATCAATGTCCTCGGGAGCGGGAATGAGGAGCCCCCCTCATCCTCTTCTGCGGGATAACCTCTGCACCATCATCACCATCTGGGTCGGAACTGTCATCCTCAGGATCCCCCTCAGCCTCGCCTCCACTCCCGGAACCAAGGCCGGAGCCCCCCCTCCTCAGCAGATGTCTCTGACTCACGATCTGCGATCTCCTCCTCCTCCTCCTCATCAGGCTCTGCCTCTATAACATGTGCCCTACGTCTGCGAGACGACCCCGCTCCTCGAGCTCCTCGAAAAGGCCTAGATGGCCCAGCTCCTCGGGAGGGCCCAGATGGCCCAGCACCTTGAAAAGATCCAGACGATCGACCTCTCTGAGAAGGCCCGGGTGGCCCGGCCTGCGGTGGAGCATATACAGGAGGCATCTGAAAGTGAAGAGTTCAATACATCAGTTCAAATATGAAAATCAGATGCAAGTACAGTATGAGAGTGGGGTGTGTGTCAGATGTGCTCTACACAAAAAGCCTATCAATGCAGTAGAATGTTCAAAACCAGCGTGTCATCAGAAGTATGATAAATGCGGGAAAGATGAACAGTACCTGTACACCCATAATGGCCAGCTGTGCCTCCCTCCGTAGGATCATGCCCTCGAATGTGGCCAGCATCCCAAGCATCTCATCCATGTACTCAACCGGAGGCTACAAGTACAAATGCAAAACTATCAGTAAAGGAATGAATGCCCAAGTATCTGACTGATAAATCAAAGCTGTAAAACATACCGGTGGTGAATCAGGGTCTCTAACATATCTATGGTCAGGAAGAGGAGGCTCCAGCGAGACCTGGTAAGGAGTCCCAAATCGCCAACTCGTCAACTCGGTAGGCATGTCTGGCCACCCAGGGTGATGAAGAGTCGGAGGGATCTGAGGAATGAATCCACGCCCACCCCTGGACGTACCAGCCTTGCTGGAGGAGGGGATATCTGTAGCACGAGCCTGACCCGAAGATGGCACACCAGTGGGCCTCAATGACGGAGTACGCACTCCCGTCAAGGGAGGCATCAGATATGTATGGCGATAAGTGGCGTAGTCCCCCTCCGTAAGATGTAGCAAAGCATCAGTGCCTAGCATAGCACTAACAACATCCTGGGCAGAGAGCCTATCAGCAGTCCGCATACTGGCTGGAGGTGCTGCGGGAGGGTCCTGAGATGTGTATCCCCACACCTGATGCAGAAAGCGTTCCCCCAGAAACCATGCTCTACCAACCGGTCCCTCGAGCAGGATCCTGTACTGGGAGGTGCCTGACCCTCCGGCATACTGAAATCGGAGACCATCACCCAAGATCGTCCAGGGTTGCCACGTAATCTGCGGATGACCAGTGCATAAACCAATCAGAAATCGGGAATATACAAGGTAGATCAAAGATGAAAACGGAAAGGAACTGAGAGTTCTGAAATACCTCTGTCGTCCGCACAATGTCAAAGTACTGTCGCAGGTAGAAGAGAGTCTCGCGAGGTCTCGGTCGGTGCTGGCCCTCGAATACCAATGAATACGGGGTCATGAGGGGCCCTGCCACCTCCATCTCCGGGGCTAACGTCGGAAAATATACATAGACCCATAACTGTGGAAAACAGTGCAGAATGTGAATACAAAATGCTGAGTGCAAAATACAAGATGTAAAGTGCGCCGTGTGTGCAATGAACAAGTAATGAGGAGCAGAAATGTAAATCAAGAGGACAGAACGTACCTCCCAGGCTCTCCAATAGCCGCTGAGTAAGTCTCCCTGCCCGCGGGAGGTAGCGCTCATGTAGCAGTAGAGAGTAGCCAGGTCGGCGCCACCCCAGTCGTACCGACTGACCTGTGATAGGTCCACTAGGGCACTCAAAAGATACAACCCGACAGTGTTCCCCCTATCAGCAAATAGAGTGGTGCCAAAGAGGAACATAAGGAAACCGCGAGCGTACTGCTCTGCCTCCTCAGGAGTCCCGGGCTCCATCTCCACCCTTCGAAAATGGGAAGAGAACCAAGTGTATCGGACTCTCCCAGAAGCTCTGTCCACAGGTGGGCGGGCCCCCAATAGATGTAACCAAGCGGCCTCCCATTCGCCCATATCCTCGTCGTAAGGAATGGGCCAGCCTCCTATATCCAGGCCGGTCAGTACAGCAAAATCCAACGGGGTCATGGTCAAATCCCCGGTGGCGGAGAAATGGAAGGAGTTGGTGGTGTCCCACCATCTCTCTACCAGAGCTGCCAATAGTGTCCTACTGGCAGGACAATGTGATAACCCTACGCAGAAGGCCCCAAACCCTGCTAAATCAACTAAATCCCGGACAGCCTCCGGAAGCTCAGTGTACCACTCTCTCGCAGCATTGGAGCCATATCCTCGCACGGTACGAGAGCCAACCTGTATTCAGAATGAATGCATGTGTCAGAATGAAATGAATAAGCCGTGTGCAAATCAAATGAACAAGCTGTGTGCAAATGAAACGAACAAGCCGTGTGCAAATCAAATGAACAAGCTGTGTGCAAATCAAATGAATAAGCCATGTGTCAGAATGAAATGAACAAGCCGTGTGCAAATCAAATGAACAAGCCGTGTGCAAATCAAATGAACAAGCTATGTGCAAATGAAATGAATGAGCCGTGTGCAAACGCAAGTAAATGGACTGTGTGTTCAGAAAATCAGAGTTTGGGCTGCGTGTTCAAATCTCAATCAGTGTGGGCTGTGTGTTCACCATCAACTTGGACTGTGTGTTCAGAAAATCAGAGTTTGGGCTGCGTGTTCAAATCTCAATCAGTGTGGGCTGTGTGTTCACCATCAACTTGGACTGTGTGTTCAGAAAATCAGAGTTTGGGCTGCGTGTTCAAATCTCAATCAGTGTGGGCTGTGTGTTCACCAACAACTTGGACTGTGTGTTCAGAAAATCAGAGTTTGGGCTGCGTGTTCAAATCTCAATCAGTGTGGGCTGTGTGTTCACCATCAACTTGGACTTGTGTTCAAAAAATCAGAGTTTGGGCTGCGTGTTCAAATCTCAATCAGTGTGGGCTGTGTGTTCACCATCAACTTGGACTGTGTGTTCAGAAAATCAGAGTTTGGGCTGCGTGTTCAAATCTCAATCAGTGTGGGCTGTGTGTTCACCATCAACTTGGACTGTGTGTTCAGAAAATCAGAGTTTGGGCTGCGTGTTCAAATCTCAATCAGTGTGGGCTGTGTGTTCAGCATCAACTTGGACTGTGTGTTCAGAAAATCAGAGTTTGGGCTGCGTGTTCTACTCTCAATCAGTGTGGGCTGTGTGTTCACTATCAACTTGGACTGTGTGTTCAGAAAATCAGAGTTTGGGCTGCGTGTTCAAATCTCAATCAGTGTGGGCTGTGTGTTCAGCATCAACTTGGACTGTGTGTTCAGAAAATCAGAGTTTGGGCTGCGTGTTCAAATCTCAATCAGTGTGGGCTGTGTGTTCACCATCAACTTGGATTGTGTGTTCAGAAAATCAGAGTTTGGGCTGCGTGTTCAAATCTCAATCAGTGTGGGCTGTGTGTTCAGCATCAACTTGGACTGTGTGTTCAGAAAATCAGAGTTTGGGCTGCGTGTTCAAATCTCAATCAGTGTGGGCTGTGTGTTCACCATCAACTTGGACTGTGTGTTCAGAAAATCAGAGTTTGGGACTGCGTGTTCTACTCTCAATCAGTGTGGGCTGTGTGTTCACCATCAACTTGGACTGTGTGTTCTACTCTCAATCAGTATGGCTGTGTGTTCACCATCAACTTGGACTGGGTGTTCAGGAAATCAGAGTCTGGGCTGCGTATTCTACTCTCAATCAGTATGGGCTGTGTGTTCACCATCAACTTGAACTGTGTGTTCAGAAAATCAGAGTTTGGGCTGCGTGTTCTACTCTTAGTCAGTGTGTGCTGTGTGTTCACTTTCAAATTCGGGCTGTGTGTTCGACAAATCAGTGTTTGAGCCGTGTGTTCAATTCTTAACTAATGTGTGCCGTGCGTTCACAATCAATCAATGAGCCGAGTGTTCAGAAATTCAAGTGTGCAAGTCATATGTTTAGAACGCAAACAAAGTACTATGTCATGAGCTAAACTCTGTGTTCAAGCATGGCAAAGGTACGAAATGCGCGAAAAATGCAGAAAATAAATTAAAATACCTCTCGTGCCTCGTAAGAGAGGTGATGCTCTGGCTCTCGTAGAAGTAGATCCCCGGGTGCTCGATCATTGAAGTCAGTGTAATGACGAAAAATGGCCCGCGGAAGAATGTGTACCGACGGGGCGTATCTCTCGGGAATAAAGGGGCGGACCCTCGGGGGTAGCGTCATGGCATCGAAATCATCCCCGGCACCTGGAAGGCCTCCACCGTGAGGAAAATTACCCGCCTTTTCGAAAAATCTGCAAAAGGAGCAAAAAAATGAGCAAAATGAGCCAAATTTGGAAAAAGTCAACAAAAGTCAACTCTCGGGAAATGGAAAAGTCAACAAAAGTCAACTCCTGAGAAAATCTTCCAAATATTGACACAAACTTACCTCAAGTGGTGAAAATGAGAAAAGAAGTCCCGAAATCAAAATTTAATCGGTCCAAAGTGCTTAAAATCGAATGTTTTTGCGAAAACAACTTGCGTGGGAGGCTGAAAAGCGCGTATAAAGTGCAGATCTGAAGGAGAAAATGGTTTGGGAGGCAAGAGGAGAAGTTTTCGCAGCTGTGGGTGTGAGCTCAAAGTGAATGGATGAGAGAATATAAAGAAAATGAGGCGAAAAGACCAAACTGCCCCCTGTTTTGGGCAGGTGGCCGGCCGGCCACCTTTTCTAGCTGGCCGGCCATTTGCTTTATGAAATCTGGCCGGTGGCCTCCCCTTGGGCAACCAGCTGGCCGGTGGTGATCCCCCCTTGCTCCCCTAGCTCTCTGCAAATTTTGAGGAAGATCGGAGTTCCCGGGACCTGAAAAAGTTTAAGAAAAGTGCACTTTCTGGCGCGAAATTGCTCCGCCGGAACTTCAGCTGCAATTTCTGACATGTGTCTCATCATTACTCATCAAAATCAGAGTGTATCCTTTTTAAGCATGTTGTAACCTCTCCGGGAGGTGAACCAGAGGCCGCAGTCGAGTCGCCTTCTCTGAAATGCGCGTTTCCTTACTCGTTGTTTCGCAACCAACGGGCACTCTGATTTGTGCTCGTTTTGCATTGTTGTGCACATAACTTGCATTCTCATGAGCATTTTGCATCGTCATGCATGATTTCTTGGTATACCATACCTCTTTGCTTGAGCATGCGTTGTCACGCACGTTCCCTTCTCGCATTGCGATGCATTCACTCGCCGACACTGCGTGTGTCAAACTTTCGGAATCACAGGAATCCCATAGAATATATGTTGTTAGCATATTGTTCTTGTTGAATTTCTCTTTTTTTGCAGGCACGATATTGTATGTACGGTTCATTTGAGGCTAGTGCGACCAGACGAATCGCGCAGGTATCGTATCTTCTCCGTGTGAGACGCGACGAGAATTGAATAATTCTCCGAATTCCCAACTACATGAAATGTAGTTATTGCTTTGCATTCTTGCTTAAAACTGTTGCATCTATTTGCGAATACTTGCTTCATTACAGCTTGCTGCATTTGCATGATCATTAAGTTACATCTGTCTCCGTGCATATCGCTTTGCATTTTGCCCCCTTCGCCTGCGGGCACATCTCTGTTTATCTTGTATGATTGTCTAAGTCTTCGGCCTTGTCAAAAATGGGTCGTCTCTGGGCTTTGACATTCACTCCCGTCATTCCTTGACTTCCGAGTTCTGTAAAAGAAGAGCAACTGTAGACACCCCATTTTTGACCGACCTTAAGACTCAGACGTCACCGATTGAGCGCTCGGTGATGTTGCATATTGTGCTCGTTCAGAAATCTCAGAGTCACAGCCGTGAGCCCTGCCTCCGGACTTCCGAACCCTCTTCTGTACCTTGTCTCGGTTTGCGAACCAGACTCGATTTTCTCTGTTTCTTTTCCTGAAGGGAGGGAGGGGTCCCGTAGACCATCTCTTAGTGGCCGTGGGCTACATTTCGTGGCCGTAGGCCATTTTGCCCGTTTCGGAGCCCGGTTCCCGGTTTTCAAAGCCGTCAGGCCGTATGCCTCGGTTCGGGACCGTCTAACCATCTCCGATTCCTCCGATTTTTGGCATGCATCTCATTTACTCCCTTTAGAGGGACACTGGGGCCTGAGAGACCCACTTCGTGGTCGAATGCCACTTTCGGTGCTTAACGGCCTATTTTCGGGACCCCGAACTGCGTGTTTTGGCCCCCGAGCATTCGTTTTGCATCGGTTTTCGTTCATTTTTGGCAGGTACCTCTGTTTTATCACCAGGAAGGTCACTGAAGGGTGGGAGGCCAGCAATTGTCTCAGCAACCAGTTATATTCCTTCGGTGCCCTCCGACGCCCGTTTTTCTCACTTCCGAGCCAATGTTGACCACCCTAGGGCCATTTTCTTCAACCCCAAACCACATATTTGTGTTGTACACACATGGGAGGACCCTAAAAGTCTATGGCCGGCCAGTAATTCAAATTGAACCTTTTGAACCCCTCTTAAAAGTGGCCTATTCTCTCTCCTGTTTTAGAGTTGCCAATTTTGAACCACAGGGTTGTGATGAGGAGACCTGGGAGGACACCTTTCTCTGGTGGCCGGCCAGAAAATCTTCTTGAGCCTTTTGACCCTTGGCCGGCCGGCCATAGGGGGTGGCCGGCCGACCACCTGCAACAAAAATAGGTGGCCGGCCATGTTCCTTGGGATGTGTGCTTTACAGCTGTATAGCTTTTTCCCCCAAAATATCTGATTTCGGGGGACTTTTGTAGAAGAGGGAAACTTAATCCCATATCTCTACACTTTTTCTCCCCCTTGCCCCACCATTCTTGCATACATACAGCAGCTCCCTCTCTATCTCAAGGGTTGGAAAACTTGCCTTGAGGATACACATACATATCTCTCCATTTCTCTCTCATTTTCTCAAGTTTTGGCTCCATTTCTTCACTACCACCAAGCACCACTACCACCATTCCATTTCCAGCAGCTTGGGGAGCTTTCCAGCAGCTAGGAAGCAACATTCCTTGGTCCAAGAGATAGCAAAAGTTTGGTCTTCAAGGGTAAGTTCATCTTTCCCTCTTTTGTAGCACTTTTTTGCACCATTCTTCTAGCCTATTTGCTTGCTGTTTTGGGCTCCGACCCTAACTTAAACTAGGCTTATTTTGAGCTATTCTACATGTTTGTTTAAGGGCTCAACCCTGTTTGAGCCCCCCATTTGATACTTGCTTCAATACCCTCTTGTATGTCATTATTTTGCATGGTATTTCTAGCATATGTGTAGTCTGTTTTGAGGCCTGATGTAAACTGAAAATAGGCCTATTTTGAGCCCCTCTACAACATTGTAGAAGGGATTAACCTTGTTTGGGACCTCCATGCATGACTTGCTTCATTGCCTCTCTTTGGTCCCTATTCTTGCATGCTTTGTTAGCCTACCTTGCTTCTGTTTTTAGGCCATGATCAGAACTGAAAGTTGCCATATTTTGACCCTCTGGACATATCTCATTAAGGGTCTTTGGCTGTTTGGTGATTTCTTTGTATACTTCATGTTATACCCTCTTGTGGCCTCAATCTTGCATTGCATCTTGAGCATGTTTTCATATTGATTTGGGGAATGTCATAAACTGTAAATGTTCATATTTTTTGTCCCTCTTCAGTGTTGTAGAAGGATATTTTTCTGTTTGGGCATTGCATGTATCACTTGCTTCATTGCTTCCCTTGCGGAACCATTTTTATATGCCATTTTTGCCCTACTTGTGATTGCTTTTTGGCCATGTTTTGTACTGTAAAAATGTGAGTTTTTGGACTGCCTTGCTTCTGCTTTTCCATGTCATGTTCAAATTATGCATGTATTGTATAGCTACAAGTCATTTCGGGTGCCTAATTTCGCATTTCGGGATCATTTCATGCATTGGGTTTCGTTTTACCGGGTTTCGGGGCTGTTTTGCCCCTCATTTCGCCACTGATTTTTGCATGTTGCATATCATATACCATGTCTTTCCCATGTCTCATTAGAGTGGCATTTCGGTGCCTGAGGGTCCGTCCTCGGTTTGCGTGCCCGCGGGCACGCATTTCGAGTTGTCTTGTTTTCATCTGATGGCCTCTTATGTGAGTGTGGCTGAGGCTCTCTCATGTTGGTGTAAGCCCATATTGCATTGCGTATGCCATTTCATCCATAGCATCGTGTATGCTCGGTTGTGTATCACCTCGTGTAGCGTGTATGCCATTCCATAACATTGTGTATGTTAGGATTGCATCTTAGTTGTATGTTGACGAGTGACGGAACGTGTCTCAATTCCCCAGTCACCGACACTCCGGATTATCCATGATGGAGTTAGGTCTTGTTGTGTTTTCATGTGCATTCATCTTATATTGAGTTGTGCAATTCGGTTCCTCGGCCATCATGCATCGAGATGCGTGATTGGTGGCATGAGGATCGAGGCATGCATATATTTGTGAAATACATTGCTATGCCCCTTTCCTGCTCTCTGTTGCAGCATATCAAGAATCAGCAGTCTTCCGAGGCTTGGCGCGCTTTTCAAGAAACATTGCAAAATAGAGGCTAATCGGGGCATCGCCGTGGATTTCCGCGCAAAGCAGCCCAAACATGCATCATTCCATCATCTGGAGCAGAATCAAGGCAGCCCCCGGCTTGCATCCCAGTTTACAGTTTTTCTTAGTTAATTTGTTAATTAATTAGGGATTTGTATTATTTGGACTGTATTATTCGGACTGTATTATTCTTTCATATTGGGACTGTATATTCTTTCGGACCCTCTGCGCGAGGGCACAATTGTAATAAGTGTGGGTGAGTGTGATGTATGTCTTCCAACCCCACGTCTTCCTTCCCTTTTATTTACCTGCTTATGATGGTTAGATTAGGGCATATTTCAATTAGCATACAGTATGACAGCATGTTTGCATCATTCATCTGTTTTGCACGTACCGGGCTCGGCGCATCATACAAACTGCATTTGTATTTCAATTCCAAATTGAATACGTGTTAGTTGTAGCATTCCATATGCCATGTTTAGAATAGCCGAGCCTGCTATAGTTTGCATTTTTGCATGTGTTGCATTAGGCATTTCAGCATATTTAGGATCATGCATGATTTCTAATCGGTTTCTGTTTTGGCTTGGAGTACTCGGTGAGTTTTATGCTTTAGCATCCTTGCATGCGTGTGAGTGTTGCCATGAATAGCATGCTTACCATGAGGCTATATGCTTATGTGATATAACTGCCTGAATGCCTGTGGGTGAAGGTTGGGTTATTTGGATTGGAACAATTCATCAAATGTTTGTTTTAAGCCCACTAGATAGTGGCAAAACCATCATATTTTCTAAGCCCACCCGAGGGTGGCAAATTCGCGTCTTAGCCTACCTGCGGGTAGCACAATCAAACCATTTTCAAACAAACAAACATGAAATGTTTTGTTCCAATTCAGGCGACTCAGTCTATACTTGTATGTTGTGCGCATCACATAGTAACCTAGGCTAATAACCGGAATAAGAACACACAATGTTTTCAAAACTAGATATCATGGTTAGTAGAGGCCGGTCTTTGACCGGGCGAGCGGGGGTGCTCACGAAGTGACCTTCCCCAATCGTACCCAAGTTCCCGAGCCGAGGCAACTTTGGTGATGACGGACACGTGGCCTTTGGCACCGAGTCAGGGTTTCCTAAATTTCCCCATAAAAAATATTTAGGTGGCGACTCTGTATCTGGCAAAGCAGTCCATGTTTGGCACTTCTTTCAAAAAAATCTGTTTTCAAAACGATTTGCCGGATTTGGACTCTTTGGTTCAAGATTAAGAACCGTGACATTTTAGTCCTTTGAACTGTAGTGACCCAATATCGAACCAGAAACGGGGGGGGTCACACCCTCCCCGGGATACGTTCGGGGACGTCTACACCTGCCAAAAATGGACCAAGACGGATGCAAAACGAAGGTTTGGGGGCCGAAACACGCAGTTCGGGGCCCTGAAAACAAGCTGTTAGGCACCGGAAGTGGCGTTCGACCACGAAGTTGGTCTCTCGAGCCACAGTGTCCCTAAAAAGGGAGGAAATAAGGTGTGTACCAAAAACCGGAATAAACGGAGGTGGTTAAGCGGTCCCGAACCGAGGCACACGGCCAATAATTCCGAAAAACCGAGAACCAAGCTCCAAATTGGGAAAATGGCCTATGACCACGAAACGTAGCCTACGGCCACTGAGAGATGGTCTACAAGACCTCTCCCTCCCTTCGGGAAGAGAAAATAGAGAAAACTGGGCCTGGTTCGCAAACCGAGGCAAAGTACAAAAGAGTCCGGATGTTTGGAGGCAAGGCTCGCAGCCGAGACTCTGAAACCTCGGAACGAGCACAATATGCCATATCACCAAGCGCTCAATCGGTGACGTCTGAGTCTTAAGGTCGGTCAAAAATGGGGTGTCTACACTATGTTGTCTTTAGACTTCACATATTCAATGGAAATAATTCCATTAAAGAGTAGTTGTCTCACGGTGTTATGTCGACGACGAATGTATCGTGACTTACCGTTATACATATAACTCTATGCTCTACCTATAGCTGATTGACTATCGCAATGTATGCATATAGCAGGCACCGATTTTGGCCATATTGGAATATCTTCAAGGAAGTGGCGAAGCCATTCTGCCTCTTCCCCTACTTTGTCTAAAGCTATAAATTCTGATTCCATAGTAGACCTAGCAATGCAAGTCTGTTTGGAAGATTTCCAAGATACAGCCGGCCCACCAAGAGTAAAGACATACCCACTGGTGGTCTTTGAGTCTCTAGTATCCGATATCCAATTTGCATCGCAGGATCCTTCAAGTACTGTTGGATATCTAGTATAATTAAACCCAATGTTACGAGTAAATCAGAGATATCTTAGAACCCTTATAATTGCTTTCCAGTGTTCTACTCCCGGGTTACTCGTATATCTACTTAATTTACTTACTACATAAGCTATATCTGGGCGAGTGCAGTTCATCAAGTACATTAAGCTTCCAATAATTTGGGCATACTCTAATTGAGAAATACTTTCTTGTACATTCTTAGATAGAAACAAATTAACATCTACAGGTGTTTTAGCAAGATAATTATCATCTTTACTGAATTTGTCAAGTATTTTCTCAATGTAATGGGATTGTGACAAAGCATAACCTTCTGATGTTTTGGTAATTTTCATACCAAGAATTACATCAGCAATGCCCATGTCCTTCATGTCAAAATGTTTATTCAACATTTTATTGATAGTTTTAATCATATCATTATTACTACCTATGATGAGCATATCATCTACATAAAGACATACAATAACATAACCTTCGTCTGTGTTTTTAATATAAACACATTTGTCACACTCATTAATTTTAAATCCATTTGACATCATTGCCTTGTCAAATTTCTCATGCCATTGCTTTGGCGCTTGTTTTAAACCATATAATGATTTAACCAATTTACACATTTTCTTTTCTTTTCCTGGAACAGAAAAACCTTCTGGTTGTTCCATGTAAAATTCTTCATTTAACTCACCATTTAAGAAAGCAGTTTTCACATTCATTTGATGAATTTCTAGATTGTACAGAGATGCAATGGCAATTAGCATTCTAATGGATGTTATTCTAGTAACCGGTAAGTATGTGTCAAAGTAATCAAGACCTTCTTTTTGTCTAAAACCTTTGACCACAAGTCTTGCCTTGTATTTGTCAATTGATCCATCCGCTTTCAATTTTCTTTTGAAAATCCACTTGTACCCATAGTTCTAAATCGCGGTATCGGCTGACGTAACGGTATCGATCGCGGAGTATCGGTATCGGTAGTATCGGCCGGTACGTATCGGGAATCGGGTGTCGCGACCGTGAAATTTTAAAAATCATTAGCAATCCCTCTAAAACTAAATTTTATACATTTTTTTGACTCTTTTAACTTTAATATGTTACATTTTAATCAAAATTTCGTTATGTAGGAACATTTTTGACTCATTTTCAACTAAATGATATGTATTTATTTTTGGCATATGTTAAACTTTTAATAAAAAAATTGATTTGAATATTTATTTTTTCTTGTACTGAGAAAAAAATAAATATATATATATATATAAATATAAATAGAGGTTTAATACAAATGGTGATTGTATATCATATATATATATATTAATATATATTTTAATACAAATGGTGATTGTATATCATATATATATATATATTTTAATACAAAATACAAATGGTGATTGTATATATATATCAAAATTTCCACTTCGCAGAGTCATCTCTGCTGAGATACTGCAATCGAAAAACAAGAATTATGTTAACTGGTGGTTCTTCTCTTACCTCTGTGCTTGTTGCAGAGTCATCTCTGCTGAGATACTGCAATCGAAAATTTCCACTTCAATCTCAGACTTTCATACCATAATACAACCACCTCTCTCTCTCTCTCTCTCTCTCTCCGGAAGTTGCAGAAGAAAAACAGGTGAATTTCATCAAGAAGAAAAAAAAAACCAGGCACCTTCAGGTGAATTTCGGAAGTGACTTTGGCCAAACCTTGGCACCTTCAGCTTTAGATCAACGAAAAAAAAAAAAAAAAAACACCAGAAAAAGAGCAGAGCACATCAAGAAGAAAACAGAGACTATAAAACATAGACCGTATCGGCTCGTATCGGCCCGTATCGGCCCATATATCGGATTCACGCCGCTACGTACCGGGACTCGGACGCTACGGCTGTGAATTTCATTCTCACCGATGTACCGGTGAATATCCGAATCGGAGGTATGATTTTCCGGTACAAATCGGCCGGTATGTACCGTACCGGCCGATATTTAGAACTATGCTTGTACCCAAGAGGTTTACAATCTGGTGGCAAATCCACCAATTCCCAAGTGTGATTTTGCAAGATGGATTCAACTTCACTGTTGACAGCTTCTTTCCATAAAGGAGCTTCAGGACTGGACATAGCCTCTTTAAAAGTTAAAGGCTCATTTTCTAAAAAAAATGTTAGGAAATCTGAACCAAAAGATGTTGAGGTTCTAGCACGTTTACTCCGCCTAGGTTCTTCTTCCTCATTTTGATCTAACTCTTGTTCTTGATCATGTTCTTGATCCTAACTAGTAATAGCATCATGAGATCTTTTATTGTTACTAGTCTCTTGTCCAGTCTTATTTGGAAATATATGTTCAAAGAAAGGTGTTTCCGAGATTCAATAATAGTATTTACATGCATTTCGGAATGTTCTGATTTATGAATCAAAAATCGATATGCACTACTATTCTTGGCATAACCAATGAAAATGCAATCAATGGTCTTAGGACCCATTTTAGTCTTTTTAGGACTAGGAATAGCCACTTTAGCCAAATACCCCCACACTTTTAAGTATTTGTAGGATGGTACTCTTCCATGCCACAATTCATAAGGTGTTTGATTCATTTTCTTTCGGGGTACTTTATTTAAAATATAATTACCAGAAAGTATTGCTTTCCCCCACAAGTTCTGAGGTAATCCAGAACTTATTAACATAGCATTCATCATTTTTTTTAAAGTCCTATTTTTTCTTTCAGCAATTCCATTTTGCTGAGGTGAGTAAGGAGCGGTAGTTTGATGAATTATTCCATGTTCTTTACAAAATTCACCAAAAGGTGATTCATATTCACCACCTCTATCACTTCTAAGTTTCTTGATTTTCTTACCAAGTTGATTTTCAACTTCATTCTTATATTGAATGAAAGTTTCCAAAGTTTCATCCTTGGTTCGAATTAAATAAACATAACTATGTCTAGTATAGTCATTTATAAAAGTGATAAAATATTTTTTCTCACCTCTAGTTTGAATTGATTTAAAATCACAAATGTCACTATGAATTAATTCAAGTGGTTCCATACTTCTTTCAATTGAATGAAAAGGAGTTTTAGATAATTTTGCCTCAACACAAATTTCACATTTGTGATTTAAATCAATGTCAAATTTAGGTAAACATTTCATATTAATTAATCTACATAAAGATCCATAATTAACATGTCCTAGTCTACCATGCCATAAATTTGAAGACTCAAGCAAGTAAGAAGAAGATATATTATTATTAATAACTGAGGGTACAACGGTCATTACATTTAACTTGAAAATGCCATCAGACATGTAACATTTTCCTACATACATCCCGTTTTTGGTAAGTACAAACTTGTTACTTTCAAAAACTAGCCTAAACCCATTCTTACTCAACAAAGATCCGGAAATAAGATTCTTGCGAATGTCCGGTACATGCAGTACATTGTTTAGAGTGAGTTCTTTTCCAGATGTCATCTTCAAAACAACCTTCCCTTGTCCTTCAACTTTGGAAGTTGAGAAGTTGCCCATAAAAAGTTGTTCACCATTGTCCACTGTAGAATAAGATGTGAACATCTTTTTGTCGGCACAAATATGGCGAGTAGCACCAGTGTCCATCCACCATTCTTTAGGATTTCCGACAAGATTTGCCTCGGAAACCACCGCAGAAAGATTGATGTCATCTACACCATTGGAAATTATATCCATTTCGGTTATTTTGGCTTTAGCAACTTTCTTACTTGATCTTCCTTTGCCTTTACGTTTGTAACGGCGATCTTTGGCCCGATATCCCTCTTTGTTACAAATGTAACACATGCCATTAAACTTGTATTTCTTAGTTTCTCCTCCTTTAGATAGCTTTCTCTTTTACCATCTTTTAAAAACAGTTCCTAAGAACTTTTTTAGTTTTCTACCATGATTCACTAGCACAGTCCCAACATAAGGAGAGGTTGACGTAATGGCAATCACTATACCAGTACTGGTTTGAACATTAGTTTGACCAGTTTTAGTAGCCATAAATTCTAAATTATAAAATAAAATTATAATTAGAATTTTATACTATACAGAAAATTTAAACCAAAAAACACAGAATTTTAAATTCTGTAAAAATAAAAGAAACAAAAATTGTAACTTTTATTTCCAATTAATTTGAAAACAAAATAAAATTTTATTTAAACAAATTAAACCAAAACTACATAAATAAATTCTGTTAATATAAAAAAAAACAAAACAAAATGTAACTTTTATTTTCAATTAATTTGGAAATAAAATAAAATAAAATTTTATTTAACCAAATTAATTCCACACAGAAAACTAATCCAAATTCACAGAATTAAATTCTATAAAATTAAAAGAAACAAAAATGTAACTTTTATTTTCTAATTAATTTGGAAATAAAATAAAATAAAATTTTATTTAACCAAATTAATTCCACACAGAAAATTAATTTCTGTAGCACTTCAATAATTAAAAAAAAACTGAAATAGAATTTTTTAATTAATGAACACTCAGAAATAAATTAAGAAAACCAAAATTAATTTCTGACAAAACTCCACAAATATATATTCTGAATTGTTAATGACACAAGTATATTACTACTAGTTGTCAAAGAAAAGAGACAGTATATTACTACTATCTGTCAAATAGCATATAACCACTATTTGTTTTTCCAACCAGAATATTAATTTGTAAATTCACAGAAAATAATTTTCTTAAAAGAAGAAAGAGAAACGGAAACAAACGAAAAATTTTGTAAATAGAATAATTCGAATCTGTCTTAAGATTGTTGGACCAATCTTCTGTGTAAATAAAAGAAATAGAAACAAAACCAAACAAAATAAATAAATAACGTACCGAATTTATTTATCGAAACCGAATTAAAAATAAAAGACCAAGTCGAGTGTATGACACTCTATCCTTAAGACAGATTCGTCCCACTTCGGTACTAATGGTTGAGTGGCGTCTATCTCCCAGGATACAATGATCTTCACAAATTTGTAGAAGCACTTCAAACAAATTTGTACGGCGAACCAAACTTGTGTTCTAACTCTCTGAATTTTATTCTAAAACTAAAATGAAGAATAATGCAAAACTAATAAAATCTGGACAGCAAAAGAACTATTTTGAGACTAATTTTTTCGGATCTATAACACTGCTGGAATGATGGTATTTATAGGTACAACAAGTCCTCTCCGAACAGGTGTGAATCTGTCCAACAGATTCAGATTTGAATTTGAACAGGTACTGTTTGAGAACTGGATCTGACCGTTGCTTTGAACAAATTTTCAAACAATTTGAAAAAGAATCCGTTTGTTGGTGGAACAGTTTCTAAACTATTGGAATATTTTTCTTAAACTATTTAAATAATTTAATCAATTTTAGGAAACCACTTTAGGAAACCAAAAATAAATCTATATTTAAATTAAATTCCCACAATAATTTTTATTGAAAAAATTCATATGAACTTTGTCTAAAAAATTAATGTTAAATCCGAAAACGACGTCAACTTCTCATTCACTCATAAATGATTTTGACGTTCCATCTTCACCATGTGACTTGCCACGCAGCAAAAAACACGTCACCTTTTCGGACCCACCACAAAAGACGCTTGGGGCCCACTTAATTTTGGCCTCAAAGTTGGCCCAAAAAAAAAACCATATAAAACACCATTTTTCCAACAGTAATAGACTGCCAAGATTATGGTCTGATATAATCTTAGTGCCCAATTTCAATCCGGATCTGCTGGAGAGGTTTCAGGTCAATTTTAAAATAATGGTGGGAGATAGGAGTAGGGTAAAGTTTTGGAAAGATAAGTGGTGTGGTTCCTATTGTTTGAAAGAAGATTTTCCTAGATTATATAGCCTGTCAAGGGAGAAGAAAGGTTTACTCAACATGTTTTCCAATCTGAAGGAAGCATCAGGGGTGTGGAATATACTACCTAGATAGGAGTTTTTTTTAATGGGAAAGACTGGAAATGTTGCGGTTAGCCTCCGTCCTTGAATCTGGCACTGCAGTTAGCAGGGAAATAGTGGATTGCCCACGATAGGAAGCCAATTCCACAAGTATGTTCTCAGTGTCTTCTTTGTACAGCTCTCTTGGAGGTCGGGTTTATTTCCAGATTTAGTAATTTGATTTGGAATAATGTTCTTCCTCCCAAATTGCAATTCTTTGGTTGGCTCGTGTGGAAGCATAAGATTAAAGCTGCTTGTTTTTCCTTGTTTGTGTAGAATATTTGCTATGGATGTTTTCTGGAATAAACAAGGAACCAAAGTGGGTTCTTTGTTAGTTCTAGGTTTGGACTTTGGATTTAAGTGATGCACAACACAAATCTATGGTTTATGTTCTTGTACAAGTCATTTTTGATGACCAAACATTATGTTTCCCTGTGGTTATAAATATTGTGATCTGAATTATAGGCTCCTACAATTTTATGATGCTAGATTTCTTGAGGATTCAAATCGGAGTAAAATTGGTATTATAACATAATAACAAATAGGATCGATAAAATTGCAAGTAGAATTGTGTCCAAATATAAGTAATTTCGTTGAGTTGGAGATTTTTAACCTTTTTTTTATTATACACATTGCTGATAATTTTACACCTTTTTTATTAAATAAAAAAATTACAAAATATAATTTGACAATTCTTGGTCTGACCCACTACACTTTTTTTTATTTGATCAATTAGAAGGAAATTAACTACAAATATAAGGAAAAAAAATCAAACTAAACAATTCAAATGTAATAAAGTGACCGCCTAAATAGGAGTGTATAGAAGTGATCAATTGAGTTAGTTTAGATACTCGCTTATCTATGATAAAATCCGAGTTTTAACAATCATATACCTAACTCACATTTCTAGTTTTGAACACACCTATCCACAGGTTTTGATGTTTTCAAGCATGAACCCTTGAGCTTGAGAATTAAGAACAAGACTAACTTAGAGCAACCCAATCTTTGATTTTTCTTTTTTTCTTTTTTTATCAACAAAAAAAGAATTTTATTAATGAATAATGAATTAACCATACATTAATAACGATGATGGATGCAGAAGTATCATAGCAAAGAAATATGATCTCAACTAAGTTGGCACCATAAAACAAGTCCAATCAACTACAGTATTGCATCAAGTTGGTGAACAGTTAACCAACCAAAAACAAAACAATAAGAAAAGTAACAACACCATTATTCCCCAGCCATCAGCAGCAACAGCATTATCCATACTCAAATAAGTCAAATCCTTTCAGCAGCATCACTAACAACAGTAGCCAGTACCAACAGCCATCCAAATCCAAATCCAAATCCATCAGCAACCAAGCAAGCCAAACCCAACCCAACCACAGAGATGAAGCATAACAGCAAAACCCAACCCAATCTTTGATTTAAAAGCCATGTTTAGTTATATCTTCATAATAAAACTCCTGTAATCAAATTTTGAGTCAATTTTTTTGACAAAGTCAGATCTTGTGCTAATTTGCCACATTAGTAAGGGACAATCACGAGCAGTAGATGTTTTTGAAAAACAAATCTAATAATAAAAAAGTAATAAAGTAGTTGACTGCATCAAAATAACATGAAAACTAAAAATGAATTTTTACACTCATAAAGCCATTTGAGAAGATTCACTTTATATAAATTATGATGCAGTTGGATTGTGGATTGCTAGAGAAACCAAGTGCACCATCAATCATTGTATATGAACATAGAGGGAGGCACCAAGAGCCACAATAGCCTTTATGTACTCAATGCCCTAGCCAAAAAGGTGGTCGGCATTTTCTCATTGGTGGGTCTGTTCAATTATATGTAATCGTGAGGTCTGATTATGCATATTTTTCATGGGGGTAATTAAACTAATAGTCCATATAGTTTGGGACTTGTGTTACTTTGATCTCTGACTTTTTAATTGCGACACATTTGACCCTGAATTTTGAATTTTGTTTCAAATAAGAACAATTGAAAATATCATTAGATTTTTCAAGGGTAAAATCGTCAATTTGATAAAATATAAACTAATTTGACAAAAATAAATATCAAAAAAATATTTTTAATTTTTTCAAAATTATTTTTATCCACCAATGATAAAATTATATAAAATTAATAAAAATTACATGATTAATTTCTTAAAATTAATTTTACGTGATCATCATCCAAATACATAATAAAAATTAATTTGGTAAAAAAAAACTAAATGCCTAAAACATTTATCAATTTTACATAATTTTATTTTTAGTAGGTAGAAATAATTTTTTAAAATTCAAAAATATTTGTTTGACATTTATTTTTGTCAAATTAGTTTATATTTTGAGTAATGCTAGAGACCCCAAATATTCTACCAAAAGTTTTACCAAATGTCTCACATGGGTGTGGGACCCACACAATGTGGGTCCCATGTGGGTCCCACACCCATGTGAGACATTTGATAAAACTTTTGGTAGAATTTTTGAGGCCTCTAGCATTTTTGTTATATTTTATCAAATTTACAATTTTACCCTTGAAAGATCTAATTATATATTCAATTGTCCTTATTTGGAACAAGATTCAAAATTCAAGGTCAAATATGTCATAATTGAAAAGTCAGTGATCAAAGTGACATAAGTCTCAAACTATAGGGACTATTTATGTAATTTGTCCTTTTTTATGTGAAAAAAATGGGAAGAGGAGTCCCTGTTGAGCTGCTGCTGTGATGTGAGGGCTCGAGTCAGTTCATCCGAAGTCTCTTTCAATAATTTAAAAAAAAAAAATTTCTTTTTTTTGTGTGTGTAGAATGTATTAAGAAAATTATTTATATAAAAAATTAAATTAATCAGATATTAATCATCATATAATCAAGATTAATAGTTCAGATTAGTAAGGCAAGTTTAGAATGCCCCCCACCTAAGCATTACAACTGCCCGAACAAATGTATGTACTAGATTTTATTAATTTCTTCGTTTTGTAGAATTGGTATTTTAAAATTTTTTTTACCATTGACATAATCTTAATCCATTTATTGAACTAATAATTAACTACCAGCAGCAAAAATAAATGGTAAAGATTTGAAATATTGCGGATGGCCTCATGGAGTCAATCTTATTTTTCATTAAAAAAATTATAATTTACTCAAAATAAGTAAATTAAGAAAAATTATATTCATACAAAAATGTTGTTAAGAATGATGTGACAATATCATTATGATAAATAAATTCATTTTTAATAGTGTTTTGATTTTAAATTCATAATAAATCACATCATTATGTATGAATATTTTATTTGTATAATATTAATTATTTAATGATATTAGAGCATTTTTTCATACTATTTATTTCTCAAAAATACAACAAAACGTATTGCATCTCATTATTTTGTCTAATAAATATCATATTGGAATACCAGGTTAATTTGTCCTAGGATAAGGCCTTGTTTGGAAATAAAGTATATTTTTAATTTTTTAGTTAAAATATGAGATAAAAAAAATTATTATTTTTAGAATGCTTTTTTAATACTTATAAAAAGATATACAAAAAATAGAAAGAATTAAGAATCTTTAATTTTTTATTATAAGTTTTTAATTTTTTAATTTTTTAATTTTTTTAACTAAAATGATAAATTGCCCAACGAGTCGTAAATAAAGAAAAAAAATCCCTAAGAAATATATAATGATTAGCAATGAATTAATTCGATGTCAGCTCTTCAGGCACGATAACGAAGGTTGAATCAAATTGCTAATATTTTTAGAATGGTTTTTTAATTTTTATAAAAAGATGTACAAAAAATAGAAAGAATTAAGAATTTTTAATTTTTTAGTATAAATTATTAATTTTTTAATTTTTTAACTAAAATGATAAATTGCCAAACGAGCCGTAAATAAAGAAAAAAATCCCTAAGAAATATTGATTAGCAATGAATTAATTCGACGTCAGCTATTCAGGCACAATAACGAAGGTTGAATCAAACGGCTAATATTTTTAGAATGCTTTTTTAATTTTTATAAAAAGATATACAAAAAAAATAGAAAGAATTAAGAATATTTAATTTTTTAGTATAAGTTTTTAATTTTTTAATTTTTTAACAAAAATCATAAATTGCCAAACGAGTCGTAAATAAAGAAAAAAATCTCCAAGAAATAGGTGCCGTTTGGTAACACTTACGTTTTAATTTTCTATTTATATTTACAAAAATTTTAAAAACTCAAATAAAAACTTGTTTGGTAAATTTTTGATTTATAAATCAGTGATCTCAGTTTATAAATTTGGCTAAAAAATGTAAACTCAAAAAATGTGTTTCCGTTTTGAGTTTTGAGTTTTTTTTTTTTACCACCCAACACTAGCCACCACCCGCCACCATTTTCCACCACCGTCTTCCGCCACCACCACCCACTACCCTCCCCCCACTGCTACCACCACTCATAGCCCACTTGCCACCACCACCCGCAACCACCACCCACCTACCACCCACTAGCCACCCATTCGCCACCACCACCTACCTCTCGCCGCTACCACCACCCACCACCCACCTGCCATCCACCCGCAACTACCATTCACACAGCCCGCCACCACCACCACCCACTCGCTACCATCCACCACCCGCCACCGTCACCCACCCACCCACCATCACCACCCGCCACCGTCACCCACTCACCCACCATCACCACTCGCCACCGTCACCCACCCACCCACCATCCCCACCCGCCACCACCACCCATCAGCCACCACCCACCACCACCCGCTATCCGCCACCCACCTACTACCACCACCCACTCGCTACCACCCGCTACCGTCACCCATCCACCTACCACCACCCACTACCACCCGCCATCCGCCACCCATCTGCCACCACCACCCACCACCCGCCACCACCACCATCCACTCGCTACCACCCACCACCCACTCGCTATCACCCGCCACCCGCCACCGTCACCCACCCACCTACCACCACCCACTACCACCCGCCACCCCACCTGCCATCCGCCACCCATCTGCCGCCGCCACCCACTCGCTACCACCCACCACCTGCCACCGTCACCCACCCACCTACCACCACCACCCACCTGCCTCCACCCACCACCACCCACTACCCATCACCCACTGTCACCACTTTCCACCACCGTCTTCCGCCGCCACTTGCCACCACTTACCATTTCTCGCTGTTTTTTTTATATTTTTTAAAATTTTTAAACATTTTGTCAATTATCAAATGTGTTTGTAGTTTATGTTTTTCTAAAAGGGCGTTGATTGGGAGCTCGAGAGGGGGTCCCCCGAAACCCCCGAATTTCCCTTTCAAGTAAAAAAAAAAAAAAAAAAAAAAAAAGAAAACAGAAAAAAAAAAAAAACAGTTTACCAAAAATGGAAATTAGGGGGATTAGGGGGAGTTTTTTTAGGGGGATTTTTCATTTTCCTTTCTAAAAATAAAAAAAAATAAAAAAAAAATCAATTTATAAAATTTTTATATACCAAACAGACACATAATGATTAGTAATGAATTAATTCGACGTCAGCTATTCAGGCACGATAACGAAGGTTGAATCAAACGGCTAATATTTGGTTAGTTATGTGTTAAAGAGTATAATAATTCCACATCACATTTACGGCGCCCGATAACAAAGGTGCAATCAAACGGCTAATCAAAGAGTAAAATCAAAACTCTGTGATCTGTCTGATGGACGGTGTTTGAACAGTGTCAAGTTCCACTTTGTAATAGTCCTTTGCCAGTCATGTCTAGACACGTGTCAGGGGCAAAGATACTGTAGAAGTCGACGCCGACGAAACAGTCCGACAACTGAATATGATTCACTGTCAATAGTCTGTTTTAACTTGTTTACTGTATATCCACGCAATCAGACGCTGACACGTCACTTCTTGTTCAGTGTTTGACAGTACACAATTTTTGGAAGCTCTAGACGAACAGACAAAATACACGGGGGACACAACGGAGTTGCCGGGACACGTGTTTTGTGCTGCCACATGGGACTCATGGTGTAATATATGAGTAATTTTAAATATTTTAAAAATTCTACTAAAAATTTTATCAAATATGAGTGTGGGATTTATATGAGTTTCATATTGTGTAGGTTTCATATCTATATAAAATACTTGATAGTATTTTTGGGGTCTCTAATATTTTTAGTAAGATATTTGGTAGTAAAAATTTTGCTAAGGCCTCTTTTGAAAAAATTGTTAAAAATTAAAAATTAGTTTTTAATCTATTTCGAATGATATTATCTTTCTATTTTTTTACATTTTAAAAAAAAAAATTAAAAAATCAACTTTTAATCAACTTGTCCAAACAACCCTAAACCTTGTGGGGCCTTTAATAAATATATATATATATTGATTTTTTTGTTGTTGTCAAAATATCAGTTAAAAAAAGAACGCTTGGGCAAAAAAATTCAATTTAAAATTTTTCCTATCCACAAGTTCAGGCATTTTTTTTATTATGTCCATAAGGACAAACTATCTGTTACGACCCGCTCCCTGTACTAAAAGGTTAAGCATTGTGATGGCCAGTAATTGAAATTACCTTCGGCCAATTCTTAAACAAATTACTAAACGCGAGTGAAAAAATATTTAAGTGAGAGTACTAAAATAATCATTGAAACTTTTACTTTTATAACAAAATTTTTTTAAAATCATAAGGAACAACTTAAATTTTTTATTTGTTACAATATCATACAATGACCAAAACATCCCTCTACTTCCACTTTACACTTTTATTCCCTTACCCTCGTATCACTCACACTCACTCTTTCCCTCTCTCTTGCAAATTCATAAATCGATGACATCCATTTCTTCGTCGTCGCTCTTTGCTTCATCGCAATGTTTTGAAAATCATACTGGTGAGTAAACCGGAAAATGGACCGGGTGGACGGGTTACCGATTCAACCGTCGGGTCGCAGCGGTCCAAACGTGACATCATAAATATATTTTCAAATATATATATTAAAAATATAAATATAAAAATGAAAAAAAAAATTAAATTCAACAAAATAATAGAATTTTCAAATATCACTTACAATGAAATTGTAATTTGCAATAATAATGTGACATACATTTTTTTATTTGTTGAAGACCTTTCTCTAAACGGGTTGCGCAACACTTTTGGCAAGCAAAAATCACAGTACAATCTATACATATATCAAAGTTAAAAAATAAAACATATTATAAATACAATCATAATAATGAAAGTAATAAAAACATTATACTAAAAGCAATTAATATTACCTATTTGTCAAATAAAAATACAAACATAATCAAATCAAAATACTATTATTTACTACATCAATTAAGAGTTAAATCTCAAACACAAACATAAACCAAGCATAGAGATAAGATCTATAGTTCCAAATCTTAAAACACACTAATGAGCATCCATCATTCCTAAATGAAAGTAGATAAATAAATATAAAACAAGAAGTCAAAACCAATCCACTACAAACACATCATGTCATAGAAACATTGCTTGGTTGCGTTTTTTCAATAACATTTTTCAAAAAATTTTACTTTTTTATTTTTCGTATTTTTTTGTTTTTACTGAATTTTTTAAATATTTTAAGTAGTTTTTTTTACTTTTTAGGCATACCTAACATAAATATACCTAAAAAGTAAAAAAATTGTGAAAAAAAACCTTTTAAAAATTCATTAAATACCAAAAATACAAAAAAAAAAAAAAAAAAAAACGAGAATTTAGTATATTTTTTGTATTTTTATGTATTTATTAAATTTTTAAAATATTTTTTCACAATTTTTTTACTTTTTAGATGCATCTAAGTAAGGTGCATCTAAAAAAATTAAAAAAAATGTTTAAAATTTTAAAAATATTCACTAAAAACAAAAAAACACGAAAACCAAAAAACTGAGTTTTCAAAAAATTTAATTCAAAAAACTCAAACTAAACACACTGATTGTTTTTTTGCCTAATTCCTTGGGAAGCCCTTCATTAGCCAAGCATCGTCATCCTCATTTTAATTGTTGCTTGTGCCAAGTTCACTACTTTGAGCATTAGATCTATCATTCACGTTGACAACACCAAATGATCCAAGGTTAATATCATCTCCAACTTTTAAGACCACATCATCCTCGTCATCTTCTACAATAGTCACAACAAAAGCAATAAGTAATCAATTTAATAATAACAAAAACATTGTTATATAATAATGAAATAATTAATTATTAACCATTACATAGATCATGACATTGCCTCTTATTTTGTGGAGTCGAACTTTCTATATAAAGCATTTGTTCCAACTCATCAAAATCAAAAAGAGGAGGCTCTTCTTCATCTTCAACAATCCAAAACTCGGTTTTGTCAATACTTTCAATGTCAATCGGATCATATTTCTTCATTTTGTTGAAATGTCTATAATTTTCCACTACAAGAATCCACACTTTTAGCGACCACTTTCCGCAACCAATATAAAAGTTGGTAGCTAAAAGTTACCTTTTGGCGACCAAATATTAATTAGTCGCGAATGATCATTATTTTTGGCGACCAAATATGAGTTGGTCGCAGAAGTTCATATTTTGGCGACCAAAAAATGAGTTGGTCGCAGAAAGTGATATGGTTTTGGCGACCAACTACAAATTTGGTCGCGTAAGGTCACATTTTGGCGACAAAAAAATAAGTTGGTCGCGGAAGATCAAAAATAAGTTGATTGTGGAATTGGCGACTAAAATTTTGGTTGTCAAAAAACTTATTTTTAGCGACTAAAAATATTTTAGTCGTCGTATATTGAGTTTTGGCTACTAAAACTATTTAGTCGCCGAATGGAAAATGAAACATTATTTTTTATCTTTGGCGACCAAAAAAAACTTATTTTCAGCGACGAAAAATATTTTAGTCGCCGTATATTGAGTTTCGGCTACTAAAACTATTTAGTCGCCGAATGGAAAATCAAAAATTATTTTTTATCTTTTGGCGATCAAAAGTTTGGTCGCCAAAAACTTATTTTTAGCGACTAAAAATATTTTAGTTATCGTATATTGAGTTTTGGCTACTAAAACATTGTAGTCACCAAATGGAAAATAAAAAATTATTTTTTCTCTTTTGGTGACCAAAATTTTGGTCGCCAAAAAACTTATTTTTAGCAACTAAAAATATTTTAGTCGCTGTATATTGAGTTTCGGCTACCAAAACTATTTAGTCGCCGAATGGAAAATAAAAAATTATTTTTTATCTTTTGGTGATTAAAAGTTTGGTCGCCAAAAACTTCTTTTTAGCGACATAAAATATTTTAGTCGTCGTATATTGAGTTTTGGCTACTATAACAATGTAGTCGCCGAATGGAAAATAAAAAATTATTTTTTATCTTTTGGTGATCAAAATTTTGGTCGCCAAAAAACTTATTGGTGACCAAACTTGTTGTCGCAAAAAAAAAATAGAGAGTATTTGAGACGGCAGAGATTGCTGTCGCAAAAAAATAAAGTTTTTTTGCGACGGCACCAGTTGCATTCGCAAAACAAAAAAAGAAAAGTTTTTTGCGACTGTAATAGGTACCGTTGCAAAAAAAAAGTAAAATATATATATATATATATATATTGTGGCTTTGAGACGTCTTCATATATATATAGTCACAAAATGGTTTAAATAAATGCAACGCCATTTTTCTGTCACAAAAAAAAATTAAAAAAACGTCGTCTTACTCTTTTGATATAACATTTCTCTTTTCACCCATTTTTTCATCTTCCTGTCTCTTTGTCTCTGTCTCTCTTCTCTTTCTCTCTCTCACTCATCACTCTCTGTCTGTCTGTCTCTTTCTTTCTCTCTGTGTCTCTGTCTCTCTTCTCTTTCTCTCTCTCACTCATCACTATTCTCTGTCTGTTTGTCTGTCTGTCTGTTTCTCTCTCTCTCTCTATGTCTCTCGCCCATCTCGCTTCTCTCTATCTCTCTCATCTCTCTCTCTCTCTCTCTCTCTCGCTCATTTCTCTTCTATTTATCTCTCTCGCTCTCTCGCTCATCTCTCTCTGTCTCTCTTTCGTTTATCTCTTTTCGCTCTCTTTGTCTATCTCTCGCTCATCTTTTGTTTCTCTCTTTTTTTGTCTCTCTCTCTCTCTATCTCTATCTTTCTCTCTCATTCATCACTCTTCTATCTCTCTTTCCCTCTCTGTCTACCTGTTTGTTTGTCTATCTCTCTGTCTCTCTCCCCCACTGTGTTCGCCTTGCTCACTTTCTTCCTCCCTTCTTCTCTATTTACCGAGCTCCCTCTCGATTTATCAATCCACTACAAGAAAATACACTTTTAGCGACCACTTTGTCTTTCTCGCTCATTACTCTGTCTTTGTCTCTCTATCTCTCTTTTCTATCTGTCTTTCACTCATCTCTCTCTCTCACCACCCATCTCCTCTACCACTTTCACCATTACTGCAAATGTCATTCCACTACCACCATTGCTACCACTTTTGTCACTCCAACTTTACAACTACCATTATTACCACCATTGCCACCACTCCACTACCACCACCACCACCACCACTACTACTGCCACTACTACTACCATTATCTCTCCTCCACCACCGCCACTCCATCACCTCTACCACCATCACAACTTCACCACCACTCGTTCATCTCTCTTATCTCTATCTCTCTTCTTTCTCTATCTCTCTCGCTCATCTCTCTTCTCTCTATCTCTTTCTGTCTCTCTTGCTTAACTTTCTTCTTTCTTTATCTCTCTCTTTTTCTATGTCTTTCTTTGTGTCTGTCTCTCTCTCTCTCTCTCCCATTGTGTTCATCTTGCTCACCCTCTCCCTCCCCTCTTCTCTATTTATTGAGCTCCTCCAATGTTGCCACTCCACCTCTACGACTACCATTACTACCACCATCACTACCACTCCACTGCCACTACCACCACTGCTACCACTACTACTACTATTACCTCTCATCCTCCACCGCCACTCCATCTCCTCTATCACTACCACAACTTCACCACTAATCTCCTTCACCATCACCACTACCATCACCTCTTATCCGCCACCTTCACCACTACTGACGCTCCCTCTCCTCTACCACAAAAAATTAGCTCTTGATTTTTAGTAACAGAAAAAAAAAAATGGGCCACAAAAAAATATTTTCCATTGACTATAAAAAATTAACTTTATTTTAACGGAAAATATTTTTTATTAAAATATTACCCCTACTTCTACCAAATAAAAAAAAATTCATTAAAATAAAGTTAATCTGTCTGTCTCTATCTCTCTACATGTCTCTATCTCTCTAAATTTCAGTAACTGTATTTTAATTGAAAATATTTTTCACAAAAATATTACCCCTACTTTTACCAAATAAAAAAAAATCATTAAAATAAAAATGAAACAAATAAATTTTCAACCTTAGTAACTAAGAAAAATATTTAAAAAAAAAATTCATTAACTACAAAAAAAAAAAAAAATTAACAAAAAATAAATAAAACTATCGCCTATCCTAACTCTCCTCTTCTTTTCTTCTTTTTTTCGTTTTCCCGCTCTTTCTATTTCCCTCCCTTCTTTCTCCCCTTTGTTTCTCATGATCTCAAATCCCCAATCCCTAACAAAAATCCCCAAAATACGATACTATAGGGAGAGGGAGAGAGAGGGAGAGAGAGAGAGTTGATCAGAGATTCTCAAAAATGGCGAACTATCACTTTGTGTACAAGGATGTGGAAGGAGCTTCGACTCAATGGAATGATATTCAGAGAAAATTAGGAAACCTCCCTCCGAAGCCCCCTGCATTCAAGCCCCTATCCTTCAAATCTGCCGAGGACGAAGACTCTAAACACAAAGACAAAGCCCGCCACCGCGACTGCGACTACCATCGACGACTACGACTCTGTTAGGTTCTCTCTCTCCCTCTCACTTGTTTGTTGCTCTCACTCTGCCCCTTTCCCTCTCCTTCTAATTTTCGAAACCCTAACAAGTGATTTTTTTAAGGCTAGGGTTGGTCAAAGTCGTCTATCTCCTATGTGATTTTGATTTTGATTCGATTTGTTCATTTCCAAGTTCTTTTTCTTTAATTTAATTTATGTGTAAATTTTGCACACCTTCAAACTGCACGCAACTGTATGCTTAATGCCTACTGATTTTTCCTTCTCTTCTATTTCAGTCCCTTAATTTATTTATCAAAAAAAAAAAAAAAAATTGCGCCCTTTAATTTTCTTATGGTGGTTTCATCAGCAATCCTCTTATAATGCAAAAACCTTGCTGGAAAAAGCTTCACTGGTGGCATCCCTTATTCCATATCTCAGATGACTTCCCTAAAATACATGTTAGTCAAGCATCCGAAATTTGATTTTTATTGTTCATGGCAAAACTATTTAAAACTTCACACTTAACCATTGGTTGTTACATTGCGCTTTGATTGTAGAAATGTTGGTCACAATCAACTTCAGGGCCAAGTGAATAACATGTTTGGTGAGCTTTTATCCGTCTCCACATTGTAAGTTTACCCTCCATCACCTTTTTTCCTTGTGGAGTTCTCCCAATTATGCATACCTTGACATAGTTGAGGTGTTATCAACAGCATTGTCTTTCATTATTGAAAATTCTAGAAATCCCCTAGATGTTAATTTGTGATTATGTATCAATTTTAAACAGTATATAACAATCACAATCAAACAATCAAGACAAATCGACACAACGATTTTACGTGAAAAAATCACAATTGGACACCTTCAATTGTGATAAAAAACCACGGGCAAAAATCACAAAACAATCCACTAAAAAGACATAAAAGAATTACACAGGTATACTCTCAATTACCTAGTGAATCCACGCCCGAATTGAACCAACCCCTATGTGCCTCTTCCAACCCCGTCTTCACCTCGGAATTGTCTTGATGATGAGCCACTCCAGAATCCACCAAAGCTTCAAAATCCACCAAAGCTTCAAGCTCGAATTCTTCAGAATCCACCGAAGAACAACTCTCTCCTTTTTCTTTTTTTTTTGTAGAAAAAACAAATAATCCTTTGATGTATACTTTTTAAACCATGAGTTAAATACTCAATCAAAACATCAAAGAAAACTAGCAAAATATCCCCAGATATAAACCCTAGAACCCAAGAAGAAAACTAGCTCAATCCCCGTCATAATCAACGAAGTGGCAATCTTGGAAGCATTAACATCACAAATTTCTCTGCAAGGCACAATTCAGGTTGGATTCGCATCCAACAACTCATAGTCTCACTGAAATAAAAAGTGCGAAAACAAGTACAACTGAAAGGAGTTTTGTCAAACGGGATTGCCAAGAAATAAAACCTAACAATCTCCCCATTTGGCAATGCCGTGACAAAACACACCTAACAAATAAAATCCTAATTACCCCAACCCATTACAGCCAACAAACACAAACTTCTTTCTCAAGGTTAAGATCTGCAAAACAGCTATTAGTGCCAAATCTCCAAAACAACTATTAGTCCCACAAGAGTATATGAAAAAGCAATAAACATATGGCTAGAAAAAGCAATAAACATATGACTAGATTATCTTGAAGCATTTGAAGCATGAGATGGCAACCATGAATAGATGCGACTTGGAGATTTTAAGAACATGTAACATGAAAACCTGAAAACTGAGACACATGCACCCGAAAACTAAGACACATGCACCCGACACATGGCATGAATACATGAAATCCTAAGACATATGAAAAACAACTTTCTCCCCCTTTTTGTCACGAATTGACAAAGAAAACTCAAACAACCAAAACAAGATCATAAACCACACAAGCAATGATGTGATGATGTAAATATCAGGAGCATGCAAGAGGGAAATAATGAACAAACAGTGCATAGCAACATGCAAAACAACTATAGCCAATCTCCCTTACCAAACAAATCAAAGTGTTTATGCTAACAAACTCTTGTAATGATAAACCAAACTCCCCCTCACTAAAAGCAACCACAAACACTGAAAGCAGTGAGCAAGAAAAAAACGACAAAAGTAATATGGTGGAGCAAGCAAGGAATTTCAGATTAGTATCTTAAAACACACAAAACTATCCAAGAAGCACAATTACTTAAAAAAACAATGTGCACAGTCTCTAAAAGATTACTCATAAAAGAAAGTGATGCATTATGTGAAAAGCATAGATCCCATGAAAAAAGTGTATGTGTGTGACTCTTGGAGTTCGACAAGCACGAGATTCAAATCCTAGTAGTGATCTGATAGCTGGACCTCCGGTATGAGAATCTAAGCACAACAAAGGAAAGTCAAACTACTAGGAATCAAGGGGTATTTGGTGAGTAAAAGCGGAAGCTCCCCCTCAATCAATTAATCCCTTTTTTTTTTCTTTCTTTTTCACTTTTTTTTTCTTTTCTTTCTTTTGCACATTTTTTCTTTCTTTTTCACACTCATTGGCGGCTGACACGCTCAAGAGTATGGAAACCGAACCAGAGAAGCATGGATATAATAAGGATAGCCTGGTTGGTGACTCTGAGGTAGCCTTTTCCTCATGGCTGGAGTCCAAAGAAAAGAGGGGAAAGCCGTGGAGATGCAAAAAGATGGAAGGTGGTTAAGAGACTCAACATCACCCATGATATGCTAGTATAGGTCAATTCCTCAAGAAAAACAAAAGATACCATGCCAGAAGTCCATAGAGAAAAAAGATCACTTAGGCGGAAGACTCCAATATTTGCTAATCCAAGAGTGTGTACAGAATGAGACATACTAATCAAAGAACACACACTCCGAAATGAGTAATGACCACAGAAAGCACACACATATAAACATGTAATGGATATTCTCATCAAGTCCAATATGCACCAAGGACCACTCAAAAATGTCAAGCTTGCAAAATCATACTAAGAAAATCATTTTGGATTTTTTTTTCATTTTTTTTTTTTTAAACAAAAGCAAGACATAAAATGAACAAGGATATACTAAATGATACCACACATTAAATGACCCAAAAAAAAAAAACACACAGAAACCCAAAAACTAAAACAACTAGATAAATTAACACAAGTCAAGTTTTCTCACCCAAACCGCTTTAGTATGAACAAAATTGTGAGAATTGCGATTTTTGGGTGGTGTTTTGACGTTGTGGTTCCCTTCTCCTTCAATGAAAACCCATCTTGACATGGTTTCCAACTTCCTATTCCTAGGACTAGGAAAACACAACCTTTGTTCATGTTTGGTCTCAAGCATATCAAAATAACGAGGTCTAATATGACCTTTAACCTCATTACCACCAGTGAAGTGTCTCCTACCCCACGAGATGTTGGAATTTTTTCCATCTCTATGAGACACTCTCCCATGCAACTTATAACAATAAGGGCGAATATGACCATGCATATCACAATGATGACAAATAAAAACAGGGTGTACAGGATGTACCTTCTTTTCTTCATATGTTGCATAGATTTGCTGTAGCTCATTCCTCTTTGTCTCACAAGTCAAGAGTTTTGCACAAAGAGCTTGTCGATTATTAGCTATCTTGATGGCATCAATCCTAACCTCGAAAATCTCCTCCTTAAGTTTGACATTCTCACTTTCACATACTTTAAGTTTCGTTGTGAGTTTGTCATTTAATTTGGATAACTTAAGAGACTCCTTATACAACTTTTCGTAAGCTTGCTCAAACTCTTCATCATCACTCTCTGAGGATTCATCATTAGTGGCATTCTCAACCGACCTCGTCGGATACTCTGTTAGTCCTTCAGTTTCGCAAGCCACCATGAAAGTAAGGAATTGTTTATGTCCCTCTTCGCCTTAATCTTCGTTGTCACTTTCATCTTCATCAGATTCTAATTCATCATCCCAAGTGATTGCGAGGGCTTTCTTCTTCCTCAAACGAGTGGGGCATTCTAAAGCAAAGTTGTAACAACCCAGATTTTTTATTATTCTGTAGAATTTATACTAATATTATTTAATCTCAGTTAAGAAAATATATGATTTATTATATATTATTTTACAAATACATAATTTTGTAAAATAATATAATTATTAAAAGTTTAGAGGTTAAAATATAAATAATAATAATATAGATAATGTTAATAATAATAACAATGAGTGTAGTATTAAAATAAATAATTAATTTTATATTGGTATACGATAAAATGTAATTTACTTAAGAATTAAATTATTTATATAATTATATAAAAATATTGGGTCAAAGGGTAATTATCTTAAATATTTATTTAGGATAAGATTGAATATATATATATATATATTAATGGCGAATCTAGAGAGAGACGCGTGGCTGGACACCTGTTGGTTAGGGATTGGGTTTCGTCCCTATAAATAGGACGATTGATCAACCTGGAGAAGAAAAAAGAAAAGAAAGAAGAAGAAAATGAGAGAAAGAATGAAAAGAAAGAGAGGAGAGAAAGGAAAAATGGTGGAAGTTAAAAGGGTCTTTGATAGTGGAAAGCAAGAGTGAGGTATTAAAGTTAAGGTGAGTTATATTATACCTTGAGTCACCAAAATATATTTTACATATGTTTTGACTTACCAAAATCTGTTTTATAAAAGTTATATTTTATTAGTATATTAATAAAAGTTATGTTTTATAAAGGTTTCAGTTACGTGGTTTCATTTCTGAACTCTATTTGCTTAAAAGGAAACCCATGGATATGTTTGTTTATATTTTAAAGAATATCTGGCTATGACCTTATATATAATTATGTTTTGTAAGTACCACCACGGGAGTCCCACGCTTTGGGGGACTTAAATAACCATTGGCCTCTGTTTGACCACTCTGTGGTCCTCTGTTTGTCATGGATCCATTGACCTCTGATCTGTGCGGAACAAAGTGCTGTGCGGAACTAAGTGCTACACTATTGTGGGAGCCACCTCTAGAATCCGTACGAGCCACCTCTTGAATCCGTACCTCTGTTCTGACTGTCACTTATGTGACCTCTGTTCTGTTCTGTTCTGTACTGTGGTTATGGTTATATATTTATATAGTATCTGTATTTCAGTTTCTGCTACTTAAATGATTTGTTTATGTAAATGTTTTGGCCTAACTAACGATCCATGGTTATTTCGTGTCCCTTATACTCTTGGTATAATATTTTTCACTCTGCCATGTGCTTATAGTTTTTACCAATTTTCAGGAAACATGTAATTCAGAAGTAGCTTTTGGAATGTCTTAGATGCGGGACTGCGAAATAGACACACACACAGTATTTTTATGACATTTCTCTATGTAAATATCGGCATTTTTGGTCAATATATTTTGTAATAAAAATAGAAGCTCCAATGATTATTTTGGTACCCTTATTTAAATATTTCTTCCGCTTGCGTTTATTTATTTGTTCAAGAATTGGCCGTAGGTAACTTCAGTTACTGGCCATCACGATGCTTAATCCTTGGGTATGGGGAGCTGGTCGTGACAAATGGTATCAGAGCAATGGTTTATGAAAAAAAAAATTAAAAAAATCATCATTGGAGCATAGGACACATGCACATTTAAGAAGTGAGATAGCGGGTAATTAGTACCAAATTATTTTATTTTGTTCATCGATTTAATTATATTATAATTTTGTATGATTATATATATAGATAAAAAAAAATTTAGTGTGCCTAATTTGTGAGAGATATTAGATATAATTTATATTTGTTATAGCAAAAGAAGGAAAATAAACAAAGGATGTCGGGCTCAATTACCTACCAAAATTATAATATAATTAAATACATATAATTTTTAGTTCAGTATTCAAAAAAAAAAAAATTTATTTTGACTTTTTAAAAGTGGGTTCAAATTATAAAGATACTAATTTTAAAACTATTTCCTATCAATGGAAAGTTCATTTCAATTTTTCAATTCTTGCATATAATTCTGTCATTGTGTTCTCATTTTTATTTATTTTTATCGTAAACAAAACGAATGAAAATTTTTTCAAGTCATCCACTATTTCTCATTTTAGCCCAAGCTAATTTTTGACAACTAAACAGTGAGTCATTTTTGGTAAAAAAAAATTTTGAGGTCCTATTTTTCTATCAGATTAATCATCTAACATATATTTATTAGAGTGCGCAGCGGATAGCTTACACATGGCAAATTTTGAGAACGAAATTTTAAAAGGGGGAAAGATTGTAACAACTCAGATTTTTTATTATTCTGTAGAATTTATACTAATATTATTTAATCTCAGTTAAGAAAATATATGATTTATTATATATTATTATACGTAATTTTGTAAAATAATATAATTATTAAAAGTTTAGAGGTGAAAATATAAATAATAATAATAATATAGATAATATTAATAATAATAACAATGAGTGTAGTATTAAAATAAATAATTAATTTTATGTTGGTATACGATAAAATGGAATTTACTTAAGAATTAAATTATTTATATAATTATATAAAAATATTGGGTCAAAAGGTAATTATCTTAAATATTTATTTAGGATAAGATTGAATCTATATATATTAATGGCGAATCTAGAGAGAGACGCGTGGCTGGACACCTGTTGGTTAGGGATTGGGTTTCGTCCCTATAAATAGGACGATTGATCAACCTGGAGAAGAAAAAAGAAAAGAAAAGGAGAGAAAGAATGAAAAGAAAGAGAGGAGAGAAAGGAAAAATGGTAGAAGTTAAAAGGGTCTTTGATAGTGGAAAGAAAGAGTGAGATATTAAAGTTAAGGTGAGTTATATTATACCTTGAGTCACCAAAATATATTTTACATATGTTTTGACTTACCAAAATCTGTTTTATAAAAGTTATATTTTATTAGTATATTAATAAAAGTTATGTTTTATAAAGGTTTCAGTTACGTGGTTTCATTTCTGAACTCTATTTGCTTAAAAGGAAACCCATGGATATGTTTGTTTATATTTTAAAGAATATCTGACTATGACCTTATATATAATTATGTTTTGTAAGTACCACCACGGGAGTCCCACGCTTTGGGGGACTTAAATAACCATTGGCCTCTGTTTGACCACTCTGTGGTCCTCTGTTTGTCATGGATCCATTGACCTCTGATCTGTGCGGAACAAAGTGCTGTGCGGAACTAAGTGCTACACTATTGTGGGAGCCACCTCTAGAATTCGTACGAGCCACCTCTTGAATCCGTACCTCTGTTCTGACTGTCACTTCTGTGACCTCTGTTCTGTTCTGTTCTGTACCGTGGTTATGGTTATATATTTATATAGTATCTGTATTTCAGTTTCTGCTACTTAAATGATTTGTTTATGTAAATGTTTTGGCCTAACTAACGATCCATGGTTATTTCGTGTCCCTTATACTCTTGGTATAATATTTCTCACTCTGCCATGTGCTTATAGTTTTTACCAATTTTCAGGAAACATGTAATTCAGAAGTAGCTTTTGGAATGTCTTAGATGCGGGGCTGCGAAATAGACACACACACAGTATTTTTATGATATTTCTCTATGTAAATATCGGCCTTTTTGGTCAATATATTTTGTAATAAAAATAGAAGTTCCAATGATTATTTTGGTACCCTTATTTAAATATTTCTTCCGCTTGCGTTTATTTTTTTGTTCAAGAATTGGCTGTAGGTAACTTCAGTTACTGGCCATCACGATGCTTAATTCTTGGGTATGGGGAGCTGGTCGTGACAAAAGTGGCCAAATCCTTGGCATTCATAGCATTGGACTCTTTCAGAGTTCCCTTGTATTTTTCCTTTCTCCTTTTTAGCTATAGAATTAATTTTGAGTTTATCTTTGCCTTTAGATTTATGAGTATGAGTATATTCCAAAAGATTAGGATTCTTTTTCAAAAAATATTTTTTAAATTGTTTAACAAAAGCAACTGTAATCTTGGAATCTATCTCACAATCCTCATAAGAATCCTCTCCAACTCTATGAGCACTACTAAAAGCAATAGCATCTTTTTGTTTCTTTTTGAAATTCCTATGTGCCTCATAAGTTTGGAGATTTCCAACCAAGTGATCTAGTTTGAGGTTATCAACATCTTGAGCCTCCTCAATAGCCGTAACTTTTGGTTGGAACCGATCGGGCAAGGATCTCAAAATTTTTCCCACAACTTTGGATTCTGGTATTTTTTCACCTAAATTGAAGCTGGAATTTACAATGTCACTCAACTTCGCATAAAATTCATCAAAGGTCTCACTTTCTTTCATTGAAAGGTTTTCGAAATTAGACGTGAGCCTTTGAAGTTTTGAGCGTTTAACAGAAGGAGTGCCCTCATGAATAGTTTGTAAGATTTCTCAAGCCTCTTTTGCGACTTCACAATTGCAAATACGACTAAACTCTTTAGGTGTGACAGGGCAAAAGAGAGAATTGATAGCTTTACTATTCCAGCTACTATTTTGGTAATCAATTGTGTCCCACTTATCAATTGGTTTGGAGAAAGTTACTCTATCAACGGTCATCATTGGTTCGGTCCACCCATACATGACAGATTGCCAAACTTTTTCATCAATAGATTTAAAAAACGATCTCATCCGAGCTTTCCAAAACGAATAATTGGATCCGTCAAGTAGGGGTGGTCGAACCATAGAATTTCCCTCATGAATTGAATCCATTATCACAAATCAAACAAGATCTCGTTCTAAAAGATATATTTTTTTTTAAAATAGAACGACCTGCTTTGATACCAATTGAAAATTCTAGAAATCCCCTAGAAGTTGATTTGTGATTATGTATCAATTTTAAGCAGTATATAACAATCCCAATCAAACAATCAAGACAAATCGACACAACGATTTTACGTGGAAAAACCATAATTGAACACCTCCAATTGTGATAAAAAAAACCACGGGCAAAAGCCACAAAACAATCTACTAAAAAGACATAAAGGAATTACATAGGTATACTCTCAATTACTTAGCGAATGCACGCCCGAATTGAACCAACCCCTATATGCCTCTTCCAACCCCGTCTTCACCTCGGAATTGTCTTGATGATGAGCCACTCCAGAATCCACCAAAGCTTCAAGCTCAAATTCTTCAGAATCCACCGAAGAACAACTCTCTCCTTTTTTTTGTGTAGAACAAACAAATAATCCTTTGATGTATACTCTTTAAACCATGAGTTGAATACTCAATCAAAACATCAAAGAAAACTAGCAAAATATCCCCAGATCTAAACCCTAGAACCCAACAAGAAGATCTAGAGGCGTTACCCTAGATTTGGACTGAAACACGTATTTATAGAAATCTGTCCCGCGATCTCTGCTCGAGCGTCAGATTGGCCGCTCGAGCGGACCTACGCTCGAGCGTGGGAAATCCCGCTCGAGCGGGAAAAAACATCTCGCAGTATTTTTGCAGGCGATCAAACTTCTGGAACCAGGGATTCTCCGCTCAAGCAGGGGAATGTCCGCTCGAGTGGACAGGCAATTGTGAATGCTTTTTTCCATTTTGCTTCGGGGGCGCTACCTCTCAACCCCGTCGTGGCGCTGCCCTGGACCCGCCAAGGGGCGCTGCCCTATGGACCCCCGCGAGCTGACCGGACAGCTCGATCCCTGTCATAATCATCGAAGTGGCAATCTTAGAAGCATTAACATCACAAACTTCTCTGCAAGGCACAATTCAGGTTGGATTCGCATCTAACAACTCATAGTCTCACTGAAATAAAAAGTGCGAAAATAAGTACAACTGAAAGGAGTTTTGTCAAACGGGATTACCAAGAAATAAAACCTAACAATTATGATGTACAAGACTAAATGATTATGTTCTATCTTTTTTCAATTCTTAAACACTTTGGTAGTCATTACTTTCCATGCCATAGATGAGAAGCTTTATTTTGTGTTTTGTTTATTTTTTTGGGAAACAAATCAATATTGGTTGTTATAGCATTCTAAAGTATGTACTTTAGAAAATGTTACAAGTGTTGACTAGCTCTTCAAAAGGTGGGGTGGGGTGGCAGGGGGGAAGTAATTCAACCTCTTAAAACTTTTTTTTTTTGGGCCTTTTGTATTATGTAGTTTCCATGGATTAAACTAAGCATTATAGCTTTTCTGTCCATCCTGGATATTGCCTACTAAGATTTGATAGACGACTTATTGGGATAGATGTGGATGAATAAATAATATGCCCCATAGACACATGGAGGAAGTTTTCTCCCCATGCCTTTTGTTGTTCATGGTTCAATGTTATGGTGTCCAAGGAGCCGTTTTCAAGATGAAGAATAGTAATAGGGTACACTAAGGGGCTACAGGATGTTAAATTACTTATTTCCCCCATTGAGGTCTGTTCTACGGTAAAGCCCTCAACTTAACTTAAATGTAACATTTTTGCTCACAAACCTCGTGTACTCGCAAATAATTTGGTTGAACTAAAAAGACATAGGAAGTAATTAGCTGTTTTGATAAGAGTTATTTAGGTGAAGAAAGACATGATTGATCGTGTTGAATCTATAATTGTGTGCTTTGACTTGTTCATTTGAGTTCTTGTTTGTATAAGGGTGGCAACCCCTCTGATGTTGTTTCTTTAATCAATTATTATTTATCAAAGAAAAAAAATTGAATTTTTATTTGAAGACATATTTCCACTTGCTTTTAGTAGAAAAATTAGGATTTTTGTACAAGCTACATCCATGAAGAACACACACTATGACGTTTCTGACTTCAACTCAATAGTTATGAACTGCACTATGATATTTGTGACTTTGGCTGAAGTTTTTAGAACTCCAAACTAAGGGTGGTTTGGGTATGACTTATTTAGTGTTGAGCTTCCCCTTGCACTGCTATTTTTGGGGTCCTTTCCTTCTGTCTCTTCATATCCATGTTAAAGATCATTATTGTCCTATTGTGGGTTCTCAGTGTTTGCAACTTCTTTGATATCACTGTTAAACAGGGTTCATGTGGCTAACCCCTGAAACACAAATAGGGATTATTTACATTGTTTGTTTTTCTACTAAGTTGTGGCTTTTGAAAATACATTTCCGTAGTCATGATACTTAATAGAAAGGGGATTTTTCTTTCCTTCAAATACTGTATCCAAATTCTAGCTGTAATCTGTAGAGTCAAGGATCACAAATCCATGATTCAGTAGTATGTATTAGATGCATGCCACCATTGTCTACTTCCCTTGATGTATTTCCATTTAGATTGATCAAAACCTTTCTTTGAACTCAAGTACACCCAGTTATCTTAAAAGAAATGTTTAGTGGTGAAACTCTAACTAAGATATTAGTTTTTTTTCTTATGAATGCCCACTGCTGAGTGGCTTGAGCCTAATAATTTTCTTTATACCATGTACATAAGCTGAGCTGAAACTATAAAAGGGGCTAAATTTTTGTAGGTCTTATTAAAACACAATGTTACTTGTATTTCCATTTGTTTGAAACTACTTGAGCACTGTATTTAATTATAACTCTATGGCATCATTTTTGCAGCGATTCAAACTCCATCTGCAGTCATCACAAAAACATTTGAAACTTCAGCCACAATAAACCTAAGACCTCCACCTATTGATTGTCACAAATCATTTGATGAAAGATGATTTCTCAAGGAAACCCATTGTTCCCATTGTTCCCAAGAAAGTCCATAGACCTCCAGTAAATGTTATATCATATTCAATAGAAGACCTAAGCAAAAAAGTCCATACACCTCCTTCTGGGGTATGATTATATGGGTCATGTACTTCTCTTGAAATGGTTATTGGTTCTCCAATTCTCTTAGATATAGGTTGTCTCAGGTTTGTTATAGTAGATTCTTTTATTAGTATATTCTATAAAATTGCAATTATTGCTCTTTATAAGTTTGGTTTTGATACGATGATTGGGCACACATCAAAAGGTTAATAGAATAAAAATGTTAAAAGGTTAATTCAAAAGGTTAATAGAATAAAAATGTTAAATCTTACCAATCATCATTGCTTTTATTGTTTTTGACTTTTAGGTTATGGAGCATAGACTTGGCCATTTGCCTTTTACTGAAAGCAAGTAGTCACTTCAACAGATGTGTTTAGGAGAAAAATTAGTAGCAAGGCATGCACTCAATTCAAGTCTCTTCCTCTCTCTCTCTGTGATGAAATTTGGAATATAAGTAGACTACTTCCTTTTTATCTCAAGTTTCCTTCAATTCTCTGAATTTAAACTGAGAACTTTACATGCCTTCAATTTTTATTTGTTTGTGTTTTTTACATATATGATTGTGTGTTTTCTCTTGCTAGCATATAATTTAGTGTCTCCTCATGGTGTCAATTTTATGAAAAGATATTCCTCTACATATGGCTAAACTAGATTTTTAAACTAGCTATAAATTGTTGGGATTAATTTATGCTAAGTAATGACTGATGACTGTGAATGTTGTTTCATTGGGATATGATTTATTCGTTTTTTTATATCATCTTTTTTGAAAGCATACATTTCCTTTGCTTTTAAAAAGTGTACATGAGAATGAAATAATGTGGCCAGCTCACGTTTAGTCTTCTTACTCATTTGCTTTCTTTCTTGTTGAATAATTTTGTAGTTTTCTGTGATACCTAAAATTAACCATTCATGACAAATTAGTTTTAACTTTAAACTGCATTTAGATATTAACATTTAGGATCATACTGTTCTCTTGTTCGTCTTTACTTTCTATGTCATAAAGAGGAAGTGCATATACTTTTATTGAAAAAGAAAACAGAAAAAAGATAGTGGACTACAACATATTTCTATCTGCAGCAAATTGGAATTGTTCACATTTTTTTTCCCTTTTGGTACATGTAACTGTTTTATGTTGTATTCTTAAATTGCCTATCCCAAAACATAAATTTTGTTAATTTGTTGGTATACTAATGCAAGTCAATAAATACTGGGGTTGACTTCTACACGAAATTGTGTGGAGTTTCCATTATTCGAAAGTGAGCATTGAATCAAGTATTAATAGAGGCACTTCTGGTTCTGGAAATAATTTACTAAAGAACCATGACAGCTCGAGTATTCTTCTGTTATGATGAATGAATAACCATTTATTATAAAAGGAACCTTTATATATGTAGCTCACATTTAAGCCGAGGTCCTAGATTTGACTCTTACCCAGGACATCTATATATTGTACTTTGCCTTATCCATGTTATGAAACTGTTGTTATTATTATGCTATAATATTCACCTTTTAATGGATACCTTTCTGTTTTAGTGTAATGGAAAAGGGTTCTCCATTGACATCTTCTCTCTTTGTTGTAGGTTAGGGTGTTATGTGAGAAGGCTAAAGGGATTCTAATGGAAGAAAGCAATGTGACCATCTTTTGTCTTGACTCTTCCCGATAGGAATAAACAAACTTGTCCAATATGCCATATAATGTGGAAGTAATAAAGAGTTCAAATTGATTCTTATTCTTCACTAATTCTTCACTTTGATTCTTATGTTTATAAATATATTTTTCTGCACTTATTACGCACATTATCCCATAGTGATTCTTATTCTTGTTCTTATAAATATAATGTGGAAGTAATAAAGAGTTCAAATATATTCTTATTCGTATTTCTCTTGTATTTTTCTGCACTTATTACGCACATTATAGAGAAAGAGAAATGAAGGCCTTTTCCAAGTTGCTATTCTCATCTGTCCAGGATAGCACCTTTTTCGAAAGCTGTGGTGTGGCTGACCTTATAACAACTTGCTGTAAGTAGCCAGATAGATTTCTTTGCTTTCCTAGTTCTACAAATTTTGCCTTCATAACATCGGTTGCTCATGATAGAAACATGCAACCTTATTATGTTGTTTCGATATGGCAGTAGGGGGAGGAAACAGGACATGTGCAGAGGCTTTTGCTAGGAATGGCGGGAGAAGGTATGCATCTGTTAGATCCATTTAGTGCTGAAAAACTTTTAGAAGAGATTAATCACTAATCATGTTTGGCCTCATTGGTCTTCATCTGCAGGTCTTTTGATGAGCTCGAAGAAGAGATGTTGCAGGGCCAGAAATTACAGGTAAATACAAAAATAGTTATAGTGAAGAGCAGCACTGCTATTAGTTAAAGAATAAATAAATAACAGCAGACTGCTAGGGTTAATGTCTTGTGCTTGAATTCTTATCAAAGTAAATGTGTACAAAGAGGTCTTTTGATTTTTATTTTGGTGATAGGGCCTGGTTGTTCTTCATTGGGGGGTTGGGGCATTCTCTAAAAATGGACCGTTTAGGCCTAGTGGGAAGGCACTGGTCAGGAATGAATATAGCTGGAACAGAGATACTATACTATACTATACTTTTTATATACCCTTACAAGTTATATAGATGATTTGGCTTCTAAGAATTGATTTCATGTGATTGTGTGCTTATTGATCCACGAAAACATGATTATTGTGTGCGTATTGATTTCATGATTTGGCTTCTAAGAATTGATTTCATGTGAGTTGTAGTTGGAGATTGTGCTTATTAAACCTTATGCTAATTTCTCTATGAGAGCAATTGTAGAGTGCACTTAATTTTTGAATGCAGATTGCAATCTAGTTATCAAAACACATCAACCATATATATATATAGATTATATAAAGTGAAGAAGTAACTGAAAAATTAAATATTGAGGTGGTGAAAGGGACTTGAACCTAAGACCATTAGTTTGGTAAACAATACTTTTATTACTTGAGCAATACCAATGTAAATAACACTTTTAAGCAATAGACACGCTACATGTTTTTAATTCAAAATCAAAATTTATATTTTATAAATTTAAAAGTACATCTATCAAGTGAGCACACACCCACTAGTATATATATATATGTATATGCGCGCGCGTGTGTGGAGTGGAATAATAGGACACTTCACTTGGTGACTTAAATTAACAACAATTTTGGGAGCTTAATATCATAGCCTCATTCTTTGTTATTGAAAAGATTAAAAAATATTATTTCAGTACCCATGACCAATGTGATGAAGCCTAGTAATCATTTTTTTATTTTTTCTTTTTATGATATATCGTACAGAAAATTATTTAATATTCTTAAAGTATCATCGTCGCATGTGCATGTAATACTTTCGACCAATAAAGTCACATAAAAGAAGATGAATGATATTGACCTTATCTCTCACCTAACTAAACAAGCTGAGTTAGGCTAGCTTCACTCATCCCATTACTAGTACTCTTATTAACATTAAGAGCACTACATCAGCATATCGAGTGATTACTTTGGAAGTAATAAATAATTAGTTATATAGAAGACTCCAGCATGGGGAGTGGACTCAAACACTTTACCTCCTAGTGATGTGGCCACTTACTAAATGTTGGATTTTTGTTATGCTAAACAGTGTGTTATAGTTTACATAATTCAATGGTTTGTCAAATTAAAAGTGAGGGGCAAAAAAACAGATGCAAAAGGGAGAGGAAATGATTTTGACTAAAGCTGTGGAAAAGAAAAACAGATCAAGTAAGAGCAACAATGGTGCTGGTGCCACAAAGAAGAACAAAATCAATCAAACCCTTAAACGGTATTTTTGAAACATCGATCTTTCTATTAGAATATCTTTTGACCAAGAAATTAAAAAAAAATTACAATAATTCAAAAGATTTTAATGGATTTTTATTTTACATTTTTATTATGTAGTGTGAGAAACCTGTCTAGTATGACAGAACAGATGAGCAAGGCAATGCTTGATAGTGTTGGCATTGCCACCAGGACTGTGATGGCACCGGTGGTTCAGTCGTAGGTGGGGAAGGCTTTCTTAGCCATGGTTCCAGGACAACTCCTCCTGGCCTCACTCGATGCTGTCAGTAAGTAATAATTCTATTATCAATACAGAAATCAATAACTTATTAAAAGACACAATATACATGATTTTACAAAATTTGTTAGTAGAACCTACTCTTAAAAAAAAAAAATCTTGTCTGCAATCCATATATACATTTTGTATTCGATTTTTTGACTAGTTTATGTATCATTAGATTTATTCCAATGAGTAAAGACTACTTTAAAGTTTTGTGATTCAAAGAAAAGAATATGAAGTAATCACATTGATTTATCTTGAAACTACAGACAAAGTGTTAGATGCAGCTGAAGTTGCTGAAAAACAAGCCCTTTTTGCCACCTCTGCTACCACAACCAGAATGGTTTCTGAAAGGTAAAAGACTTAATAGTGACTAAAACATGGTTTTATATAAATAACAGCAGATATTGGTGTACATTCACATTTTTTGTTACTTTACAAAAATAGGGAATAAAACGCAATTACCTTTCTAAGTTGTTAGAATGAGAATTTAAAATGACTACAAAATTGGGTAATTTTGTGGTAGTTCTAGAGCACCACTTAAAATGTAACAATTTTTCGACAAAATTTGTCCCATTGAATCAAATTTTCATAAAATCAATTTGTCTAGTTTATCAGCTCAATTGTTTCCCTCTTTTTTCCCAGTACAACTTGTTCTATATGAATTTTTCCAGTACTTTTTCATTTTTTTCTCCTATTTTTCTCTCTAACTCCATTTGAATTTCCATTGCCTGGCTTTCACCATTGTTGAGCAAACAGGTTTAGAGAAAATGCAGGGGAGGCAACAGAAGATGTGCTTAAGACTGTCGGACACTGTGCTGGCACTGCTTGGAATGTCTTAAAGATTATGAAAGCCATCAATCCAGCTTCATCAGTGTCCTCTGGAGTACTAAAGAGCACAATCAAAGATGGGAAAACTTAAATCGTGTGTTGTCAATTTAGGTATCTAAAACATAACATGCTAAACACTGTCTCTGTGATGCATCTAGCAAAAATAATCCTTCTCTAAATTGGATCAGAAATGGTTGATATATGTATTTTGTTAAATGTTCATGATTCAATTTATTTGTTGGTTTGAATGGTTTTTGCAAATTACAGATTATATTGAATAAATTGGATGGATTATTATAAATTATAGGTTTATTTTGTTGGATGTTGACAACCAAATTTTGGTTTTGTTTTTTAGTTTTAGCGACCAATTGATTAGTCAAGAAATATAAGTTATACTTTTGCCGACTAAATAAAGTAGTCGGTGTATCACCAAGCATATTTGGCGACTAAATAATTTGTCATTAAAATTATTAATTTTGGCAACCAAAGGATTTGATCGCGAATAGGTCTATTGTCGACTAAAGTTTTAGTTGCGCAAACATTTCTTTTGACGACAAACCTGTTTGGTCATGGAATGTGACAATTAGCGACCAAACAATTTGGTTGTGGAATGTGACAATTGGCGACTAATTATTTTGGTCGTGGAATGTGACAATTGGCGACAAAAATTTTTGGTCGTAGAATGTTGCAATTGGCGACCAAAATTTTTTAGTCGTGGAATGTCACAATTGGCAACCAAACTTTTTGGTCATTCAATGTGATAATTGGCGACCAAACTTTTTGGTCGTGGAATGTGACAATTGGCGACTAAGATATTTGGTCTGGAAAATATCACTTTTCGTGACCATAGTGTTTTAGCGACAAAATGGATTAGTTGCAGTAATGACATATTTAGCGACCAAAAATTTAGTCGGCAAATCTAACTTTTCTCCACCAACCAAAATTTTGGTCGCGAATTACTTTTGCCGACCCTCAATTGGCGACAAAACTAGCGACCAAAAAATTTTGGTCGCGGATAACTTTTGCCGACTAAAAATGAGCTTTTAGCGACCAATTTTTTGGTCGGCAAAAGTGTTATTTCTTGTAGTGTTCACTTAAAAGTAAGACTACTTGAATAAATATTCTATTTGTAAATGCATGATAAGGTAAATGGTTCATTTACCTATTCTTCAACCGCAAATTATAATGAATGTATACAAGATCATTAAGCCTTTGATGTTCCAATCTATTCCTCTTTTTTGTATGTATACGTTCAAAAACACTCCAATTCCTTTCACATCTAGAAGAGCTACTAGTTTGGCTAAGAATTCGAATTGCCAACTTTTGCAAATTTGGAGCACTATGACCAAATAACCTCTACCATTCATCTTATTATTAAAAGAAAAGAAGAAATAAATAAATTAGATCTAATGTTACACTCAAAGAATTATTAAGCAATCACAATGAAAAATCAAATGTAATAAATAATGTTACCTGGTTGTGTTGTCTTGGATGTAATAGTAGCAAGCTCTCTTCCAAAACTTTCTAATTGATCTCGAAACAATCTAGCTTCATCCATGAGTTTTGTCTTGCTACATGTACCTTTTGTTTTAATCATATCAAGCACACTTGCCATAACCTTTGGTTTTTGGCAAAATGATACTTGATCATATTGAAAAGCCGGATTCAACCAATGAGCTGCAGCATGGATATTTTTGCATAATGTCCTATCCCAACGCTCTTTGACAATACTTGTATAAGGCTTGTACAATCTTTTTTTCTTCATGAAAACATTCTTAATTGCTATTCTTGCCCTATACATGCCCTCATATACATATCCCATTGAAGACTTTTTATCTCTATCAACAATACGCAACAATCGCATGAGTGGCTCAACAATCTTAACAATGATCAAGCAATCATTCAAAAACTTACTGTCTAAAATGATGGCAACAACTTCTTTTGCTTTTTTATCTTTTGCATGCCTTGAATCCACAAAATCCTTATTATCACTAAGGCTTTCAAATCCTGCATATGTTTTTGAATACTATGCAATGCAATGAAAGTAGTGGCAAAACGGATTGTTCCTAGGCACACAATTTCAATCCATCCCTTCCTTTTTCTCAACCAAGCTATCAACCATGGGCGATTGTAAATAAATCTTGTTACACTTGATGCTCTACAGGCAAGCTCTTTCACATGTTACAACTTGGAAATATCATTTAACACTACGTTCAAACAATGTGCTGCACAAGGAGACCAATTAATGTTCTTGTAAGTTTGATTAACAAGTCTTCCAGTAGCAATGTAATTTGCCCCATTATTTGTCACCATGTGCACAATATTGCTCACTCTCACCCACTCAATAATTTCTTCAAACAATTTAAAAAGAAGATGAGCATCTTTTATAGCATTAGAGGCATCAACAGATTTAACAAAAGTGATTCCTCTAGGGCAATAAACAAGAAATTAATGAGAGTTCTATGTCTACCATCAGTCCAACCATCACCCATAATTGTACACACAGTATCAGCCCAAGTACTTTTTATAGAGTCAATAAACAATTAAAGCTCTTTCTTTGAGTCATTCAATAAAGGAACTCGAACTTCATGGTAGGTAGGAACTTTAAATCCTAAACCAATGGCGATTGCAGCATCAAACATGGGTTGAAAGTATATGGAATTGGCAACATTCATTGGAACACATGTATCATACAAAAATTTTGCCACAATCATATGTACAGCTTCTTTAGTTGCAAGGGCACTTTTGATAGTTGGTTAAGAGCCCGAAGTGGTCCTTGGTGTAAAAAAATTATCAATTTTTGTAGGCTGGATCAGATTTACCTCTTGTTGATGATGGGGTATTAGAGTGTGCCGTTGAATTATGGCCAGATGAATCCATCTTACCTAAACAACACTATATAATATATTTATCATGTATATAACAGCTATGAAAAAAAAAAATTTAGCAAACAAACATGAGCCATGATTACAATATGGAAGTTTATATAGACCATTAACAAACATTAACAAACCATAACGATTATATTATAGACCATTAAAAAAGAAAAAGCAGAAAAACTATAGTTAACAAAACATGGGTGACCTAGCCAGAAAACAGAGATCAAAAGCTACAACACATGGGCCAAAAACAGGGACCAAAAGCTATAAAAATAAAAAAATATATATAATAAAAAGATGAAACTTGATTATAATAAAAAAACAAGCTATTAGATCATTGCAAATAGGGAACTACTCAATTTTAAGGGATCCATTATGACATGGGATGACTGAAGCTTTGATACAAACAGAATTTAACAAACACAACAATCACATATGCAGTAGTTTCATACACAAATACACAGCAGTTTCATGCATATTATATTACACTAGTAATTAAAAATTATGCATATACAACAATCACATATATATATATATATGTAACCAATCCACAAAAAAAAAAAAAAAAAAAGGTTTAATTGGAATTTTGGTTCACCAAATCACAAAGTTTTGCTCACCAAATCATAGATTTTTGCATATAGAAGCCATTCTCAAATCACAAATTTAATTCGGTTCAATCCCAAAAATAAAGAAATTAGTTCACCAAATCACAAATGTTTGCTCACCGGATTTGTGTCCTCTATTCACCGTCGAAATTCTGTGGGAACACCGGCTGGATTTCTGCTCACCGGATTTGCTGCTGGGACAATAGAGAAAGTGAGAGTTTGAGTTTGAGAGAGGCAACACAACACCCAGAGAGGGAGACGAAAGCTTCTGCTGTTTAGCCCTAGGTTTGTGATTTTTTTAGGCCTATATATATATAGAAGAACCGGCCAGGTCTCCAAAACTGTTTCGGGTCGTTGGGTCTTCCAGTTCAACCGCCGATTCGTCTGGTTTTCCCATTACTCCAGTTTTAAAGTGTTGTCCGGACCAGAGCATGGCCCGTTTCCCGGTCCAACCAGTCCGACCGACCGGTCCGGTCCGAGTTTCACAACATGACTTCATCGTTGCCGTATAACCACCACCATCGTTGTTGATCCTCATCCGCCCTATTCTGCCGCTCCAGTCCTCGTCATGATCTCTCTCTCTCTCTCTCTCTCTCTCTCTCTCTCTCACTCAGATTTCTCTCTCTCATCCAATCTCACCGTTACTCACCGCCACCTTCATCGATCACCGATTTGATATTCACAGCTCTGCTCCGCTTCAGATCTGAGTCTAATGGACACCAATCTCCTTCGCCGCTCGATTTCTAGGGTGCCAGGCTTTTGGTGGATCGCAGCTCGATTTCTTATTTTGGGCCCAAAACAGTTTTTGACAAATAAACAGTCACTACAAGAAATTTCACTTTTGGCGACTAAAATTTTAGTCGCCAATCACTTTTGCCGACTAATATATTTGGTCACCCATTTGGTCGCCTATAGTTTGTCAGGGAAACAATCGGCGACTAAAACTTTTTTGGTAGCCAAAAGTGACCTATTGGCGACTAAAACCTTAGTCGCCATATATTTTTTTTAAAAATTAAATAAATAAATATATTTACTTTTAGCGACTAAATTATTTAGTAGCCAATTGAGAATGTTTGTTTGGCGACCAATTATTTGGTAGCCAAAAATTTTACTTTTTGAGAATTGGCGACTAAAATTTTAGTAGCCAAAAGTTTCTTTTTTACAATTGGCGACTAACAGTTTAGTAGCCAAAAGTATCACTTTTTTACAATTGGCGACTAAAGTCTTAGTAGCCAAAAGCCAACCCGTGACATTTGTTTAGTCACCAAAAGGTCTCATTTAGTTTTTATAATTTATTCTGTAATATTTTTTGCGCTATCTATAAGCTATGCATATACAAAATTATTCATCTATTCATTCATTCAATTCTTAACCATTCAATAAAAATATTTCTCCACAACTTGTACCATTCAATTTTCAACCACATACAAAACTTAACTATTAACCGTACATATCAAACAAAATAAAAATCCATAAATATAGTATAATCCAACAAATACATATACTATCCAAACCAACAAACTCGTGATCGCAACTTGTATTCCCAACACAAATCTCTCTTTTATTTTGGACAGTTGTGCATTCACAGCATAAATTGATTCTTCAAGTTACTAGAATTAAACACAGGCAAATTTCATTTTTATCTATCAAGGAATCTTTTCTTCTGAACGGTTCCATCTCAAGGTAGAAATTTCCTACAACAACAATACTCAACAATTTCATGCTTTGTTTGGTAGGAGGGAAACAAAAAGAGAAAAAAATAATTGAGAAAGTTATTAAATATTATTCCCACGTGTCATTGAACACAAATTTGGAGGAAATTCAATTTAATTTAGGTACAAACAATACTCAAGGAACAACAAAATAAATATATTTTCCACTCAACTCTTATCTTCTTTGTTCTCAATCTAATTGGAATATCTCATGCAAAGAAGATTGAAAAAACATAAACAAATGGACAACGCTTCAAATATTATTGCATCAAAAATCTAAAAATACAAAACTGATCTACACCATCATTATCTGTCTCATTATGGGCTTGAGATGATATGCATTAATAAAAAGTGTCATTCCTATGCATCAATTAGCAAGTGTAAACAATTGGAGCTAATTAAAAAGTGTGCTAATTAGCTCCCTCCATTAGCATAGTCTCCACACTGACTGGAAAGGTTGGCATCATTTCCAGAACACAAGGAGGTCAACATAACTAGATCAAAAATAGTGATGACAATAATGACTAATGAACAACATAGGATAGCATCCAATAAACAAAATCATGAATCTCACATTCCCAATACAAATATGATGAGAAGCACTTCAAAGAGAGTACCTCTGGATGCCACTGGAAGGCAATAACAGGATAATTGTGTGCATGAATTGTGGAGACATAGACCTGATACAAATAAATGTTCTAAATTTAGAATGTTCAAATATATAGGGAGAAAACAAAAAACATTGGAGAATAAAACTTATTTATTGATAAAAATAAATAATCAATTGATAATTCATATAGAGAAAATTTTAGCTGGAATATCATATAGATTGATAATTGATAAAATATAACAAATTGCCCGTAGTCAATACCTTATTATTTGAATCTGCACTAGTTGTTAAGACCTTGAAGAAACTACATAGTTCCTTGTACTCTCCAAACCTTTCTGGTGATACACCATACTGTTGCATAAAGGAATTCAACTCACTAAGGTCAGCTACTATGTACTTTGCAAATCTAAGTACGCCTGCTAAGATTAAGTAGGCATATATGGGTCTAAAAAAATAGAACAGAAACAATACGAAGAACTAGTTGTGTCTCTATTGTATCTGCATAATTCATAATCTATATGCATTCAAGTCTTAATAAATTAGGAATTGGTGCTAGAGTGGAACGACAAGGATAATGACAACAAATTTGGCATAAAATTCATTTTTTACAGACACCATTTTCTACTATATTTTTTTACCTCCTACTCACAATAGGAGTGGGGCCCAACCCATGTGATTTTGTATTCTCCACTCCCATTGTGAGTAGGCAATTAAAAATGAGGTAGAAAATGGTCTCTGTCGCAAGCCTGAAAACTTCCAAGTATGGACTATTATGGAGTCTTGACAAGTCAACATCCACTAAGGAACAAAATTTTCAGTTCCCATTCAAACAGCAGAAAAATATTTTTGTTTCCTAAGAGACAAAAACAAAGCACTAGTAAAATAGTGAAATTCTAGTATTTCCATAAAAAATTCAAACCCCATTGGAACATACTAAAAGGCATCAATACATAGCGCAATAGACCAAATTTAGAAATTTTCATAAATTATTTTGCAAATTTTTTGACAAAAATTCATAAGGATGTATTTTACTATGTTAATAAGTATTATTAGTAATATAGCATTGCTAATATTATTATTGTCTTAGTGGAATTTTGGCTCTTATTTTGCTAATATTATTATTGACAAATCCCATTGCCTTGTGGCCTAGTGGCATGGAAGCAGCACTTAGGTGCTTGTATGGGAGAGGTTGGGGGTTCAACTTCCCTTAAGAGCTAATCTAACAACTTACAATTGACTTTTGCCTATCAACAAAAAAAAAAAAAAAAAAAGTATGTGAACCAGTAGAGATCACTTGGTATAGCTTGATAGAAGTTACTCATAAGTTCTTTACTAGTCGGAACACATTTAGAATAAACTGATGGCTTCCTTGGCCTTCAGTGTGAATTTTTATCCTTAAATTCCAGGAAACTTGCCACTATTAAATTGTTTATCAAATAGTAGGATCCATAACTATTCAGAGAAAACTTTTTTATCTAAGAATTAGATCATAACAGAAAAGCTGTTGAGTGAAAACTTGTATTAGAATATAAAACCTGCTCTAAACTAAGAACCAAGCGTAGTATATGGAATTGAAGAACTTCGGAATATAGTTGAGGAACACACCCCAAATATTTTAAATAATGGTTGAAAATTTTTCCTTTATATTCTTCTCCCATAATAGTTTTTAGCTATTTCCAATTCATTTTTTCATTTTACAACGAGTTACGTGACTTTTCAATAAGGACAGATTTCATTTTTGCCCCTGGCTCTTAACACATCGCATAAATATATTGCGACCACTAAATGAACATGATGAATTCAAAAAAAATTAGCTCTTCCATTAAGGGGGACTCCTTTGCTAACTAGGAGGAAGATGAAGAATTAGGCATGATAGGTCCGGTCAAGGAACCGTTGCCTAAACTAGAGATGAAGTAAGAAGTAGGTGCAGATCGATTGCAGGCTTCCGCTTTCAAAGGCATGTTTTGTGGGCTAGCAGAACCTCTCTTGCTGGTTAACTTGGAATTCAGCTCTTCAATCCGAGATGTAAACTTGTCCATCCGGTCATTCAGTGTGGAAATATGTTTCGATAGTTGTGTGATAGCTCCCTATGGAAAAAAGAGGAGGAAAAAAAAAAAAAAGAGAGTTCACTAACAAAGAACATTTACTAGCATAACTATACCACAAGAACAATTTAGTCCAAAAATTGCAGTAATTTTGGGGACTAGCAAAAAATCACCAATCACCTGATTTGTTAATGTTGCTTGTGATTCAGTTGTCCTCTCATCAAACCTTAGGTTATTTTCAGAAAATCCAGTTATCTTGGATAGATTCTTGTCCCTTCGTGTTGAAAATGAATGTGACATACCACTGTTCAAACAAGAATATATCACAGTATTAGTTGGAAAACATTACTATCCAGTGCATATACCTAAAATATGATAAAATAAGGGTTAAAACATCACACCTCTAGAGTTGCTTATTTCTCATGGTCACCCTCTTAGCTGAGGCTAGTTGTGGCACTCCACAGAGAACAACGTGTGGATTCTCCATGGAGCTTCTTGGGCTGTTTCTTGGCAATACCCACCGTTGATCAGACCCAAAATCACCACCACCAGAACCACGAGATTCGCCATTGAAGCTCAGTTCAATGGAAGAATTGAAATGGGTGGTGTCGTGTAGATCTGAATTTCATGATTGGCTATGGAGTTTAGAGAGAGAAAATAGGACAAATCTAGGTGAATTGATGCTCCGGTTGCCTGCGACGGCGAGGAGGAGCGGCGGAGGCGCGGCTGGTGGAGCGACGGTGAGAGAGAGGGAGCGGAGCAGCAGAGAGGGAGAGGGAGAGAGAGAGAGCCAGAGGGAGAGAGAGAAACATGAAGAGAGAGACAGAGGCGCTGTTTGTGGTATAGAACCATATATATATAACACCATTAGCGACTAAATCTCATTTAGTCGCCAATTAGTTTTATAAAATCCCTCCAAAATTTGAAATAAATCCCTCCAAATATTTTACTTTTCGGCGACTAAAATTTCTTTTTGTCGCTGAAAATATATTTTTGGCGACCAAACTTTTAGTTGCCAAAGATAAAAAATAATTTTGTAATTTTACATTCAGCGACTAAATGATTTTAGTAGCCAAAAAGCAACATATGGCAACTAAACTAATTTTTTGTCACTGAAAATATGTTTTTGGCAACCAAACTTTTAGTCGCCAAAGATAAAAAATAATTTTTTATTCTACATTCGGCAACTAAATGATTTTGGTAGCCAAAACTCAATACACGACGACTAAATTTTTTTTTTTGTCGCCAATTCTGGTATTTTTAGCGACTAAATTTTTTTTTAGTCGCCAATAATCAATATATCCTGACTAAAAAAATTTAGTAGCTAAATATTGCACTTTTGGCAATTAAAAAAAATTTTAGTCACCAATTCCACAACTTTTGGCGACTAAATTTTTTTTTGTCGTCAATTTTGGCCGCCAAAGGTGCATTTTGTTGTAGTGAGTGAGTTGTTTTTGATAATTTTCTCAAAATAGTTTTCGTAAATAGTTCGCCAAATAAATTTATCTTCCTAGGAAATAAAAACAGATTATAAAGAAAATCTATTGCCATTGAGTTGATTTGGACAACTTCCCTAATAAGTGAAACTAGATTGCCCTCATAAGAAATAGAAGAAAATAAGAATCAAAATCAAAATTAGATTGCCATTGTATTGAGTGACTACTAGTGGAATGATTTAACACCTCATGTTACTGAAAATAATGTTATTAGGCAGTAGTATAATAGTAATAAAGTTATATTCTATTTTGTGATAAATAATTTAAAATATTGTACCTTAAGAAAATTACGCTTTGGTGGATGAGTCTGAAAATTTGATTAGGATCACGTTCAAATAAGAATTCTTGGTAATTTTTGAGGTAATGATTTAGCAATATTTTATATCAGATTAATCATCAAATTTATTCTTGATATATATATATATATTTTATCAGAGTGCGTAGCGGATAACACACATATGACAAATTTCGAGAACAAAATTTTTAAGAGGGAAGATTGTAACAACTCGAAAACTTAAGTTGTCCTTTAAATTTTATTTTAGTATTATTTAATTACAAATGAGAAAAATATAATTTTATGTATGATTAATTAAAGCTCAAAAGAAAAAATTAGTGATGCAAGTCTGTAGACGCGCCCTTGGGCCTCACTACAGTTCGGACTCAATTGTCACGGTTCTTAATCTGAACCAAAGAGTCTAAATCCGGCAAATCATTTTTGAAAACAGATTTTTTTGTAAAGAAGTGCCAAACATAGACTGATTTGCCAGATACAGAGTCGCCACCTAAATATTTTATTTTGGGAGAATTTAGGAAACCCTGACTCGTTGCCTAAGGCCACGTGTCCGTCATCACCAAAGTTGCCTCGGCTCGGGAACTTGGCTACGATTGGGGAAGGTCACTTCGTGAGCACCCCCGCTCGCCCGATCAAAGATCGACCTCTACTAACCATGATATCAAGTTTTGAAAACATTATGTGTTCTTATTCCGGTTATTAGCCTAGATTTACTATGTGATGTGCACAGCATACAAGTATAGACCGGATCGCCCGAATTGGAACAACACATTTCATGTTTGTTTATTTTGAAAATGGTTTGATGGTGCTACCCGCAAGTAGGCTAAGGCGTGGATATGCCACCCTCAGGTGGGCTTAGAAAACATGGTTTTGCCACTATCTAGTGGGCTTAAAACTCGCATTCAATGCATTGTTCCAATTCAAATAACCTAACCTTCACCCACAGGCATTCAGACAGTTTATAACACATAAGCACGTAGCCTCATGGTAAGCATGCTATCATGGCAGTCACTCACATACATGCAAGGATGTTAAAGCATAAACACTTACCGAGTACTCCGAGCCAAAACAGAAGCTACGTTAGAAATCCATGCATGACCCTAACTATATAGAAATGCCTAATGCCACACATGCAAAAATGCAACTACAATAGGCTTGGCTATTCTAAGATGGCATATGATGATGCTACAGCTAACATGTATTCAACTTGGAATTGAAATACAAATGCAGTTAGTATGATGCGCCGAGCCCGGTGTATGCAAAACAGATGAATGAATGCAAACATGCTATCATACTGTATGCTAATTGAAACATGCCCTAATCTAACCGTCATAAGCTAGTAAATAAAAGGGAGAAAGACGTGGGGTTGGAAGACATACATCACACACACGCACACTTATTACAGTTGTGCCCTCGCTCAGAGGGTCCAAATAAATAATACAATCCAAATGAATAATTACAGTCCGAATAAATACAAAATCCTAATTAATAAACAAATTAATCTAGGAAAGCAGGGAATTAGCATGCAAGCTATGGACCGCCTCGGCTCTGTTCCGAATGATGAATGATGCATGCTCGGGTTGCCTTTGTCGGGAAATTCCTTGTGATGCCCCGGTTTGCCTCTGTTTGCAATTAATCCCGGGATGTTGTGCAAAGCTCGAGCAGGCTGCTGATTTCTGATTTACTGCAACAGAGAGCAAGACAGGGGCATGGCAAAGTATTTTCACATATATATGCATGCCTCGATCCTCGTGCCACCAATCACGCATCTCGATGCATGATGGCCGAGGAGTCAAATTGCGCAACTCGATGTGAAATGAATGCACATATAAACACAACAAGGCCTAGACTCCATCATGGTTAGTCCGAAGTGTCGGCGACCGGGAATTGAGACACGTTTCGTCACTCGAAGTACGGAACGTCCCTCGTTTCCCGTGCTTAGGCTACTCCTATCCCAAACACAATGCAAATGAGATGGCATGCACAATACGGCTAACATATAACCTAGCATACTCAATGCTATGAAATGGCATACACAATACTCAATGTAACATGGCATACACAATGCTCTAACATGCAACCTAGCATACGCAATGCTATGAAATGAGATGGCATACACAATGCACAATGGACTTACACCAACATGAATGGACCTGAGCCACACTCACATCAGTGGCTATTAGATGAAAATGAGACAACCGAAATATGTGCACACATGCACGCATACCGATGACCGAACCTAAGGCATAAAATGCCACTCTACCAAAGCATGGCAAGGGATGAAAGATGGCCTATGAACATGTAATTTCCAGCACTGAAACATGATGCTAAATGGTCCCGAAACATGGAAATATGACACCCGATGCATGGAATAAGCCCTGAAACTCAAAACTAGGCACATGTATTGAACCACAAGCATACAAAGCAAGCTTTATTTGATCATGAAGTCTAAAGACAGAGCCAAGGCAGTCCCAAAACATGCACATTTCTAGTTTAAAGCATGGCCAAAAGATGCTAACATGATGGACTAAAATAGCATGCAACATTGGCTAGCAAGCATGGTTTACATGGCATGTATATGAAGCATATGAGAACTCATCAAACCAGCCAAAAACAGTGAATAAAATATGCCAAAATATGCCCAAATAATCACTGAAATGCAGCCAATGCATGCAAAAATGAGGGGCTTCTTTGGAGGGCCATGCAAGGGGTTGTTAAGCACATACAAGATAGACATGTAGCATAGCAAAACCATCTCTAGAAATGGACTATGACAGCCCTAAAACTCACCAAATTGGCCCTAAAATGGGTCTAGGAAACATGCAAAGAAAAGCCCCTTTGGAAGGCCTTGGATGGGATTGCTCTACACATGCATTGTAGATATAAAATATGGCCAAAAGAGGCTTGGACAGAGCCAAGGCAGACCCCAAAACTCACAGAATGAGGCCTGAAACAAGACTTTGATGTATGCAAAATAGGGTCCCTTTGGAAGGCCCAAAAGACCACCAAAAAAGACAAGGAGAGAGGGGGTCACCCCCCTCTAATTTTGGCCCTCAAAAAAAAATCTAAGCCACTGAAAATCCACTGGATTTCAGTGGCTAAGAGGCCAAACCATGGCCAATGCAAACCAATGCAAGTGCTCTAATGCATGGCCCTAATCATGAAGGAATGAAGCATGCATAGGGGAAGATGACCCCAAACAGAAAAATATCCTTAATAAAACTTGAAGAGGGGCTCAAAATAAGAACTTTTTCAGTTTATGACAAATCTCGAAAATGTTCACAAGTAAGCCTAAAGTATGATGTAAAAATAGCCCTAAGAGAGAGATAGAGGATAAGGGGAAGTAGATGACCTCAAAAAGCAAAGTGCCCTTAAACAAAGTTGAAGAGGGGGTCAAAATAAGACACTTTAAAATTTGGGTAGAAGCCCAGAAATGCTTGCAAATAAGGCTAATTAATCATACAAAATAAGGCAAGAAAAGGGGAAATAGGGACTCACCCTTGAAGAGCAGATTTCCAGCAGCTTCTGGACCAAGTTGGTGAACCTTCAACCCCTTTAAATCAGCTCCAAGATGCTGGGATGGATGATGGAGGTGTTATACTAAGGGTTGGTGTGCAAATGGTGCAAGAAAACTAGGGTTTGGAGGCTCAAAGTAGAGATATGGAGGGTTGTATGTCTATTTCTCAGCCCAAAGTTTCTAACCCTTGCAAATGGAGGTGGAATGTGTGTTATATAGAGGGAGAAGGGTGAGGCTTCTTGGAGAAGCCAAGAGAGGGGCTCAAAGCTTCTAAAGGAAGCTTGACAAAAGGGGTCAAGCTTCTTGAAGAAGCTAGACCAAAAAGGGTCAAGCTTCCTCAAGAAGCTTGACCAAAGGGGCCAAATCTCTCTTAAGCCAAGCAAAAGGGTGAAAACCACCTTTAAAGGGGCCAAAACAAGGACAAAACCCTCGAACAGTGGGTCAAGTGCAAAACAGCTGGCACAGCTGGAATGCACTCAAGGAGACAAGACTGGCCGACCAGGTTCAAAAGGCCAAGGTGGTCGGCCGGCCACCTCCCCTGGTCGGCCGACCAGGGGTCAAAGGGTTCAAGAAAAATTACTGGTCGGCCACCCCAGAAAGGTGGCCTCCCAGATGAGTGCAACATAGCTGTGTAGAGAAAAACCAGAAAATGTGACTTAGAAGGGAGAAAAACCAGCTTTTTAGAGGGGTTCAAAAGGGTCAGGAAGAATTACTGGTTGGCCTACCCATATTGGTGGCCTCCCAGATGAGTAGATTACAATGGTGGTATGAAAAGTCAGAAATTGTGGCTCAAAAGTGAGAAAAACCAGCTTTCTGTCAAAAAAACCGGCTTTAGGAGAGAGAAAAAGGAGAAAGTTGGTTTTTCAGAAAAATTGCTGGTCTCCCACCCTTCTACAACCTTCCTAACCATGAAAATAGGGTCCCTGCCAAAAATGGACCAAGACGGATGCAAAACGAAGGTTCGGGGGGTCAAAACGCGCGGCTGGGGCCCCGAAAACCGACTGTTAGGCACCGGAGGTGGCGTTTGACCACGAAGTTGGTCTCCCGGGCCACAGTGTCCCTCAAAAGGGAGGAAACAAGGTGTGTGCCAAAAACCGGAGCAAACGGAGGTGGTTAAGCGGTCCCGAACCGAGGCACACGGCCGACGGCTCCGAAAAATCAGAAACCTGGCTCCAAACGGGAAAAATGGCCTATGACCACAAAACATAGCCTACGGCCACTAAGAGATGGCCTACGAGACCTCTCATTCCCTTCGGAAAGAGAAAACAGAGAAAACGGGACTTGGTTCGCAAATCGAGGCAAAATATAAAAGAGTCTAGAAGTCCGGAGGCAAGGCTCGCAGCCAAGACTCTGAAACTTCAGAACGAGCACAATATGCAACATCACCGAGCGCTCAGTTGGTGACGTCTGAGTCTTAAGGTCGGTCAAAAATGGGGTGTCTACAGTTGCCCCTCTTTGACAGAACTCGGAAGTCATAAGTGACGGGAGTGAATGTCAAAGCCCAGAGATGACCCATTTTTGACAAGGCTGAAGACTGACTAACAGGCAAGATAAACAGAGATGTGCACGCAGGCGGGCGACAAGATGCAAAATGATATGCACCAAGCTGGACGTAACTCATGATCATGCAAAGCAGCAAGCTGTAATGAAGCAAGTATTCACAAATAGATGCAACAGTTTTAAGCAAGAATGCGAAGCAACAACTACATTACATGCAGTAAGAATGCGGAGAATTATTCAATTCTCGCCGCGTCTCACACGGAGAAGATACAATACCTGTGCGGCTCGTCTGGTCGCGCCAGCCTCAAATGAACCGTATATACAATATCGTGCCTGTAAAAGAAAGAAACTTAACAGGTACAATACTGTTAGACACATGCATAGCAATGCAAGTGAAAAGTGCGTGACCACGCAAGTGGAGTGTGGATGCATGACCATGCAACCTAAGTGTGCCGTATAACAATGCGGATAAAAGATGCAAGATGATATGCAATATTACAAAACAATGTAATAATATATAATGTATTGAAACAATGCAAATGATATGCAATGTATTTGAGATGATCAAACCACAAGCAGTGCAAAACCTCACAAATACCACGAAAAGGATGGAGATACCATAATAAAACTCTGTCTACCATAGAAAAGGTGCCGACACTCTCAAACCACAATCCCATCAGTGGAATAGGCGCGTGCACATGCAAAACTATGTGTGTGTAGACGGAACACAAAATACAAATAATTGGGTGGCATGATATAAGTGATGAATGATCTGCTGAGAAAAGATCATGATCCTAAATACTGGATGCAACACACTACACTACAATGCAATGAATGCAATGGATAAGGTGCGCGGCCAAACCGTATCTTGCCTAGACAAGGCATGGACACAAACAAACCATGTCTAACACAGAAATGGTGCCGTCACCCTCAAACCACAATTCCCTTGGTGGAATAGGCGCGTACACATAACCATGCTTTAACGCAAAAAGTATGGGCACATGCCAGACTAAGTTTAACATGGAAGGGAAGCAGGCAATATAATGGATATGCAGTACAGGCATGCAACATATTCTATATGCAATGCAATAGACATACTAGATGATGTAGTAGTTAGGAAGCGAAGGTACCTTACAGGGGCAATTGGTAATGACCTACCTCAGCAATGTCTTACCTCATGCTGATGTGGGAATCTTCCCTTTCTTTTCAGTTGAACCACAGGTACTACTTTTCTCCCTGACTGTGGTCGCAGCTTTCCCTATTCTCCAACAGGGTGACAAACTAGGTTGGTTCAGTATCCAGAATTGAGGGGCACACACATGCTATCTCAATCTATGGGGTTGCCATACAGATTTCAAGCCGAGGATATACCTCTGGGTATTTAAACCAGACTTTAGTCTCGGAAATCCCGAACCTTTGCGTTCTAGGCAAGAGCCATTCGAACTCTAGTTTCCACCGTCTCAGTTGGTCTCCTAGGAACTCACCGCAAACACAGGCAGGTGGCTATACCAGACCACCGGAAATCGTTCGGGCACGACAAACACCAAAGGAATTGCACCTTTAGAGGATTTAAGGTCTCCTAGACCAGGAAAGTGCACAAGGCAATGTGAATAAAGATACAGGATTTAAGGTCTCCTAGACTAGAGGATTTAAGGTCTCCCAGACCAAGTGAGTGCACAAGACAGTGCGAGCTAAAGGTGCACAAAACAGTACGAGTAGAGTGAATGCACAAAACAGTGCTATGCAGATAAGGTGCGCAAGATAGCACGATGCAATGCATTAACAAGTGCAGGTAAGGTGCGTAAGAAAGCGCGATAAAATGCATGCACAATGCAAGTAAGGTGCACAAAATAGTGCGATGCGCAAAATAGCACGATAAAATGCATGCACAATGCAAGTAAGGTGCACAAAACAGTGCGATGCGCAAAATAGCGCGAATGAAATGTATTGCACTAACAAGTGCAGGTGGGATGCGCAAGATAGCGCGAATGATACAATGTAATGCACAAAACAGTGCAATGCGCAAGAAAGCGTGAAAGTAAATTGCACAAAACAGTGCGATACGCTAAACAGCGCGAGTGTAAACTGCACAAAATAGTGCGATGCGCAAGAAAGCATGAGTAATATGCAATGCACAAAACAGTGCGATGGAGGTGCGCAAGATAGCGCGATTCGCAAAATAGCGTGAATGAAATGCATGCACAATGCAAGACCCGACACACAGCTTACGACATAGCATTCCATTCATTTGGCGCACAGCTCACAACACAACACTTTGTTTGTTTGGCACGCGGCTTACAACACAATATTCTGTTCGTTCGGCACGCAGCTCGAAACACAACACTCTGTTTAATCTGAGCACACAGCTCTTTTGGGCACACAGCACATTTCATGTACGCAGCTCATCTTGGGCACACAGCAGATTTCGAGCACACAGCTCATTTCGGGGGCGCAGCTCATTTTCGGGCAAACAGCTCATTCTTCGGGCACGCAGCTCATTTTCGGGCATACAGCTCGTTTTCGGGCGCATAGCTCCTTTCCGGGCACATAGCTCGTTCTTTGGGCACGCAGCTCATTTTCCAGGCACACAGCTTGTTCTTTGGGCACGCAGCTCATTTTCGGGCACACAGCTCGTTTTCGGGCGCACGGCTCCTTTCTGGGCACACAGCTCGTTCTTCGGGCACGCAGCTCATTTTCCGGGCACACAGCTCGTTCTTCGGGCATGCATCTCATTTTCGAGGACACAGCTCGTTTTCGGGCACACAGCTCATTCTTCGAGCACGCAGCTCATTTTCGGGCACACAGCTCATTCTTCGGGCACGCAGCTCATTTTCGGGCACACAGCTCATTCTTCGGGCACACAACTCGTTTTCGGGCACACAGCTCCTTTCCGGGCACACAGCTCGTTCTTCAGGCACGCAGCTCATTTCCGGGCACACAGCTCGTTCTTCGGGCACGCAGCTCATTTTCAAGCACACAGCTCGTTCTTCGGGCACGCAGCTCATTTTCGAGCACACAGCTCGTTTTCGGACACACAGCTCATTTCCGGGCACACAGCTCATTCTTCGGGTACGCAGCTCATTTTCGGGCACACAGCTCATTCTTCGGGCACACAGCTCCTTTTCGGGCACACAGCTCCTTTCCGGGCACACAGCTCGTTCTTCGGGCACGCAGCTCATTTTCAAGCACACAGCTCGTTTTCGGGCACACAGCTCATAACATTGCTCAACCTGAACACGCAGTCCATGACACAGCATTCAGTTTAGTCGGTGCACAGCAAATTATACTGCTCAATCTGAACACACAGTCCATAACACAGCGTTCTGTTCGCATTTTTGAACACACAGCTCAAGCACTTGAATTTCTGAACACGCAGCTCATGCTTTTGGTTGTAAATACGCAGCCCACTTTTTGAACTCTGAACACGCAGCTCAAATCTTTGTCGTGAACACGCAGCCCACATTTCTGAGATCTGAACACACAGCTCAAACTTTTTGTCGTGAACACGCAGCCCATAGTTTTTGAAAGTTGAACACGCAGCCCAAACTGTTGATGGTGAACACACAGGCCACTGTTTCTGAAAGTTGAACACACAGCCCAAACTCTTGAGGTGAACACACAGCCCGCTATTTCTGAAAGTTGAACACACAGCCCAAACTCTTGAGGTAGACACACAGCCCACAGTTTGATGGTGAACACACAGCTCACTATTTCTGAAATTTGAACACGCAGCCCACTGCTTTTGAAATCTGAACACACAGCTCAAATACTTGATGTTGAACACACAGCTCGAACTTTGAGAAGAACACACAGCCCACCGTTTTTGAAGTCTGAACACATAGCTCAAACACTTGATGTTGAACACACAGATCGAATTTTGAGATGAACACACAGCCCACTGTTTTGGAAGTTTGAACACACAGCTCAAACACTTGATGTTGAACACGCAGCCCAGTTTTCTGAATGTGAACACGCAGTACACACTTTTTGAGAGTTGAACACGCAGCTCACACCTTGACTTGCACGCAGCTTATACATTTCATTTCTGAACACGCAGCTCATTCATTTCACTTGCACGCAGCTTATACATTTTAATTCTGTTTTGCAAAAATGTCGAGAATGGCACAGCACTCTGAGCACAAAACGATTTGAGAAAAGGGGTTTTCAACCGGGTATTGAGCCTACAACTGACTGCAGCGAAAAAGACTCAACAACAGAAAACAAAAGGTAAACGACCTAAACACATCGAGACACACTCGGAACAACTCAAATCAGAAATCGAGACAAAGAAAACAAAAGACACGACACACAGACGTGTCATAAAGACGAAAGACCCTCCAGTACGCGAGGAGCCAGTTTCTTCGGGTAATGTTTCCCACCCTTTCTCATTTGTGATTCTCACATCACTCGGCCCTCAGGCTCTGTTTTTCTGAAAAAGCCATTTTCCTCACTTTTTCTCTCCACGCACATCTCTCTATTCTTTAATCTCTCATTTTTTATCCCTCCCCTGGGTGGTTGGTGGATAAATAAGAAGTTGTGGGCTCATGCCCAACGTTATCAGCTCGCGGCTATTTCCTTTGGTGACATTTAGTCGATGCCCCGGATGAAAGAGTATCTTGATTCATTCCAATTCGTGCTTCGCACTCGACTTGATACTTCGTTGCTTGGAGGATGAGAGAGCTTTCAGCCCTTTACTTGTTAGCTTCAGTTGTGCCCTTTTTTCGGCAGGTATGACGCCCTTTCTGGCAAGTGTGTTGATAAAGGGGAAAAGACAGAAAGCCTGACTCAACTGTGCCCCTAGTTCATCATTTTGACCATTTTTTGTTTTTTTGCTTTTGCTAAAACCATTTTAACCAAAATGAGAGTTAGATTAGCATGCTTGTTCGATTTTCTGATTTGAAATCATGCAAGTCAGGTTATGAGCACTGAAAATTTTCCTTTTTTGGGTCCAAGAAATGGTGCAGTTTTGAAAAATGGAATATTTTTCGAAAAAATTAGTCAACCTCAGTAAAAATTCTCAAAAATTATTTTTGCAAATGGCCACTGCTCAACGAGCATGGAACCTTACTCTTGAGATGCACAACCTCATATCCAAAGGAAAATTGCCCCTTGTCTGAACGCCACCGTATGGCAATAGGAAATTGCCCCCTTGTTTGAACAGCACCGCAGCACACTGTTCGGCAACGAAAGTTGCCCCTTGTTTGAATGGTGCCGCAGGGCACTGTATGGCAACGGAAAGTTTCCCCTTGTTTAAATGGTGCAGCAGCGCATTGTAATCAGTCCTCAGAGTGACGATCACAACCGAACTCTCAGATACAGATAAGGCAAAGATGATCAAAACCACTACATGGACACAGTCGAATTTGAAGTGTTTTACAGCTGGACTTTGGAATGAAGTTGCCTACGTATCCCAAAGATGGGAATCAAGCCTTACGTATTTCGGGGTTAAGGTACACTCGGGTATTAACCTCTCCTTTTGCGCTCTAACTTTTGCCAAGGCCGCCCTTTGCGGGTTTTCGGCCCAGCGAGCTATGTTTTTCTTTTCTTTTCATTTCTTTTCTTCTTTTTCTTTTTCTTTTTCATCTTTTTTCTTTTTTGTTCTTTTCTTTGTATTTTTCTTTTTTGTTCTTTTGTTCTTTTCTTTTTTTTTGTTCTTTTTCTTCTTTTCTTGCTCTAACTTTTGCCTGGGCCGCCCTTCCGGGTTTTCGGCCCAACGAGCCTCTCAAGGGTAAAAGTGTAGCTTTGTCCATGCCAAATAGTTTTGAGATCTCGAAGCCATCTGAATCTAGGAGAGTGGCTGTTGTTTGCTGATGATGTAGGAGTCCATCCAATGGGGGGCTGAATTGCCCCTAGTGTTGTGGATAAGAACTTGGCTGCCCTTCAGCAATACTTTCTTCTTTCCTCCCTTCTGGGATTTAGCATTCTTGCCGATCTTCGTTAGCTTGAGAAACATCCCAATTTTCTTGACTCTTCGAGTACATCTGACATTTTTTGCCCCTAGTTCGAGGGGTGCTTCTGATCCAGCTTTGCAAGCTTCCTTTGACTTTCTTGCCCCTGGTTCGTGGGCTGCTTCAAATCTGGCCACACGGGCCTCATACTGTGGTTGACTGTTGAACATTCTGAATCCAAGTTCAAGGTTCGAAAGTAAAGGGGTCAAGTCTCGAGGCTGAGAGCGATCCTAAGCTGCACAATCTCAAGAGCGATTCCATACAGGTCTTCGCAAGACTGCGCAAAATATTTTTTGAAATCTTTTAAGAAAGCGACTAGTTGCTCGCGCTGAAGACAGTGTGGAACCCATCTGGATCAAGCCAGGATCCTTCTCAGTAATCACATTAACAAATATGATCTCATTCATTAAGGGCTTAGCATGCCTCTCTTTCTCTCAATTGATCAAAGTTTTGCAAATCCCGAGGAATTCCTTCCTCTTTGTTTTCCTCACAATGTTCAAAAAGTTTTGAAAAACTTAGGTCAATGCAATAATTTAAAAGGCACAGAAGAGCAGGTGAGAAGCACTGCCGTTTCATTCAAACTTCGTCAGCACAACAGGCTCAAAGTAGCGATAAGCACAAAAACATGATAGCCACAGCTGTTTCATTCAAATTTCCTGGTTGTAACTGGCTCCACAGCAGAAACAGACTCAAAAGAAAATGAAAAGATAAACGCGAAACAAAATGGTGATGCATGAGGTAACACCCCCAGAATCACCCGACCTTTGTACAACAGCACTAACTCGATACAACAAGACAGACCCTTAAGCAAAAAAGGCTGACTCAAAGCAGTGAGACAGACTCAAAACAAAATCATAGAACTGACTCAACACCCAAGCCAGAAACTACAAAACCCAGCATTTCACAAATGCTCAAAATAGTGCGTGCCATACGCCACATCTATGGTAAACCGTGCACTATCCACAAGTGGTCCAACCCCTGATCACATACTCATACTATCCTCGAAGTTCACTGACCCAGTGATGGTAGACTTCGCCGAGCTTGGCGGGAGGACAACCCCATTGTCAAACAGATCCTGTACTTCGTGGCGAAGACGGAAGCAATTGTTGGTGCTGTGACCAGTTTGCTGGTGGTACACGCAGTACTGGGTACTATCATGCTTAGCTGGAAGGGGATTCGGGAGAGGCCGAGGCTCGAGGGGTTTGAGATGCCCTTTTTTGACAAGGATTTGAAGGGCCTTAGACAAAGGCATGTAGAGGGCATGAAAAATCCTGCGTCCTTGAGGCAGATACTTCGAAGTCTGCAAGCTTTTGCTGGACGTGCTCGAAAAAGGATCGGCAGGTGCTGCCTTGGCTCTCTGATCTTTTCCAGTTGTAGGGTTAGGATTGGAAGGAACTGTTCTGGTACGACGGTCCCCATCTCGATTTTTTCCCTGGCTTGAACTGCTCTCGGCCTGAGTGGGGAAGATGTTATCCACAGTCTTAGCCACAACTGCGAGTACTTGTTGCTTATCTAACCCCTCGGCTTTTAGAGCCTCAACAGCTTGGTGAAGTCGTTCATAGGGATCAATGTCCACTTTCATCTTATTCTTTCTACTAGCCTCATCTTGGTGGAAAGTTTGGGTTGCTTGACCAGTACGAAGTCCGGCTGTTGTTGACATATCATTGCCAGAGCTTGAGACAGCTTCAGGTTGGCTAAGCTCAATTACAATTCGCCCCAATAGCGGGGGCTCCTGCGACATGAAATTTCCAGCATACGATGCATTTGGTGGCAGAACCGACATTCCGTAGGCTAGATCCGCCACAGATCTTTGAAGGTCGCCAATCATTCCCATCAACTCATACGTGGTGGGCTCACAAGCTTGAAACAACTGGGGTGTCCAGACCGGGGTGCGCGGCAGGTGAGCTAGGTGGGTGTGGCATGTCGACATCGGTCTCACCCTGCATGGTGATTCCCTGGCCGTGGCTCAATACTGCTGCCAAGACCACCATTTCTTCTGAATTTTGCGTCATCACGAGTCTGCTGAACTGAACAGAGATGATTTGACTGGTGACTGACGGATCAGATGGACCGGACTGGTGACTGATGGATCTGACAGACCGGTGAGCCTTTTCTTGTCTTGCCTCAGCAAAGGAGAACACTAGTTGCTCTGAACTGAATCTCTGATCCCCCCCTGAAGAGAAAACAGGCAGCATCTCAGTCCAATTTTACCAGAACAGATGTAGGCATAGCTAAATAACGGTATTCGACCACTGATCACTATTCTCAAATGACTGTCCCCAAAACTGAATCTGATACCCGCAGATTACTGATTCCCAAAATACTAAACTGGTGTCCGCAGGCCTGACGCCCAAACTTGCAAATTGATACATGCATTCCTGTAGAGACGCACTCTAAAAGCACATAACAGATAAATGAGAGCCAAAACACCCCTATGTTGGGGTAGGGTTTCCCTGTCCTATTTTGTCAGGAGCTAGGGTTTCACTATGCACGCAGCGGTTTCAAGCAACCTATTGGGTAAGCAACCTGTCCTAGCTTGGAATGGTCACTATGGATTCCGAATATACACTAGGTCGAATGGTTAAAAGGGTGCCCCGGTAAAACCAGGATTTGTGTTCCCATCGTGGCAGAGCCCGTAACCGGTCAGCCTTATGGCACGCAGCCTCCAACAAACCGTTCAGGAATAGCAGATGGCAAACACGGTGTCCTAGGCGCACCAATGCACATGCAATGCAAAGAAACACATAAGTGTAATCAAAACAAGATATTATGAGTTCGAGTCAAGTTCTCTAAATCCCCAACAGAGTCGCCAGAAACTGTAGACGCGCTCTTGGGCCTCACTACAGTTCGGACTCAATTGTCACGGTTCTTAATCTGAACTAAAGAGTCTAAATCCGGCAAATCATTTTTTAAAGCAGATTTTTTTGTAAAGAAGTGCCAAACATGGACTGCTTTGCCAGATGCAGAGTCGCCACCTAAATATTTTATTTTGGGAGAATTTAGGAAACCCTGACTCGTTGCCTAAGGCCACGTGTCCGTCATCACCAAAGTTGCCTCGGTTCGGGAACTTGGGTACGATTGAGGAAGGTCACTTTGTGAGCACCCCCGCTCGCCCGATCAAAGATCGGCCTCTACTAACCATGATATCAAGTTTTGAAAACATTATGTGTTCTTATTCCGGTTATTAGCCTAGATTTACTATGTGATGTGCACAGCATACAAGTATAGACCGGATCGCCCGAATTGGAACAACACATTTCATGTTTGTTTATTTTGAAAATGGTTTGATGGTGCTACCCGCAAGTAGGCTAAGGCGTGGATATGCCACCCTCAGGTGGGCTTAGAAAACATGGTTTTGCCACTATCTAGTGGGCTTAAAACTCGCATTCAATACATTGTTCCAATTCAAATAACCTAACCTTCACCCACAGGCATTCAGACAGTTTATAACACATAAGCACGTAGCCTCATGGTAAGCATGCTATCATGGCAGTCACTCACACACATGCAAGGATGTTAAAGCATAAACACTTACCGAGTACTCCGAGCCAAAACAGAAGCTACGTTAGAAATCCATGCATGACCCTAACTATATAGAAATGCCTAATGCCACACATGCAAAAATGCAACTACAATAGGCTTGGCTATTCTAAGATGGCATATGATGATGCTACAGCTAACATGTATTCAACTTGGAATTGAAATACAAATGCAGTTAGTATGATGCGCCGAGCCCGGTGTATGCAAAACAGATGAATGAATGCAAACATGCTATCATACCGTATGCTAATTGAAACATGCCCTAATCTAACCGTCATAAGCCAGTAAATAAAAGGGAGAAAGACGTGGGGTTGGAAGACATACATCACACACACGCACACTTATTACAGTTGTGCTCTCGCTCGGAGGGTCCGAATAAATAATACAATCCAAATGAATAATTACAGTCCGAATAAATACAAAATCCTAATTAATTAACAAATTAATCTAGGAAAGCAGGGAATTAGTATGCAAGCTATGGACCGCCTCGGCTTTGTTCCGAATGATGAATGATGCATGCTTGGGTTGCCTTTGTTGGGAAATTCCTTGCGATGCCCCAGTTTGCCTCTGTTTGCAATTAATCCCGGGATGTTGTGCAAAGCTCAAGAAGGCTACTGATTTCTGATTTACTGCAACAGAGAGCAAGAAAGGGGCATGGCAAAGTATTTTCACATATGTATGCATGCCTCGATTCTCGTGCCACCAATCACGCATCTCGATGCATGATGGCCGAGGAGTCGAATTGCGTAACTCGATGTGAAATGAATGCACATATAAACACAACAAGGCCTAGACTCCATCATCGTTAATCCGAAATGTCGGCGACCGGGAATTAAGACACGTTTCGTCACTCGGAGTACGGAACGTCCCTCGTTTCCCGCGCTTGGGCTAACTCCTATCCCAAACACAATGCAAATGAGATGGCATGCACAATGCGACTAACATACAACCTAGCATACTCAATGCTATGAAATGGCATACACAATGCTCGATGTAACATGGCATACACAATGCTCTAACATGCAACCTAGCATACGCAATGCTATGAAATGAAATGGCATACACAATGCACAATGGACTTACACCAACATGAATGGACCTGAGCCACACTCACATCAGTGGCCATTAGATGAAAATGAGACAACCGAAATATGTACACACATGCACGCATACCGAGGACCGAACCTAAGGCATAAAATGCCACTCTACCAAAGCATGGCAAGGGATGAAAGATGGCCTATGAACATATAATTTCCAGCACTGAAACATGATGCTAAATGGTCCCAAAACATGGAAATATGACACCCGATGCATGGAATAAGCCCCGAAACTCAAAACTAGGCACATGTATTGAACCACAAGCATACAAAGCAAGCTTTATTTGATCATGAAGTCTAAAGACAGAGCCAAGGCAGTCCCAAAACATACACATTTCTAGTTTAAAGCATGGCCAAAAGATGCTAACATGATGGACTAAAATAGCATGCAACATTGGCTAGCAAGCATGGTTTACATGGCATGTATATGAAGCATATGAGAACTCATCAAACCATCCAAAAACGGTGAATAAAACATGCCAAAATATGCCCAAATAATCACTGAAATGCAGTCAATGCATGCAAAAATGAGGGGCTTCTTTGGAGGGCCATGCAAGGGGTTGTTAAGCACATACAAGATAAACATGTAGCATAGAAAAACCAGCTCTGGAAATGGACTATGAAAGCCCTAAAACTCACCAAATTGGCCCTAAAATGGGTCTAGGAAATATACAAAGAAAGGCCCCTTTGGAAGGCCTTGGATGGGATTGCTCTACACATGCATTGTAGATATAAAATATGGCCAAAAGGGTCTTGGACAGAGCCAAGTCAGACCCCAAAACTCACAGAATGAGGCCTGAAACAAGACTTCGATGTATGCAAAATAGGGTCCCTTTGAAAGGCCCAAAAGACCACCAAACAAGACAAGGAGAGAAGAGGTCACCCCCCTCTAATTTTGGCCCTCAAAAAAATATCTAAGCCACTAAAAATCCACTGGATTTCAGTGGCTAAGAGGCCAAACCATGGCCAATGCAAGTGCTCTAATGCATGGCCCTAATCATGAAGGAATGAAGCATGCATAGGGGAAGATGACCCCAAACAGAAAAATGCCCTTAATAAAACTTGAATAGGAGCTCAAAATAAGAACTTTTCCAGTTTATGACAAATCTCGAAAATGTTCACAAGTAAGCCTAAAGTATGATGCAAAAATAGCCCTAAGAGAGAGATAGAGGATAAGGGGAAGTAGATGACCTCAAAAATCAAAGTGCCCTTAAACAAAGTTGAAGAGGGGGTCAAAATAAGACACTTTACAGTTTAGGTTGAAGCCCATAAATTCTTGCAAATAAGGCTAATTAATCATGCAAAATAAGGCAAGAAAATGGGAAATAGGGACTCACCCTTGAAGAGCAGATTTTCAGTAGCTTCTGGACCAAGTTGGTGAACCTTCAACCCTTTTAAATCAGCTCCAAGATGCTGGGATGGATGATGGAGGTGTTATACTAAGGGTTGGTGTGCAAATGGTGCAAGAAAACTAGGGTTTGGAGGCTCAAAGTAGAGAGATGGAGGGTTGTATGTCAATTTCTCAGCCCAAAGTTTCTAACCCTTGCAAATGGAGGTGGAATGTGTGTTATATAGAGGGAGAAGGGTGAGGCTTCTTGGAGAAGCCAAGAGAGGGGCTCAAAGCTTCTAAAGGAAGCTTGACAAAAGGGGTCAAGCTTCTTGACGAAGCTAGACCAAAAAGGGTCAAGCTTCCTCAAGAAGCTTGACCAAAGGGGCCAAATCCTCTCTTAAGCCAAGCAAAGGGGTGAAAACCACCTTTAAAGGGGTCAAAACAAGGACAAAACCCTCAGACAGTGGGTCAGCTGCAAAACAGTTGGCACAGTTGGAATGCACTCAAGGACACAAAACTGGCCGACTAGGTTCAAAAGGCCAAGGTGGTCGGCTGGCCACCTCCCCTGGTCGGCCGACCAGGGGTCAAAGGGTTCAAGAAAAATTACTGGTCGGCCACCCTAGAAAGGTGGCCTCCCAGATGAGTGCAACACAACTGTGTAAAGAAAAACCAAAAAATGTGACCTAGGAGGGAGAAAAACCAGCCTTTTAAAGGGGTTCAAAAGGGTAAGGAAGAATTACTGGTCGGCCTACCCATATTGGTGGCCTCCCAGATGAGTAGATCACAATGGTGGTATGAAAAGTCAGAAATTGTGGCTCAAAAGTGAGAAAAACCAACTTTCTGTCAGAAAAATCGGCCTTAGGAGAGAGAAAAAGGAGAAAGCTAGTTTTTTAGAAAAATTACTGGTCTCCCACCCTTCTACAACCTTCCTAACCATGAAAATAGGGTCCCTTCCAAAAATGGACCAAGACGGATGCAAAACGAAGGTTGGGGGGGTCGAAACGCGCGGCTCGGGGCCCCGAAAACCGACTGTTAGGCACCGGAGGTGGCGTTTGACCATGAAGTTGGTCTCCCAGGCCACAGTGTCCCTCAAAAGGGAGGAAACAAGGTGTGTGCCAAAAATCGGAGCAAACGGAGGTGGTTAAGCGGTCCCGAACCGAGGCACACGGCCGACGACTCCGAAAAATCAAAAACCGAGCTCCAAACGGGAAAAATGGCCTATGACCACAAAACATAGCCTACGGCCACTGAGAGATGGTCTATGAGACCTCTCCCTCCCTTCGGGAAGAGAAAACGGAGAAAACGGGACCTGGTTCGCAAACCGAGTCAAAGTACAAAAGAGTCCGAAAGTCCGGAGGCAAGGCTCGCAGCCGAGACTCTGAAACCTCAGAACGAGCACAATATGCACCGTCACCGAGCGCTCAGTTGGTGACGTCTGAGTCTTAAGGTCGGTCAAAAATGGGGTGTCTACAAAGTCCTTTAGTAATTGGGCTCAAGTATAATTAAGCAACTAAGCTAATCTTATCCATTTTAGGGAGATAAGCTTCAAATGTAGAGCATAATGATAGCAGCTAAATAGGAAGGGTTACGTGGTGTGGCAACGTGTCACCTAAAGCTTGCTGAGCAAGTATTGCACCTTGCATAAAAGGAGGAGTGGCGTTGTGAACAATAGGAAGGAAAAACAAATAAAGAAAGAGAAAGAAAATACTGAAAGTCAAGAAGGTTTTTGATAGTAGAAAGAAAGAGTAAGCTATTAATTTTGAGATGAGTTATATTATACCTTGAGTCACCATAATATATTTTATGTATGTTTTGAGTTACCATAATTTATTTTACCTAAATTATGTTTTAATTATGTTATTTATTTTATGAATCTTATTTTATATACTAAGGAAAACCCATGGATATAACTGTTTATAAAAATGTGTTTAAAGTAATTATTTTATAAGTACCATCACGGAGGTCCTATGCCTTGGGGAACTTAAATAACCATTGGTCCTTTGATTAGTCACATTGTGACCCTCTGTCTGTCATGGATCCTCCGACTCTCTGATTTCTGGTGTGGAGCAAAGTGTTGTGCGGAGCTAAGTGCTACACTATTGTGGGAGCCACCTCTAGAGTTCGTACGAACCACCTCTTGAGTCCATACATCTGTTCTGTTCTGCTCTGCTCTGCGCTGTACCGTGGTTAGGATTATTTGGGTTATATAATTTCCATATTATATACTCTGTATTTTAATATCAAGCTTTATTTAGCTAATAATTATTCATGGTGAATTTTATGCCCTTCTACTCTAAGTATAATATTTCTCACTCTGCCATGTGTTTATAGCTGTTTACCAATTTTCAAGAAACAATACAATTCAGAAATAGCTTTTGGAGAGTCATAGACGTGGGCTGCGAAATAGACACACATAGCATTTTTATCGTATTTATAATTCTATTCTTTATAAGTAAATATCGGCCTTTTGGTCAATGAGTTTTTGTTATAAAAGTAAAAACTCCAATGATTATTTTGATACCCTTACTTAAATATTTTTCCCACTCGTGTTTAGTAATTTGTTTAAGAATTAGCCGTAGGTAATTTCAGTTACTGGCCATCATGATACTTAACCCTTGGGTACGGAGGGCAAGTGACGACAAAACATAACCAAAAGATTATCAAGTAAACTGTCAAATTCCAATATTAAATACATGTAAAAAAACCATGCATTATCAAAATTATTTCATTCCTTTTTTTTATTTATTTAAAAACTATTTAATTTGATTTTTCAAAAAAATGACAAAATTAAACCTTATATTTTCCACAAAAAAATACCAAATATCAACATTTGTCACTTGATAAAAGGATTTCTAATTTGAAAACACAACAGAATATATAACCAAATTGAAAATGCAAAGTCTTACTACTAGGGGTGCTCGCGGTTTGATGGTTCGGTTGCGGCCAAAGGAACTTCAAATCCACTATCCGTCCAAAACTATACAGATTGGAAAAAATCAATTCGCAAATGTATGTTCGTCATCACACATCTGTCCAAAATGCAGCAGATCGATTCGGTTCGGTCGGTTTAGGTGGATCGAAATATCCGCTGCCCACCCCCAGTATACGTATGTATAATGTAAATTGAGATTATGAGAGAAAAATTGGAAGAGAATGAGAAGAGAGAGAAAGTTAGGGTTTGAAGAGGGGAGAAAAGAAAGAAGAGAAGTATCAGGTTGTAAGAAAAGATCTCTCTTCGGTAGTGGTGGTAGCAGTGTTGTTTGGTGTTTGTAGTAGTCTGTTCTCTTTCTTTTTTCTTTTTTCTTTTTTGTTCATTCCTACACACACAAACACACATAGATGGAGAGTGAAAGATAGATGTTGTTGTTGTTGTCTATTCCTCGGTTACCATTTGACAGTTAAAATATGTTCATATATTTATAAATTTGTTCATATACAATATTCATAGATGTTTAAGCAGTGAAGGTCTATTTGTTGGTGTATTGTTGTTGTAGTGGATCTATTTGTTGTTGGCTATTGGAGGTTGTTTTTATTGTTGTTGTTGTTGTTGATAGTGATGATGATGATAAATGTTGTCTTAGATCTGTAATAGCATTGAAAAGATATGTGCAACATTTGAACATATATGGATTGGTTGGTTCAACAGATAACAATCTATCAAAATTTAAAAAAGCGAACAGATAAAAAAAATTGAACATATTAGGAATTTCAATAGATTATCAAATTTGGTTAGATATTTAAACAAATACGTGAAAAAATTTGAACATATAGGAAAAAAATTTGAATAGATAGTCAACGAAAGTCAACAAATGAAAAAGGTTAACAGATAAATTAAGGGATAAAATTAGAAACAAAATGTCTTTCAAAAAAAAAAAAAAAAGATTTCTCACCAAACTATTTCACAAATGGTGGGCCTCTCAATAACAAAAAATATTCACTGAACCTAATGTCTTATACCTTTCGTAGCTTGGCTTTTTCAACAATTTACACTTAAAAAAATGGGACAATTAAAATTTACTTTTTTAAAAATAATTTTAGATTAGTAGGAAATTTTATGAATATTAATTTTAAACTATTTCATGAATTTATAATTATTTTGTAAAAAAAAAAACTGAATTATAAAAAAAAAATTTAAGAAAATTATTATAAAAAATGAGAGTTTGACATTTGTAACAAAATAAATATTGAATTTTTTATTTTATCAATTTAAATTTAAATTTTGTTTTGTAACAATGGTTAAATTTTTTGTTGTAATTTTTCAAAAAAAAAATGATTAATAATGATTTTTACCCCAAAAAAGTATAAAAAGTACAATAAATGAATTTTTTTTTATATTTTATTAATAAAGTTTTAACTTTTTAACTAAAATAATCACTTGTTAAACGACTCCGAACCATTATTTGTTCCTACAATGCATATGCCTACATTGAAGCATGTTATGAGTGACCATAAATTTTAGGGTAAAATTTTAATTGTAATATATTATTAAAATATAAAGTTAATAAGTAATAATTGTTATGTTAATTTGAATTTAGAAATCTCTTTTGATTCTTTTAAATTTAAAATAAAAATATGTTAATATGTATCTTTCACTATGTGGGGAATAATTTTAGAATACTCCTTCAGTCGAAATAAGTCCTAGAAAGATCCTTGAGTTGTTACTTAAAACAAAAGAAAAATTCCGGTTAGTGGTGCCGAATTAGCACTCCGACGAGCAAGTTAATTTCTTTCGAAAGAAGAGTATTATTAGTTTCTTAGAGTGCAAGTTTTTTTAGAACACACTTCTTCTTTCAACCTTCTCCTCATGTTATCTAGTCATTCTTCTTAATATTTTCTTTCGTAGCATAGCCCTTTATCATCACAATGTCAAGACCCATCTCCCTACTATACTTTCTAGAAAAGGACAACCGAGGCCCACCTAATGGGATCATGCCAACTTATACCTGATATACTCGGCTCAGATGCTCGACCTAGGTACCCTTAACTCGGCATGCTCTTCAGCCCTATTTGTATTTATTCGACAATGACTTGTTTAAGTCCAGAGGGCTTTGGCTAAATCTGGCACAACAAAGATGGGTTTGGTTGTGCACTTATAACAACCCCAATCCGTAATTAAGAACGTTAATTAAGTGTTTAGAATGAAACTATGTGCTTATTGTGAATTTTGTGTACTATTTGGCTTTCTATCTGTTACTTATAGGAAAATGTTTTTGGAATTCTACTTTAATATGAAAATTGAAAGCCTTATCGGCATTCAAAATCGGAATTAGTTACATAAATATGTTATTTGGAATATTTAGAACACTTTGGCAAGTTTAATCAAAAAACTGATTCAGTTTAATTAATTAAGTTGTGTTTGGTTGGCCAAATGTTCTAATTAATGTATTAAGTCACCCTATCTATATAAATGTGTTTTGTTTGAGCCTTTAGCTCATTTGTGAACTCAACTCCACCAATTTGAGAGAAAATCTGCAAATCAAGTTTTAGAAAGAGAGTAAGCTCACTTGTATAGAGAGAAAGTGTGTATGTGTAGAGAACTTGAAGATCATTGCTTGTAAGATCAAGATTGTGCAAGAATCTAACTAATTAAAGGCTCTAGGTGAGTTTTATTTTGATGTATAGTATTAGATTTTTTTTTTTTTTTTATCAATAAAAAAGAACCCTTTATTGATGATGGAGAACCTTACACGCAAGAAGAAAACATTAACAAAAAAGAAAGGGATGATGCAAAAGCCATCATAACGAGACAACCCAATCCCAACTAGATTAGCACTGAGCAGCTCGCACAATCACATGGCAGTACCAAACCAAGAACCTGTTGGTGAGAGACCAACAGATACTTACAATACAACAACAGAGTTCTGCAATACAGCAACAGATACACACAGAATAGCAGCAACAGAGAAACAAGACAGCAGAAACTCCTTATGCTAACAGCAACCCAGGTCCCTTTTAATCTACCCAAAATACCAAAAACCAACAACTACTACATACTATAACCCATCAGATACATAACCAGCAGCAGTAGAGAAAACCTTATGCTAGCAAAGGCCACAATACATCAACAGATATACAAAAGACAGCAACAACAAAGAAATAGATTAGTAGAGACACCTAATACTAACAGCAACCCAATTCACCTTAGACCACCCAAAATACCAGACCAGACCCTATCAGATACAAACCAAACAGCAGCCCTCTGATTCTAGCAGACCCAGAACCAACCCTTAGATTTTATCAAGCCTCAGATTATACCAGACCATACACCCCAGATAAACCAATCCAGAGTCCAACTCAGCAAGCAAAAAGTTGATTAAATCCATAGCAATCCTCAACTGTATTCCTTAATCTAAGCCAAATTGATGATTAAATCCAAGACTGAGTACGTGTTCCCTTTTATAACCTCTAGGTGAGTTTTATAACCTCAATTCATGAGATAATGTATTTTAGAGTTGAGATCATGGAGTTGTTATGATATTTGCATGTATTTTGTGTAAAGTTTGTCAAGAAGATGAAGAAAATGAAAATAGCTTTACATGCATGCATAAACATGAAGAGTTTTGCCATGTTGAGTTAATTTTGAGCATCTAAGTTGTTATCGTAAGTTATTTGGTACATGCATGCGTAATTCATCATGTTTTAAAGTTTAAATTCATGTTTTGAAAAGGATTTCTCTCATGTATGGAGCTTTTGAGCTTAATTTTGTTTAAATCCACGGTGTTGGAGAAAAAGGGATTTATAAAACTTATATACATGGAAGTTTGAACTCAATTTTGGTAAATTCATGAGTTTTGAGCAAAAAGAGTTTGCGAAAATCATATGTTTATGTTTTGGAAAAGTTTTCAAGCTTTAGAGTCAAGCCATGCATGAGTTTTGCCTTTGAATTTGCATTTAGAAGCTCAAAACTCTGTTTTGAAAACCCAAAATTTTTGCAGGTCGCTCCAGCAAACATTTCAAGAATCCAGTAGTTTTGCAGTCTCTTACAGACCGCTCGAGCGACCACTTGGTGGCTCGAGCAAACCTTTTATATTTTGTCTGACCACTCGAGCAAAGGAGCTGTGGCTCAAGCGTGTTTTTCATCCATCCAGTACTTTTACAGGTAGAGCAGTTCGCTCGAGCGACCAAAGGTGCACTCGAGTGACTAGGCCAAATTTAACATATTTTTTGACATTCGGTGTTCATATATTTTTGTTCCCATCCTTTTCTGAGCATATTTAGGCATGAATTATGAGTCATTAAAGTGTAATAAGCTAAGAAATGACGTGAGTAATTGAATTAGAAATTATGAGGCAAATCCGATAATGTGATTCATGTGTGCAAATTATGAAAAATTGACTGAATAAAAAACCCATGTAAAGAAAGCTAAGCCGTAATGGCCAAGTGCATGTGTAATGATAAGATATATTTGTGTTATGTACTTTTGTGTTTGTAGGTCAACGTTTAAAGATTGATTGACCGTTTTCGGAAGCCTACTGTGAGTAACGTTATTGTAAAGATATGTTCATATGAATTATGTTCCAAATGTGATTTGATAAGTTATGATTTCTGAAATGATATTTGTTTATGTGAACGAATGTCTTATGTTTGAAATCTATTATGACATCCATAGATAGTCCCAAGTCATAGGGGACGACATATTAATGCGGGTCCATGACATACATGTGATTACGAGATCTTGTTAACCACTTTAATGTGGTGATATGTGTTTAATCGATATCCGGAACCGATTATTCTAGTCAGATGATGATGTGATATGCTCTGTGGGATGTACCATTATTATGTTCGAATATGAGAATTGATTCTGTTATGATCTGTTTTACGGATATGATATGTTCGGAATTCGTTCACTAACCTCTTTACGTTAATATTATTCACTGGGTTTTAGCTCACTGTTTGTATATATATATATATGTACACGAGCGTGTGCAGGACCAGACCTAAGGGCTTCTATCTGACTTCTGTTTTATCAAGCCAACCATTGTGCCTCACGTAGAGGTTCCTGATGTCACATGTTATAAGCTCCGGTTGTTTCTATATATAAGACTTTGTTTGTTTTATTGGCTGTACTTAAGATGCTATAGTTAAGTGTTTGGGTATAACGTGAGAATGATTTTTGGTTATGTATAAAATTTTAAATATTTTATGTATAAAATTTTAAATATTCCGTTTCATATAAGTCTGCATAGCTCATTGGACACTCATATTTATGTATTTGCTTCCGCTAGCCCCTTAATTTTGTTTAATCTGTTCAGAGACCTTCGGTAATCCCAAGATTACTAGCCAGTTACGATACTAAACTTATAGAGACGGGTTTGAGTCGTGACAGAGTAGTATCAGAGCACGATTTATACCGCACACACAGGTCCATATGAGCTATAGGATGTCCTAGAAAAGATATAGGGACTTTACATTGTCATGTCTGAGTATGTGTGCATTTTTCTGTACATGTCTGATGAGGAAATGAAAATTTTGAGCATAAACAAAGAAATTGGGTGACTTAAGCATGAAGATGAAAGTATGTGGCTATGTGATAATATAAGCAGAGAAGTTATGTATAAGAACGAATAATCTAACTTCGATATTGAACATGAAACTGATATGAACATGAATATGAAACTTATGTGATTTGTAAGAACCATTTGCCTATGTTCACTATTGTCTTTACTTATATATAGATAAATGGAATAAATAAGAAACATAGATGGAACAAAATCTTCTGATGCTAGAATTAGCCGGTTAGACAGAATGGTTAAAGCCTTAACCAAATCTATGAGACAACAACAACAAAGACAATCACTTTTACCTCATTCGCCGTCTCCGGTACAAGTTAAGTTGATTAATAATGATATGATAACTCTGACACAGAAATATAATAAGATGAAGCCACCGGAATTTCTAAGGGGTATTGAACCGCTTAAAGCTGAGGCTTGGGTATTGGAGACCGAAAAGATATTTGAAATACTGACATACAAAAAGTTTTGTTAGCCACATTTACACATAAAGAAGAAGCTAGGAGATGGTGAATGTTAGTATGAAATGATAATGAGGGTATGTGTAACATGGCCGCGAGGGACCTCGCTACAGTTCGGACTCGATTTGTGCCACGGTTCTAAATCTTGAACCAAAGAGTCCAAATCCGGCAAATCGTTTTGAAAAAAAAAGATTTTTGAAAGAAGTGCCAAACATGGACTGCTTTGCCAGATAACAGAGTCGCCACCTAAATATTTTTTAAAAGGGAAATTTAGGAAACCCTAACTCGATGCCAAAGGCCACGTGTCCGTCATCACCAAAGTTGGCTCGGGAACTTGGGTACGATTGGGGAAGGTCACATCGTGAGCACCCCCGCTCGCCCGGTCAAAGACCGGCCTCTACTAACCATGATATCTGTTTTTGAAAACTTTGTATGCTCTTATTCCGGTTATTAGCCTAGGTTACTATGTGATGCTCGCAGCAAACAAGTATAGACCGAGTCGCCTGAATTGGAACAAAACATTTCATGTTTGTTTGAAAGACGGTTTGCTACCCGCAGGTAGGCTTAAAATGCAGATTTTGCCACCCTCGGGTGGGCTTAGAAAACATGGTGTTGCCACTATCTAGTGGGCTTAAAACAAACAATCGATGAATTATTCCAATTCAGATAACTCAACCTTCACCCACAGGCATTCAAGGCAGTTATATCACATAAGCACATAGCCTCATGGCAAGCATGCTATTTATGGCAATCACTCACACGCATGCAAGGATACTAAAGCATAAAACTTACCGAGTACTCCAAGCCAAAACAGAAACCGGTTAGAAATCATGCATGATCCTAAATGTGCTGGAATGCCTAATGCAACACATGCAAAATGCAACTATAGCAGGCTCGGCTATTCTACACGTGGTATGTGAAATGTTACAACTAACATGTATTCAACTTGGAATTGAAATACGATGCAGTTTGTATGATGCGCCGAGCCCGGTGCATGCAAAACAGATGAATGATGCAAACATGCTGTCATACTGTATACTAATTGAAACATGCCCTATATCTAACCATTATAAGCGGGTAAATAAAAGGGAGAAAGACGTGGGGTTGGAAGACATACATCGCACTCACCCACACTTATTACAGTTATGCCCTCGCGCAGAGGGTCCGAATAAATATACAGTCCGAATAAAAAAAGAATATTACAATCCAAAATATTACAGTCCGAAATAATATACAAATTCCTAATTAATTAACAGATTAACTAAGAAAATTGTAAACTGGCATGCAAGCCAGGGACTGCCTTGATTCTGATGAATGATGAAATGATGCATGCCCGGATGCCTTTGCGCGGAAATCCACGGCGGTGCCCCGATTAGCCTCTGTTTGTATTTTTCTCGAAATGCGTGCCAGACTCCGAAAAGTTGCTGATTCTTCATTTTGCTGCAACAGAGAGCAGGAAAGGGGCATAGCAATGTATTTCACGAATATATGCATGTCTCGATCCTCGTGCCACCAATCACGCATATCGATGCATGATGGCCGAGGAGCCGAATTGCACAACTCAATATAGGATGAATGCACATGACTGCTACAATAAAACCTAACTCCATCATGGATAATCCGGAGTGTCGGTGACTTGGGAATTGAGACCCGTTCCGTCACTCGGAGTACGAAACGTGCCTCGTTTCCCGTGCCCGGGCTAATTCCTATCCCGAACACTATGCAATATGCATGATATGCATGAAATGTAGCTAATATGCAACCTAGTATGCACAATGCGGATGAAAATGAGATGCCTCGAAATGCGTGCACACGGGCACGCAAATCGAGGAAATGTATGAATGCAATGCAAATAGGCATGAATGCGATCTAATATAATTTAGCATGCATGATGCTATGAAAATGAGGTACCTCGAAATGCGCGTCCACGGGCACGCGAACCGAGGAATGCGGAATGACACACGAAATGCAATGATGGGCTTATACCAACATGAGAGGGCCTCAGCCGCACTCATATAGGATGCCGTCGGATAAAAAGAAGTGCCTCGAAATGCGTGCACACGGGCACGCAAACCGAGACAATGGCATACGCAATGCAGATGACCTGGAAATTGCAAATTGGGCTTACACTAACATGAGAGGGCCTCAGCCGCACTCACATAAGAGGCCGAAAGATGAAAACAAGCTGCCTCGAAATGCGCGCACACAGCACGCAAACCGAGGCAGTGACATACAGGCATGAAATGGCATGCAAATGAAACGTGGCATATGGCATGTGAAAATGCAAATTTCAGTAGCTAAAATGATGCACAAATAGCCCCCGAATTATGACAAAATTACACCCGATGCCCGAAATGCAATGTTATGCACCCGAAACGGCCTATAGCCCTACTAAACATGCACAATATGGACATAACATGTAAAACAGTAGCAAGGCAGCCCCTAAACTAGCATTTTTTCAGTACAAAGTATGGCCAAACAATGATCATAAGTATGGCAAAAATAGCTTGCAAAAATGGGGGAAAAGAGGAGAATTACAAAGCAAGTGGTATATACAATGCTCAAACTGAAAAACACAGTTCTACAAAATTAAAGAGGGGCCAAAAATATGCACATTTACAAGAGATGACATCCCCCAATTCAGTATGTAGATAGGCTAAACATAGCATGCAAAATAATGAGCCAACAAAGGCTATAACATGAGGTACCAAAAGCATGCATCAAACAACCTTGGACCCTTAACAAAACATGAAGAATGGGTCATTTTAAGACACTTTCTAAGCCTGATAAAGGCTGAAAACAGAAGCTAAGAAAGCCTAACAAAGCATGCAATTTTACGGTAAATTGAAGGAATTGTGAAACAAGTATAAGATAGAGTTACCAAACATAGTTGAGCCCTTCTTCAATGTTGAAGAGGGACTCAAAATAGGCCCACTCACAGTATATTTCATGCTCGAAAACAGATCAATCATGAGCTAAAAATAGCATGCAAAAGTAAGAGTATAACATGAATTCAAAGCAAGTGGCATGCAGAGCATGAAAACAAGGTTGAGCCCTTCTTAAATGTTGAAGAGGGGCTCAAAATAAGCACAATATTAGTTCATGAGATGCTCCAAATCAGATCACAAATAGGCCAAATAAATCATGCAATTTTACGGGAAATATGGAGGATTACAAAGAAAGTACATGATAGAGAGGCCAAACATGGTTGAGCCCTTCTTCAATGTTGAAGAGGGGATCAAAATAGGGCCACTCACAGTTTATATCAAGCTCGAAAATGGATCACTCATAAGCCAAACAAAGCATGCAAAATATTGGCATAAAGAGTGATATTGAAAGAGGTGCATCATAGAGGTGCCAAATGGGGTTGAGCCCTTCTACAATGTTGTAGAGGGGCTCAAAATAAGCCTAATCTCAGTAGGGGTCGGAGCCCAAAACAGAGAGCAAATAGGGTAAAGAATTGATGCAAAAAAGTGCTAGAAAAAGGGAATTAGTGACTTACCCTTGAAGACCTCACTTTTGCTACCTCTTGGCTTGATGAAAGTTGCTTCTAAGCCTTTCAAGAATCCCTCCTTGCTGCTGGAAATGGATTGGTGATGGTGATGCTTGATGATGCTCAAGAAATGGGCTAGAGACTTGAAGATTTTCAAGGTTTTGGGGATGAAAATGGAGGCAAATGGCTAAGTGTTCTTGAGATGGAATTTTCTAACCCTAGCAAAGAGGGGGATCAGCCCCTTAAATGGGCAAGAAAGGGGTGTAAAAGGGGAGGGAAATGCATCCAAGCTTTCCCTCCCAAAATATCCCCCGGAGGACAGGGATATTTTGAAAAGCAGCTGGACAGCTGTAAAGGGCTCAAAAGCAGAAAGCAGGCCGGCCAGGTATATTTCTTGAAGGTGGCCGGCCAGCCACCCCAACTGGTCGGCCAGCCACTCCCCCTGGCCGGCCGGCCATGGCCAAAAAATGAACTGAACAATTGCTGGCCGACCACCATGTTTTAGGGTCCTCCCATGTGTGTAGAACAAGGTTCCAAGGTTGGAATTTGGCAACTCTGAAACAGGAGTCACAACATTGAACTTGAAGGAGAGGCTCAAAAATGAAAATCACAATTACTGGCTGACCAGTACTTTTTGGTGTCCCCCCATGTGTGTAAAACACAAATATGTGGTTTGGGTTTGAAGAAAGTGGCCCTAGGGTGGTCAACATTAGCCCGGAAGTGAGCAAAACGGGCGCCGGAGGAGCGAAACTGGTTTTCTGGAACAATTGCTGGCCTCCCACCCTCCAGTGATCTTCCTAGTGCTAAAACAGAGGTACCTGCCAAATTTGAACAAAAACTAATGCAAAATGAATGCTCGGGGCCCAAATCACGCAGTTCGGGGTCCCGAAAATAGGCTGCAGGCACCGAAAGTGGTGTTCGGCCACGAAGTGGGTATCTGAGACCCCAGTGTTCCTCAGTATGATAAAATAGAGGCACTTGCCAAAAACCGGAGAAATCGGAGATGGTTGGGCGGTCCCGAACCGAGGCACACGGCCTGACGGCTCCGAAAACCGGGAACCGGGCTCCGAAATGGGCAAAATGGCCTATGGCCACGAAAAGTAGCCCACAGCCACTGAGAGATAGTCTACGGGACCACTCCCTCCCCTCAGGAAAGAAAACAGAGAAAACCGAGTCTGGTTCGCAAACCGAGGCAGGGCACGAAAGAGAGTTCGGAAGTCCGGAGGCAGGGCGCACGGCCGCGACTCTGAGGCTTCTGAACGAGCACAGTATGCAACATCACCGAGCGCTCAATCGGTGACATCTGAGTCTTAAGGTCGGTCAAAAATGGAGTGTCTACAGTATGACATGGGATAGATTTAAAGAACTCTTCTATGAAAAATATTTCCCCATTACATCTGAAATAGGAAGGTATTCGAGTTTAAGTAACTTACGCAGGGTGATATAACTATGGTAGAATATGAGGCAAATTTACTAAACTAGCTCGATATGCACCACACATGATAGACACTGACTACAAAAATGCTAGAAAATTTGAAGGTGGGCTTGACCTAGACGTGTTTGACCAAGTTGATGTTTTAAAATTGACAAAATATGTGGATGTTCTTGATAAGGCCGTAATGTTTGAGGCAAACATAGCAACCTTGGAAATATCAAAGTCGTCATCATCAACTGAATAGGAAAGTAAGAAACAAAAAAAACAAAAAGTTGAATTGACCAGTAATTCATTGACCTCCATGAATGAAAAACTTAAGGTGAGGACTTTTGACAATATAAGTCGGGGAAGTAATGTGAACAGTGATATACCTATCTGTAAAGAATGTGGGAAACAACACTGGGGCATTGGTCGCCGCCTATCAGGAGCTTGTTTTAGATGTGGACAGAAAAGACACTTGGCTAAATCTTGCCCACAAGCCCATTCGAACAACAATAGGTCGAATGCTAGTATGAATTCGATACCAAGAACAAAAGCAATTTCCATTCCCGATGAGAGCAATCTTAGACAAGGAAGGGTTTACGCCCTAGTTCCAGAAAATGCCGGAACACTAAGACGATTGACGCATGTACTATTTTAATTATGTGCAAATGTATGTGTGAAAATCAATTTGAGCATGCGTATAACCTTTGGCATGAGATGAATTGTTAATATGTTGACTGAATCAACTGAATTATTAGAATCATGAACCCATGCTTCATGCCCTGATTTTTACTGATGTGTGAATTCTTGTTAGAACTGATGGGACAGAACTCTAATTATTGAACATTTTTTAAACTCTTCGGATTTGACAAACTGCCTATGCTACGGAAAATGTTTGGACTTGTATATATATACCTTTACTTGGGACGTAAATTGATTCGTACTCAACACACCCTTTTGTACCTACTGTATCATGTAATCATTGTCTTAACTATTGTATCTGGGGAGTTTGTTTTGTGTTCATCTGTATATCAAACTTGTGAATCCATACTAGGAGTGTTATTAGATTCTAGACATGCACATATATGACTATACTTTTGCTCGGAATGATTTGTCGTGTTATTTGTTTTATTAACTAGACCATCGGGACTATGACTCTAGGATTATGTGACTAAGGTGGGCACCCCAAATAATGAACTCTGTATTCCGTAAGACTGTGTACATGATTGCTAAAAATTGACTAGACTATTTGACTAGACCGGTAAACCTATGCTTTAGGGACTATATGACTGATTTGGAATTTCTGCAGAACAACTTGCTATTATGTGCCACCGAGGGACTTTGTATACATTACTATGTACCGTATGCCTACATGAAAGACTTATTTGGAAATTGCCAAATTGATTATGATACTTACCCCTTAATATAACCACCTGCATGCCTGTACACCTACATGTGAACTTATCTAGAGAATGTCACATTGTATATGACCTGAAACACTTCGATATGAACTATTATGATGCATGACCTTGATGTGATTTTGAGAACTGATGAAGTTAGAACAATTGTGAAACTACTGATTATGCACCCGAGCAAATGGAGTATGAACTATAGAACCAAATGTACTTCATTTGAAATGATGGAGATAGAACCTTTACTTGATCTAATCTGATAGAACCTTGGTTTGATGAGACCTTTGTTTGAACTGATAGAACTTTTGTTTGATGACACACACTCTGAACTTTTGTTTGATCTGATCGGATGGAACTTTCATTTAATGTGATCCGATAGGACTTTTATTTGATTTGATAATGTTATGGGGGATTGTGAATTGCTTATAACCGAATGACGAATTGTGTTGTTAAGGGAACTAACCGACTGAGAACTTAAATCAATTTTGAATACTTATGAAGAATATGAACTATCAATAGTAGACTATGTGATTATAAATACTTTTTAACCATATGCCTATAACTGATTAGGAACACACCTGAATGGGATTAGAGGATTTGTAACTTATACTCTGGGAATATGGGAATACTGTATGTATAACACATGGTTAATTGCTCTGGTATTACCGCCACTATTATGAACCTATTTGAATAAGAGAATGGTTGCTTTTATATTACTGTACTTTAGAATTTGATGCTATGGGGCTTGTTAACAGTAGACTAGTTTGATTGTAAACCCTGATTACTTGGAAGTATATGAAATCGGTATATTCTGCGAATGACTACCTCCGTATTGATGTGTAATACAATTGAATCTGTGAAGACTAAAGCCGATGAACTATATATAACTGAATTACTTCAGAATTGTGTTTACTGTTATGGGGTTAATACATGAATATGTCTTGTACGTCTGATAACTTCTGAATGACTTTGAATAACTGTGACAAATTACTGAATCGAATATCGAATTAAACAATAAACTGTTGAATGACTGGGAAATGAATCAAATCTCTGTAACAAGCTGGAAAACAATATGAACTTATGACGTCTGATCAATATCTAATTTATGTGTTAACTCAAGTTTAGAGGACCAAACTTCTTATGGTGGGGAGACTGTAACAACCTTGATCCATAATTAACTCCTAATCCGTAATTAAGAATGCTAACTAAGTATTTAGAATGGAACTATGTGCTTTTGTGTATTTTGTGTACTATTTGGCTTTCTATCTGTTACTTGTAGGAAAATCTATTTGGAATTCGACTTTGATATGAAAATTGAAAGCCTTATCGACATTTGAAATCAAAATTGGTTACATGAATATTTTATTTGGAATATTTAGAACACTTTGGTAAGTTTAATCAAAAAACTGATTCAGTTTAATTAATTAAGTTGTGTTTGGTTGGCCAAATGTTCTAATTAATGTATAAGTCACCTTAGCTATATAAATGTGTTTTGTTTGAGCCTTTAGCTCATTTGTGAACTCAACTCCACCAATTTGAGAGAAAATCTGAAAATCAAGTTTTTGAGAGAGAGTAAGCTCACTTGTAGAGAGAGAAAGTGTGTATGTGTAGAGAACTTGAAGATCATTGCTTGTAAGATCAAGATTGTGCAAGAATCAGATATGTTGCCAATCAGATTTTGGTGTTTGTTTCAATCAAATATGTTGCCACTCAGTTGTTCTGCTGTTTTGCTCAGTTTGATGTGAGCTTACTCAGATTTTGGTGTTGTTTTGATGCTCGTATTTTGGTGTTGTTCTGCTGTTTTTTATCTTTGTTTTGCCTTGTTTGTTAGTTTCTCACCAACTAAGAGGTTGGAGCTTATTCTAGCTCTAAGCTCCTCTTTATTGATGTAATTCGGTTGTTTTTCATCAATAAAGATTTCTTTGCCGATCAAAAAAAAAAGATTGTGCAAGAAGCTAACTAATTAAAGGCTCTAGGTGAGTTTTATAACCTCAATTCATGAGATAATGTGTTTTAGAGTTGAGATCATGGAGTTGTTATGATATTTGCATGTATTTTGTGTAAAGTTTGTCAAGAAGATGAAGAAAATGAAAATAGCTTTACATGCATGCATAAACATGAAGAGTTTTGCCATGTTAAGTTAATTTTGAGCATCTAAGTTGTTATCGTAAGTTATTTGGTACATGCATGCGTAATTCATCATGTTTTAAAGTTTAAATTCATGTTTTGAAAAGGATTTCTCTCATGTATGGAGCTTTTGAGCTCAATTTTGTTTAAATCCACGGTGTTGGAGAAAAAGGGATTTATAAAACTTATATACATGGAAGTTTGAACTCAATTTTGGTAAATTCATAAGTTTTGAGCAAAAAGAGTTTGTGAAAATCATATGTTTATGTTTTGGAAAAGTTTTCAAGCTTTAGAGTCAAGCCATGCATGAGTTTTGCCTTTGAATTTGCATTTAGAAGCTCAAAACTCTGTTTTGAAAACCCAAAATTTTTGCAGGTCGCTCAAGCAAACATTTCAAGAATCCAGTAGTTTTGCAGTCTCTTACAAACCGCTCAAGCGACCACTTGGTGGCTCGAGCAAACCCTTTATATTTTGTCTGACCACTCGAGCGAAGGAGTTGTGGCTTAAACGTATTTGTCACCGATCCAGTACTTTTGCAAGCAGAGCAGTCCGCTCGAGCGACCAGGCCAAATTCAGCATATTTTTTGAAGACATTCGGTGTTGATATATTTTTGTTCCCATCCTTTTCTGAGCATATTTAGGCATGAATTAAGTAACGTTATTGTAAAGATATGTTCATATGAATTATGTTCCAAATGTGATTTGATAAGTTATGATTTCTGAAATGATATTTGTTTATGTGAACGAATGTCCTATGTTTGAAATCTATTATGACATCCATAGACAGTCCCAAGTCATAGGGAACGGCATGTTAATGCAGGTCCATGACATTCATGCGATTATGAGATCTCGTAAGCCACTTCAATGTGGTGATATGTGTTTGATCGATATCCGAAACCAATTACTCTAGTCGGATGACGATGTGATGTGTTCTGTGGGATGTACCATTATTATGTTCGAATATGAGAATTAATTCTGTTATGATCTGTTTTATAGATATGATATGTTCGAAATTCGTTCACTAACCTCTTTACGTTAATGTTATTCACTGGGTTTTAGCTTACTGTTTGTATATATATATAGGTGAGCGTGTGCAGGACTAGGCCTAAGGGCTTATGTCTGACTTCCGTTTTGTCAAGCCAACCATTGTGCCTCACGTGGAGGTTCCTGAAGTGTCGCATGTTATAAACTTCAGTTGTTTCTGTATATAAGATTTTGTTTGTTTTGTTGGCTGTACTTAAGATGCTATAGTTAAGTGTGTGGGTATAACGTGAAAATGATTTTTAGTTATGTATATAAAATTTTAAATATTCCGTTTCATATAAGTCTGCATAGTTTATTGGACGATTATATTTATGTATTTGCTTCCGCTAGTCCCTTAATTTTGTTTAATCTGTTTAGAGGCATTTGGTAATCCTAGGATTACTGGCCGATTACGATACTAAACCTATAGGAGCCGATTTGGGTCGTGACAGCACTGTTTACCGATTAGAGGTTAATTTTATTCAGCTCCCACACACTATAATGCAGAGAATTTAGATTTAGACAAAGTCAGAGCAACCCCACTTGTTTGGGCAAGGGTATAGTAAGAATAGTTGAATTTGAAAGTCAAAATAAATGGGATTGAGCCAGACTCCTTATCGGAAAAATTGATAAGCAATAGTAATCTCATTTTAGATTGTAGGTACCATATGAACAGATTAGGAGCTCAAATAGTTAGCCATGTCAGCCTAATTGATGTGCAGATATTATAGCTAACCATAGAATTTGCACAATTTTCTCCTTTCTTTCTAATAAAATTATTTTCTTTGCTGATAAAAAAAAATGGAATTTGTATAACTAAATTGACTACAATTTTTTCAACATGTTACTCTTTTTATTGCAAATCAATTGTGTGATGATGCTAGAGGGGTAAATATCCTGGAACTCTAAGTTTTTTTCATGAATAACATAATTTTGAAGGAATTAAAAATTGAATATTTTATAAGTGTAAAGAATTTCTCATATAATGTGGTGGCATTGGTCAAGCCCTCCCTATGCCTTTATATTTGGGGCTTTACTTTGCACCCAATATTAGTAATTGGGTTAAAATTGACTTAGTCAAATCCATTTTCACAACATCAATCGAATTTAAGATTGAAGAAAATGTAAACATAAATTTCAGAACATAAACCTTACCCTTCGGATCGTTTGCCATGTGTATTATCAAGAAATCAAGCCAAAATGACATACCTGAATCCATTGACGAACGGTTAAACGGAAGCGTGATTATCAATAAGCTCTTTGTTATTGATTATGTTATTGCCTTCTAATCCTTTCCCCTTTGGTGCCTTATGTTTCTCCTTGAGAGGATTTAGAAAACATGGCAGTGTTTTTTTTACCACCTGGGAAGGAATAGGGACCATAACCTTTTAAAGGTTGTAATTGGTTTTCAAAACTGAAACGTTACCAATATGTATTAATTTCTATTTATTGGTTTTCAACTGAAACGTTATGGAAGTTCAAAAGGAAACAATAAATATCTATTTATTGTTTCAAAACTGAAAACCAACTTTAACCATTATTGATTTTAATTCTATTTCTGCCCCTCATAGAAATAGGAATTAAACAACTAGTATCTACACATTAGGTCCATAACACATATACCCTTAAGCCTATTAACTAAATTGAATCACTTAAATTGTAGGCTTCTTATAAATGATAACACCACATTTAATTATGTGGTCCCATTGAGACATTATCTAACAATCTCCCATTGGACCACATATGTATCCTGAAAAATGTGCTTAACTTTAGTGAGCTCAGAAATTTGTTATCATAACTTGAGGGTATCCAAACAATCTTGTCCATTAACTATATTAATATAGGATCAAAGCGGTCTTCGTTACATTAATCGTAACTTGACCCACCAATGGTCACGTATACTAATACAGCTAAATGACATAGATCAATCATGGATGCGTAGCATGGAAATTACATATAATGTGATCCATACATGCCTATTTCCAACTGGTCCTACTTAACTTTATTGAGATCAATACTTCACAATACGTAACAGAGCGTAATAAACTGAATACTTCATTTTTGCAGAAATTAATCTAATTACATAGATAAAACTCAAGGCTGACATAAAGCAGTAATATAAATACAAACTCCCACTAAACCAGAATGTTCTCAAATAGAACAACACCCATATGAGCAGTGTGCTCATGAAAGACCTTGGGTGGTAGTCCCTTCGTAAGTGGATCCGCTATCATGGAGTTTGTCCCAATGTGCTCTATGGAAATCTGTCCACTCTGCACTCTTTCTTTTACAACTAGGAACTTGATATCAATATGTTTTGATTTTGTCGAGCTCCTGTTGTTATTGGAATATAAAACTGCAGACTTATTGTCACAATATAACTTAAGTGGTCTTTCAGTGCCTTCCAAAATACGCAACCCAGTGACAAAATTCCGCAGCCACATCCCTTGGTTTGATGCCTTATAACATGCTACAAACTCTGCAGCCATGGTGGATGAAGCTATGAGCGTCTGCTTTGCAGACCTCCAAGAAATTGCTCCGCCAGCTAACAGATAAATATAGCCTGATGTGGATTTCCTACTATCTTGGCATCCAGCAAAATCGGAGTCGGAATATCCAATGACCTCTAACTTATCCGATCTCCTATATGTGAGCATATATTCCTTTGTTCTCTGTAAATATCGCATAACACGCTTGACTGCTTTCCAATGATCCATGCCAGGATTACTTAAATATCTGCCTAACATGCCAACTATGAGCGCAATATCCGGACGCGTACATACTTGAGCATACATTAGACTCCCTACAGCCGAGGCATAAGGAATCTTCTGCATTTCTTGAATTTCAAGACTGTTCTTCGGGCATTGGCTGAGACTACACTTGTCTCCCTTAGCAATCGGGGTTTCACCTGATTTAAAATTTTGCATGCCAAATCTAATGAGTACTTTTTCGATATAGCTCCTTTGTGATAATCCCAGAATACCCCGAGAACGATCTCGGTGTATTTCGATTCCTAATACAAAGGAAGCATCACCAAGATCTTTCATTTCAAAATTCTTAGATAGAAATCTCTTGGTGTCATGCAATAAGTTTATATCGTTTGTGGCAAGCAATATGTCGTCAACATATAAAACCAAAAATATGTGTTTACTCCCACTGAACTTGTGATACACACATTCATCAACAACGTTAGTTTCAAAACCATACGAAGTGAGAACTTGATTAAATTTGAAGTACCACTGACGAGAAGCTTGTTTGAGTCCATAGATGGATTTAGTCAATTTGCAAACCATATTCTTTGGGTCTCCTGACACAAAGTTTTCTGGCTGCACCATATAAATTGTTTCTTTAATGTCACCATTAAGAAAAGCTGTTTTGACATCCATCTGATGCAACTCAAGATCAAAATATGCAACAAGCGCCATAATTGTCCTAAAAGAATCTTTCGAAGAAACTGGAGAGAAAGTTTCTTTAAAGTCAATTCCTTCTTTTTGAGTAAAGCCTTTGGCTACAAGACGTGCCTTATACCTCTCTACATTACCATTTGAATCCCTTTTGGTTTTAAATATCCATTTACAACCTACGGGCTTCGCACCAACTGGTAATGAGACAAGTTCCCAAACTTTATTGTCTTGCATAGACTTATATTCTTCATTCATGGCTTCTATCCACTTATGAGAGTTGGGACTTTCCATGGCTTGACGAAAGTTGATTGGATCATCTTTCGACATTCCATTTTCTACCTCATGTTCCTGGAGATATACAATATAATCATCTGAAAGTGCAAATCTCCTTTCTCTTGTGGATCGCCTTAATGGCACAGATTCTTGAGGTTGTAGAGTTTGTTCCTCAGGAACAATTACCTCATCTTGAATTTGCACTATATTATCTTGAACAACATTGTCTGGTTGAGGATCCGAAATTACTTCTCGAGCAATGACAGGTATAGGAACCTGTAATTGGTCAAAAGTAGTAGTAGGAAGTGGGATTACTCCTGCTTCCTCCTCAAAAACAATGTCTCTAATTGGATATCTCCCCCCAAACTCAACATCCTCAAAAATGTTGCAATTCCCGTCTCAAATATTGACCTATTTGTGGGATCATAAAACTTGTAACCCCGTGATCGTTCGGCATAGCCAATAAAGTAACTGCTAATGGTTTTAGAGTCCAATTTTCGTTCATGAGGTTTATAAGGCCTCGCCTCAGCAGGACACCCCCACACATGCAAATGTTTTAGACTAGGCTTTCGCCCAACCCAAAGCTCATAAGGTGTTTTTGCAGCTGCTTTAGTTGGCACCCGATTTAAGATATAAGTTGCTGTCTTTAGAGCCTCACCCCAGAGGGACTCTGGTAAAGTAGAATGACTGATCATACTTCTTACCATATCCTTCAGAGTCCGGTTTCGTCTCTCAGATACACCATTCATGCTAGGTGATCCTGGCATGGTGTATTGTGGGACGATTCCACATTCCTCCAGGTATTTTGCAAACGGTCCTGGATGTTGTTCACCTGATCCATCATATCTGCCATAGTATTCACCACCACGGTCAGACCTGACACTTTTAATCCGTTTGTTGAGTTGTAACTCAACTTCGGCCTTAAATGTTTTGAATACGTCCAAAGACTGTGATTTCTCATGGATAAGAAATAGATACCCATATCGGGAATAGTCGTCTATGAATGTGATAAAATATTGTTGACCATTCCAAGACGCCATAGGGAATGGGCCACAAATGTCCGTATGAATTAATTCTAAGACATCTGTAGACCTATGGGCACCATATTTCTTTATTTTGGTCTGTTTTCCCTTGATACACTCAACACAGACATCAAAATCTGAAAAATCAAGAGAGTCCAAAATTCCATCAGACACAAGGCGCTCAACTCTAGATTTAGAGATGTGACCTAGGCGTTTGTGCCATAATGAGGCTGAAGTTTCCTTAGTTAATTTATGCTTTGTACCTCGTGATTCCACGTGCAAGGTTTCATTATAAGATGCAATAGTTTCGAGCAAATATAGATTATCAAACACATTAAGTAAACCAGTACCAACAACATTTGAATTAATAGACAGACTAAACTTCATATTTCCAAAAGAACAATAATATCCCAATTTGTCCAATACAGAAACAGAAATTAAATTCCGTCTAAAGGACGGTACAACAAAAGTGTCTAATAAATCTAAATAATAACCAGTTTTAAGCAATAATCTGAAGTGCCCTATTGCCTGCACTTCTATTGACTTGCCATCACCCACAAAGATGTATCTTTCAGCATCAGTTGGCTTTCGGTAGTTCAGGCAACCCTGCATAGAAACACATATGTGAGTAGTAGCACCAGAATCTACCCACCAAGTGTTTCTTGGTACTGAAACTAAATTTATTTCAGAACAGACCAAAACATGAAATGTACCTTTCTTTACACGCCAGGCGACGTATTTGGCACAATCCTTCTTTCTGTGTCCGGGTTTGCCACAAAAGAAACAACCATCCTGCACTTTCTGTTTCTTTGGTTCCGGACCCTGAGGAATAGCAACTTCCTTTCCCTTATTCGTTCTTTTGCCCGTATGCTTGGAGGTGCTTGCCAGATGAGCACTGTCAGTCCTTTCTTGCTTCAATCTCTCTTCCTCTTGCACACAAAATGAAATGAGCTCATTGAGAGTCCATTTCTCCTTCTGGCAGTTATAACTGACCTTAAATTGGTTAAATTGTGCAGGAAGAGAGATGAGAACTAAATGCACGAGCAAATCATCAGATAGGTCAAGCTTTAGTGCCTTAAGTTTTGAAACAAGATGAGACATTTCCATGATGTACTCGCGAACATTACCCTTGCCTTTATACTTTATTGAAATCAAGCTTGCTAAAAGCGTGCTTGTTTCAGCCTTATCGTTTTTAGCAAAACGCTTTTGAATTTCTGAAAGAAATTCACCGGCAATGGTAACATCCTCTGTTATTGCACCCCGAAAGACTTCTGGAATCCCATGCTTCATGATCATAAGACTTAGCCTGTTAGAACGATCCCACTTTTCAAAGTACACAATTTCCTCAGGAGTACTTTGTGCAGTGAGAGCATTCGGTTTTGGCATCCTTAATGCCAAGTCTATGTCCATGCAGCCGAGAACAATCAATATGTTCTCTTTCCAGTCCTTAAAGTTTGTTCCATTTAACATTGGAACATTGTTCATGTTGGCAGAGATTGAAGTAGTCGACATTAAAGCTGAATAGAAAAGAAAACAAAAGGAATGAACAATTATGCTCACATTAAGTTACCAAACAGATAATCTCTAAATAAATTAATTTAATGACAACATCTCAAGATACCTAGCACAACATTAATACCAAGCCTTTGGGTAGTGATATTAACTGTAAGTGGTATTCTTGTTGTAATGATCAAACATTGACAATAAGTTATGTCAAATAACAATTCTATCTTTTGATGGATTTATTATTCACATTAGGTTTCCTTTACAATTGGCACATGTTTATCACCACAAAATGTGTGTGTAATTCTGCCAAGTATTAATCATGTCTTTGGACCGATAAATACCCGCATGAGATACACAGACATGAACATCAAAACATTCCATATAAAACAATCTAGACAAGAGAGATCACTTTTGTGACATCTTGTTTGAATGGACTTATATTGAGAATGTTAGAAAATTAAATTTCTGTAGACGTTGTATGAAATTACATTAAATTTAAAGATTTCTTAATTTGTTACCTCGAAATATTATATAATCTGCAGCAATCCCAATTATATACATACATATATAAATAGAATTGACGGGTCCAAAAAAACAAACGGACCACCGAATCATGTTACAATTCCAGAAAATAGATTGCCATTTTCATAGAACAAAACAGGAAAAAACAGAATTTACATCCATAAGAAAATTCAGAATCTGATTCCAGGAAACTAAAGAGAATGAATAAAGCATATCAATTCTGATAATACACATGATATGCGGGCTCTGATACCAATTGTAAACATAAATTTCAGAACATAAACCTTACCCTTCGGATCGTTTGCCATGTGTATTATCAAGAAATCAAGCCAAAATGACATACCTGAATCCATTGACGAACGGTTAAACGGAAGCGTGATTATCAATAAGCTCTTTGTTATTGATTATGTTATTGCCTTCTAATCCTTTCCCCTTTGGTGCCTTATGTTTCTCCTTGAGAGGATTTAGAAAACATGGCAGTGTTTTTTTTTACCACCTGGGAAGGAATAGGGACCATAACCTTTTAAAGGTTGTAATTGGTTTTCAAAACTGAAACGTTACCAATATGTATTAATTTCTATTTATTGGTTTTCAACTGAAACGTTATGGAAGTTCAAAAGGAAACAATAAATGTCTATTTATTGTTTCAAAACTGAAAACCAACTTTAACCATTATTGATTTTAATTCTATTTCTGCCCCTCATAGAAATAGGAATTAAACAACTAGTATCTACACATTAGGTCCATAACACATATACCCTTAAGCCTATTAACTAAATTGAATCACTTAAATTGTAGGCTTCTTATAAATGATAACACCACATTTAATTATGTGGTCCCATTGAGACATTATCTAACAGAAAAAGCATAATCTCACGGAGTATGAATTCAAATCATATTTTTTGCCAAAGAAAACAACCTCAGCTGGTGCATTTTTGTAGCCACTAAACCTATGTGCATGCCTAATTATGTGTTAAATTAGTCAAATTCAACGTTGTTTTCGACAAAATTAGCCATTCGTACCCAATTGGGGTGCATGGCATTTTTTTATTTTTTAAGGAAAAAATCACATATTGATAAAGTAATATTTTTTAAATTTTGTCTGATAAGCATTTCGATAAATAGATTTCATTTTGACGGACTAGCTTGTTCTATTGGACAACAAAGATAGCAACTTTTTCACTTGGCTCAAATTATTCTTTTGTATTTTGTTTCTTTTGTTAAAGAAATATCAGTGTATGTATGAAGTTGCTAGCTTAACATGCATGCCAAGAGGTTGTCACTTTACATATGATTCCATGATAGTTATATATGACCCAACATTTGTTCACAAATCACAAGTTGTGTTTTCTACCCAATGGCAAATGCAACCTATTAAGTCTAGTTTATTTGTCATGGTTTTCTTATATACATATTAGCAAAATATACTTTCTAAAATCCAAGGGATTGACTTAGTAGTCAAAACCTGGAGCTTGAGATGAACAAATAAATCATTGATGTCAGTTCATACGGAATTTTGTCCAGGTTTTAATCGGACCCCTCCGTTAGTAGACGATGAGATTAGTCCATCGAATTAGTCAGTTTAATGGGCCGAATATTGAGTTATAAAAAAAGGTATATAAACTTAACTATTTAAGTTAAAACTGAAGTACAATGACATTTAAACCACACATCTTAAAATAATGTAGTTTTTTTTTAACTTTGAATATAAATTTATTTTTTTGATCAGCAAATAAAATAATTTAAAATGATATCATACAATCACTTTTTTACATTATTTTCTCATCTCTTAGCATGAATGAGAGAGTCTTATGTGCATTTAGTAATGTGAGTCTCAAGGTATTATATTTAGGAATGCGAAAATGGGTGACAAATTGAAATTATGTATAATATTGCTCAAAATTAAAGACAACATTGATACAATAAAAATTATAAATATCAAATTAACAAAATAGACACATTATAAGAATCACGAATATAATTAGCCCTTATGTTTATTATGTCGGCTATTTACACGACTTGATTAACGGGAAAATGACGAAGTATTTGCATTTATGTATATTTTGACATAGTTTGTTATAGTGATCCTATGAATTTCTATAATAAATAATTATTGAGAAAAAATGTCTCATTATAATCTCTCTCGATGTTCGCCCATGAATATAAACTGATAAGTGAACCATATAAACCCTTAAATCATTGGTGTGATAAATTATGTTTTAATTTTTTCCATCTTGACCTTCGTCATAACAATTATTGCTTGAATAGTTTTAAGACATGAGTAGTAACATTGATTTAAATTCAATGATGGTCGCTTCTTGATACCAAACTCTGGAGGAGGTAGGAGGTTGTCTCTTTCAAATGTCATTCGACCCTTGCATTTCATGAGGTCCATCTACACCAATCCTTCTATTAATTTTTTTGTGCTCCAAATTTGGAGATATATTTTTTGGTTAAATTACATTAACAGTACAGTGTTTCAACTTGATATTGATTTATTCAACTTAACATTGATTTATTAAAACAGTGAATCCGGTATTTTTTATTGGGTTTCTAAATAACAAATTTATAAATTGTGAGGGCTCAAGGACTACCAAATAATTTATGTATTTTCATGCTCTCCAAGTCGTGTTTACTTAACTTTCAACAAAAATGATTAAGAGCTCTAATAAAGGAGTTTTAATGAGCTCTAATAGAAGTAGGTCCCATTGTGATGTGATATTTTAGTTTTTTTTTTATTTTTTTATTGTCTGTTACATCATTAGAGTTCTAAAATTAGAGGAACGTATCATTACTCAACTTTCAAAATCTGACCATTACTTTCACAAAAGTAAAATAATATATAAGTCTATTTTTTAAATTTAGTAATGTGTCAGAATATTTAATTATCAACTAATCATCTTCTTGATCTTATCCCATCACATGATGTAGAAAGTGGATCTAATTTTTAGACCTAAACAGCAATGCCCTCCACAAAATCCCAAACCGTGTCAATCACGCGCTCTCACCGAAAGTGGGATACAAATTTCCAAATGCTTAAGAGAGCATGAAAGTAAAAAGTAGAAAGAACACAATCCCTAACTCCCATTTTTGGTATGGGGGTTGCAGATAGCAATCCTGAGGTTGAAAACAGAGAATCCAAAGAAGAACAAAAACCCAAATTCACTCTCTCTCTCTCTCTCTCTCTCTGTATATATGCACACATCTCTTTTGTTAGGTCTCTATATATACATATATCTTTTTCTATCTTTATGTCTAGCTAGGGTTTTGCAGTTTCTATCTTTAATTTATTTTCACCCATTTAGTCACATTGCGTACCCACTCAGAAAAAGAAGATCGATTGGCTAGCTAAGAGAAGAAGCAAGAACTTTTTTTTTTTTTGTGGAATATATTTAAGAAGAAGAAGAAGAAGAGGAAAATGGGAAGAGGAAGAGTGGAGCTGAAGAGGATAGAGAACAAAATTAATCGACAAGTTACATTTGCAAAGAGAAGGAATGGACTTCTCAAGAAAGCTTATGAGCTTTCAGTGCTCTGTGATGCTGAAGTTGCTCTCATCATCTTCTCTAATCGTGGCAAGCTCTATGAGTTCTGTAGCACCTCCAAGTACTCTCTCTCTCTCTCTCTCTCTGATCTATTTTCAAGATAGAGATTTGGTTGTTAAATATCGGGATATGGGCAGATATCAATTTGACCAAGATATGATTGTATTGCTGATACCAATACTGATACTGATTTTTATAACCATCATATAGATCTTTTGTGAGGTTTTCGTGCACCCCATTGTCAATTTTGCTTTTTGTTCTAATTTTTTTTTAAGTACATATTTTTCTTTAATTTGCAATGGGTCAAGGTCTTTAATTTAAAATGGGTCAAGGTTTGGTTTTGATCTGCTCAGCCATACAATCTTTCTTCAACATACAGATTAGGGTTTTAAAAATATGTATCATGATTTTAAACTACTCTAAATTATTTGAAATCATGATACAGATCTTTTGTGTTGAGTGAGGTTTTGGTTCATCTCATTTTCAAAACATTTTTTTGCTTCTTGTTGTAATTTTTTTTGTATTTAAAAGCACATATTTTTCTCTAATTTGATATGGGTCAAGGTTTGATTTTGATCTTCTTTCAAGATACAGATTTGGGTTTTAAAAGAATTTAAACTTTCGATGGACACCATATTTGTACCATTTTTAAAATCATGATATAGATCTTTTGTGTTTCATAATCTTCATTATTATTTTTTTCTTTTCTATTGCTTGTGTTGTAGATCTATCAACAGACACACACAAAAGCTTGCAATTCTGTCCTTTCCACTGTCAAGTTTAGATCTCTTCTGTTCTTTTGTCCTTTTTTAAATGAGAAAACTTAGTAAATTCTATCATTTTCAGTAGAACCCTATTTGTATTTAGATGGCTGATGACTTTGAACAATTTTGTTCCAACTACTGTGGAGAGAGAGAGAGAGAGAGAGGGGTGAATAATACCATGTTTGGCTGGGACTGTAGCTGTGAAATATTTTTGAATCCTGAGATGAGATGACATTTGTATATCTTTCGTTTCTTTAAGGTTCTGATCATCAGATACAATGATGCGATGGCCAGAGAAAGTTAATTACTTTTTCGAAAGAATCTGTTGTTTTGGGTCCTTAAATAACACATTTTCCAAGAAAGCAACCTGGGAGTTGTTGCTTAATTGTAGTTTATAGTCGGTTCTGTTCTTTGTTCACTCATCAATTCTTATTGTTTCTTTGACTTAACTCTGCAAATGCTAACATTAACATTAAACTCCTTTTTTTTTTTTATTATCGGCAAAAGAAAACTTAATTTTCAAAGTTGGTTTATTTTTATTTTTATTTTTATATTTTTTCCATTATTTTATCTCGTTGCAAGTATCTCCAATTTTTACTCTCTTTTTTCGGCATATTAATTTTGATTAAAAATTTTGTTAAAAACTTGATTTGATATGGAACACTTTAATTTCTACTTTTTTTTTTCATCAAATCTTTTTCAAAAATTTAAACTTACTCTTTTCAAAATGCTTCAAGTTTGAATAAAAATATGACTGTTGAAAATGAAAAATCTAATTTATTCTTAATTTGATACAAATTTAATAAAATACTTGCAGCTCACTTTTAATGAGAGATGATCTTACTTGAGATAAATATTAATTAATTTTTGTACAAATCCAAGTATATCCCTAATAGATGTCATTTTGAAAATTTGTCCATCAAATCACTTCTCTACTTGTTCGGGGCAACAAAAGTATAAAATATAAAATGTGCTTCTGAGTGTGAGAAAGTATAAAGTTGTTCGGCCATAGGAGTTATATAGAGTTAAGTTGTATAGAGTTCGTTTGAGATAAACTTATGATACAATCTTTATCACTTGCAACAATCACCACATATTATCCGTTATCTAAATACATAAAACTTTCTAATTAATGTATGTCACACCCAAAAATAACATTACATATTCCTATATGCAAAACTACTAAATAGTTTCATGCATTTCCCTAAGAGGTGAATGCGCTTTCCAACTTAATTAGACTCTAGAAAATTGTGGAGTACATTGTGAACATGCAATCCCATTTTGTCATTTGATTTGGGCGAAGTACTTAGTGACTTCTTGATTTGCATTTAGCCTTTCTCGCTTATCCTTTTGTGAAACTTGGATAGTACTTGTTGGGGACGAAGTTTTCGTTACCTAATGGGAAGATTTTTATATTATTTTTTATTTCTGTGAAAAACTATTTCATTTTGAATCATGGAACCTTTTTTTATTTTCTTTCAAAAATAGTTTTTTTTTATCAGCCACAAAGAAAAAAACTTTTATTAATGAAATCCAAGTCATTACATCAATAAAGAAAAAATGAATAAGTGCAAAAAGTATTATAACGAGACAAAATGATTCCAACTAGGTTGAGATCGAGATACACGTCCAATCACTTACTAGCACACTATCAAAAGTTGGTGAGAAACCAACCAAAGAAAAGAACAAAACAACTGCAAGCATAGCAGTACATTCCCTGCACAAAACTAACAACACCAAGTCTGCCCCAACATCAAAGAACCATCCAAAAACATGAGCAAAAACCAGCGAGCCACCCTTTGCATCAGTGCAGCCAAATCCAAGCCAACATACACTCTGCAATGAAGCTAACAGACAGTCCTCCACCTTCATTGGCTGCTCAAACACCTCCCCTGATGCATAATTTGGTCTAATGTCAATTGCAGTAACGGATCTGTTTCAGATTTGAGACGAAATCATCAATCGAGTAACACAATGCCTGCGCGTGTGCCTTTACCCGAAAAGCAATTTGAACTTTGATAAGAATGTAAGCTGGTGTACGACTTTGGGGCCATACAGAGTTCATTTTATATAAACTTAACTCACAGTGGTTTGAAAATTGATAGCGTAAAGTTTGTAATTGAGGGTTTTGTGTTAGTCAAGTATTTCATATTTTTTCTTTCTTTCTAGAAAGGTTTAAATTGACAGTGAAACAAAGTGAGCTTTTATACCAAAAAAGAGGGTTTCATAACTGCTAAAAAAAAGTTGGACTATTTTAAAAGGATGGATGATTCATAAGCAAGGAATGATTCACTTTCGAAGGTCACTTCAGTTCTTTATAACAATTTCTTTGGACATGTTCTTTTTATTGTCACTTAAATTCCACATATGTTACTTATTCTCACATGGTTTTTTTCTATTTTTACTTAATCTCAGCATGCCCAAAACACTCGAAAGGTATCAAAAATGCAGTTACCATACACCGGAAGTTAACCACTTAGCCAAAGAGATCGAGGTATCTTAATATTTATGACACTTACTTCCTATTAATTATTTAGCATATTGTTGTATTCGTCACCGAATGGTGAGAATTTAGTTAGCACAATGTAAAAATAGAAACTTAAGGGCTTTTTCTTATAAGTTGCTTTTTCAAATGCTATTAATTCATGCTCTAAATTTTATCATATTTGCAGTTTGTTTCAAATCGTACTAAACTTGTGCTATGCATGGATAAATTTTTTTTTTTAAATTGATACAAAAATATTTATATAAAATAAAATTAATTCATTATATTATTTTGTATTATTCGTACTTAAAATAGTTTCCATATTTAATCTCAATAGTGAAATCTATTTTGAGAATGATTAGTACAATAGAGACACCAAGGATCCTCTAGAGTTTTTTTTTCTTAAAGTTTTCTAAAGTGGTGTGTTGTATGGTTGAGATTTAATGCTAAAAAATTGATGTCACTTGTCATTAAATCTCAACCATACAATACACCACTCTAGGAAACTTCAGGAAAAAAAAACTCTAGAGGATCCTTACTCCAATAGAGAAATCTATTTTTGTATTAATTTTTAAAAAAAAAAAAAAAATCTCTCCCTGAATGGCAGGTGCTATTTATTAGTCAATATTAGAATAAAAGGGAAAAAAAAAATGGAAGAACCAATGATTCTTGAACATCTGTAATTTTACAATTAAAAAATCTAGAATTTGATGACCTCTCAATATTTTGCAAATTATAATGTATAGATTATCTTATTTTGTTCTGTTAACATTTTACATAATTTACTTCTTTTTGTGCCCTATAGCAAAGTAGCTACAGAGAATACTCAAAATTGAAAGATAAATACGAGGCACTGCAATGTTACCAAAGGTAATTAATTTCCATGAAAAAAATATTTAATTTAATTTTCTGGGTTCTTCAATTTTTCTGTCTATTTAAAGACCGAGCGTTTTTGTGTATATATATATATATATATTTCTCTTTTCTCTCTCATAACTTCTAATCCTTAATGTTGTAGACAGCTTCTTGGGGAAGACCTAGGCACTCTGAATATAAAGGAACTTGAACATCTTGAGCATCAACTAGAGACAACATTGAAGCAGATTAGGTCAACAAAGGTAACCACTCTTTTATTACATACATTGACTATCATCAAAGGTATATTTTTAAGTTAATTTTTTATTTTTTTATCAGCAAAGAAAAATTTCATTTAACAGTATGAAATTAAAAATACATGAAGATAACACGCATCGAGAGAGATTCGGAAAGTACAAAAATACCCCTACTACTGCTACTCGCATCCATACAACCAAACCCTTGGCCTCACAATTTTTTTTAATAAAAAAAAAAAAAAAAAATTATAATGTTTGGCAAAATCATTTGATTTCAAGCTCTAATGTTAACTTCTGATGGGAGAAAAGTCAATAGCTAGAAGCTGTGAGATGGTTGAGATAAAATTGAATAAGATGTCCCTTTTCTAGGAACTGAAATTGATAATTTGGGGCTAAATGATTCCATTTAATTATAGATGGCAGGGTTAATTTGATCTAAATCATAATAGTTTAAGTGTAAAATTTCAGGTGTTTTAGCAATTCCTCATCCTCATGTGAGAGGAGGGACAACAAAGCTTCTTTCCCGCCATATTAGTGGCATTTGTGATCATTAATGCTAATTTCTGAATTTTAAAGGAGAAGGGATTAATGTGTATAAATTTACAAAAAATTTCTGTTATCATTATATCCTCTAAGTTATTTTTTTTAACATTATAATATATATTACATGTATCTAAGTTTTTGGTAAAAAAAAATTTTAAATTAATATGAAACATTTAGACATGTGTTTGACACATGTTAAGAAGTGTTCTATAAGTATCAATATTGGATACAAAAATAGATACACACCTTCTTAAAGGTGTTCATACTTTGTAACTCACTTTCAAATTTGAATACTACTAGCCCTTTCATGATACTAATATTCATTTCCACACCAATGAACCATGTGTAGAAATTTTCTATATTTCTGGAAGTTTCAACTTATTTTTTTTTTTTTATCAGCAAAGAAAAATTTCATTAAAAATATGAAATTTAAGGTACAGGAAGATGAAATGCACTGAGAGAGTTTCGGAAAGTATAAAATACCCCTACTACTGCTACTCGCAACCATACAACCAACCCCTCGACCTCACAATTTTTTTTTTTTTTTTTTAACAAAAGTTAAGAAGAACTTAACAAAATATAAAATACATGATTTCCCACACAATCCACCCACCAAAATCAAATCACAAAATCAAACTAGTGACCCAAATATTTTAAACATCAAATATACTCCCACAGCCCACAGAACCCAAGACACGCCACCCACGCCTACTCTGCAGCCCGCCTACTCTGCAGCCCACGCCCACACCTGCTCTGGAGCCAACCACCCGCCTGAACACCTAAGCTGCTGTGCTGCTGCACACTCCCGAGGCCACCCCAACTCTGCTGCACTCTGCTGCCCTCCCCGCACCACCGGAAAACACTGTAGCCACCATCAACCAACAGCCCACTTGCTGCCCACAAGCTGCCGACCTCCAACCTCCACACTTGCTGTTGAACAAACCTGCCAAACTCCAAACCCACAGATCCAAACACCAATGCAACTCCAAACTCCATTGCAACTCCAAACTCCAAGCTACCAAACTCTGAAGACAGATTAACACCCAACCTCCAAAACTCCAAACTCCAAGCTCCACACTTGCTGCCGAAGACACCCGCACCCACACCCACTGCAGCTCCACACAGAACAACACCCGAAGACAGATCAACACCCACACCCACTGCAGCTCCACACACCAACCAAAGCACCGACCAACCGCTGGGACACCACCAAACATTAAGAAAAAGTTCACCCCTCAAGCTCTCACCCAAAGAGGAGCGCACGAATGAAAACTAGAGTTCACCCCTCAAGCTCCTACTCGCATAAGAGTGCACGAATGAAGATCTTGGACGGCCCCAAATCACCATAAAAACCCACCGCTGCAACACAAACACCCTAAGGTGGGAGAATGGGGGAAATCAAGTTTATTGGAGGAAAAATACAAACAAACGGACGCCGGAAAGAAAACTAGGCTAGCCGACCGCCATAGCCGAAGGCAGCGGCCGGCCGGCCCAAAGGGAGGCCTGGGGAGGAGGTTTTAGAGAGAGAGAAAGAGAGGTTTTAGAAAGAGAACCGAGCCTCTTGGAAGTTTCAACTTATTGATGGCCCTGATGGTAGGTTTGTTGGAATATTGGAGGTAAACTCCATTGTATATGCACCCAAATATTTTCTATTATTGTTAGATTTTTTTATATCACCACTACAAGCCCTACAAGTCTTTTCCTCTCATGGGCACTTCTTTCTCATTGGAGTTTTTCTTTTCTTTTCACACCCTCTTGCTTAAAGGATTTTCTTCCTCCTCCCTCTCGAAGACCTTTTTGTATTTTCTCTTCTCTAACGCTTAATGCAACTCAATCCATGGCACCTGTTTCTTTTTAGGGATCACATTTTTTTTTGAAACATAAAACATTACAAAAGGGATAAGAGTAGTAGCAAACCGACTCCAGGCACATTGTGACGGGTAATTATCCAGTATTTCCAGAATATGGACACATGATATTCCATATTATTATGATTGGTGGAGAAAATGAGTAGGTGAGTATTGTATTGGGTGATTGGGGAACATAAGAAGGTATATTGAATGATGATTTTTTTTTTTTTTTATCAGTAAAGAAAATCTTTATTGATAAAGAAAACATACATTACATATGAGATTACATCAATAAGGATGAAAAAGAAAAAAGAAAAAAGGGAACGAAGCATAATAATGTTGGTGAGAAACTAACACTAGCTTAAACCAACACTTGTTGTCACCCAGAGACTAGCTCTACAAAAACTTATAACCTACAAGAACACTCAGACTTTAATTCCTTCACACTTTTTTTTTTTTTTTTTTTTTTTTTGAACGGCAAAAGAAAAGCTTTATTGATGATAAACGCATACGAAGTATGAAATTACATCAATAAAGAGGAGGTTGGAGTTAAGAAGCTCCAACCTCCTAGTTGGTGAGAGACCAACAAAAAGCAGCAAAAAACCAGACCAGCAGCCGGACACCCAGAGATTAGCAGCAGCAAGATCGGACCAATGTGCAGGGACAAAATCAGACCAAACCATTTTTCAGCAAGCACCCAATCAGCAAATAAAACTGTTATGAACCAAGAGATCACAATGTGCAGAGACAAAATCAGACCGACAAAATCAGACCAAACCATTTTGCAACAAACACCCAATCAACAGCAGACCACAACTGTAACACAGGCAGGAGGAAACAGAGTCAAGCCCAGTGCATTTACAAGAGAACATGGCTGCTGTTGCGCCTAAATCGGACAAGAAACACTGTAAACCTCATCAAATCCAGCCTCTTAAACATACTCTAATCTGCCTAATGTCCTTCACACTTACCACACTAAAGCCAAGAGTAGAGTTTTACACAATCTTGCTTCCAACTTTTGAAACTTTAAGCCAAAAAAAAAACATTCCTATAATCCTACAAATGACCCACAAACATAAAAGCTTCAAAATTCTACATTTCTTCACGGGCCTACCCCTCCTTGTTGGTTCTCTCTTTATTCTGTAGCTCTAATTCAATAATCTTGTTCAGAACAACATCTTCTTTCCCATTGAAATTGATTCCAAGAGATTTCCCCAATTGTAGAGTGGCTTTAGCTTCTTCGAGTAGATAATTGTTCGAACTTATAGCACCCTCAGACAGATCTGAAAGTGCTATAGCAACTGCTGCTGGTCGGTAGATGACAGCATTGGAAGCCTTTGGGGTTCAGTTCTCAATATGGATGGAGATATTTGTCAATCAAAGGTATTCTCCCATACCAGAATCAGAGTGGTTACATCTTGTATAGAGTTTATAAACAAAACTATAGTATTGGAGTGTAAGGGAAAACTTCATCCCATTCTTGTGGGTGAAGATCTTCTATCAGACTCTAGTAACATGAAGCACAATGGCATGGAAAAAAGCAGCTCCAACAACATCTGTGAAGTGAAATGAAAAGTTCTAGAGGAGTGTTACAAGGAGAAGGAAGAAGATGTTGAGATGGCAGGAGTCAGTACACAGCCCAAACAGTGAAATGGTGGTAAACACAATTGTTGAGGAGACAAAGTGGGATGAAGAATTCAGTAGAGTTAATGGAGTACGTACCAAGGAGGTAGAACAAAGTTAAATGATGATTGATTAGGGAGTACAAACACGTGGTACTCTGAAAATATTTAATAATTTTCCGTTTGTAACACATCTTACATGGTTAAGTAAACTCTGTTTCTTTTTTTTTTTCTTTTTTCTTTTTTTGAGCTAGAAGTTTATTATGTGATCCCTAAATATGATTCTAACCTGGTTTGCAGACCCAATCTATGCTCGATCAGCTTTATGATCTTCAAACCAAGGTACCCAATTTAGGAAATTAGTAAGTTTCTTTTCAATTCAATTTTATGTGCTTCTCAAATATTGACAAACTATCCTTCAACTACAGGAAAAACTGTGGCTTGAGTCTAACAGGGCTTTAGAGACCAAGGTAAGTAACATCCACATAAATGCTTCGATAATGATCATAGATATATTATGTGTATTCTATGTTCCCTTTTGTGTTTGATTTTTGTGTTTATAGAATAACAAAATTACTAATAATAAGAAATTCTAATGGTGTTAAGTTAACTCTTTTTTTATTTTTTTTATCAGTAAAAAAGCTTTATTGATGGAAAAACTATGAACAACCGTAAATAGAAACAATGTCCATATTTCATTATCAAGTGGAAACATTTATTCACAACTCCATATAATTTCAAAATATTTTAAATTGAAAATATTTGCCCCAACTCTTTATTTTATTTAATCAATTCTCAGTTCATGCTTTTTTTTTTTTTTTTTTTTGGTTGAATGTTCACACAAAAATATGCTTTTCATGTCATGTTTGGCAGCTCGATGAAATTTACAGAGAACATCACATTCGGTCATCATGGGCTGGAAGCGAGCAATGTAGTATATTCAGCCAGCAGCAGCAGCAGCACCCTCAATCTCAAGTGTTCTTCCAGCCTTTAGAATGCAATTCCAGTTTGCAAATAGGGTAATCTTTCAACTTCTCAATCCATCTTTTCTTTTCAAAAGCTTGATTAAGTAGCAAATTCGAAAACAAAAAAGGGCCACATCATATGGCAGTTTATATGATAACACCCTTTTTAAGTGGGCAAAATAACTTATTCAGTCTCTTAAAATGATTGAAATGTGAGTATTCAATTTGAAATGATTCATTCTCTTTTTAATGGGCTATTTTGTCCATTTCTACAATTTATTAATATATATTATTACTTAGACTAAATTAACCCAAAACTGATACAATTAAAAAACAAGGACCAAATTGACATGAGACAAATTAGAGGGTCTAAAAGAATAATTTTCAAAAAAAATTAGTTTGTATAGCATTAAATTTGAAATGTGTGGATCAAATCTGTTTTAATTGTAACTAACACCATACCAAGTTTAAATTTGAAGTATACATTTAATTCTAGATAATTTTTTGAATGTATATATTTTTTCTAAATAAATAACATTTTTTTAAAAATTCTCCATTTAACAAGGGTTTTGAATGCAGGTATAATCCTGAAGTTTCAAACCAGATAAATGCTGCTGCAAATCATGATGACCCAAATATGAATTCATTCATCCCTGGGTGGATGCTTTGATGAGTTGTACTTTGAAAAAACACAATACACCAGGCAGAGGTAGATGCTGCATTTTGTGGTTGATCATCATCAGACATAAATATATAAATGATATATATATATATGACTATCATATGTTGTAACCTATAATAATGTACAAAAGTGATTCTGGATTTTGGAAAACTTGAAAAAACCCTTTGACCATGGCATGTAATGTAAACAACTTATGGCTACTATGGTGGATATGAGAGAGAGACCTTATTTTATCTATTTGCTTTAAATAAATTGGTTGTTTGACCTTTTTATTGAATTTTACATTGATGTTGATATCTTTTAGGATTGTTTGATCTTGTAAATATTTATGTTTGCACTTCATAGCATCTATTTCTTGTACATATGTTCATGGGGACTAGTAATGGTGGAGAAAATCATTTGCTAGTTTCCTAGAGTTTACATGAATTGCATTAAGCTCTTTTATTTTTTTCGACAATAATTTTTGTATTTTTTGGCATTTTGGTACAATGAAAAATGAAAGTCAACCCTATTTGGATAGAAAATATTTTTCATTTTATTTAAGAAAACAGTTCAGATTTCTTCAAATTTTATTTTTTTATTTGGGTAAATTACAATAACCTTCCTTAAGGTTTAAATAAAATACCGTATTTCCTAAAGTTTTGGTATAATTACATTAAACTCCCTTCATATTTAATTCATATAACTCTTAATTTCATTTTCATCAATAATTTGTTAGTTATATGCATGAAAATATATTTACATGAAAATATATATTTTACATTGTTTATTTTTGTATTTCCGCACTATCTAAATTAGTTTCGGTCCATTTAACTTTATTAAAAGAGTTTTTTTTTTTTTTTTTAAATTTCAAGGTCTTACCCCTTTTACTTTTATGAGGAACAATAATTACTAAAAAAAAATGCCCAGTCTAATATTTTATGACATTTCAAAAACAAACAAAACAAAATTTGAACACAACAAAAAAAATAATTTATGAGATGTGCATTCTTATACTTTATTCCTTGGAAAAATAATATGCAGCCCACTCTTAAGAAATGCGAAATGGGCCTTGCTCCTAAAATTTAAGCCCGTGGATTCGCGTATTGACATCATGATATTGGGCTTTAACTTGAGCGGACAGGGCCCAGCCCAACTGAATATGGGTCCTTTAGTTGAAAACTCGGGCTCAATTGTTTAACCTCATTCAACTGTGATGTAGCGGTGCAAGGCAACATTCAAATTATCTTCAAACCAGTTAGCTTAGGCCCAATTTAAACTCTAGGGATGTTTGGTACAGTTTATATGAGTTATATATATATATTTATTTATTTATTTTTTATTTTTAGAGTTTGTATTAGATTATTTGATACATTTTCTGCTTACAACTTATCAACCAGAAATATCTTATTTACGAGCTGATGTGGAGCATTCATCACCGTTACTGCAACAGATTCCGCATGAACTTTCATTAATATATAACTATTATGAATGTGCCTTTTTTATTTTAACTCTTTCAACATTTTCGTTGATATACAAAAAACAAAAACAAAACAAAAAAAAAAAGCATTTTTCACATCAATCTTAATATTGAAAAATATTCCAAGATCTTCATCGAATTTATGTGACTTTGGCTCATTCATTTATTCGGCTTTTGCCAATGAAATTTTTATTAACACGAATTTAGCTTCTTTTAGAAGTTAGCTTAAAAAAAATTAGTTTATTGATTAAAAATAAAGTTAACAAAAAAGTTAATACTAAAAAAAACTATATGAATGGAAAAATGTCTGTTTGGTTTAGTTTTAGAATCATGATTTGAGTGTGGAGTTGTGTTTTAGTTTTGAGTTTTTGAATCATGATTTAAAAAGAAAAAATTTGTTTGATTATGAGTTTTGAAAATAATTTTAGGATGATTTATAATTTTATATATATATATATTTTGATGAATTGATGTATAGAATGTGAGAGAATGTGAGAGGAGAGAGAAGAGATGGAAAAGAAAAAGTGATTGATTAATTGAATAATAATTATAAAAAAAAAAAAAGAGAGAGAAGAGCATATAAGAGTTTTGAAAGTAATTTTGAATTGTATTTTAAAAATATGTATCATTAACATGTGCCATCCAAATTATGATTTAAAAGGCTACCATAGTATTCCCAAAAAAGTGAGCAAAATGAACCATTTTTAGTAAAACTTTTAAGAAAGTTGCCAAAAAAAAAAAAAACTAAATTCACAAGTAATATAGGATTAGAGATAATTTTTTAATGTTTCTTAACTAATAAATACTTTAATAAAAAGAATCACAATAATTTGAATGATAAAAGTATGATATGCTTATTCTTCTTTTCTAGTAAAAATACTATAATCAGATATTATTCTTCGTAGAATCAGATTTTCCTTGTGCAAATTGATTTAAACTATGATCGATTCTTCATTAATAACATGTTCTTGCGATGCCAACATGAAACATTAATGATTAATTAAGGCCTCTAATCTATTAAAAAAATTAATTAAAGTAAAGCCAGTATAAATTAATATTTGTGTTTCGGTGATGGGTCCCTTCTTATGATTTGAGTTATATCAAGCCGGCAACTGACGACCCCAAAACTTGGGTTCACGAATACTATAATAACACCTCAAAGTATCTTTTTTATACATTAAAAAAAATAAATAAATAATCAATACTCAAGAATGGTGGCAGACACACATTGCTGTCTTCCATTTTTAAATTTTTTTTAAATTCTTTATTTATACCTAAATGGCATCAAACCCATTAGTTGAAGATTCCTTAGGGTCTATTTTGAGAAATTAGTTAAAAGTCAATTTTTTAAGTTTTTTATTTTTTATTTTTTTGTCACATTATCTCTATATTTTTTTGCACATTTTTTAAAAATAAATTTAAAAATTAACTTTTAACTTACTTTTCAAATATAACTAATATTCCACATGAACTTAAAAAGACCTGAAATCTTTTGTTGCTAAATTTGTGTCTCTTTCTTTTAAGATGTTTTTGTAATTAGATTGAATTACATGAGATAAGATGAGTATGTACAGAAAAACAATACAGAATTATGTGGTATGTTTTGAATATATCATTATAAAGCTAAAAATTGATCAAGATGGCTTCATCTTTCAAATTTTCATTAGCACATCATTCTTATCCAACAAAATTTAACACATTTTGTATAAATATCATTTTTTTCATTCTATTAGTAATTGCAAGACTAATAGTTTTGGAATTACCAATCCCTGATGATATCTAATGTTTCTTATTATATCCAATGTTTAGAATGTCTCTTGATTACGACGGCTGTCAAAATAATGTTGTCATATTCCATATTTATTTGGAATTACTAGAATTGAATTACACCGTGAAATCAAAGTTATGCATGTTTTGGTTATTCAATTAATTAATTCGGACCTCTCTTTATCCATATTTTTATATTTCATCTTTAATGAGACTAGATAATCCCTGATATAATCGACATACAATTTAAAAAGTCCGTCTATTTTGTATTTTGTCTTCCAAACAAACACAACCTTGCACTCATTAAATTATATCTTAAAATTCTCACATAATTCAACCATTTCCTCAAAAAAAAAAACCTCCAAAATCAAATCACCATATACATATGTGCCAAGAGTCTATATAATTATATATTATGGGTGGGTCTTCAATCTTAGATAATCAATCATTAGAGAAAATGAGCAACTTTCTAAGTTTCCTTACTTAGTAACAAAACATTGCTTTTATTGTGCATACACAGGATCATTAACATTCAAGAACAACAGTAACCATATTCATTTGCCCAAAACAATAAACAAAAAAATAATCATAATAATTAAAAAAATGGAAACCCATGTAGCCTCTGAATTTCTGACAACATGGTCAACCCAAAATTATGCAATGTGTAATGCATTTACACCACTGTCCACAAAGAAAGACAAATGGCTACTATAATTAGACCAACCTCCTAATTTCTCATCCATGCCTTATATAGCCCCATCATACGTAATTTTTTTTTTTTATTTTCTTGGTAAATAAAAAGCCAGAGAGAGAAAATATATGTATTTTTACTTCTTTTATGGAGCTAGGGCTGGGGCCTCTGTGAAGCGTACTAACAATTGTTTTCTTGGCTATTTTGGTCATTTGGTTAACATTTCCAACCCAATCAACTTTGTCCTTTCCTCTCACTGTGAGGCATGTGAAATGATCTGACATTTTCCTCCTTTTTTTCTTTATATAGAGGGAAAATAACAATTCAGTGTATTAAAGTAAAATTATAAATAAGTAATAAAATTTATAAATATTAATAATTAAAATCTTAATTTTTTTTTATGAATATACAATAATTTTATAATTTCCCCTTATATATAATGCTAAAGATTAGGAATTCAGCCACAAAAAATATCAACAACAAAAAAAAAAAAAAGTGAGCGGTTCAAATTTAATTATTAAGGTTGTTTGTAGTAACTTTTTTTTATAAGGTAGAGGTGAAAGCTAAAAGTATCTCTTTGTTTGTTTTTCAATAATTAAGTTATTTAAGTTATTTCAACTTCATAAATTTAAAAGTTAAAACTATACCAAATATTTTCACATACTTTTTTTATAAAAAGAAATTATAAACAGCTCTATAAGTAATACCAAATATGCTTATCTAGTAAAACTCACACTTAAAATAAAGAAAAATTTACTTATAAATCTCATATCGAGGAATGATGATCTATTTAGTCCAATGGATTTTCTTATAGACCAATTAGTTCCATTAATTTTGAAAAGATAGATTCAATATATTATTATATCCTTATTTATATTATGTTTCTGTCTCTTTTCTTCTTTTGTGCTAGATAGGTACGGCACACAATCTATGATAATTAAATTTGAGATGAATTTTATATGGAAATCTTTTTTATTTGGAAAACATTTCAAAATGAGTAAAAAAATGATTCAAATATTCCAAAAGAATGCATGATTCTTCAAACATTTCAAAAGGAATACAAAAACTCCTTAGTAAGCTTTAGGCAAATGCATAATTTCAAACTGTAACACTCTAATGTAACACTCAAACGTAACACTTCAAAGTAACATTCTAAAAAAAATCTTTAGTGTAATTTTTCTAAACGTAACACTCTAATATAACACTTCAAAAAAACTCCTTAGTGTAAAAACTCTAATGTAACACATAAAAAAACTCCTTTGTACATTTTTTTCAAACGTAACAATCTAATATAACACACCAAAAAAAGGATGTAAGATTCTTCCAACCATTCCAATAGGAGTACAAAAACTCCTTAGTAAACTTTGAGCAAATTTATAATTTCAAATTGTGAGTATTACGTTTGGAAAAAAATATATTAAAGAGTTTTTTAGTGTTTTTGTGTGTTACATTGAAGTGTTATAGTTGATATTATATTGATTGGAGTATTACGTTTATGAAAAGTATACTAAGAAGTTTTCAAAAAAATATTACGTTATTACGTTTGAAAAAATATGCACCATTGAGTTTTTTTAGTTTATTATATTATAGTGTTACGTTACTGGAGTGTTATATTAGAGTGTTACATTTTTATTTCTAATGTGAGATTTGTTTTAAAATGAGAAAAAATCCAAAAACTCTATAGTGTGGATTGCCCAAATATGTAATTTTATATTTAGAGAAACTCACTTCTATCCCTATAAAATTAAAGCGAAACATGTAAGTGACTAACTTTTGTGTAATTTTCACTTTAATAAGACTTTTGGATTCATACCCACAAAAAAAAAAAAAAAAAAGTGAACTAAATAATTCACAAGATCATATTTTGAGATTTATTAGTATTCCACCCTAAAATAAATTTAGACCAAATATTTTTGTAAATATTTTTTTAATAGGACTTCTTAGTACCTAATATTGCTGTGTATATGTAGATATAGATATTATCTTTTTCATTTCTTTGTCACTGTTTGTGAAGGCTCCACAGTTTGTACTTGATTACTTAAAGAGGCATTTCCTGAGCTGTACGTAGCCAGAAACCCTAGACAAATATTTTCCTCTTTTTTTTTTTTTTAACTGCTCTTTGTAGCCTTGTTTAGTTGATTTTGTTGTTGAAAAAAATATTTAAAAAAACCCTGAAAATTTGGATTTTAAGTTTGGTCCCTTTTTTTTTAAATGTCATTTAATATATATATATATACTAAATTCAAAACTGAGAGATCAATCAAAAAATTTGTCTGGCATCTACACAAATCTTAAATTTACTCAATACAAATTGACAATTTTGGTTGAGTTTTTAGAATATGTTTTTGTTTTTCTTAAAAAAAAAATAGAAACTAGTTTGACTAAATTAAACATTATATTTTTTTTTCAAGAGAAAATCACGCCGCTAAACAAAATAAAGGCGCCATACTTAGCATATTACTTCTAATAACCAAGCCAAACCTTGAACAACTTTAAAATAAAAAATAAATAAAAAGAGCAAAACAACAAGAAGAACAAAAAAAAACCAGGAGTGTTTTCTTTCGTTTGTTGATAAAAAGAAAAAAAGAAAAATAAAACATGAAAAAGTCATCTTGGCATAACATTGGTCAAAATAATTTTGGGTCCCCTACTTGCTTAATAATCACACAACATTGAGTCCCCTGCTTGCTTAATAATCACCCAACGAGATAATGTTAATCCCTTCTTGAGCCGTGAAGCAGATTGGGATCTGAAATTTAAACCTTTTTCGTGTATCACGAAATATGTCTCGCTAATGTTTCCTTTCTCACCATTGACGAAAACAAGAAAAGATTATGATTTTTACACACATGCCCCTCCATCTCTCTCTATCTTGTTATTTATTTATTTTTCTCCTTTTATTCCCGGCTTTTAGGTATGTGTAATATGGTCCCATTCTGAAAACTTTGGTAAATGGAAATAACAAAAGAATTTTCATTAGAGCATACTTGTACTATATATAAGTATTTTTAGTAGATTGAGGCTGGTTTTCTATGTTAGATATATGGTCCCCATGATTGTACATGTTCTTTGTAGGACGAGAAATATTTCTATGTTGAAAAAATAAAACCATTGTTTCTTGTTTAGGGGACCACTAATTAACACAAAAATTGTAGAATAAAATAGCATTTATTCAATGTGAAAAAGCTTTATATAAATCACTTTCTGTTCTTAGGGGTGGACCACTAGAACATACGCTTCTCATTCATCACTATTTAAGTTGGACAAGTTTGTGATTTGAAGAAGATATGATATATATCTAGAAAAAAAGAAGAAAAAAAATTATCCTGTTTGAGCCTATTTTCCACTCTCCTGCTTAAAAAATCATACAAAGGTCTTGTTTGGTGAAACTTTTTTCAAGTTAAAAGTTGATAATCAGAAAACAGAAGTTAAAAACACCATTACCCCAACTTTCAAATAATAAACTTTTTTCAGCTTATTTAAGTTATTTCTACCTTATAAACCATAAGCAGAAACTGCACCAAATAGTCTGACACAAATTCTTAAATCAAAATAAACTATAATCACTCTCAAAAACTATAACAAACAATCCCAAAGTAATGTGCACTTGAAATGATTATGGAAATCGTGAATGAGAGTAGAGAAAGGATGTCAATGTGCAGTGGGCAAAAAAATTTCGTTTATTAATTTTACATTTTAGTCCTTACAGTATCTATTAGGCAAAAGTAATATTTGAGGAATTATGTTGTAATTGTGAATTTTTTTTAGAAATGGAAATCGCATGGCAAAGCTCGAATCAAGTGAATTGTGTGTTTTGAATAATAGAATAAATTTATATAATATTTAATATTTATGATAAGTGGCTTCAATTCAGATTAACAAATTCTATTCGAGCACAAAACTATGGAATGGATCTAGTGGCCAATCCAGAATTTTATTTTTTTGTCATTGGCCAATGACTCTTATTAATTTCCATCATTTATTCCAAATTATTATAATAGAACAAAATTAGAGAGGCGATGAACTAAAAAATAATTAATTTATTACAAATTAATCCGTAAAGGAGTTGGATTTTATATAGTTAAATTTGTGGCAAATCAATAATTAACACATAACTCATAATGTCATTGCTAGTAAATTGTAAGTATGACTATGCAAAATACCGTTCAATCTGCACCAATTTGTCTGCTAACCGCGGATTAATTTGATTCACGATTTGAACTTTAAAATTGTCTCGCTCCTCTATAGTTAACACATATATATTTTTCTCATCTCTAATGAAATATCAAAGTATAAATTAACATAAGAGAGATTTAAATGTGAAATTTATTGCAAATTAATGTTATATATGTGAAAATATTATGTAAAATTAGTTAGTGTTATATATAAATAATAATAAAAAAATTATGCAAATTAGTATTGTATATTATGCAAATATTTTATAATTGTTTGAGATTATTTTTCAATCAACTAGCAAATTGCGGCCTCTTCTGGGTAGTGCCAAAAAAGCCAGTTTATTGGCTTATTTGAGTTATATCATCTCTCTACTTTTCTATACGTCGATTAGCAAAAAAAGTCAGCTTATAAGCCATATCCAAAACAACCCTGAAACTACCCAAACCATAATTTAATTACTTGTCAATCCACCATTCATAGTTTAATTTATAATTTTACTTTCAAACTGATGAAATCGCAGCACGCGCATCTCTAATTATGAGTAACTTGTCCCGTAAATTGTGAATCTCAATTTTTTTCACATCACCTAGGCTCTGTTTATTTCGATCTAAAATAATTTACGTCAAAAAAAAAAATCTCGTAAATTAATTTTACATAAAGAAATGATTTGTTTTTATTTTTGGGCATTTGGTTGACTCTTGAAATAAAAATATTTTATTGCCTAAAAGAGAAATTTTAATTCAATAAAATGTCTTTTATGACTTTTTAGTAAACTATATTTATTTGAAAATGCTAAATGTGTTAAAAAAGTAGTGTGTGAGAATCAACTTTATAAAAATTGATTTACGAAGTTTTTAAAGATAAGTCATTTTTGAAAAAATAATGTAAAAATATTTTTCGTAAAAATTGTTTTACTTATTTTTTGTTAAACCAAACAATAAAAAATAAATAAAATATTTTTAATAAAAATATTTTACGGAATCTTAAATAAGCATCTCCAATGAGATAGTTAAATAAGGCTTGTTAGGCATTTTAGCCAATGTAAGTCTAATTTTGAACTCCAATGGGCTAGTTATTGGGCTAGCTACTTTACCATCCTATTTTTTTTGTGGCTATAATTGAAGAGCCCTAGAAGCTCTCCAAACAATTATGTATGTATATATTTTAGATTTTTGTATATTTATGTCTTGGATTTGGGATTTTATATTATATATATGTGTGTGTGTGTGTGTGTGTGTGTATGTAGCAATTTGATATGTTCTTTTAATTTTGTTTGATGAATTACGGAATAACTTATTTTGTATTTTGTATTTTTTTTTCTCCTCATTCTATAGGTTTTGTATGTTTGTATGGGCAAATTTATTATTATTGCAAATTTATATTAGTAAAATATCAACAATTAGTATTTTTTTATTTTAAAAATTAATTAAGTTAGTTTAAATGATTAACTAAAATAAAGAACATGGTTGGAGAACACAATAACTAAAGTAATTAGGTAAAATAAAGAGTGTACTTTTTTTGTACTTTAGCTAATGAAAAGTGGAGAGTGTGGTTGGAGTTAACAAGTGCCCAAGTGTTTCCGAGCACTTATTAAAGAGTATTAATACCATATTAATTATATTAATTACATTATAATTGATAACAATCAATTTTTCGAAATACAATGAATAGCATTGAACACATGCTAAAAAAAACATGCTAAAAGCTTTTTTGGTTTTTAATATTTATCCTTTTGAGAAATGTTAAGGTGTAATTAATGATAATATTTCATACCAAAAAATTAATGAATTAATATCTTAATTTTTATTTTTATTATTATTATTAAATAAGTTATGACTAATACTATATGCACCAATTAATGAACTAACTAGTATACTAATTGATGATGTGGTATAATTTAAGACATTTTTAATATTTATAATTTGTATAATGAGTGGGGTCAATAATAACGTCATAACTAGTATTAATATACTAATTGGTACATATACCATTACTCATAAGTTATTAAAGGTAAGATTTCCCAACCTCTTGCATTTATTGCTCAATTATTTGCTACCAACCGTACCCTTATTCTTGGTATACAGCGCTGCTATGTAGCTCGAAATAGAGTTGGCCCGAAATGGCTCGAATTCAAAAACGACGTCGTTTTTGGATTTCTTTTTCTTTTTCTTTTTCTTTTTCTTTTTCTTTTCTCTAAAACAGAGAGGGGAGAGGAGAAAGAGAGGTGGAGAGAAGAAAGAGAGACGAGAGAGGGGGAATCGAGAGAGAGAGAGAGAGAGAGATACAACAACAACAACCAACAATCACAAAAAAATAAATAAATATAGAATTTGAAAAAATTTCAACAACACATCATCATCAACAACAACCAACAATCGTCAACAATTTTTTTTTTTCTTTCATCATCAACAACGACCAACAATCACAAAAAAATAAAATAAAATAAAATAAAAATTGTAGAATCTGAAAAAAAAAAAAAAATCAACAACACATCATCATCAACATTTTTTTTTTCTTTCATCATCAACAACAACCAACAATCAAAAAAAATTTAAAAAAAATTGTAGAATCTAAAAAAAAAAATCAACTACACATCATCATACACAGATCTATGTGTGTATATACATATCTATATATATGAGAGAGAGAGAGAGAAAGAGCCATCGCTCGTGCTCCGATGTCGAAACGGTTCGACCGGATTGGTTGTGGTCGGCCGGTGGAGAAGCATCGAAGATCAGAGGCGGCGTTTGACGGTTGTGATTTGATGATGGCGACGGCAATCGACGGTTGTGATTTGGTGAGGGTGAAAAGAGGGGGGTTTGTGGTGGTGGTGGCGGAGGAGATTGGGGGCGTCCTCCTTTTCTCCATATTTTCTCCTTCTCCTTCTTTTCTTCCTCCTCCTTCTCTCTATCTTTTTTTTTCTCCTTCTCCTTCTTCTCTCCTTTTCTCCTTCTCTCCCTCTTGCCTTTTCTCTCTTACTTTGTCTGTTGAGGGAGGAAAAAAAAAAAAAAAAAGAAGAAGAAAGAATACCCAAAACAACGTCGTTTTGGATATTCGAGCCATTTCGGGGCTAACTTTTTTCGAGTTACGAAGCATTATTCTTTGGCATAACAAAAATAAAATTGCACCCTTATTTGAAGTTATGAAGAATAGTTAAATAGAGGGTTATTTGGGGAAGTTTGTTAAAAGTTGATTTTTTATTTCTTTTTATTTTTTTTTAAATGTATAAAAAAAATAGAAAGATGATGTGACCTAAAAAAACTAAAAAAATTAATTTTTAACCAACTTGCCAAAATATGTCAAAATGATAGACAAAAATATGTGTACTTTTATTTTTTAGGATTAATTACACCAAGACCTCTCAATTATTAGTGAGTATCACTTTATTCTCTTCAACTATGAATCTCTACATATCGACCTCTTCAATTATGAAAATCATACAAATACACCATTTTGAAAGTAGTCTAGAGAGGTGAAAGTGATAGGTTTTCGTGAATGATAGGGTAAAAGTGTACGAATTCATAGATAAATGAGTAAAATTGTTAATCATATGGTTTAATTTTGATGATATCTAAAATATTATGGGATAAATTGTGATTTTTTTAATATATATATTTTACACACAAAATATATCTATTAAAATATATGTTGTATGATGTATGTGTTAAAAATATTATTTAAATAGATTTTATTATACATCATATATTTTAATATAAATATTAGTATGTAAGTCACTGTGCATCCTTTGTTTTTTTACGTAATTGTGTTGAAAATTTTGCTATCACTATTTATTGAAAACGACCTTGGCCAAAATTTTCAAACTCCCTTGTGCTCTGTGTGATTTTCTTTCCACATGAATCTCACGAGCTACAGTGTGCTTTCTCCGCATCTAAACAGGAGCGTCTTTCCTTCCAATGGATAGATTTTGTGCTACTCGAAGTGAAAATGAGAAAATTTTGTAATATTGAAATACTCTCAATTATTATATTGTACTTCATTGAGTTATTTTTTGTGAGAAAATTTGTTAAGTGGTTGAGCAAAATTGTAAAAGGGTTATCTATCTCTTATTCATATTAGGCCAAGTTTGGCAAGTTGAAAAAAAGTCAAAAAGTCAAAAAATTACTCAAAAAGTTAAAGAGTTATTACTATTCACCAAAAGTCAAAAATTACGGCTGTACAACTCTCAATCCTAATTTTCCCCTACACACTAATTTATACAATTTTTTAATACACATTTTTTCATAAAAAGTCAAAAAGTTAACCCAAACATCCATATTTTTTTTCTCAATTTTTTAGTCCAAAAAGACAAAAAGTGCACTTATTTAGGACACCCCAAACAACCCCTTATTCTTGTAAAAAGAGAAAAAAAAAATTGTGAGTAATTTTTTTGGAATAAAATCACTTGGGTTATGTGTGACTAGGCACCGGATTCAAAACTAGTTGAGATATTTTTGTGAGTAATTTTTGAGATAAAATTACTTGGTTAGGCACCGAATTCTAAACTAGTCAGAGTGATCGGGATTGGTCATTTGTTGTAAAAGTTCACTAGTACCTATGATGCTAGTGATGTAATTACTATTTGAAAAATAGTGAAGAAATTGCCGAGGAGGATACTTGAGTGGACGTAGACTCGGTGTGCCGAACCACTATAATTCGCTGAGTTTGCTTTTTATTCCCTTTGCTCATTTTATTTCGTTTCTCTATTTTATATTGTTGCACAAATTTATTTATTTGTTATTTGGGTTAATATTTTGAACTTGACAATTTATTTATAAATCCAATTCACCCCCTTTTGAATTGCCTAGGTAG